>JAOWBP010001760.1:77340594-77352564 GCA_028571105.1 Tragopan temminckii | reverse complement strand
TGTGGAAAGTCCAGCAGAGACCACCAGGATAGTCAAGGCTGGAGTACTTGCCCTGGGTAAGCTGGGCTTGCTCAGCCTGGATGAGGGCTGGCTCTGGGAAGCCTACTAGGCCTGTGGAGAGATGCCAGCTGGAGACAAGCAAAAACTTTTTCAAGTGAGGAAAGTCAGGGAGAGAGAGATGGCTATTGGGTCTGGGTGGGCTCCAGCCTTATGATAGAATGGCTTGGGTTGGAAGGGACCTCATAGCCCAGCCACCCAACCCCTGCCATAAGCTGGCTGCCCCATCAGTTCGGGCTGCCCAGGGCCACCCAACACAGCCTTGAGTGCCTGTGGGGATGGGGCACCCACAGCTTTCTGGACAGCTGTGCCAGGGCTTCACTGCCCTCTGAGCAAAGAATTTTCTCTTAACATCTAACCTTAATCTCCCCTGTTCCCCCTAGTTCTATCACAGTCAGATCATGTAAAAAGTCATTCTCCCTCCTGTTTATGACTTCCCTTGAAGTACTGGAAGGCCACAGTGAGGTGTTGGGAGTTTTTCAAGACCTAACTGCAAAAAAACCTAGAGGGCCTGGGCTGACGTTTGGAAGTTTAATTTAAGTGTAATAACTTTAAAAGCTGAAAATCCATTGAAAACTGAAATCTGCTTTGTTTAAAGGATGCAAATAACTGAACTAAACACTGTAGCATGTTCTATTTAAAACATCCCAAAGCTTTTCTCTAGAGTACAGTTTCTATCTCTGCCTCATATGATGAAATCCTGACTTCAATCCTGAGTTCACTGGAAAAACGAACAGATTGAGTTTCATTTCCTGTACATTAAGAAGTTAGTACTTCAGATGTTCATCTGAAATCCTTCTATAGTAGCAGAAAGATGAATGCCTCTAGACAGTGATTCATCCCATCCCAGCATAAGTGCCTAAAATAGGTGAAATGACTCATTTGCTGAAATAATATGCTCTCCATTCTGTAGGAGCATGGGCAGTGATGCATAGAGAACAAGTTGATACATCCTCTTTTTTGGCATAGCCTAAGTAAAAATAATGAGGCTATAGGACATCTGTCTAGGGTGATCTCACTGTATTTAGGATAAATGGCAAAATCCCACTGTATTTGTGAGCTTAGGAGACACTTTTATTCAGTGTTCTATTCAACAACCAGATTACTCACTTTTATTGAAAAGACATAGACCTGAAAGGGATGGTAGGTGAGCATAAAGCTGCATGTTGGTCAACAGAACTGCAGCAAAAGAGAAAGCTAATTTTATGAAATGCGTGTGTTGGTCTTTCCTACTGAAATTTTTGGGGAAAACAAGCAATACGGTAAGTGTTCTGTAGCATTTAATTATTTGTGTGATTAATCTCCTTTGAATACAATATTTGTGGCTCCCTGAACAGTAACTGAATGTTCATACTCCAGAGCAGGCAAAGAAAGGAGCCCACCTATGTTAAGGCAGTTATTTTAAAAGTTATAGTGATAATAAATGGAATTTTGAAGCTTCTTGTAGGAGTGTGACACACATTAAACATCAAACCCTCCTGTTGCAGATTACTTGATCTGGCATTTAAAGACTGGGATTGGTCATTTGATGATGTTGATGATATTGATGATGATGATGATGATGACGATGTTTTTGATTTCTGAAGAAGTATAAGGGGTAAATCTAAATAGTGAGGAATGGATTTGTTTGCCTTTGAATACAGCATGCTATGTTGGATTTTGTTTCTCAAAACAGAGAAAAATAAAAGATCTCATTTTGAGATTTTACACAGTAAAAATGAGATTCTGTTTCGTGGTGTCAAATTTTTTTAGAGGAGTCATTTTCATTAAAATGGTGTTTTTGCCTTTTCAGTGTTCTTATTTTTCTAATTTTAGATCTGTTAATTGTTCAAAATTCATGTCTGCCTGCCCCAAAAGAAAGTATCTCTTGTTGTCGGAGTAGTAGTTCATCTGTAGTGCTAATGCTGCTAACCTCTGCAAACAATTACTGAAGGCTAAAAGGGAGGTTGTAACAGCTGGAATTTACCTAAAATACATTTGCTATTTACAGATAATTTTTTTCTTAAGCTTTTAACCTGAATTGATGTGTCCATGGCTAGCAGACATGAAATCACAGTTCTGCATTTTGCTTTTTCTACCTGTGTTATGAAGTGAATTTGACTTGGCTTTCCTTTGCAGTGCTGTGCTTTTTGGGTACCTAACAATGCGTTATAAAACTATGTAAACAAACAGGCTTTGCAGCTTCTGTGGTGCAGCTTCTTTGACTGCTTTAGAGAAGATGCAGCTGTGTTATTGATCTAATTTGTCCCACGGCTTACCTTAAAAACACAGTGTGAATGTACTTGGACTTTACCCTCGTATATTACAAAGGGGGATTAATTGTTTTGGGCTCATAATGCATAAGTTGTACTATACTTAAGTACTATGATGCTGTTGAATGCAGAGGAATGACTTTCCCAAGCTTACTGATAAGGTCATCTCAAAGGAGGATTCTGAGGAAGTATGTTCTTGTCACATATTCATTCACTGCATGTACTGACCAAACTTTCTGCTTCTTTTCCAGCTAACTGCTTTCCATGAACGCAGACGCAACTCAAGGTGATAATTTTCTTCCTGTTACAGCAAGACTGAAACATATCCCAAAATATATTAAAAATATATATTTTCCTGAGAGATTGTGCTATATATATCAGAGGTTTACATTTTTGCTGCAATATAAATTACTAATCTCTGAGGGTTTTCCTGTATTCCCCCGAGTGACTGATCAAACGAGGAATGGCTGGTAAATAGTAAAAGGATATGTTAGGTAACCTTTTAAATTCTGTTCCACAAAAGCTTTCTCGGCAAGACACATACACTACATTTCATAAAAGGATTGAGAGGAATGAATATTTAAACTGAAGAAAGTGACTTTTCAGCTTTCATAAAGATGCCACCAGCATGCCTGCGAGAACAGGAGGACGATCCATCATAGTGATATAGACTGCATCTGTAAGAAGTGACCATTATACTGTGTATATATATTGTACTGTAATACTGCAAGAGGGTTTTAAAAATCTTTCCACTTTATTTTTTTATGCTTATTAATCAGATACCGTTACTTATTGCAGTTGCAACTATGCACTTGTATAAAGCCATAATGTTGAAGTTTATATCATTCATACATGTCTATCAAAAGCTGCATGTCAGTGTTCAGCAGCTAGTTCAAAGTATATGCTAGTTTCAGCTGCGTCATCATGGGCAGTCCTGTTTTACCTGTCTAATTGCCTTAATTTAATTTTTTTTTTCGAGTTTTTTTGGCCCATTCTCTGTATTTAAGGATAAAAGGTTTACCAGCTCTTAGGATGCAATTTTGCTTTGTGGCAGAAAAAATAGTGCACTATTTTTACACCTAGTAGGTATATCAATGTCAACTTACTTTGAATGTATATCGACTGGTTTTGAGGGTGGAGAAGTGTTGGTTACAAAAACAATGTCTGATAAGAATGGACTTACTAGACCATGTGCTTATACATGTAACTGCTCATCCAGCCCTTCTTACAAACCTCAATATAGTTATTGACTTATATTAACCCTCATTAAGTGCTATGAAAACTTCATTTTGCCTTGTTTTTGCATACTCTCCTAGATGTGTGTTTATTTCTGGAAGAAAAAAGAGAATCTGTGATTATTTTTTACATTTCACAACACAACACCCAAGAAGTGTCACAGACTTTAAAGAAAACTAATACATACTGTAGATGTATTTTAAAGTTTTAAATCTGGTTCTCTAGCACATAGCTGTAGGCATAGATAAATATTCCAGTAGTGTGTTTTGAGAACTGATAGCTGGGAATAAAGGGCCTCAGAGGCACTTAATTGGACTTTTTTTTTTTTTTTTTAACTTGGGAGTTGTACAAAAAATAGAGTTTATGTGGACTCATTCATGATGCGTTCATCATTATCCCAGAAAATGCATGTTTTATAAAACTGCAGTATGCTATGTTCAACATATTGACAGTAAAAAATGTAGTCTCCTATTTGGTCTCTTTATATATATATAAATATATATATATATTTAAAATATATATATATATAAACTATTGTGTGGGAGTGCAGTAATTTAAAATATGATCTAACACTTCAATGAAGGAGGACATTTCACTTTAAAATTTTGTTTGTTTGTTTTTGTTTTTTTAAAGAGTGTTGAAATGTTTGGAAGGATAGGACCATGATTTATTTAACACTATCATGAATGGTGGACTTGGAAACACTGAAATACTGAAAATGAATAAATATATTTGCATTTTGTAACTGCAGTTCAGCTTAACAGAGCCAGAATGTATTCAATCTTCTATTTATGCACTCGCAAAGTAAAACATTGTTTGTGAGTTCTTAAATCCAGACCTAAATCTTTCGTATCATTTCTGTTTAGGTATTATAACCCAACGCACAGCTGCAGTGTTTTTTCCCTGCTTGTTTGGATTTACAGAAGTACGGTATATTTTTAGGTCAAGCAGATTTGCGTAGAGTACAACATTAAAAATGTATACAGTAAAACTGTTTCCATTCACTGAATGCATAAATATTTTATATATTAAAAAAATGTTACATTGTGGGAAGTTCTATCCTTTTCTGAATTGGAGAATATTATATATATATTTTTAAATAAACTATTTGAGTAAGGTAAAATAGTTCCTGAACTTGACAAGCTGGCAATTAATTGAAGTATTGAAATATACAGGCAACTACTGCAGCAGATATGGGAAAGGCAAAGCCAAGCAGAGGCTGTATGGAGAAGAAGGGCAGACTCTATGGAGTTGGTTTGCAGCCCATCATGTACCAGGTTGGATCTGTTGCGCTCCCTCTGCGTGTCTTGCCCTCATCTATTGTGAATCCCTGCAGCCCTGTCGTGCCTGGTATTTTAGAAACTGTACATCATACAGTATTTACTAGCTGTAGTTTATACATTCTGTACTTACAGAAATAGTTACTAGCTACACATACAGTAGGCTGTATTGAGAAGCTATTGTAGAATGATAGGGGCTGAAATGGAGCACAGGTCTGCTGGTTGGACCTCTCCCACAAAGCAAGTCTCCTTAGAAGGGGGTCCTCAAGACCTGGTCTCTTTGGGTTTCTAGTGCCTCTAGGGATGAAAGTACTGTAGCATTCCTCAGTTCTCCTACATGCAGTTGTGTCCCAAAAGAAAGGAACTGTGTGGGCAATGTTGAGCTGTAAAGTGGAGGTCATTTGGCCAATGGTATGATGTGAACAGCCTTTGTTTTGTACCCAGGACAGAAAAGCCGGAGCAGTTCTTCTGTCCCTCTCACGTGTCAGAGCTTTCATTTGCTGATCTGTGGACTGAAAGGATCCCATTAATATTAGTTCCTGGAGGTTGCAGTGTCTCCCTATTGTCTGGTAGGAACCATTTAAAACTCTGGAGAGAGAATATCAGGGACTGGATGTTTCATACGGTTTATTTTTGTAACAGGGCTGTTGCAGCAAACAGGACGTTTTTATGGCCTGGCTGATTTTATCTATAAAAATTATCTTATTGGAAGTCCTGTTGTTTCACAAGAGTATGCAGATACAGCCAAGTATACAGCCAAGCTGCAGATTAACCTGGAAAAATCAGGGCTCAAACTGGGAGCCAGAAGCTCAAGACATACACAGAGAAGTTGCTGTTTGGTTCCCATCCAGGAGCTCATCAGCACAGAAGCTGGACAAGAAGACCCCATCTGAGCAGCGTGTGTCAGCTGTCACAAAGGCCTTCCTGAAAGTAGATTTCTACGTCTGTCCTGGTTGTGTGCTGCACTTCCATAGTTCCAGTGGCTCCTGCCAAAGCTCAGCCCCTTACAGCGATGCCAGATGGGAGCACCAAGGATGCGTGCAATAGAACTCAGAACTTCCTGCACTTCTTAGCGTGGCTGATGCTGAATCTAAAACATGATATAGACCATAGTTCTTCCAAGGATTTGGAAACACAGAAGCTAAAGTACTTTGACAGTCAGCAAATGTAAAGAGTCACTGATGTTTCACTGCAAGTGTCTGGATCTTTCACCACCTCCTGAAGATGCTGGATGTTTGGCAGGCACTCAGCAGCTCTCGTGGGTCGCTGTGGCCAGCAAGCTTTCTGCTGGACACAGTGTGCTTTCTGTGTTGAGTTTCTCAGGAAGTTCTGGATGTTCATTAGGAGTGTGAGCATTTGTAATATAATCTTGCAGTTACATTATAAGCTGCTTCAGGGATTATCAGTGTCCCATGGACCATGGGGGTTTGCATACTGCTTTGAAATATCTCTCACAAGAGTGGGAAGGAGTTTTCATTTGAATCTCTTTAAAAGATGCTGACAGAGCAGTTCTGAAACTTAATTCATGTACTTAGTTAAAGTTACCTGTGAAGCAGGTGATACACCCAGACATGCTCACACGAGCCTACTTAGGTGTATGTGGCAGAAAAGAACACTGTCTGAACACTGCTGGTGTAGTTTGTTCCAGAACTACTGCAATGAATGAGAGAGCTCACCATAAACTGTAGCTCCGAGATGCCTGTGGGGAATAGGCCTTACTACAAAGTTTGGGGTTTAGAATCTTTACCCCTTTGTAGGCAGGAAGTAGTGTTTTATCAGGGTAAGAAAGGCACATTACTTCCTGATACCTGCTATTGCAAGCATGCTGCAAGATTTGATCAGTGCTGCTCTTGCTCCACTGATCTTACAGAAACCATGAGATTTAAGTGATCTTTCAAAATGAAAGACACGGTGAATGCTGCACAAGGGAGCAAAATTATGAAGCCTTAAGTGTATGCAATCCTGCATACCTAAAGAACTCTGGAAGGACGTATCTTCACCCTGAAAAGAAAGGGCAGAGAGCAGCAATTCCGTGTGGCCTTTTGTATGTTGTTGGGAGGAACGACATAGAAATGCCTTCTCACAGCTTGGTGGAATCTGTATGCAGTCACTCAAAGGTGAAAGAGGGTAACCTAAAAAATGCTCTGCATAAGCTGTTTATGCTTCAGAAGAGTCCTTGACCATGTAATTTACACAACAGGGCACTGAGGCACAGAAAGCATGCTCTTCCATTTACACCTCTGGTATGTTATGAGACAGGTCAGCACTTCAGTACTGCTGACTGAAGCCTCCAAAAGCAGAAATAGTCTACATCCCAAAGAGGGCACGTGCACTGAAGATTTCCAGTTACAGCAAGGTGGTAAGTAGAATTGTTTTTTTAGCATGGAGCCATGTTACTATTCAATTTTAATCATTATTAGCTGGCTCTTCTTGCCACGCTGAGACTAGTACAGGTTCTGCACTTTCGTTTCCAGAATGCTGGGCAGATAAAACAAGATTTCAGCCCTGTTCAAGTGCTCTTCCTGTGAATAAATAATACCACATAATATAAGGAAGCACTTGTTTAGTCTACTCACAGTCTAAGCTAGCTCTGCTGAGCTGGATAAATTCCAGCCTGAACAACAGAAAAAACAGGACATGAACAAAATTATGACAAATACTTAAATTGTATTTTGGATATCCCCTTAAATTTCATCAAGAGTATTACGTAGGATCATTATGTCTGTATTTTACCTCCAATCCAAAGCTTGGAACATTTCCAAGGAGGATTCTTGCCCCAGACCACTACCAAGGGAGGATGGACTGGTTGATGTCCTGGAGGTGTCTCTCTGTCTGCCATCAGGCAGCAAAGGCTGAGCTCTGTCAAGGCTTGGCTCTGTCCCTGCTGAGATCTCAGCAATAGCATCCAGCATGTGGTGAACTGGCAGGTTCTCAGCGTACTATTTGTTGTGGCTCTTGAGAGCCTATCTGACCTCAGCAGTCCTTATCTCTGAGAAATCAAGCTCAAAATCAAGCAAGTTAAATTCTTACCGAAATCAAGAATTTAATAACATTTGATTCTAAGGTGGTTGGGTTTTTTTGTTTCATTCCCTGTCCGCCAGCCCGCTCCTTTCTCCCGTTTTTTGGATTGCATTGGCAGGACCAGGTTGAGAAGCAGCACATCTGTGCCTGTGTGGTCTTACTCCTTGCAGAAAGCTAAGTCTTATGGCGGGAAGTCCTGGGTTTGCGTGTGTGATCACTGATGACAATTCAGAAACAGGCTTTTGGGAAAGTAACCGTACCCATCTCCCACTGCTGATACATCCCTTCTTTTAGAATTGCAACCTGTTCTCTGCAGTCACATCCTTGTTCTGCTTTGGGGCAGCGTGTCTCACAATAAATGCCTCCTCTGTCATACTGCTAAAGAGAGCTTTGTTGCTGAATGCATGCGGTAGCTTAACCACTTAAGCACAGTTAACACAGAATCATAGTTCATAAAGTCACAGCTGGTGAGACTTGGGGCTGCACTCAAATTTCATTGGCCTGTACTGGATTCAAATTTAGTATTGCTGTGGGCAAGACAACTCATACTTCTTGTAGGCCCCGGTAGGTCCCACGCTTTCCAAGCCAGGGAAAGCGATTTTACCCTGTGAATGTGTTATCACCTGATGCAAGCAGATGCTGTGTGATTCAGCACTTCAGCAGGATCTGCACATGGAGAATTACCTTCACCCCTGCGGATAGAAGTTGCTTACTGCCTTTCAAACAATAAACAGACCTGAGCTGCTTTCCCTGTTTGCTTTGGGCCAGCTGCTGCACTGTGCAGTGAACAACTTGTTTGCACCCACCCCGATAACCACTGAGTGACAAGTTTAACAAGATTTATTCTTCCCTTCTCTTTTGTCTAAAGCTATTGCCTTTAATCCAGCTACTTGAGAAGATTATGGTTTACAGATAGAAGGCCACAGGATCTACACTTGTGTGGGGCTTGCCCAGCACTTGACCACAGTTTTCTACTTTACAAAAAGAAATGAAATTATTCTCTGGAACCAAAAAAAACCCAAAAAACAGAGAGAGAAAAGTACATACAACTACCACCACCATCTTCTGTTTTGTTCCATATCCTACACAGCTTGAGTGAGAACTCATGGTCCAGCTTTCCAAGTCCATAGAATGACTCTACTTAAGCTCGTCATTTACCCAACTGTTTCTTTTCTTTGTTTCCCACAAGTTTCCAAGACTTATCCTCCATACATCAAGTATCTTTTGAAGAACTTATCTTAAATGCATTTCTAACATTTTATGATGGAAAAACGTGAAGTGCTGATGATCAAACCAGAAGTGGTCTCAATTTTCCTACAGCATCACTGAGGAGGTTGAAAGACACCAATAAAAAGAGTTCTGAGTCTAAACAGAGCATTGTCTATTAAAACAAATTAAAAAACAGGTAAGAGATGTGTGTTTTGTTCCTGTAAGGTGCTGGACCTCTCTGCATTGTACAGGTTCAAATGTTAAAGTGAAGGCTGCCCATTTATGACCTGTAATGAACATTTTCTTCTCTTTTTGTAAAAGGACACAGAATAAAAACACTGAACGCAGTGAAAACTCACTACAAGAATGACATTAATCAATCGTGAAGAACAGCATTTATTAACATGACCTGGAAAACGTATTACATGCCACCTGCCACCAAATTATTTAGACATTTCAGATAAGCTTCAGTAAAATCAGCAGAATATTTACAATTACTCTCTCAACCAACAGAGAAACTTCTGAGCATTCTTTACTGAAGCACAAAAAAAGCCTCATGTTTTAATTTTCTCTCAATAATGTGAGATACCCAAAATCATATGTCCACAGACATACCTCTTTCCACCTCTTCCCTCCTCAGAATCAGAGCTGACAAAGCAGCTTTGTTTCAGACAGCGAAGGTCTTGGCTTGCTGAATGACTGCTGGCAAAAAAATCTGCTTTTGCAGATCCCACTGCTCTGTAACATCCCAATGATTCAGCATGTTGCAAGGAAAACCTGACTCAAATGTAGTCAATGAGCCTTCCCATAGTTTGCAAGCCTGCCAGGATCACGAGCGCCTTGTTTTTAGCATGCCGATCAGCAGCAACAGTGTAAGACTCTACTGAAAAGGCGTATCTTCTCATTTTGGAGAATGCATGGAGAAATCAGTGGTTATTGTATTTCTCTATGGTACCTGCTCTAATTTCAGGTTGGAAAAGTACCTCTTCCAAAAGTAAAATCCCCTGCTAAAAGTTTTCAAGAACATCTTTTTCCCTTTTTAAATATACCTACTGAAACCGGTTGGAATTTCCAAAGTAAAAAATTCAACTTCAGTCTTTAAGTTCTTCAGGACAGGTTAAAAAGTAATAAAGCATATTGTAGTATCATCAAGGCCTGATAACCACTGTAGATGGGTATGCTTCAGTGCATCACAGTGAATAGATGGGCTACAGTCAGTACAGATTGCATATGGAGCCTGGGCATCACTGCAGGAGCTTCTCTTGGAACAGAATTAACTCTCAAAGTCTCACTAATCTCCATGCCTTCCAGTTACTGCTGTTCCCAAAACAGTATGTTCAGTGATGGAGAGCTCAGGTTGAGAAAGAACACAGTTGTTTTTATTCTTATCATAATAAAAACTGCCTGTATGGAAGTGACTACAGATATCCTATACCAGCTGGATGAATGTACGGCTCAAGTGCTGCATGCAGTGCTGCAGTCTCAGCTGGATCCTTGACTTTGTTAAACTCATTTAGAAATATATTCTGAATTGGGCCTTTACTCAGATTTCCTCTATGCTAAAATACAGGTACTTAATGTCTGACTATTTGAGTTGCTTGCAAGAGAAAGAAGCACCTGACATTTTCAAACTAGCAGCAGATGTAGACAGAAGAGCAGATATGCTGCCACGAAGTTCTCTTGCATAATTTGTAGAATTGAAGAAAATAATTGCTAATATATAACCAGAAAGTACTGAAGTGATATGAGAACATATACATGTCTAAATTCAAATACCCTGTTCATTTATGAAAAAAGAATTCAGAAAAAAAGTGGTATCAGGGAAACTTGTCACAAATAACCAATAAAAGTGTGCTGCCTAAATTAAGTATCTTATCAGAATTATTTCTATGAGAAAATAAGCAGAACTGCACTAAATCTGTCTAGGGACAAATACTAGGCTTAAGAGAGAGCGCTTCATAGAATCAGAATCAATGGGTTGGAAGAAAGCCTTGAAAGCCAGCTGGTCCCACTCCCTGCAATGAACAGGGACACCCACAGCTCCACCAGGTGCTCAGAGCCCCTCCAGCCTGACCTTGGGTGTCTCCAGGGGCATCCACAACCTCTCTGGGCAACCTGTGCCAGTGCCTCACCACCCTGATGGTAAAACACCTTTTCCCTTATATCCAGATTAAATCTCCCCTTTCAACTTTTCCTCAGCTTTTTTCTGCTGTTTAACCATATCAGTTTCCTTTTTCCTTTTTTTCTTTTCACGCTGTATGCTGATGAGCATCTTCTAATCGGTCTTTTTAGTTCTCCTGTAGTGCAGGATTGTGGCCGTGACCCAAATATTGAGAATGAGCATGGTTATGAAACGGATGAGAACTACAAAGGAAAAACAAACAATTCTCATTAAGCGTCATTCCAAAAAATCATCTGCGGTCATTTTCAGCAGATGGGTTTTTTGTCAACCTGTCCTGGTGTACAAATTGCTGCTTTCCTTTCAGTAAGTTCAGTGAGCACTTTTAGGAACCCAGAAATTCTCAAAGTAAACGAAGCAGAGAAGGGCACTGAAAGCACTCAGCGTGAGGGCTATCTGAAAATAACACACCTTTCCCTGTGACAAGGCCAGCAGAGCCGCCCCATCCACACATGTATTTACACCTCACACAAACTCAGAGCCACAGATTCTGTGTCCTTTACAGTTGTGTGCATTGCTCATAATAAACAGATTATCCTCTCCTGCCATCTGTTCATCATAGGATGGCTTGGGTTGGAAGGGACCTCAAGGGTCATGAATCTCCAACCTCCCTGCCACAGGCAGGGCCACCAACCTCCCCATTTAATACCAGACCAGGTTGCCCAGGGCGCCATCCAGTCTGGCCTTGAACACCTCCAGGGACGGGGCATCCACAACCTCTCTGGGCAGCCTGTTC
>JAOWBP010001760.1:77318923-77333670 GCA_028571105.1 Tragopan temminckii | reverse complement strand
TTGGAGATTCATGATCCTTGAGGTCCCTTCCAACCCTGGTCATTCTGTGATTCTGCAGTGTGCCCAGTATTGAAGTCTTTGCTTTGGGTGTTTCCAGTGGGGAAGATTCCATGGGCTTATTTGTTGTAGATCATGCGTTGTTCATAAACCAGGGCTGTCTTCGCAGCAGAAGACACCTTCAGTTTCTTCCCTGGCATGGGTCAGTGATAAAGAGGTGAATATCTACTTAATTCATTTGCTGACATTTAAAGAATTCAGAACTAAAATCTAATTACATCTCGTCACAAACTTCAGTAGATAACAGAATTTAAAGTCAGTGCAGAAACATTAGTCTATAATTTAAATTAAGCAGTTCAGGTTGAAGAAACCACAGTAATTTTATCTGGTCCACTCTTCTTTTTGCCCAGGTCTAAGTAATAACAGCATTTAAAATCCCTCTGAAAATGTCTATGCAAAATATCAAAGATAATTTCAATGTAATCCTTTTCCTTTTTTTTTTTTTTTTCAATTTCTTAACAGTTGACCCCCTTTCTTGCCTGTATTACATCACCTAAAACTCTGGCCTGTTTTGTTTTTTTTTTTCTTCTCCACATTTTAGCTTAAACCTTTATTTTCAGTACTGTGATGTACTGTAGAAACTTGTCTGTGGATTTTTGTTCTCCCTGCTCCTTTGTGTGAAAAAATGATACACAGTTTTCAAGCCAAATTTGCCTCAGTATTTGTGAATATTAATGTTTTGAGTCTTAAATATCTTCAAATCTGATGATTGCAGTATTTTTAGCTTCCTGATATCTTCTTTGTTTATCCTTCAGGGAAAGAGTTTCACTTTGCTGATGTTATACAAATACAGTCGGTTCATACTTAGTTTTTGAACAGGCACTTCGCGGTCAGTTTATTATTCAGGATGATTTAAAATCATGGTAGGATCAGACAAAATGGCAGGGTATGGTTACATACTGGCAGTTTCATAAATAGCTGTTACTGTGATGAAAGCAGTATCTATAATAAGTGTTTCTGAAAAGTATAGATTAACATCAGTGATTTGAGTTCATAATGAACTTAGCTATGTACTTTCGAAGAACTGAAGTTGTATTTTTAGGTAAATGAGTCAGCATAAGGGATTAATGCTTCTAGGAGTTCTAATTTGGTATCTAACTGAGAGTAATGGCGTTCTGAATGAAGAGATGGCTTAAATATAGAACCGCATAGTACTGAGTACAAGGTGATATCAAAATCTAGAAATAAGTATTAGAAAGTAAGTTACGTAGTGGGGAATTGCACCTTTTTAAAAATAGTTGAAATCAACACAGTAAATTTCTGTAATGCTGGATTTGTGTGTTAGCACTGAAATGTTTTCTTGTGAGTTGCAAAGGCATGCTATTTATGTTGCTTCATACCCTTCCTCATTAATTCCTCATTAGTGTAGAGGAAGTCAGAGTCCAAGACTTCACTTAAAGAGGAAAAGAAGATAAGATGAATGCTGACTTGAAAATGCAGTACTACTGGAAGTGATCGAGTATGAAGGCTTGTATGGCTACCTGAGAACCACACTGCAGTTCTCATGGCTAGGAGGATGAATGTGCTTATGTACAGCAAACATTTTGTCACGCTTCATCCGTAATGAATGGAAGAGAGATTGTACAGTAACTCGAGCATAACTACTGCAGAGAAACTGTATTTACTGCAGTATGGCTAATTTCTGAACAATTTCACAATACTGTTTTTGTTAGCAGAGATCACCGTATTTTGAGTTGGACTTGAAAAGAGTGATTTTCAAGGTTGCTGACATTGTGCAGCTAAACTGAAATATAAATAGTAATTTTTTCCTTAAAAAGAGAAATAGGACGTTATTGTTCTTTTGAAGATGAATAATACATATAACATTGTTACAACTTGCAGCTGTTTTCATTCTTAGCAGTAGAGCTGTGCTGTGATTTTTAATCTTTAGAAGACTGCAGTTTCCTTTGCTAATTTGATACAATTCCTTTTCAGAAATGCAAACAAAAAGATCTGATGTATACATGAGCACACCCAGCTGTTTGATTTGCACCTACAGTTGGGATACTGGGGAAGAAAAATATTCTGGGAAGTTGTTATGCAAATGCCAGACTAAGTGTCCCACTTTATTTCACAATTACCATCTAGAGTATTACCACAACAAATAGCCTTTTCTAACTAGAATGAGGCTTAACCAGCTGTAAAATTGATAATCAGTCATGGTATTTCAGAAACTGCAGCGTGAGTGGTTTTTGCATTGTCTGCGCAGTAAAGAAAATTAACTCCTAAGAGCACTGAATGTACCTGGAATGTTGTTTTTAAATAACCAAAGAGAAATTTTATATACTCAGTTCTGTTTTGTTTCCACTTAATGAGAGATGAAGTTACTTCCAGGGAGGGAGATGCAAAGCAGTATTATGCGTCTACCCATTCCACACTGGAAGGATTGTCATCAGTTGGAAGAAGTGAAGTAACTTTGGATGCTCAGCCTGCATTGTGTTATATCCGTATTTTTTAAAGCTTTTAATATAGCTGTATGTGTATGTTTTGGTCATGCCATTTCCCAGATATGTGTTAGCTTAAAATAGTAGCAATTTTACTAAATGATGAAAAAGTGTCTAATTCTTAAGATTGCTAAGATTAGAAAAACTGTAATAGAAGAACTACATTATTCCATGCAGGGCTGATGTTAAGTCCTTTCAAATATTTTCTTTAAGCTTATGACCTGTGTTATAGCAAGAACACTTGATCTGGCTGTTGCCAGAGCTGACGTTAGAACCCAGCCTCCATTTTCTCGTGTTTGAGGTAAACTGCAGGTAAACTGCCCTGCTGTTTGCAATCTGGCTTCTCTCAGTCTCTTGTTGAAACTCTTCTCCTTTTCCTTGGGCATTTTTGAGTTTGACACCAAATGTCCTCTTTTGTCCAGAGCATATAACACTGGTCCTGAAGAACAGTTTCTGTCTCATTTCCTTGTAATTACTTGTCAGAAGTGAAGCAGCTTCTGTAGGAATTATGAGACAGTTGCCCAAAGTAATAACATGACAATGAATGACTAGGCTGGAAACCAGATTGAATCAAGAGCCTGTCTAGCTTAATACCCTGTTTCAGGCAATAGCCAATTGCTAGAAATGCCTAGGAGAGAATATTAGAAAAAGAAACCTGTTCTGTTATAATCTCTCAGCCTCTGGAGACAGCACACAGCTCAGGAACTCTCCAAGGAGAATGGGATGTTTTTCTGTCTGATAGTTCTTGCAGCTCTATCTCCTTTGGATCAAATAGCCTTCAGACTGATGTGAACTTCTTGACACATCTCATGACAGTGTTCCACCTTTACTTCATAAGAGGTGGAAAAAAAATCTTCCTTCTCTGTTGAATCTCTTGTATGCTAGGTTCATTTGCCTTCCATCTTCCTTCCCAAAGAGCAAATGATTTTAATGAGTCACCACATACGTAAGAGACCAGATTTGAGGTGACTGCCTTTGATCCTGCCTGCTATTGTCCCTGTATGCCAATTTGTGTTTATCCATCTCTTATCTTAGATCTGGCAGCTGTACAAAACAAAACCAAGCCAAGATTTTCCACAGACAGGCCCTTATCCCTGATCAATAACACTGACAGTGCAACTCCTGATGTAGCACTGTTTTACAAAATTTCTTTTCAGCTTTTGTAACAGAAGCATCTAGCCAAATAATGTGTGGTATTTCTGAAGACTTACAGGCACTCTGTCAGTAATTGAGCTCTGGTTGAAACTTCTGTGCAAAATTGAATGGAAGTATCCAACCCAGAATAGACTAGGAAGCCAGAGGCCTGTGCACGGCTGCTAGTCGGGGCTGCTGACTTGCTTTTAAGCAGGTTCAATTAGGTGATGATGTTTGGGAATTAAGTTTTGAAGATCTCCAAATACAGACTCTCCATGATCTCTGTGCAATGCATTTCAACATTTGGCTATTCCCGGTGGTGGAAAAAGTGCTTCCATGTAGCTGAGTGCAGTTTTCTATGTGGCAGCTTGCATCTGCTGCCTCGTGATAGAATGCAGTCAGGTTGATGGGACACAATTTGATTGTGATCTATTTATTCAGCTGTCTTTTTCTTTGTGAGTCTGGAAGTTGCTCTCAGGGAGATTACCTTCATAATTGTCCTGGGGCCTGAAGTTAGTGAAAATTCAGGCCTGTAGTTCTGCAGATTGTCTTTCATGCCCTTCTTGAAGACGGGCTTGACACTTGCTGTTTTCTGCAGTGGCCACGACCTTTTGAAGGTGGTAGAGCAGCCTGGAAATGATTCCGATGTGCTCCTTCCACTCCCTCAGATGCATCCCATCAGTATCCCTGGAAAAAAGCTGTCTCAGGAGACTGCAGTAAAGAAGCCATCAGGTAGCCTGGGCTTTCTGTGACTTCTATTACTATGTCATCAATTCCACTGAGAAAGCATGTCTTTATTGACTTACTTTTGCTGCTGATTTACTCACAGAAGTCTTCCATACCACCCTTTATATCCTTTCATTGCCAAGACATAAATGTCTCTGATAATGGATATGCTTTTATGCATGTATATTGTGGTTTTCCAGTGGCAGCGTGACTAAATACTTCCAGGTTTAAGAGAAATAGGTTTAATAGGAGTCATTCCAATATTTAGCTGCAGGCATAGGAATCTGCAAATTGATTCATAACGCGGAGTATATAACAAGATCCACTGATGGGGGTTATGGCTAGATAAAATGGTCACAAGTCAAGAGCCAGTATTTCCTCCATTTGTGGTTGACTAGGGGTAGAAATGTCAATTTTATACTGTATTCTTTTGTTAGCAACTTCTAAAACAAGGTTCAGCACTCACTCTGAAGTTACAGTCTTTTAGAACTTATCTTAAACATCTTAGGATTTTAGTGACTAAACAAGCAATCGTTTTTCCATTACTACATTAGTTCATTGATAAAGCAGTTGGAAAAATCCCTCAAATGAAATTACCTGACCTCTTCTGTGTCCCTCTGGACTTCCTCCTCTTCCAGCTAAGGTCAAAAGCTTTACCAGACCCTATTCACAGCTTTGGGGCTTAACTGATTGCAGTGTGAGAGTCCTAAATGATCCCCTAGGTGAAATATGTGATTAATACTGATTTATATGCAGAAGAAACTTCCTGTTTGGGGACATGAAAAATGAGTAATTGCAGTAGTAAATAACACTAGATTCTCACTTCATCAAGCTTTCTGAAGTTAATCCCTTGCAATCTGTAGAGAGGTCACTGTCAACCACCATTCTTTGCTACTGTTATGCTTCCTTTTTTATTATTATTTATTGTTATTTTCCCCAATAAAGGATTTCTTTATTTAACAACTATCATTTGCTAAATGAGAAATTTTTTTGAACCCATTGTATAACAACTGATCTTAATAGTGCCATCCTGCATGTATTCAAGTCAAACAATTGTAGAATCATGGATTAATTCAGACTTGACTTCATGAAGTAGTCTGGGTTCAGATTGCTCAAAGGCAATTATGTGGTTTTTTTCCCCTATTTTTTTTTTCTCATTTTATTTTTGTTAGTATTTCAGGAATGGGAAGATTCTTCAAATGATTTGAGATGACAAAGGAAGAGGTATTCTTTCCATTCTAGGGAAAAAAACACAGAAGATCAAACAATTCTGGTGGTACTTACTGTGAAATCCAGTATGTTCCTTTCTGTTGCTAGAGGTGGGAGCTAGTGGCCTCCTAAATATCTTCTTATTATGCAAGTTGATGAGCAACTTTTTCATATTTCAAATCAAGATAGAACCTGGTCATCGTGGATTTTACAAAGGATGGAAAATGGTCTTGTCAAACCCTAAAAGCGTTTATGTTGAGTTTCAGCAGAAGCATTCTCCAAAAGTTCCTGTTCCACTTCAAAACGTACATTTCATTAGTAGTTCCAACACAGGAATTGGAATTTGAATGCTTTTTTTTAAAAATGCATTTAAACATATTTTAATATTTATATGTAAGCTTATTTTATGTAAAAATGCGTTATCTTTTTGAGAGACAATTAATAGTAAATTTGATTGCAATCTAGAGTCATCAGTGAAGTTTGCTTCTGGAGTAGGGCATGTGCTGGACTGTGGAGCAGGATGCTGCAGTGTGCTTGTTTGACACTCCACAAATGAAGCTGATTGTATGTATGAAAGGGGAGTTATGCTACATGAACGTGCAGTTCCACTAAAGAAAGCTGCAAACCTTTTTTATAAGGATTGCATAAGGATTTTTAGTTCGATACCTTTTTAAAAGCCCAGAAAAGAAAATACGTGGTTTATATTAGCTATCATTGTGAACAAATATAAGTACTTTTAAGAATGTCAGTTTGTTTTAAAAATAAGGCATTCATGTAATATTTTACTGAAATATAATTAAATAAGCTGAAAAGATTTGTAAATCATTTCCTTCTAATCTATTTCTGTGAGAGACATTTTTTAGAGGTGCTTAACTTTTTTGGATTAAGATAATTATCTCCTTACCAATCTGATATGTGTGTACATTACTGGGGAAAAAAGATGGGTTTTCCATGTGTTGATAATCTTTTATAGAATCACAGAATCATAGAATGGCCTGGGTTGAAAAGGACCACAACGATCATCTAGTTTCAAACCCCCTGCTATGTGCAGGGTCGCCAGCCACCAGACCAGGCTGCCCAGAGCCACATCCAGCCTGGCCTTGAATGCCTCCAATGCCTTTTGCTTCAGTTACTTGAGATACTGATGATTGGTATAATTAAATTATATACTCACTTTGTTTAAATTCCATAAATTTTCTTCCACTGCCGTTAGGTAGCTACTGATTCAAAGCCAGCCTTTAGCCAAGTGTGTTGCTGTGCATTCCACTAGATGATAAAACAAGCATAGTTTAAGGTTGAACAAGGTCTTTTGACTCATCGACGTTTAAAATCATTTTTACTCCCTTTTTTCCCCTGTGTCTGTTTACACAATATTACATTTTCCATGCTGTCTCTTACCTTTCTCCCAGCTGTCATTTCTACACTTATTTCCTTTCTAGTTTTCCTTTATAAAATGCATCCATGTGTTGTTGTATGAATATCTAATTTGCAGGACTTTTTCTGTTTTGTCTCTTTCTTTTTGACTTGCATTGTTTCTTTCACGAATTTTTGCTAGCAAATGGTTCAGAGCATCCTGGTGCCTGATGGATGGGTCTTGACATCTTGAGCTTTTTAAAAATATAAGTAAATAATCAATCTGTGGCAATAAGTTTTCTGCCTTTTTCCATACTGCAGCAGAATTCTTTACTCCAGTGTTAGACGTGATTTTGATTGCTTCACTTCTGTGTATCACTTTAAGTGGAATTCTGGGTTCGTGGAATTGTATTTTAAGATATAAGTAGAGCTGCTTAGAATGCACTGCAGGCATCAAATTCGAGGTTAGGCAGGAGGTAACGTGAGAGGTGCACTTATTGGGTTGGAAATGTTCTAAATACTTGACGATATTTTTAGTACAGAGAGATTTTGTAACTGTTTTGTATCATTGATTGGGGAAAAAAAGTCCTTTTATTACTTCCAGTTAATTGTACTTTCAGAGGAGGAGGCTGCTAGATGCTATCTTGATTTTTACTTTCAGGCCTAATTTTTTGTGATTCCAATTACCGTGAAAGAAACTAACAATTTTCATTATGGACTCTTATAAGTATACATCTTAGCTGTCAGATTGGTTCCTACATCTTATTTATTCACAACTACTAAGCAGATTAATTAAAAATATAATATATGATGTAATACATATAAAATATACAAAAATAAGCCCACAGTGAAATTGAGGGATAGATGGCTGTGGTTGCGTAAGGTGCAGTGGCTTGTTGCTGAAACTGACTTCACAGATGGAGCTGCCTGAGGGTAAGGAAAGAGAAACATTTTCACGATGGAGAAGCAGAGCCCTTATTTAATATGAAACAAGGATGGCCTTGTGGTCAAAACAGGTTTTTAAGAATATGCTGTACATCTGTCTCCTGCCTCAGCAGCAGATGAGCTCTGACCTTTTGTCTGTATTCCTGGTATTACCTCTGACTCCTGCAGCTGTAGCCTGTGAATGTTCTGCTTTCTGGGGGGAAGAAATGAATAAGAAGTTGTGCTTTCTGTTTGGATTTTTATGGGCAGTAGGTAATTACACTTCTTCAGGGGGGCAGAGGAGCAGTTCTAGGCACAGGTTTGTATTCTGTGTATTTGTGGTTTACTTGCAAATCTAACATTCACGCTATTTTTTCCAATTGCTTGAAAAATCTCCTTACATGATGCATAAATGGCTTGCAGCAGGAGTTAACAAGCAAAATCACCATGCTGCCTTTATTCTCTTGTTAAGAAGCTAAGCTTGCTATTAAAGGCTTTAGAGAATTCAAATTAATAGGAAATTATCTCTGGTGTTATTTTAAGAGGTTTGCAGTTCTCGGCTTCAGTGCATGGTTTTTTTTTTGTTTGTTTGTTTGTTTTTTTGAGGCAATAAGGATTGTAAAATCAAAGTTAACTAAAGAAGCTGGAAATGTACAATGACTTCTGATAAATGAGATTGTGCTGAACTGTTGAATTTTCCATGGCTACAGTGCTAACCAGCAAGACATGCAAGACCCGTTTTGTTTTGCAAAGGTTTATAGAGAAAATGGAAAATAGCTGATTTGGCAGAGAAACAAGTAATGAATTTTACAGTTGCATTTGGGAAGAAGGTAAACTGTTAATGCATTGTTTAATTAAAATGGATGATGGAAAGATTAAATTGCTGTACATTTAGTGACAGCTGCCAGTTTACTATGCTTTCTCAGTCCTCTTAAGTTCGTTCCCACTTTCATGCATTTCTTCATAATTCTGCTCTGAAGAAACTGAAGAGCCCAGGCAGGCTTTGAAGGGCTGTTAGTGATCTCCAACAGAGTCCTTATCACCGGCGGGCTCAGTGGTAGAACTACTGCAACAAATGCTGGGCTAACCTGCTCATGCCCTGTGAAGCAAATTTCTCAGCTTCATTGGTTAGGTATATGATGTCAGTTCGTCAGTGCTGCTATTCAGAGGTTTTGTCATAATCTGTAACCTGAATCTTCGCTTGAAATTCAGCCGATTTCTTATGCTGTTTCTGGAGATGTGGGAAAGCATCCATCATTATTGTTCACAACAGCTTTTTATGTTTTGAACGGAATTGTCATGTCTTTTTTAAAGCAGATCTTTTTTAAGACTAAAAACTTCGGTTTCCACAGTGTTCCCATGTGTGCATTGCCTGTCACTTTCCTGCTGTTGTTATCCTCCTCTTGGTTCTCCTCCAACTTGTCTTCTGCTATTTTTCTAGGGATTTACAGACTTGGATGCAATACACTGACTTAGGCTATACTAGTACATACAGAACATGAGTCCTCTGTGAGGTTTTGCACAGTGAACCTCCTGTTTATACAGCCTGGATTGGAATTCTGGTCCCCTATAACTCTGTCTTTTCCTGTTATCTTCCTGTTTAATTATTCCCGTTTTCATGTTGTGTACATTCAGTTTCTTTCAAAAACATCTGATAGTGTGGTTTTTTTGTGCTCATTCCTTGGGTTGATTCCTTTATTGTTATTTCTTTCTTCGTTTTAAGATAATTTAAAATACAGTACAAAGCACATGCTTGGAATTCTGAGCTTGGTGTCATTTGTTGATTTTACTTGCTTTTAACAGATAAGTTACTCATTCTAATGCTTTATAATGATAATGGAAATATTCCTTAGAGTTGTAACAGGGCAAGCCCAGATGAATTTATTTGACACACTTTTCCAAATCTGTTACCACATTCCTAATAATTACATTTCAGATATTTTCTCCATGATTTCCTGTATAGTTTTGCTAATGAGTGGTGAATCTTCTCTCTTACTCCTATGTTAAGATGCTTTGCTTTATCATGTATTCTGCCAGAAATTGGTTACATGACAATATTTTATTTTTTTGAGAAACAGAAAAAAAATCTTGCAACCTGAATCTCACATATTAATCTTCTGGGTTCAATGGAGGTTTATAGTTTAGGAAGTTCCCCCATCTCCTGCCTTTTAAGAGTAATTCTTTTGATTGCCTTTTTCAGTTCTGACTTCTTTTTGTTGCATCTTAAAAGATTGCTTCGTATTTATTCTTTCACTGGTCTGTAAGGATGCAGCCATTTTTGGTCTGTTGTCATCCTGTCTTTACAATTAAACAGTCTGACATCATAGCATAAAGCCATTACAATGTGTGTGTGTAGGATGTAGCACATGATGACAGCCAATGAGAGGTTCATTGTACAATGAAGAAAAATCTACATCTATTCAATTATAGACAGTGTTTATTTTGTGCTTTAATACTTCATACTGTACAGAAATTGGATTGCACATTAAAACCTGCTGTTAAATATTTATGTATTGATTTGTTGGCAACTGCATTCAGGTTTCTGAAGTGCATATACTCAGTACTGTCAAAACTTAAATCTTTTATTTAATGTAGAACTGTTGAAGAACTTTGAGAAAAGCAAGACCTCTTCACATAAAATGCTGGCTTTATTATCATAACTTAAAGTATTCCTTCACACACTGATTAATCTTCAATAATATAAAAATGAATTACAGTGTATTCTAATGATCACTAGAATAGAATAAGCTGGGGAAAAACAGTATGCTTGCCTTGCATGTGAGCTGTCAGTTCTTTTTCCTATTGTATGCTGGTACTGAGCTGTTGGCCTTATATCCAAAGGTGCCTTCTATGATACTGAAAGAAGTAATCACTCAGGAAAGACAAGAATTATTTGAGGGTCCATTTGTCGTAGAGAAGAATACAGTAGGGATTTAATCCTGGTGAAGAGTCATTAGATGGTCAGTTCGTGTGTGCATGAATTAAAGAAGCAGTGCTTTAAAAAGCACGTAGGTCAAATTAGAAAAATGTGGTCTAAAGCTACATACTTTTCTGTCCTTACTTCCTACTGCAGCATAGTTTATTAAAATTTATTTGAGGACTTGGGAAGCTGACAAAAGGGAAAGAAACAGTGTTTTGGTTTTCTTATATGTAATACTTTAGTGAACTTTGGTTATTCCAGAGTTATGAGTTGCTGCCTGTGGGTACTAAGGAAGCATTTTGTGCTTATTTTTTGACCTTGAGTTGTTTTTACTTTTTTTTCTCAGCATAAAGGTAAGGAGTAAATGGAAGTAGCCTAAGCTGTTCTGGCATCCTGTGAAATGTACATGTGTGCATCGCCTTTGGACACGTTCAAATAAGTATTTTAGTTTTGAAAATGAGAATCAGCATGGACTGGTTGAATTTTGTGAGGGCTTTGGTGGTATTGCTGTGAATTAACATCGAGCTGGTTATGTAGAAGCCACCATTAATCCTCCCTATTATAGCCCTTTTTGTCAGAGAAAAAAAAACTTAAACATCCAATAGTTTTAATATCTTCTGAGCTTTTTTTTTTTTTCCTTTTTTTTTAGTTAATTCAGGCCTTGTCACAGTAGGAGAAAGCCAACTTGCTGACTGAGAAAGCCAAACAGTGCGTTGTCCCCAGAGATTTCTGCTGCCAGAGTGGTTGGGACCCCATCTCTCCTGATGTAGGACGGTGGTGCAAAAATATCTAATGTGGACTTTTCTCTTGGAAAACAATCCTGAGAGAGTGTCTCAGCCTGTTTGCCAAGAGCAAAAGGCTTTTAATGGAATGGTGTGGGCAGAGCTGTCTTTGCCAACAGCGTGTTTGTTTGGAAGTTGCTATTTTGGGCCTGTTTAGCTTCTGAACCTTTTGTAATAGCAGAAAGAGGAAGTGAACAGTGAAATCACTTTAATAACATATTTCCTGGTTCAAGTGACTTATCTGTGAGGCCTAGACAGAGGAGATGTCGTTTCCTGGATTGTTTATCTTCAGTTTGAGGGGTCCATTTTACTATGTAGTCTTTGGATCCATCTTTTTAATTAGTAGGGCAATCTTAGAGTCAACTAATGTAAACTAGGCCTTTTAATGATAATCTAAAGCTTTAAGGAACCACCTTTTGACAAAATGCTTATGTACAAGGCACTTTCATAAAGCGTATGCTGATGAGAATTTGAAATCTACCTTAAAAACATGTTTAAGAACTTAGAAACCTGTCTTTGAAAGATGCTAATAACGTTTGCTCACGGGGATAAAAATAAACTGATGCTCTTTCTATTCATCATGGTGCTGATACTAATGGCCTCTCTAATGCCAGATGTAGCTGACAAGAATTAGGAGGTTTTCAAATAGTTAGCAAACAGCTGTGCTCTTCTCAAATTCCTGTTTGTTAATAGCTTCTTATGAAAACTGTTATCAGAAGTTTGTGAAAAGGAGACAGAACTAATAAAAAAAAATTAGCTACAAATATGGTTCTCAGTTTTTATAGCCCTCAAAAAAAAAAAAAAAAAGAAGAAAAACTTTGCAATTGGAGTGACATAGGGAATAAACAGTGACATCTGAAATGATAAAGTACAGCTCGGTTTAACTTGGAAGTTATGGTTGCTTTGGACCTTGTAATCCAGTTTCACTAAAATGTCTGTTGCGGTTGATAACTTAATTATTTTCCCTTACTTTGTGCATAAGATATAAATAGAACACACCAGCAGTGTTTTGTTTAAGCAACCTTTAAAATAGCATTAAAGCATTAAAATATCAGTTGATCTCCCTTTTCCCTTCCTCCCCCCCCCCCCCCCAAAGAACAAAAATGTCTCATTAATTTGTGATAAAATTGAGTGCCTTTACATCTTCTCCCTTAAAATGCATACCTAATTGTTAGTGACTATTAAAATTCTGTTTCAGTAGCAACGAAGAAAGAATGGCAAAAGACTGACAGATAAGGTAGTTGACTGTGAAGGACAAAATAGAATAAGAATGTGCTTAGAGCTCTAGAGAACTAGTTTTTCTTATGGAATTTGTGCAGATGAGACCTGTAATTCACCATCAAAGTATACTCAAGACCGATTGTGAAACTCTTAATTACTTTAAGGGGTTCTAGAGAGTGACAAAGGCTCTCATTTTGATACTGTAAGTTGCTACTGTAAGCTACAGTCTTATTAATGCTGTTACATTACAAATGTATTCATGAAAATATGAATTCAAGTCATATTTATTTAGAGCTATGTGTTGCTGGTTAGAATCGGGACTTTACTGTGCTAGGTAAAATTGTAAAACATGGCCTATGTCTATTCCATTGTATCATTCAGTGCTGTCCTTTCCTATGTGTTGCGAGGTAAAGAGGTGTGTTTCTGCTGACATGCTCTGCTACATCTACTAGAATGACATGTCCTTTTTTGGAAGCCAGTACTTGCTAAATAGAGAGTTTGGAATTATGTACTCTATTACGTGATTTTTGCAGGAAGTCTTAACTCAGAGTACTTTCCGTTGGGAATGTTCAGGTCATTGGACAGTCCAAGCATTGACTAATCCATAAGTACTCAACAACTTCAGTACTTTGTTTTAGATTTGTTGTATCGTCCATAAAAACTTCATCAAATTTAATAGTAGGTGCTGAGTCTCCAGTCTGTCTGAAAGAAGAGTATCATGTTCTAGGCTGTCACTCCTTTCTCCTTGATAGGTCTTTCAGGAACATTTAAAATCAAGACTCAAGTAATGGCTTTAATTATTGTTCTTAAAGTAATTAACAATTGATACTGTGTATTATTCATTGCCTTCTCTTTGGGCTTAGTAACACTATATTTCTTTTTGAAAGGAAGTTCTGAAAAGTGACATTAAACAGTACAAAACGGTTTAAAGGGTGAATCCTGTGCCTGGGGTTATTCCTCCTCAGATGCATTTCCTCACATGTCCTCTCTGTCCAGTTCTGTAGCCTTTTGTGGTCCCTCTGAATGGCAGCACAGCCCTCCGGTGTGTCAGACACTCCCCCTAATTTGGTTGGTTTGTTTGTTTTGTTTGCAGGGTGCAGCAGGTGGTTAATGAAGTTGTTAAAAGTTGCTGGCCCCAGTATCGAGCCCCAGGGTAAACCACTAGTGACTGGCCTCCAGCTGGACTTTGGCCATTGATCAAAATCTTCCAGGCCTAGTCTCTCAGCCAGTTTTCAATTCTCTCACCACCCACTTGTGTAACCTGTGCTTCATCAGCTTGTTTGTGAGAACACTGTGGAAGACAATGCCAAATGTCTTACTGAAGTTGAGGTAAACAACAACTGTTCTTCTCTCATCCACCAAGCTAGTTGCCTCATTGTAGAGAGCTGTCAGCCTGGCCAAGCATGATTGCCCCCTCATAAATCCATGCTGACTAATCCTAATCACCTTCTTGCCTTTCACGTGTTTGGAAATGGTTTTCAGGAGCATTCCTTTTTCCTGGGAATTAAGGTGAGGTTGTCCAGCCTTTAGATCCCTAAATCTTCCTCCTTGCCCTAATTGAAGACAGGCATCTTCCATAGTTCAGTAGCCTCTCTTCATTGTCATTACCTTTTCAAAGGCCTCTCCGTGACATTGGCCAGCTCTTTCAGCACTTGCAGGTGCATCCCATCAGGGATGTACTTGCATATGTCCAGTTTGTTCAGGCATTCCTGTCATGGAGGACCGGGTCTTGGCACTTGGTCCTCATCAAGGGAAAATCTTCCTGACTTCAGTCTTCCCACTTCCTGTGGTACGAGGTACCTAAGATTCCTGAAGGCTGATCTTACTAGCAAAGATTGAAGCAAAGAATGCCTTGAGTACCTTTGTCTTGTTTATCTTTTGTTACCAGCTTGCCCTGGATGCCTACTTGTGCGACCTGGTGTAGGGAACCTGCTTTGGCAGGGGGGTTGGACTCGATGATCCCTGAGGTCCCTTCCA
>JAOWBP010001760.1:77298057-77308637 GCA_028571105.1 Tragopan temminckii | reverse complement strand
CTCGATGATCTCTGAGGTCCCTTCCAACCCCTACAATTCTGTGATTCTGTGATTCTGTGATAGAGATCCCATAAATGCTGTGAGGGAGGAGTTGGGGCCCTATAGATTCTATAGGGGGCTCCCAGGACATCATAGGGCAACAAAGACACTTTACAGTGCCCCCCTAGGAGTTGCTCAGGGCTTTCTAGTCCCTCAGAGGTATTTTCTCAATAACTGAGTGCACAATTTGCAATCAACCTCATCAGACTCTGGTGATGCTAGGCACCTAATTAGCCTGCTAGTTCAGGTCTGCTACTGCACTGTCCCTGAAGTACGTAGCAAGAGCTCCAACTGCTTGTATGTCTGCAATGTGCTGTGGGGGCATTTTTCACTGGTTTGAAATTTCTTATTAGAGCTATGATTACTAGAGTCCAGCAGCTTATCTGGGTGTTTAGGTGAGTCAGCGAGGAGTGATGCTCTCCTGAACCTGTATCTCAGGAACAGAGAAGTCAGGGGTGTGGTACTCAGAAGCAGAGTTTGAGATCCTGAGTTTAGCAAGAAAGGCAAGTAGCAGAGCACAAGGCCAGGACTTTGGGAGAGCAGACTTCAGGACTGAGATTATTCAGGCAACACGTCACTGAGATACTGGGAGAGGCAGCTTGGAAAGATGAAGGATGGAGACCTGTAAGGACATAATCAAGGGTGACTGAATCTTTTACTACTGTGTTAACAGTCAAGGGAGGGTGATTGGAGGAAAATTAGAATTTGCTGCTAAAGGGAAGAAGTAGTTTAGTGAAAGCAGACACAGATAAGACTGAAGTGCTCAGCCCTCTTAGCTCTTTGGATGTGATATCCCTTAGGCTTTGTGCCTAACAGATAAGGTTTGAGCTGGAAAGGAACAGCCAGCAAGGAAACAGAGAAACCTCAACCTAAGTCTGTAGGACCTAATGGAGGGTAGTAACATCACTAATAAAGGGTCTGAGAGAGCTGGCTGTTAGATTGTGATCTAACAATCTTTGATCTTTGAGAGGTTATGGAACAGAAAGAAGGTGATTGGAAATAGCTAGTGTGACTGTCCTTACAAACTGAGTACCTTCAGTGACTGTAAATCCAAACTACAGATGTCGCCTACATTAACATTAGCAGGACTTTTGAAGTGGTCTCCAACAGCATCTTCATCCTTAAATGGGTATTCTACAGATAGCAGGTGAATGCAAAACTGGCTGGATCATTAGGCTCAAAAAGGAGTGCACAAAGGATTATACTTAATGTGAAAGTGGGTTTCATGGGTAATTCTTTAGGGGTCTACTGTGGGACCGATAATGTTAAATATGTTTATCAGTGATGTAGAGGACATGGGATGTACCCTCGTGATGCTTACACTTGTCAGCAGATGGGGAGGGGAAGATGTTAAGGACATCTGGGCATAGGCTGGAGGGATGGATCAGCAAGGAGCTGATCAACTTGAACAAGAAAGTTGAAAATTGTGAATTCTACACCTGGAAGTGTAACTTAACATGGTAAAGGGTAGGAAGTGAGATGCTGTGGAACCATCCTGCTGAAGAGTCCTGTTCTGTCCTGAAAGTTTGTATGGACAGTGGGCTAAATATGAGCTAACAGTATGTTCTGGCATTGAGGCATATGGGATTTGTTGGCTTGGCCAAAGGAAGTAGTTCTCCTTTACTTGTCAAGTATTACATTGCTCCTGGAGTGCTGTGTCTTATTTGGGACTGACCAGTACAGGAAGGATGGTGATAAACTTGAGTGCAGCCATCAGACATCTGTCAAAAGTGGTACGTGTGTTAGGGCACATAACTGAAGGAACATCTTAAGCCACAGCAACCCACAACTATTTGCAAGGAAGTTGTCAAGAAGCTGCAGCCAGACACTTAACAGTAGTGCATGACGACAGGCTAAAAGGAAATAGCCGTAAATTGAAACATCAGGAGAGGTTGCAAATTGGCAGAAAGGTAAATGTTTTCATCATAAAGATTGGCAAATGGAATGGGATGCTTAGAGAGATACAGCCATGACCCTTGGAAGCTTTCCAGACCCAATTGGAAGGTGATCTGATTTAACAGCTGTTTCTGTTTTGAATGGGAGGTTGGTCCAGAAACTTTGAGATCTCTTTCAGTTAGAATGAGTCTGAATTTGAAATAATGCTTTTGTTAAATTGCAGTGGGAGAGTAGAATAACGTACATAGCTACACTTATCATGTGAGTTTTGTGACTTGAGCAGACTGCTACTAGTTTGGAAGTCTGCTGCAGAATAATCGCGATGCTGTACGTTACCACTATATCAACTGTATGTGAGCTATTACATGGAATGGCCAAATCTGGTATTTATAGACTTTATAGAGATACTGCTTTGTGTTGTGACCACTGCCTGAGATTTATGGAGTTTACTGATGTTTCCTGCCTTCCAAGACAGCAGGAGATGTGCTCAACTTAAGGACTGAAAAATCTGATGGGTATTAACGTGTGTGTCTGTGTCTCTTCTATCAAATGAGATTCCTTCACAGAACGCTCTGTTGAGCTGTCAGCACTCCTGTTACTGTAATATCTAGAGCTGGGACATGGGTTTCTCTGTTAAAAGCTTCCTGTGCTTCCTTGAAACAGCAGGCATCTTGCATTAATTATACTTTATTTTTTTCTTCAGACACCAATGCTTGACTTGAATTTGGATGATGACGTACCAGTTGTAAAAAGTAAGTGGCTGCATTCCATGTATTATCCTTGAATTTAATTTAATGTTTTTTGTTTTTTTTTAACAGTGTTGACACATGCTGTAAACGAATGAGAAATTGCAAACCTCATATAGACAGAACAGGTAGAATGCTGCATATGTAATTAACTAGCAAATATGGCAATGCATTTGTCATGGTTTTCCCTCTTCTCTTTCCGTCTGCCAAGTATATATCCCTACAGCTATCAAGAAAATGAGCTTACAGAGCAGTAACCTAGGGCATCATGCTGCCTAGCATTACTTTTCAATTGATACTAACAACTAGCATTGTTTTTCAATCAGTACTGACAAATGTAAACACAGGGTTGAGCAAATTTAGTTTTTTTTGTTATTGTTCTGATTTTGTTTCTCACTTATAGAATATTCTTATAAATCTTACAGTAACACTATTCAAAATGGAGTAGAGAGCTGTTGAACCTGTCACTTCTGTTAAAAAGAGCATAGTCTTGTATCCACAGAATGAGAGTGATACATTGCAAATAAAAGAGCACGTCTCGTTCATCCTGGAAAAAAATTGAAGCAGAGTGTTTCTAGGGAAGCTTCCTTACACATGCATCCATGTTCTCTTGAAGCATTAGACCATATTTAGTGGCAAAGCTTGATAAGATATGAAATACTTTGCAGTACAAGGCACAAGTAGCAGTGGTCTTTTACTGCTTTATTCTTTTATTGACTAGCATCAGAGATTTTAGATGAGAGCATATGTACCGTAACTACTTTTGTGCTTTAAAATGAAGGAGTGGTCAGGCATATGTAAATAACGATCTAACATTAACCAAGCTCTGATGACTCCTTTTTTGCTCTGAGACTATACACTGGTGTCTCTTGATTTGTAGATCTTTGTCATACAGTAAATTAAACAGCGACTTCACCAATTTTCAGTCCTTGAGGCTAAACAGTACAGTACAAGTTAAGTGTGTCCATACACTACATTCTTAGACTCTGGAACCAAGTGGACTGAAATAGTCCCCAGAGGCGAGCTAACTCCTGAACCATGCCTGAGAATTATTTGGGAGACCTACTAGTTGCTATTAGCCAAGAAGGTGCAAAGAACTGTTTTAGCAGTGTCTGGAAGTAAGTGATAAAGCTGCAGTTCTCTGTCAGTGCCCTGACACTACCTATAGTTAACCTAAGTTTTTGTTGGTATTGATTTAATAGTCAGAGCTCGTGTCTTACAAATCATGTGGTAACGTGACTGTTATTACACATGCTGGTTATAAATGTTGAAAGCACAAAGATGTGCATTTTCTATTTAGATAAAACCACTGCATCTTGTTAATGGACTTTATGATGTAAATAATTGCATTCTTTCAAACTCTTACATTAATTGCTACTTGATCACATGTTTTCTAAGAGACGTTTCGTATTACTATAGTAACGTACCCTAAATATCGTATCAAAAACATTACAGAAACTCTGAAGGTCAAAAGGCCTCGATTTGATGCATCCTTGGTTTATTTGACTCGAAAATTCATGGATCTTGTCAAAAGAGCTCCAGATGGTGTCCTTGATTTAAACGACGTAGCAACAGCTCTTGGAGTGCAAAAACGAAGAGTGTATGACATCACCAGTGTGTTGGATGGGATCGACTTAATTCAGAAAAGATCAAAGAATCACATCCAGTGGGTGTAAGTTGGCTTGAAAACTTGTAATTTCTGAAACAATGAAATGCAACGGTGTTGAATAGCATAGCTTTGAAAGTATTTTAAAGCACACTGAATTATTTTAACAGATAAAAAGAACTTAAGTTTTTCTTTATCCTCAGGCTGTCTGTATGGCATACTGTATTAACAAGTACCAAGTGAAAAAGTGCATTGCGTCGTGTTTCAGCTGAGTAAAGGATACCAGAATTCCTGGTTGTTTTCTATTAGTACACCTTCTGTATTCAATAACCAGGCTCTTCTTTTTATCAGCATATTAGACAACTTTCATATTCTTTTAGAGGTTCTAATCTTGACCAAGTTGTTGAAATGGCAACACAGCGGCAAAACCTTAAAGATGAACTTTCTGACTTGTCAGCCATGGAAGAAGCCCTGGATGAATTAATCAAGGATTGTGCTCATCAGTTATTTGATCTAACAGATGACAAAGAAAATGCAAAATATCCTTTTAACTCCTGCATTACTTTAGCACGTGGTTTTAGTTGCTAGTTCTCAGGTATTCTTGCGGAAGATTTAGACTCATACCACAGGTACGCAGTAATATTGGGTAATGAGATAATCAGTTATTCTGTATTAGTATACAATAGGCACATGCTCTATAGGATCATGTGCAGTGTGACTGATCCCTTGGAGAGTGCTACCTGTGTGATGTTTCCACTGGAGAATACTGAGAGAAAAAAAGTGGGAAGAACTGGAGTTGGACTGTTTGCTCTTCGTTCCTCTGGCACTTTGCCATGGAAAGGAGAGCAGAGTATCCTGGTGACAGTGAGGGTAAGGAATAGAGTATTACTGAGATAAGGAATTATTAGCAATAGTAATAAGGAACAGGAATATGTAAGTGGGGCAGTAGTCTTAGAATCCTGACCATCACCTTGTTCTTTCCACTGTAGAGTAAAGTTGTCTCAGGGGCAGATCTTGACCTACCAGTGAGATTGAGTTGCTTACTGAGATGAGAAAGAGGACCCAAAACAGAGTGACAGTGGCCTTTTGCCATGAAGATATAATGGTACGTTGATCATGTCCTAATCTTTCAGGTGTGATTTGATAATAAGGGTGGGACCTCTTAAGTAACGTTAATAGGACATATACATTGTATTTTGATTTTGGGTACAGTAAAATAAGGCTGAGCTCTGGTTCCTGATAGAATGTTAAAAGGTGTATGCTCAAATGAAGAGAAACGTGTCCATTTCCTGCATGATATCAGATGATAAACTTTTCGTTATGGTTTATCCATTCTGGTTAAGAAAGTAATTCCCTAGTTGTCCAGGAAATTATTTCTATATGTTGTTAATACCAAATGAAAAAAGTGAATTCTTCAGGGCAGTTTTCCCTCTCCTGTATAGACTTACGATAGTATTTATGAAAACTGTTTTATCAAATACAGAGTTCATAATACTAAACATCTTGATTTTCATAAAAGATGAAAGACAAAAAAAGAAAAAAAAATTCTACCTGTCTGCTAATAATTACTTTTATAAAGCTAATATTAAAGTAATATCAGCTGAACTGTTTACCACTTTTCTTAAATAAGTGTTCTGGTCAGCGTATCTTAACATCATACTCTTTGCTTCTGCCCATTAGCAAATAACTGTACAGAATCCTTGACCAATGTATACACTAGCTTATGTGACGTACCAAGATATCCGTAGCATTCAGGCATTTCAAAAACAGATTGTGATTGCAATCAAAGCTCCAGAAGAAACCAGGCTGGAAATACCGATTCCTAAAGAAGTAAGTTTTACAGCTTTCTTTCTTAATGGAAGAGAAGTTCTTAAATTTTATTTTTGTGTTTTGCAGTAGCAATCATTAACTGACTTGGAGTTTCTTTGTCATGCGTAGCGAATATTGGTACTTCATTGTTTTTGGGTTTCACTAAATAGTGCTGTAGGTATAATAGCCTTAAGAAAATTATTTTTAGGATTTTTGTTTTGCTTAAATTATTAAACAATAAACATGTGTGAACTTTACTTACTACATTAGTCTTGCTAGAAATAATGGAGCAGCTGTAATACGTGTTTCTCATTTCCAGTATCAGTGTGTTAGGTCATTATTAGGATAATTAAACCAACATTTGTTGAGCAAAATCTATAAAAGCTGTGAATTTAAACAAACAAAATAAGCATAATTTGATAACTCTTAACAGCAAGTAAATGCTGTCTTACTGCTTAATGAGCAGGCAACTATTGTTACTGTAGTACTGAAGTGTGAAACATACAATATGATCAACAAAAGAAGTAGTTCTGGTAGTCCAGATGTGTTCTTCATGGAGGCAGAGGATGTGGCCTGTCCTTTCTTCATGGTACAGCATACCTATTCCTGTTCAGGTCATCCGAGGAAAAGAAGATACAGATCAATAAAAACAGAAGACTTAAATCCACTATGCATATATCTGCTGATTTCACAGGCAAAAGAAGCTGTGTCTCATCCCATGCTGGTGAGAAGGATAAGATTCCAGGCAGGCAGGATTTGAAAGGCAATTCTTCAGAGAAAATGTTGTTCTAGCCATTTCCCACTGAATTTGACTTATTCTGTGCCTTGCAATGTGATGTCTGCTAAAGGAAAACAGTACTAGAGTTTGTTTTGCCGTATTATTATAAAATCCTGATGTGCTCTGATTTGTTTTCTGATCCATGGCATTGACTGTCAAGTTCTTACTTTTGTTCTTACTAAGCATATGATAAATCTTGGCTGTTTATCAGTAAAGAGGCTAAAGATTGAAGAGACGGATTCATTAGGTATGTTGCCCATCAAAAGTGAAACCTCGTTAGCTTAGTGTTACTTAATAATTAGGCTGAAAATCAAGTTGTAACTTACGCAGAACTAGTAACACAACTTTAAATAGTTATGTCATTCTTGTATTTGTTCTGTTGGGATTAAAATACGTGCAGAAATACATAACTGACATGTAAGGTTTGTCTTTTGTTTAATATACAAGTCACTATTTTACAGGATTGCATCAAAGTACATGTAAAGAGCACAAAAGGACCCATTGACGTGTATCTGTGTGATGTGGAACAAGATAAGCCAGGAGACAAAACTTCTGAAGATAAGGAAGCTGTCACTTCTGAAACTGAGCCATCAGTTCCTCCTGGTGAAGGTAACATCTCCCATTTACATTTTTATCCTCATGTAATTTTTTTTTTCATTTTTAAAAGACTGTCTTACAGTTTTCAACTTTAACATAACAGTGTAAGTTTTCACCCCAGGAGATAGTTCAAGTGTGCTAAGATGTGCGGGAGCATAGGAAGTATCTGGAAGTTGTGTTCATGCTGTTGCACTCCTGTTGCCATGAAGGAATGCAAAGGACTGGGCACATGCAGACATAGCAAGCTGCTCTTGTTCTCTGACCCTCTTCCTTCCTCTGCTAATTACTGGCTTTCTGTCAGAGCTGCTTGGAGTAGTGTGTGAGTTCTCAATCTGCAGTCCGGTGGCTCGGCTGAAAAACTAGTTACCATGGGAGTTAAGATGTGTTTCAAACGAGACACTATTTTGCCGTTTCTCATTACTGCCCTATCTACAGGAGAGTGGACAGGAGATGAAACATAGTATTTTAATCTCCTAAAACAAGATTGGCTGGGATTCAGTCTGTCAGGATCTCCAGTGCTGCAGGATGTTGTGGTTGTTGTGGTTTAAAAATAAATGTGGTGAGAATTGCAGTAGCTTAGAAGATGAAAGGTACTTTATTTTTAGCAATTTTACTTTATAGATGAGAGGAAGAGCTGACTATTTAATCTTGTTTTGTTTTTTAACTGTTTTGCTTGTGAAATGACTCTATAGTTTCCTACAATGACAGTAACTGGATTCTTCTTTCACTTCACTTTCAGAGTGAGAGGAACTACAACTCAATCTAACGCAAAATGTAAATATCTGTGTTGTAGAGCTCTTCCAAAGCTGTTCGGAACTGCAGACTTGCCAACCTGAAATGCTTCAGAGTATTTTAAATTTAAAACAGCAGCGGATTGAGTGCTTTCACAGGAATGTTTAATATTCCCAATTCAGAAGACAGTGGCTCCTAGATTTGATATTAGGAGCTTTGATTTTATAACTGCATATGGGAAAACGGTGGTTTTAGTTTATGAAATAATTTTAATTGATGGAAAATGCATTCAGTATACGAAATTTGAAAAATGAAGGTTTGAGAACTGTTTCTGGAACAATCTGTAAACCTTCAGAAAATGTATATAATAAAGAAAATGCACTTTTCAGTTCTGAGGCTGCACTACTATGGAAAAGGATTATTAAATACAGATGAAGAAAGAACTGATGTATCAGAAGCCTTCGTTATGAGGAACGAGATGTAAATATTAATAGAATTACGCCTTCCACTGTGTAGATGCTGTTTGCATTATTTGCATCCAGCTCTGCATTAAATATGGTATCAACACTGAAGTTAAATAATGGCTTTTTGTATATCTGTACCATGTCTGGGTAGTTACTGATGTAGGTTTACTGAGATGGTTTACATTTCTGCCTCTGTACAGCAAAGAAATAAACTTTATAAAAGCACTGAGTGGTCAGTCTAATTAAAAAGTATAATGATTTGTCTTTAAAATGTTAAAATTCTCTGGTAGCTACAAACCCCACGCTGGCACAGGGCCAGAGCTGCAGCCCATGGAGAGCAGCCTGCAGTGGAGCACCAGGGATGAGGGAGCTGCTGCCTGTGGGGCCCTGAGCCAGAGCAGTGCCTGAAGGGTGGGCCTCGAGATGCAGAGCTGTGTTGGAGCAGCGCTTGTAGAGCTGCAGCCTATAGGAAGCCCACGCAGGATCAGAGTGGGAAGGACAGCGTCCCGTGGGAGGGACCCCACGTGGAGCAGGAGCAGCGTGTGCCCTTGGAAGAGCAGCAGAGATAAGGCGATACAAACTGGCCGTAGCCCCCATTCTCCTGTGCTTGGTGGAGGAGGTTTGAAGTTGACCCTGGGAAGAAAAGGGCTGAGGGGAAGGTGGTTTTAGTATGCTTTCAGCTCTTGCTGTTCTAGTTGATTATTAATTGGCAATAAGCTTGAACAGCCTTCCCCAACCTGAGTCTGTTTTGACCATGATGGTAACTGGGTTAGTGATCTCCCTGGCCCCATCCCTACCCATAAGCTTTTTTTCTAACTTTCTCTCCCTGTCTTGCTGAGAAGAGGGAGTGAGACAGAGGCTTGGTGAGCACCTGGTGACCGGCCAAGGTCAACCCACCATTCTTCTACATGAATTAACTATAACTACAAATGCCGTGCTTATGCTCATTTCACTACAGGTTTGAAAAGCACATTCCATAATTTTCTAAGTGTGTTACTTTTTAATATCAGAACTCTAAGTCATGGTTTTCCTGATTACATGCTATCAACACATCAACTCCTCCAAGTTTCAGCCAGCATCTCTACAGCTGTTTTGACAGATGTCTAAACGTCTCCTGTTTCACAAACAAATGCAACTAGGTAGGGCAGTTGACACTGTAGAGCTCAAATATGCCTACATACAAGCTGACAGTTAACCCGTCTTTCTACAAAGTTAGAATCATAGAATTGCTCAGGTTAGAAAAGACCTTAAAGATCATCAAGTCCAACTATGACCTAACCATACTGCTCTAACTCTGACAACCCTCCGCTAAATCATGTCCCTGAGCACCACATCCAAACATTTTAAACACATCCAGGGATGGTGACTCAACCACCTCCCTGGGGAGCCTATTCCAGTACTTAACAACCCTTTCTGCAAAGTTTTTCCTGATATCCAACCTAAACTTACCCTGGTGCAACTTGAGGTCATTTCCCTTTCCCCTGTCACCAGTGAGAAGAGACCAGGTTCTCTAGTTTTGCAAAGTATTATAATAAGCAGGCTGGGAAATCCGGCAAATGGCAGTTTGTATCGGTAATCCTGGCATTTTGTGTATGTTCAATTACCATCCAGCTCTGGAAAACAGGACTTCTATGGTGTAATTTCTGCATGTCTATAATATGCAAACTACAGGCTGAGCTATTACAGTAGGCTGGACGTTAGGAAATACAACTTTTCTGAAAGCGTGGTCAAGCACTGGAATGGGCTGCCCAGGGAGGTGGTGGAGTCACTGACCCTGGAGCTGTTCAAGGAACGGTTGGATTTTTGTTGAGGGACATGGTTTAGTGAGTGCTATTGGTGATAGGTGGATGGTTGGACTGGATGATCTTGAAGGTCTTTTCCAACCCTGGTGATTCTGTGATACAATAATAACA
>JAOWBP010001760.1:77284542-77297957 GCA_028571105.1 Tragopan temminckii | reverse complement strand
TGAAAGCGTGGTCAAGCACTGGAATGGGCTGCCCTGGGAGGTGGTGGAGTCACCGACCCTGGAGCTGTTCAAGGAACGGTTGGATTTTTGTTGAGGGACTTGGTTTAGTGAGTGCTATTGGTGATAGGTGGATGGTTGGACTGGGTGATCTTGAAGGTATTTTCCAACCCTGGTGATTCTGTGATAATAATAAAAGCAAACTGAAAAGATATTTCGTACATTGGTCAAAGTGAGGAAGGTACTCTTCCAGTGAAGCAGGGGGTGAGGTTTTGTTAGCTGACAATACAGCACGTTGAACTGTGGAGTAAGGACCTCTGCTTTTGCAAGGTAACCATTTTACAGATGTTAAGAACAGCTGCTTTTGAAAGAACGTGCTTTAATTAATTGGAACGTTAGAGATTTTTTGTTTTCAACAACTCTAGCGATTCTATTTTTCCTCCCTCCTCTATGGAGGTTTTCCAGCTGTAGAATTCATTTTTAAGGTCAGCTAACTCATTGGGAAGCTCAGACTTGGACTCTGAGAAAAACTGAATGATGCTGACCTTTAATACAAGTTACAAAGCTCACTTAAAAAGTAAATGTGATGGAACCTTACTCTGAATATGTATAATGCGTGATTTTTGTGAAAGGTTATTAAGACGAAAGTGTTTTTGTTGAGTCCATGTCTATTTTCAGTGTATTTATGTGTAAGCATTTCCGTCAGCTGTTTGAGAACTCTGTAATAAATGAGAAAGCTCCAACAACGCTTTTGTCTTTCCTTCTGTAGGAATGGCTGAGCACCCAAATGCATTAATCAGCAACAACAACAGCCCAGATCTGTAATTATAAAATGTCCTGCTTTGGCTGACACTGTAATTGGAACAAACTCCACAAGCTGCCAGTTCAGACCTTATTTGGTCTGAATCACTCCTTGGAGTTTTCAGATGTGAACTGCGATTTCTAAATAATGTGACTCGTAAAGAGAGGAATACTTTAAATTACTAGTGTATTCTGGAAAGTACTTAAAAGACAGCAAATTCCTTCATTTTGAATTAGTTTTTGTTGTGTTTGAAGAGCCTCATTTATAAACAAAATTAAATTACATTGATTTCAAAAGTTAGTTTAGCTCTTGAAATTTTCAGTGGAGCTCACCACAGGCTTCAAGCTATTGTGGATTTCATCACCTTGGTACATGGGCTCTGCGCAGGGTCGGAGCATAAGGAAAGGACAAAGTGTTCACCCAGAGCAGCAATCTGCCATTTTTGGTTCCAGTTCTGGTCTGTTAACAGGAATTTGAGAAAAGTGCGTTGAGGCTAAATCTCATACATCGTACCTTGTTGTGTATGGCTTATGTAAATCTACACAAGGCTTCTCTCACCCACGTTTTCTAAAGGATTGTGACACTCGTTTATAAAGAAACGAACTAAAATGTATGGCACTCATGGCTCCTTACTGCAATCTGGTGATGGGCTGTCTGAGCACACGGCTGTGCGGTAGCTTCTCACTGCATGCTCCGTGAGTACGGCAGAGGCTGTAATCACCCCTGAATTAAGTGACGAGGCTGTAGGAGACACTCATTAAATCCAAGAAGTTGTAGCAGCAAATCCAACAGATGAAAGCTCAGGACACCATTAACCTTTTATTGATGTTGTAGGCCTCTCATATTTTATGGCATCCTTCTTCAAAAGGAAGACTTAGCATTAGCACTTCAAATGAAAACTGTAGGAACCTAAAAATCTGCAAGAAGCTCTTCAAATTCCTGGCACAGCTTTGCTTCCAATCTTTTACACAGATTCTAATGCAAATCCCATGCAGAACTGATTTTAGATAATGCAATATTCATTCCCAGACAGAGAAGCAATTTGGGTAGTACTGCTGCTGTTTTCTAAGGAACTCTTTTTTTCATCTATAACCATCAAAATGTCACAGGCAGGTTGCAGTGATCATTGTTGCTTTTCCAACATGCAGCCAAAGTGAATGTCATGGAAAGAATGAAATAAAAATTGATGCAATTTTTCTTGCAAAGTAGAAATGTGTCAGATCAGATATAAAGTTTCAGCAAGCTGGGAAAGCGAAAACCCTTTTTTGCATGTATTGTAATTACAAGGCACACAAATTCTGAAGAGACATCGTGGTTCCTATATCTCAGATAATATATCTCTGCACAAACAAGAACCTCAACATTAAAAGAGTACATTTCCAAAAGTGAAAAGTTATCCTTCAGAATAAAGCTTCAAAGCTCAGTAAAAAAAACATCTCAGAATTTATAGGGATAATAAAGTTTTAAAGGCAATCGTGAATTAGAGATGGCCCCAAACCTTTAAGAGCAAGTTAAGAAACAAATACCTGCCAACTCAGAGCAAAACAAGGCCAGCAGGCCCCATGTTTATTATACCAGCCATTAACAGTAAAAGCTGAAGCTGGATGCAGACTTCCTTAAAGATCAAGACACCTGGCTGAGACATAGCATGACCAAAACAGCAGTGAGACAGCTGGGACTCAAGCAGAACTGTGGAAACATCAGCAAAGGAAGAATTTCCCTTCAGTGTTCGCAGCAGCAGCTGCTGCTCATGGGCAGTTAACCACCCCCCTGTTTTCTTTACCCGCACTAAGAAGCTCTTGAACTTGAACCTCGATGAAATGCATCCTACTAAGTATTACTAATAGAGAAAACGTAGAAAAATTCCAGTCCTGTGTCTGGAACCATGGCACAGCGCAATTTTGAAAAGCAGAACACAGCAAATGTCTCTACTGCTGTTACCTAAGATCAGCCTTTCTGCAAATTGCAATGAGGCTGTTTTCACCCTCTAGTCCGTATTGTTCCCATGGTGTTTGGAAGGGTCTGAAAAATAATGGTATGCAGAATGAATGAATGGATGGATGGATGAATGAATGAACAAATGAACTCCAATTTTTCCTCAGCAGGAACCATGAATGTTCAGACTATTTTTTCCTGGTCGTGTAGAAGATACGAAGGTACACTGTATTACACCAGGCACTGTTGTTATCTGGGCACTCAAGGAGCAAAGCCAACCTCCCAGCAGGTACCTGTGGTTGTAGCGCTTCCTTTTCTCCAGCACCCCAGAAAAAAAGGCACAATGTCCATATGCCACCCATCCTCTTTGTGCTAAAGCAAGTTGCACACAATTTATGGCCTGGGACAGAGAACTGTGATTCACTTCATGATGCTGCTATCCACAAATAATTTCACTGTGCAGTGTTCTCTTCAACCTTGCTAATGCTCTATTCCATTTAGTCTAAGAAACAAATTCTTGTGGCAAGTCCCCCTAGAGCTAGACTGCACCTCGCTGCCCAGCAGTGCAAGTGCTGTCCTCGCCCAGCTGAAGTTAAAGCAAGTGACTGTGAAATGGCACAAACTGATCCCATCTGAAGCAAGTAGTCACAGGGAAAATGCAGAGATCTGCCTCAAGACCTGCAGGATCCATCCTCTGTGGTCAGACATTTGAAGTAAAAGAACACTGTGAAAGCATTAGCATTGTCTCTCTTGAGCTCAAACATGTCTTAATTGTACATTTTTCTTAGAGAACTTAATAAAGAAATAAATGCAGTGTTTCAGTTGCTAAATCTGGCACATATGTCGGCAGTCACAATGCACAGATCAGTGGATTTGACGTGTTTGGAAACTGCTATAAGCAGTGACAGCCTTGGACCAGTGAGCAGCAGAAAAGAGAACTGGAGATGACTGTACAGTTACTGCCTACTTCTTTGTTTCTTCCATCTGAAAATGTCCAGACTGCTCTGAAAATCTACAGCAGATTTAAGCTCTGCAATCATATTTCATTTCAGTTAAAAAAAAACCACTTAGCAGAGTATTAAAAGCAAGTGTCTTCCAAATGATAATACCTTTCACTTTCAAGCTGTAAAACAGTGTTCCTTTATACCCAAAGGAAAGGCAGGCTGTTACAGCTGGGTCAGACGGGCTCAGACAGCTGTCCAGGCAGCCTGTGCATGTGTGCGTCTTGCTGAGAGTCTGTTGCCTGGAAATGAAAACAAGACAACAACTGTTTACACAGACTGCACACAAACTTCCCATGGAGTTATGCTCGTTCAGCTGGCTCCGTGCCCACTATCACTGGGCTACTGGAAAAAGTGGCGAGTAGGAGCAATTTTCTTCAGCATAAGGAGGGAAGGCTGCAAAACTGCAGCGATGTTTTGAAGAGAAAATGGTATGGCTGTACATGGGAAAAAAAAACAAACCCTAAATCTCAATAACATCTCAAAAGTTTTCCATAGAATGGCTTGAGTTGAAAAAGAACTCAAAGATCGTCTAATTCCAAGTTCACTATTGAAAGCAAAACCTGATCAAGATGATATCCGTTCACTCAATTTATGGCTTCTGTTCAGAAATACTCATTCAGCACATTGCTTCACTGACAGCAAGTGGTGATGGCTTTGACTGGATACAAGTCAGCTGTACACATTACATGCAGAATTGAATAGTTACACTTCTGTATTTTGTGCAGGTAATTCTCAAATGATGGATCCACAATAGTAGTAATGGTAAAACAGAAGAATCACTGAGATTTACAGCTGTGATTATCAAAGTCAGGCTGGATGGGGCTCTGAGCAAGCTGATTTAGCTGTAGGTGTCCCTGTTCACTGCAGGGGAGTTGGACCAAATGGCATCTGAAGGTCCCTTCCAACTCCAGTGATTCTAGTTGGATGACATTTGGGCATTTTGTTTCCACAAAGAGGGAATCTCAGCGTTGGGTCCTCCAGAGACATTTTCACCAATGCATATACCCACACATCTGTCAGCCACATATGCCACTGTCACCACATCACTCCACCGCCGGGCAAATCGCTTCTCTGCTCTGTGCTCATTACAAGACAAGGATGAGTACCTTCTGATCTCTTCTGCAAGTCCCTGTCAGCTGCTTCCCCAGGCTGCTGGTCCTAGGACAAGGGCTTCAGGCTGAGCTCCCTAACCTTGGTAGGCTCCGGGGCCATCGCCTGCAGGACAGCATCATCCTCTCAAGCAGACAGCTCTGCAACTCCTGCTGCTCTCTTCAGGGATCCTGCCCCAGGGCTTACTGATGCTCTCTGTCTTCATTTCACACCCTCTGAGAAATCAAACTGTAAAATAATTCAATGTTCCTAGCACATGATCAAAATTGGCATTTTACTGAAAACTGACACTGAGAAACCAAAATGTACAACTGCACAAATAGATGTTTCCAATTCTAATTTTACACACAGATGTTTTGTTTTGTTTTGTTGGTCTTTTTTTATTCTATCATTCTTTTTTTATGAGACAGGAATATATGCAAAATTTGACAGATATTCAGTAAGCTGCACATTTTTCAATAGTGACAGATTTTTTTCAGTCTGTAGGTTAAATAATTGGATACTTAAATAAACCTGGAGATAACCTTAACCCTTTCCTCCTCTCTCTTTCATCTCCCAGCATGTCTTTACAGCGGCCAAACAGGAACTAAATACATCCCTGTGTCTGGTGTTGACATAAACCCAAGCTGCTGTAGATTTCCAAGGGAAATTATGGTGAAAAAGGAAAGGATGAATTTTCCCTAATCCTCATCTCTGTCCTGGCCATCAGCCTTGTTCTCAGGCCACCAGAGGGCTGTCCAAGCCCACTCTGGCTTCACCATCTTGCTCCTCCACACGTGCAAAATCCTTTCAGCACCAAGCACTGCAATTGGAAAAGCCGTAAAAAAGCAAAGAACTTCCCTCTGAAGCCCAGCTGCATCCTTCAGCACCTCAGGCATCCCAGCTATTCGCTAGCACAGGTTCCAAGGTTTCCACGTCCCCAGCCACCTGTTCTGGGGAAGTTCTGGACAGCAGCTTGGAAAACTCCGAAAAAAAACCAAAAAAATTCTATAGAATCACAGAATGGCTTGGATTGGAAGGGATCTCAAAGACCATCTAGATCCAAATCCCTGATGTGGACAGGGTTGCCCTGGATCACCTCAGGTTGCCCAGTGCCCACCCAACCCCAGCCTTGAGTACCTCCAGGGATGGGGCACCCACAGTTCTCCGAGCAGCCGTGCCAGGGTTTCACCACCCTCTCATTTTCATTGTTTTCTAAGGGAATTTCGTTGAATTCAATTTCATTTCATCCAATTTCTTTTGTTTTCTAAGTGAAATCTCACTGTATTTCCATTCCACAGGCAGCATCACACTTCCAGTTTTAAGAGCACTAAATCTCCCATGCTGCCATCAGTTGCTGCTAAATATTTCCTTATTTATTTTTGTTTCCTATGGTTTCATTTATGCCTTACTGTATTGCACAAATTATTTAAACTACCAAAAAGGTAGCAGCTTGCCCAATGACAGAGATACTTCTCTGCATTACTTCTATATTAGTTGAAAAGGTGTCATTTTAATACTGGATTTAATACTAGTCCCCCTCCAGACGAAAGCAGCTGTGAGGAAAAAAAATTGAACGCTGAGAAATAAGCATTAGCTGTAAGTGACGCAATAGGCTTTGCTCCCCTAGGACAGGCTGCTTGAAGTAGGTGCCCCTGATTTCCCTGGTACCACCTGGATGCTGCAGAATGACGTGGGCCCAATGAGCGCTGCTTCCAGGGTGGGAAGCACCAAAGTCATATTCCTCCTTGCTGACCTGTGAGCTCGGTACCGGCCTTTGTGCAGGGGAGCAGCTCCAACATGAGGAAGATCTTCCCCTTTCTCCCATGCAGGGAATCCCCAGTGCTTTGGGCAGCTTCTTAGAAAGTAGGATTCTGCTTCAAATTTCCTGGAGCAGAAATAGGATTTCTTCATCCTGAGTACCTCTGTGCTGAATGATTCTGAATTTAGAGACGGTAGATTTAGATTAGATGTTAGGAAGAAATTATTCACTGTGAGGGTGGTGAGGCACTGGAACAGGCTGCCCAGAGCAGACAGTAAGAACTGGATGGGCTTTGAGATCCTTTCCAACCCAAGCCATTCTGTGATTCTAGAATTTCATGAGATAAAAAGAGATTGCCACTCTTCTTTCAAGAATCCAGGACAAATGTTCTACATTGGTGAAGCAGAATTTTTAATAGTCTGTGCAAAGTAACATCCACAAGGAGTATTACTCAGCAAGGAAAACTAGCCAGTTTGGTTCCACCCAAACCATGCAGGGTTTGCTATATTCAGTGTGGCTTTTGAACAAAAAATGCCATCTTCACAAAGTCTTCGGTATTTGGTCTCACTTCCACTTGGGTCACACTACATTCTTCATAAACCATTACAAGTGCATCTACAGATGTGAAGAGCTAACAGCAACACTGAGGGTTTCCAACCTCTGTCCGTGCAATTCCATCCACTACATCACACAGCCCTTTCAAGATGTACTGCCCCTGTTGAACACAGTTATTTTCCAGTTTTCTTTACTCAGATACAGGCTGTACTAAACCCTCATTGCTCATAACGAGGAACTTTCCTCTTATTTCCAATCTAGGAAATTAATGTTCAGCCTCAACCCTCTATTGATGCTATCTTCTGACTTTGTGCAAACAGCCCACAAGAGTGCTGATTTTAATCCTTAATTTTGTGCTGTTACACAAAAAGGTTAACTCAGAAATGTTTAACAAGACTGACTGAGACTGGTTCTTGTAACTTCTACCACCTTCATTCCTACCATTAATTCCTATCATCATCAGCCTTACTGCATCAAATCATTGTCTGAACACACATAAATGAGATTGGCCATGCTATTTTATTTTTTTCCCCCTAATTTTATATTTATGTTAGTCAGGCGTGGTCTACATTTAAATGATCTTCTACTTTCTTCCACACTTTTGTTATTTGCACATAAATGCCTTTTTAAACATTGTATGCTACCAGGGTTATGTAGAATCATAGAATCATAGAATGGCCTGGGTTGAAAAGGACCACAATGATCATGGAGTTTCAACCCCCCTGCTACGTGCAGAGCTGCCAATCACCAGACCAGGCTGCCCAGAGTCACGTAACAGTCATATTCACCCTCCTTTTAAGATACTGATCTATATACCTTCTATTTTCATTTATATTAAATCATCCTGGGAACAGTAATTTATTAGAAAATGACTTGCTATTGAAATTAAAATCTAATTTTTTAACAATTTCAGAATTCCAATGCTTACCTGACACCAAATTTGTTTAAACATTCAGTTTTTTTTTTCCAATTCAGTTGTAATTCTCACTTTTATGAACATTTTCATTTTTTGTACCTTAATTCTGTTTACCCACGCAGTGTTTTGCTTAAGTATCATCACACATGCCCAAATCCTAGATGAAACACTCATTTGGATTGCAGCAAAACTGAGAGCAATCCATATGCCATCCTCTTCACACAGTTGTCCCATTTACTATTGGACAGACAAGCCTAATAATAAGTTGACAAACATGACTTTCTTTCTTGTTGGATAAAATGAGGAGAAAATACAAAAATTGTATCCTCTTTTTCTAAGGAGGAGTAAAATAGTAAGGTTTCTGGTCACTCTTCTTCTTTCCCAGTGCTGTTGACTTTACTGTTTGACTCTGCTACTGTTTAAAAACAAAATGATGCAATTTCTCAAAGTGTGCAAACTCTCTTATCTGCAAAGCCATGTCTTCACAGGCACACTCACAACTGCTTTCATTTCTGTTCTACAGCTCTGCAAGCACCCCAAGAGCAGACACAACAACCACAGTTATTTACACCCCCGCATCAGCTACACAGCTTCTTTCCCCCACAATTAACAGTAGCTAAGTCCTGATGAAAAACAGATCATAGGAATGACAGTGTTAATATGGAGATACATAATGTGGGATTCAGAGATGCACACAGAACTGCAGAAATAATCATCATTTTTTTAGCTTGGTCTATAGAGTCATCTTCCACTGGCATTTCACCCTAATTGCAAGAAGCGTTGGGTGCCAAGGGTTTTACTGTCACTCTCCAAGCCAGCTCCTGCACATTCGTGGCTAAAAGCCAGAGCAGAAGGCAATGGTTCTTATGCCAACAATCAATACTACAGCTATTTAAAAGTTTGATCTGAAATCCAGAGATGCGCCAGAGATGATACATGCAGAGAACTAAGATCAGCAGAAATCCGCCTTGGCTCTAAGTTACGGTGAGGTATAAGCAGCCTGCTTACAGCACGACAGGGAGGATTTTGTCAGAGCAGTCCCTTCATGCTGCAATTCATGTCTGTGGGCTGGAGAGCTCCAGGCTTTAAGCTAAGCATAGAGAGCAGCAAACGAAAACTGTAGGTCACACTGTCCTTACACTCGGAGCTATGCTTACTGCATGTTTCCTCCTGAGATACACAGCACAGAATCTGGCACATCAACATTACCTAAGCATTTCAATTAACCTAGATTCACTGTTTCACTTCTGCCTTCCCAATGCATCCAAGAGACTATAAACCTACCTTGCTAACATTAGCTGGGGTTATGAAATGTGTGAAATCAAAGACAGCAAAAGTGACATGGGGTGTTACTGGGACACACCCAGCCCTTACGCAGCCACTCTGCTCATTTCACACCTCTTTTACCTGATTCTTTGGTATCTGTGATTTAGATACTAACTTTTAGACAGCAGGCATTGCCAACTAATATTTCTGCATTGCTCAGCTAGCAGGCTATGCTGCTTGAAAGAATGGGGAGCAATAATAAGGCACACCTATCAGAGACAAAGATACCATCCTTCCCAGTCAGAAACAGTAGATGTAGGCCCTTACCTCGTAAATTTACAATATGAAGATATTTTCTTGAACATTTGCTTGATTATTTTGGTTTGTATTTAATTATACATATGGCTGAGTGGTTTTGTAATTTTATAGCTGGCCTGCACCCATGATTGATGTGGTAGTGTTGTTCTGACTGAGAGATGGTTTGCAAACGCCGGGTTTTGAAAGGCTGCTTGCATGGAAAGCCACTAGTTGCAATGCAACAAACGCTGTATTGTGAATTAAATGAAAGAGTATTTAAAAATATGCATTTTTGGTGTACTTTGTATAACTGTAATATTTGCATCACGACAACAGTAGAATACGAAAATCAACAATGATTGCAGATGAATACTTCATCTTATAAAATGTTTCCTTTAAAATACATCCTCTGATACCCCCAAGACATAGAAAGTCAAGTACTTTTCTTACTGTCTATTTTCATTAACCTGAAGAGAAGAAAAATGCTTAATTTTTAAAAAAGAAATAATTTGTTAATCCTTAGACTGATCAAACACTGGCATTTGAGAAAGAAAAATAAAATACAGCCCAACAAAACAATCTAAATAAATTGAAATAAATCACCAACTTATATTCCTTTACTTCCCCATTTCATATTTATGAATCTAAAAATAAAGCTCCTGTTACGCTAGTGAAGTAAATGTAGACTATTGTCTGGAGGCAGGATGACGATCTTTAGCCACAACCTCCAAAGCCCTGAGACGTCATTACCAAGCCACAGCCTCTCGCCCTACTTCCTTCACGACAGAATGCGATGCCCAGGCTGTCAGAGCAGTGTCTGGGCTCCTCAGCATGCAGGACCAATGCTCACACACCTTTCCTGCAGTGGTTTGACATTGCTGAAGCTCGTGTGTTTGCTTAGACTGTTTGTTTCACTGTCTTTCTTACACTGTTGTAACAACCTGTTTCTCGCTCATTATGAGGTGGAGGGTAGATTTAGATTGGATACACAAAATTCTTCATGGTGAGAGTGGTAAGACAGTGGCATAGGCTGCCCAAAGAAGTTGTGGATGCTCCATCCTTGAAGATATTCAAATCTGCACTGGAGCTTTGTCTGGTGACAGATGTGCTTGCCCACGGCAAGGTGGTTGCACTAGATGATCTTTAAAAGTCCCTTCCAACCCAACCAATTCTGTGATGAGAGTCAAATTAATGCCTCTCCAAAGAGTTAGTCCAGGAGATCATTGGCATCTCATATGTAAAACCCAACCATGGACTAGTGCTGCGTGAGTTGCAACACCTAATTTCTGAGTGCCCTACCAATTAGTCAAATCTATTCCCTCCTCCACAGTGCTCTTACGCTCACTTTGCATGGATTGTAGAGAATGGGAACCTAGGAAGAGGATTCACAAAAGTAGCCAGCAGCAAGTACTAAGAACAGAGCAGTCCCTTCTCCAAAGCAGATACACAAATGAATGGCTTATCCCCTTTTCCTTCTCTTGCAAATGCTAGTAGTTAAAGCATGTCCGAAACCCAGATCAAAATTCCTTGTCTTCCTGAGAAGGCCCAATGAGCAGATCAGTGACCACTTCACTAGTTTTTTAACAACTTGCTTAGAAAAACAGAGACAGTTCTGAAAATGGTCAACAGCAAAATTGTGAGTGCTACAGAACACCTAAAATACAGGTGAATTTAAACAGTGAAAGAATTAAATGGCATTTCAGAGAGTAGAGGAGAAAGGTGAAGGACCCAGCTGTGGATTTGCACGCTTGCAACTGCAGTCTGCTTTCAGAGCACTCTGCAAGTCTTGGGCTTTGCCTTTCAAAACATGGCAAATAACAGTTGACAATTCACTGCATCAGACTTCAAGACTACTGTGTGTGGACAAAGCCAAAACAGCTCTTCTTTAGATGGTCAGCGTTAGGGGTAGGTGTTACTCCAAGAGGTGCATGTTATTATAGGCAGAAAAGGTAGAACTGAGAAAAGGTCACACAAAAGGTGTTTTTTCTTCTTCAAGACATCCGTATTAATTTGTTCAACTAATGTGTTAAAACAGTGTTTTCCTAAATACCAATCCTGCAAGCCGAGGGTAGGATCTGACTTTCAAAGTGCTCTTTTTCCCACTAAATCATTTCTAATGAGTAATAATTATTCTGCTGGTAGAACCCAGCTGATGATTTTGTTGCGGATTTGTGTCACACAAGGAAATTCACCTGACACTGCCATTGTGAATAGCTCTCTAACATTAACACAGTAAAACCTGTTTTGACAGTAAACAGCCATGTCCTGAAGGCTGGAGGAATAGATCTATTGGGAAATAATTTCAAGAAGGTGCTGTTTCCACACACTCACTTTTGAAGTCACAATCACACTTTTTTCTTTTGTATGCAAAAAAAAAGCTGTTATGCTTATTTAAGAACTTGTTATTGTGTTTAAACATTTCCCCAGACAATGTCACTGAATCATACAGGTTAGATAAAGAATCAGATTCGTTTTTTACGAACCTTAGTTTAGAGATTTAAAAAAAAAATGAGGAAAGAAATGCAGCTTGCCAGGGCAGAGAACTTATATCTTCAAGTTGTCTGGTGCTTGACTGAAAGCTCATGGAAATTACCCCAAATATTCCTGCTGCCAGTAACAAAATCAGGCATGGGCTCTGTGGTCATCATTGGAGACATGTTTCTCATGTTCTGTCTTTTATCTAAACCCATTTAAAACTATTCTCTGAAAAAAAAAAAAAAAAACCCACTAAAATACATTTCCACTGTACCACTTAAAAGAAATTAGCCTACTCAAAAATAGGCCATAAAGGAAGAAATTATTTAAGTAATGAACAGCTTCTAAGGGTTGAAGCAGTAGCTCATGTAACTTTGCGATCCTACTAGCACCTACATCCTAATGCAAGTAAAAATACTGCCAGTTGTGGCCCCTTTGTCTTTTGTCATTTCAGCATAAGACCACTCGAGCAAATTACGTGATTCGTTTTGTATGAATGTTACAGTGAAGTGGATCCCAAGCTACTTTGGGGAAGAGGTAGCTCTTCAGCATAGATAAAAGTGCACCTCCCAAATTTTCACCAGTTCCTTCAGGAAACCCGCCAACTCCTGAATGCATTTCAGTGAAGGATTCAGTGCCTGAATCCTGATTTGATGGTTACAGTGTTCACACACACACACGTTTCTGTTAGATTCAGGGATTTTGATCCCTCCTTCTGTAAAGCACAGCCCAGTGGCGGGGTTGGGGTTAACATTCAGATCCGAATCCCTGGAACGGGGTAGGGGGGTTGTTCAGCCCCAGGGTCCTGACTCAGAGCATTGCACAGGGTGACCTCACTCAGAGCCATGCCAGTGACTCATGTATTTACTCCTCTTTGAATCCTTTTCCTTTCAAGTCGAACTATTTGCCCATTTCCTGACATCAGCTCATTGCCATTCAGCTATCGGCTGCAAGACGCGCCAAACCGAAAACGTCCATCTTTTCTCCGTCAGGTCCTCGCCATCTCCACCAGCCGCCTGCAGCCAGCGCCTGCTGTCTTTGCCAGGCTGCCCGGGGACACGGGCTCCATCTCCGTGCCGCCCTTTTCACCAGGCCCGGGTCCCCACCTCACAGCACACCCATCCCCACCGCCCACCCTCCTCCTCTTCCTCCCGGTGAGCGCAGGCTGGCCCTGCGTGCCGCCTCTCGTCGCCCAGACGCTGCGGCTCAGCCCGATCTTCCAGAGGCCGCTCCAACCACCCCATCTTCAAGGAGCTTTCCCCCTTCACAGCCCAGCTCCTCTCCGCGCCCCTAACGCGCTGTGAGAAGAGCGCTTCT
>JAOWBP010001760.1:77269749-77284458 GCA_028571105.1 Tragopan temminckii | reverse complement strand
ACTGGTCCAATAGCAGTAAAAAAAAAAAAACAAAAAAAAACCTTCTTATTAAGACTTCCTCCTAGACATTTGATAAAAGCTCTTTCAGAAAAAATATAGCTTAGTGTTATGTAATTTATCTTCCCTCCACAGGGCACCTACCTCCCACATCTTTGTCAATGTACATCTGACATGGGAGGCTTAAGAGTATCCTAATTTGTTATAACTCATTCTAATGTATAAATGTTACATAAACACTACTACACCACTTTAAGGGAACAGTTCCACAGTAAAGCTTAACTTTTGAAGAATAAGAAAAATAATTTCATTAAGTGCACCAGAACAATAGCTCGATGATAGAATATGGGATGTTCCAAATATGAAGTACTCTAAAGAATTTACCCTCTGTAGGGAAACATCTCCCTAAGTACCAAAGAACAATGATTAAACTTGCCACCTGCCTACAAGGTGTCTAAGACTCAGGAACATGGTCTCTGGCTAAAGAAGAGTATAAGTCAAGCCCGCAAGGGGCCCATGTGACTTTCAGACAGAAATATTATCTTTCTTCCTTGTCTTTCGTGTCAAAAGCTGTGAAGAAGGGAGGAATAATTAGTATACACAATTACAAACCTACCCCTATTAGAATTCTGCTGTTCACTTAAAACTTAGCACATGGAAATACTGGAGCTCTATCACATATAAGGTCCTCCAGGCTCATCAGCCTGCTTCCTACTGTGGCTTCAGGTAGCTTTCAGGAAGGAGCACAAGAAAGGAAGGCTTTTTTGGCTGTCACCTGAAGTGCAGTTTACAGCCACATCCTGATGGTTAACTGGTATTCACAGATGTTTCTTCTATGAATTTGTCCAATTCCTTTCAGAAACTCTTCAAGCATTTGTCTTCTTTTTTTGACATAAGTTATCAGCAAGTTTCACAATATTTTCATATTATCAAAATCTTTCCTTTCTGACTCTGAATGCTAACTTATATCAGTGTTTCCAGATCCATACATTGCAGACACAGAAATAGTATATTATCTTTTCTTAATCCTATTATCCATTCAATCAACACTCTATATACCACATGAATAGCACTCTCTCAAGATGCATATTCTTTACCAAATTAATTTTATAAAACTTTTTCTTCTTGAATAGTTCTTTTTTAGTTTACAAGCAACTCTGAATCTTTCCTTGTTCTGAATAAATTCTGCTTATCACCACTTCAAGTGTTTCAGGCAACTGTACCCCCCATACACCAATAAGAAGCTCATTCAAAGCAATAGCCATACGCCAGTAATGGATAAAAGTGAACCAGGTGGCTAGGTCCTACCTGCATCTACACACACATCAGCAAATATAGACTGATGTCTCCTAGGGCTGAGGCTAAGTTATCAGTGCACAGCATGATGTTTAAAACACTTATTTTTAAAGCAGTTTTCTTTACCATTTGACATTAATTGCTCTGCTTTCATGATCTCATAAGAACTTTGCACAAAATGCAAAGACAAAATACTTCCCTCATGCAGTAATGTAGCTATAGCAGTTAGTCACCTGCTCACAGTCTGTCACACACAGCAGTCCTTAGTGGTAGACTCTATAGAAATGAGTTTATTGGAAAACCCATACAGATGAAGTCCATCATTACTGCTACTCGATAAGGCAGGCATTCCCACTCAAGCACAGTCAATCAGTGTCACAGCCTATCCACTTACTAGCTACAGCCAAACAGAGGATGTGGATCCTCTGCAGTATCTGTACTGCAAAACAAAACAAGGCCATGGGTTACTCTATGGCAAGACTACACTGCATTTCTTGCATGCATATAGTATCCTATGGCTCTGAGGATGTAATCACTGCGTGTGGTTTGAGTTAAGGTTTTTAATTAATGCTAGTTACATTTCGATACTGTTGCAGACCCAGAGGCACTATCCTTGTCACATAGTGGCTGGGCATACACCCAGTAAGTAAACCATGAGAAGAAACGTATTTTGTTCACCATTAAACTACATAGACTAAATAAACACATGAGCTAGTTGAGTACCTGCCCTCTTTACACTGCTAAGTTTTCTACACTCACTCCTGAGTTTCTCCATCTATTGTCCAAACCGTGATTTAAGCGTCGTTGGTACACACAGCACCATGTAGAGCTTGTACGTGCACAGCACCATGGAGCATGGCATGCTACATATTTCTTAAACAGCAAATTTCTTAAAGCTATTTCCATTCTCCTCACAAACAGGGTCACACGTTCACAGAATCATAGAAGCATAGAACCAAGTCATCAAATGGTTTGGTTGGAAGGGGTCTCAAAGATTATCCAGTTCTAATCCCACTGCTGTGGGCAGGGCTGCCAACCACTAAATCAGGCACCAGATCAAGCTGTCCAGGGCCCATCCAACCTGGCCTTCATCACCTCCCATCCCACTCCAAGTGGGATGGAGCATCCACAGCTTTTCTGGGCAGCCTGTTCCAGTACCTTACCACATTCTCAGTGAAAAATTTCCCCCTGACATCTAATCTAAATCTCCCCTTCTTTAGTTTAAAACTATTCTCCTTGTTCTTTCCATATATCAATATTCTTCGTATAACCTTATTAATTTGCATTTTTGAACTGCTTTTACTTCACTTCTTATTTTGTCTCATCATTATGCTGTATCATTGAGAACAAAGTGTGCAATGCTACCTGCCATTTATTTGAAACACTTTCACAATCAAATCAAGGTAAAACCACAGGCTTCAGAGGGACATTGTTCTGCTCCCTGAACCCAAGTGTCTCACAAAGTCCTCCTCATAAGGCCTCTCTGTCTTAAACCTGACATTAGGAAAGAGATGTCACTGCATTACAGAGTGAGGTTCAACTCTTCTACCAGCAACGGGGCAAAACAAAATGTAAAAGCAAACTTAATTTTAAAAGCCTCTAGTCTAAGGAAAAACATTTAAGCAGATGGTTATGACAGAAAAAAAATCTATTTCTTATATATTAATCTAATATCAATTATATTTTTTAAAGTAATTTTTAAATGGCAGTATGGGAAGACTAGTAATGAATTTACATTACAGCAAGTTCTCAGTGAGTGTCCAATACTGGTAAATAAAGAGGCAACTATGTAAACATTAAAGATAGCCTGGGAATCTTTATGAGAGAAATCACATTTTTCTCTTGCTTCCTTGATTTCTATATTATTATTTACAAATTATACTTTCATGACATAACTGAATATCGCTTTATGCTAGCAAACAGCGACCTACTCATTAGCTAAGTCTGTTAGCTATTGAAATAAGATACTTGCAGACATGAATCACTTTTAAGAGGAATTTGAATTCATCTGTTTAGTCACAGATTCACAACTGAACTAAAGAATCGGATTTCACTTCAGAAAACTCTCTCAGTTTGTGTGAATTTTGTCCTTCTCCCTTCATTTGATCTATTCTCTTCAATAAAGTTATGGATGGAGATATTTGCAATTAGTTAAGACTTGGAGTATATTATGATTCAGTTAGCAAGATGTGGGCAGCAATAAATCCTTTTTTTTTTAATTAAATCTTGGTTTTATTAAATATCCCTAGAAAGTGATCTACAAACAAAATTTGTAAAATTCTACTGCACTAGCTCTCAGACCTGCAAAGACTCAACTTTTTACATTGTTCTACTAAATTCAAGAATGACAGTGGCATTACATAGTGATGTAGGTACTACCGTTTGTTGTGAATTGACAAAAAAAGTCAGGAACCAGAAGTACCAGTCTCCATTTCTAGTCTGACTTCCTCTTTATAACCACCTACCTTAGTGTAATGAGTTCCCACTTGGCTGGGGCCCCAGATTATTGCCCTGGCTGCTCACCACTAAAACTCGCAGTAGCCAGCATCTGTCTGCAAAAGTGAGATTTTAAAGAGTTTATACCTTAAAAAAAAAAAAAAAGTACAAAAGAAAAAGGAACCTTATCACTTGCTTTCCTTTTGCACATGGGCATCAATAGAAAATATTCAAAAGTCATAATTTCTTTCCACATAACATTTTTAGAATAGATTTCTGTATTGCATTTAGCACAAAGGAAACACAATCAGCTGCTGTTCCTTCAATAGAAGGCAGTACAGGGGTTGTATATATTAGGTACAAGCTTTGTTTCGTTATTGTAACTCATTTGTTGATGAGGAAAGCATATTCTTCTTGAAAATGATGGTATCACTCTTTCAGACGTCAATGTTTTAAGTATGAATTGCACAAAATATCAGTTCTTTTTTCACTGTTTTTGTTTGTTTTCTCTCAGAATAATTTTCCATAATTGTCAAAGCAGGCAGAAATTGAATTCTTTAAGGAATATGGTCTCAGCTAATGTCAATTACGAAAAGAAAAAAAAAAAGGATTGGCTAATCTGCATTTTTAGAAACTAGCAGATTGTTTTACCGGTTAGTGCAAACGTTATTGATTGGCTTTCTTGCTGAATTAATAGCACTAGCATAGGACAACTCGCTTTCTCAGCTTTCCCAATGTTTTCCTGAAAAGAGGCCCATTACATGGCAGGGGGCAAAGGACAGGCCTAGATAACACTGTTTAGACATTTCTTTGATGTACACAGGCATCATCCTCGACAACTGACCACCAGAGACAAAAGAGCACTCTTAGGCTGCTGGAAATCCCAGCCATTCTTCTCACCACCTTTTGATATCCCAAGGCTTCTATACCCTGACCTCTGCACTCTGACACAAAGATCTTATCTGAAAGATGGTCAGCCACGTCAAAAATTCTATCCAAATTTAGCCAATAAGCTCAGGATTTCTTTTGTTTTTCATAATTACTTTGTGTCCTAATGTACCAGTGGGGACACTAAGAAGATTTTACAAAAAGAAGGGAAGAAAAAGTGCCAATGAGAAAAAATTGCTTTAATTTTCTGATTTTGAAACCATTCTCAAAAATCTACTTTCTTTTACAAACGACTCTGTCTAAAGCTTCTTGATGACACCTCACCGTGCACAGATACAGTATTTCTACCTAGTCACTATTACACAGAAGCCCACTTTGAGACACAGATACAAGAGCTTGCTGATGTGACTTCACTCAACAAATGGACACATTTTAAATGGCTTTAAATGGCACACTTTAAGGATTGATATCGATCTCTGTATTTTTGTTTAAATTATAGAAATATAATTTTAATGGTTTTTAATTTTTTCCTCCTTATACACTGTGATTGATAATTAGATCATTTTCCCATTGTCTTCCAGAATTTTTTACAGAAAATGGTTTCCACAGAAATAATCTGAGATCATCACGGGTACTTTTAATCATTTTTTCCCTTAAAATTGAACAAAATGCTCCCATAGAAGCACTGTATGCCTAGCCAAAACAGTAGGAGTTCCCTAACACAGTTAACAACACAGTACATTCCCTGCATCACTCAAACAATATTTTCTGCACAATCAGCCAGGAAAACTCCTAGAGAAGCACCCTTCTGCCCCTTTCTGAAGTTCTTACTTACATACGTGAATTAATATATGTATCTACAGGAAGTCCTGCTGAAATCCCACTCTAGATATATTTGTGAAATCACATGTTTAAGAACTTTAAAAAGACAAACTTATTGATGATTGGAATTGAATAATAGTTCAGTTGCAAGAGACCTACAAATATCATCCTCTCCAACTGCCTGACCTCTTCAGTGCGAAGTAAAAGCTGAAGCATGTTATTGAGGACATTATCCAAGTGCCACTTGAACACTGACAGGTACAGAGCATCAGCCACATCTATAAGGAGCCTATTCCAGTGTTTGATAACTCTGACAGTAAAGCAATTCCTAATGTCTAGTCTGAACCTTCCCTGACGCAGCTCTGTGCCGTTCCTGGGAATTCTGTCATCTGTAACTGTAAGTGTGCACAAAATTCGAGTTCAAATTACTGTGTCTATATTCCGGCCCCTGTACTTTGACAATCATCTTTGTAACACATTCCTAAAATGTTACCCTCCCATGAAGTACAATTCATGTGAATGAGGACAAAGTCAGGTCAAAAATTTGAAAGATTTCACAGTTTACATTATTCTGAACTAACTTTAATGAACTCTATGACCAAACAGTAAAGCGTTAAGCGCTGAGTTGTTTTTTATTTTTTTCCCCTATATTCCTCTGCATTTTTAACATTTTAATAATAAAAAAATCCATAACTTATCATGCAAACACTTGCATCTACAATGCTTGATTTAACACCAATTCTAAATCACCTGCTATCATCTACTTAATCAATGTTTATTTACTTAAATTTAGGTGTCTGTAATAACAAAAGTTAACTCATAAAAGGATTGGTGTACAATTAGAATGACCATGAATCTTGCCGTTTTGAGAAACTCTCTTCTTCTCTAAATTAAATCGTTACCATAAAAATTAAGGGAAATACCAGCAAATAGAAGAGTGGGGAAAAAAGCACAAGTTTTAGAATTCACACAGTGCTCAGACAAAATGCTGATGGTAGCCTTACAAAAGGCATTAGAATTTATCCTACTGGGTTTAATAGATTTTGAACCAAACCAAAGGGTTTTTGCAGTTATTTTTAAATAAATAATTGCTATTATAAAAATAAATTTCATGCCTTCAGATGGAACAGGGGATTCTGAATCAGTATAGAGTGCTCAAAGCAGAACCAGTATGAATGCAAAACTGATATTTAAATCAGGGTAAAAAAAAAGCTCTACTGAACAAGTCTGTAAACATTATATTTTCTTTTAACTGAATGTCTATGAATAATAAACTACACCCAAGAAACAATCCATACACCAGCCTAAGGCCACATCTATATCGCAATATGAAAAGACTAAACAATCAGTGATGCAAATTCAATGCACAAAGGCTGTGAATAAACGTTCCAGTTCTGCCAGCATCCACTGATAAAATTATAATAATTTCTATAGAGGTCTATATTGGTCTGATGGAATATATTGCCCTGCCTGTTTCAGCCACATAGTTGCTCCTGTGAGCAACACTTGATCCTCTTTAGTAAAAAAAAAAAAAAATAAATGTTAAATAATAGATCTTCATCATCTCCATTCATTTTATGAGAAATGGATCAGGAACCATGCACATGAGCAGCTCAGCTGGCAGTCAGCTGTGATAACCCCTGACAGAAGTGCCCTAATGAGGGACTGGGAGCAGTAACCTTTTTAGTCAGCACAGTTACAGTCAGAAAAGGATGTGTGAATAACTCCTTGATAAAACACATTAGATTTTCATGTGCATGTATTTACATGTGGCTTTGAGTGTAGGTAAATTCTATGGCTGCAGTTATCCTTAATCCTGTTGCAGGTAGAAAACATTCTATAATGCAACTCCAGTATTTGACTGAGACTATTCTTTCTCCTTTGTGTCAGCTTTGTTAGAAGTTGCCAGACCTTTATCACGTAACCCAACATACACAGCCAATTTCTATCCAGACATATTCAAAGGCATGCCTGAGGAGAAAAATTTACTTCATTTTGATAAACAGATGCACACAGTGAAAATTAAAAAATAAAAACAAAAAATAAACCCTCAGGCCACTTTTAGATTAAGACCTCACTTAGAAAACTTAAGTCTTGCTAAGCGTTGGAGTGATCCATTTTACTTGAATTCAAGGCCATTGTTCCTTAGAAAGTGAAAACATTGCTAAAGAAACCAAATGAGATGCAAATCAATGTAATCTAGCTGTGAAAAGACTACGTGAAGCAGGACTGCTAATTTGAAATGGGAATAGTGTGACCCACAATGTTGTGCTTTCTTGCTACCATCCTACACAGCATTACTTCACATCCAAATCAGCCTTTTGATGTAACTTTACACCTGTACTGATGCAAGCACCTGGGACAGAAGAGGTGCCTGTCCTTAAAGTCCACAGATGCAGAACTTCTTGTGTCTACACTGCTCAGTTCTAGTCTATCCTACACCAAAAGGACCATGTCCACATCACTTGATGCACAGCCAAAGTGTCTTAGTTATGTATTCTTGGCCTTAGCATATTTGTATAAGCTCTTTACCCACTCAACTTAATTATTGCAAAAGCTATAGTGCAGTTTTCAGCTGAGAGAGATTTTCTTGGCATAGAACTGGAAGTATGTGCTACGTGAACCAGGATGATGCATCGTATTACTCAGAGGATACTAGGCCTTCTGAAACATTATTAGAAAACCGTGTGGGATTAAGAAAGTAGTAAGTAATTGTGCCATCCAATTGGCACTTCGTTGATTGTGGTCTTGGTGCAAAGTAACATTGCTTTCTGTATTGAAGCCTCACAGACTAAAGGCTGTAGTTATGGGTAACTGTGGCAGATCAGCCAGTCAAGCATGGTGATCTTATGACTCACGCCTAACATAAGGAGATTGATTTTACTACCTTGCAATCTGGATATTTCCAATTTCTTTTTTCAATCTAGACAGGCATACTTAAATAAAAATTAATTTCCAACTCATTCATAAAAATAACTTTTAAAACAATGTTTTAAAGACACAACATTAAACAACACATTCTAATCAACTCAGACTGTGTGAGACAGTAAAAGCACAATATTACAGCAACAGCATTATGACTATAGCCAGTACTCCTTGTGGAGCCACACCTCATTCCACATTGCAGGGGCCTACTTGCCCCTAGAGAATGGATTGCAGTACTGGTGGAAGACCAGTGGTTACCAAACACCACCTCTCTGATTCAGCACACAGATTTGCTTCACAAAATTCAAGGGATATTTTGCAGGTCTCTGTGAGCTCTTCTCAATGTGGACAGTATGTCAATTTTTGCTCAGCCACCCTCACAGCAGAGGAACTGGATGTGGTGTCAAATGTCTCACGCTAAGCACTTGGTTTATCTCTTTTCTGTTTAATGTTATTTTGCTTCATGGTTGGTTTAGATGATCTTAGTGATCTTTTCCAATCTTAATGATTCTAGGATTCTATGGACCTTCTAAGCAGCACAGACATAATTTGAACACCTTGCTCTTCTATGCACAAAAGCTGAAATGACAAAAAATGTGGAAGAACTGGAGAACAAAGGGGGAATCAGTGAAGGGTATAGCAAATATCTGTTGATAGATTTGTAACTGAATACAATGATAAAACTGGAAACTACTTATTAAAGAAGTCTGAACTGACAGGTGACGAGATGCATTTCCTCCTCAAAAGGGAGTGACAAGTGACTTATTCATGGATGGCTGGAAAGACTGAACCTGATTTATATCCTTATGTCTGCGCTTATGTCCACAACATACTCATGCACGTGCTTTGAATAATTAGGGCACAAATCACTTACAGTTCCATCTATGCGAAAACACCACTGAGATCTGGCTCACTCACTTAACCAGAGTCACATTGCAGTCAAGCAAGTCACAAGTGTTTTCTTTGAAAACAAACACACTTACATAATAAATTAGCCATTTCATTACCTCTGGGGTGAAAATAATGAAAACAGCTGTCAGACGAGGATGAAATAATCTTTAGAACTGTTCATTAACTTCACAGTCATTCTTGTGACCAAAAATATTTTCACTATTATTACAAGTAACACTTTGAATTGTTACAACAGTGATATCAAAGGTCTTGTCCACTGTTCTCTGTGCCCCGTTCGATCGCTTTGGGAGGTATTGCTTTGCTAACTTAATCTTTCATTCATAGAGAAATTGGCAATGCACAGATTTTGAAAACATGAAAATGTGGCTCCAAATCAGAAAAAGACCATACAACGCTTTTAGTTGATAGAAGAAAAAACTTTGATTTAAACCTGTCTATAAAACCATTTGAGCCCTTTTGGAGCTGATACATTTATCCACAGACAATAAAATTGCAATAACAGTTTTGATATAATTCTTGGAAACTATTGAATTCAAAGCACTATATAATGACACTAAAATGTCACACAATGGGAACAGTTCATTACCTTGATTTTAAATAAACATTCAACCTCATAAAAAAAAAAAAAAAATATAAGAAAGTGGTGGAAATAAAATCCTACACATTTTCTCCTATTCATAAAAAGCAGAAGACCTAGATCCACATTTTCCTACCATAAAACTCTAAACGAAGACAGCTAGGTATACAAGCACACATTTTGCAGGCAGTCACATACAACAATACAAAAAGGATTAACACCAAAAAAAGACAATAAGCAAAGCATCAGGGTGAATTCTTAAACCTATAAAAATGTCTTTGATGACAATTCCTTGTCAGTACTGTTTATTTTTATGACTGCAATGTAAATACACTCTTTACAAATGATTTATCATTTCTATTTACAGCAGATTTACTCAAGATATGCCCCCAGCATTACAGATTCCTTTCACTACATAAAGCACCGTTATGCTGTTTAGCTAGAAAAAAAAAATGTTTTCTTCATATGACATCAGTATTTGTTTTACAGCATTTTTTTCTAAGCTATACCATGTCTAAATGGCAATTTTCCTTTTCTGTTTCCTCACAAATATACTACTGGCTACATCACCTCTAAGACTCCATTTATTTCTCATGTAAATATTTAAGCATCAAAGGCAACACATGGATAATGGCAAATTAAGGCAAACTGAAAATCAAGTCATTGCAATCCTTACACATAACTATGCTACAAATCTATACAACAAAAGCATAAATGACATACTTAAATTTACTTCGCAAATAAGAATATCCCCTTCTAGAGTCTAAGAGAAGTTTGGATGGGTTAGACTTGCAGATGAATGAATCATTAACCACAGTCTAAATGGAAAAAGGCAAAGATTTTTCAGTTCAAGAAAAGATGTGGTGCTTACCCTGTCTACGTGTGTAACACATGGATGCAATCATGTCTGCGTAAGTAGGGATGTTTGCATCCACGTGATGGTGGCTGATAGTTACACCAGCCGTCTTTTTGCCCTTCTGTGGTGCGTTTTATCCACACAAAACAAACCCAAGGTTGTGCCTGATCCCAGCTGAGAGTAAATGCCTTGTTTTGTATGAGGGTGAGGAAGGAGAGACAGACACATCACTTATCATTCACCACACAGACTTCATATTCATTAAAAAAGCCACAATCAATAAGAACCAAAGGCAATTTTTCCCTGAAGATAATGATGCCCAGCATCACTAGAGTGTTTATGAGTCTGATAGCCTTTCATTTATGAACACAAATCACCTTTGAAAGTTTACAACTTCCTACTCAAATTTGGCCTTACCAAAAAAGTGCTGTAAAATGCTTCCATTTTATTTAGTTCTACAAAACTGCATGGGTTCTCTCATGGTTACTTTCAATGTAAGATATGTGAATTCTAAATGCAAATCAACTGCATATGTCAAACTAACTGCAATTTTTCACCAGATAAGGAGCAATCTCTTCTATTTTTTAGGGGAAGTGAATAGGTGGTGGTTAAGAAACTTTGGAAGCCATTAGTTTCTTGTACAGAACACGTTCCTTAATAAGAAAAGCAGAATTCAAGCAGTTGTTTTTAACTTGCTGTTTCACACTGCAGAATACCTTCCTTAACTTTGTGTATATCATTCACAGCATTATTGAGATTATAAAAACTTGCCTAAGAGACTCTGAACTCTCATATCCAAAGAGAATCCTTTAATAGAAGCCAAGAAATAGAGACATAAATAGACGGTAGTTGTAAAACCAAAGTTAGAAGACTATTTCTGTACAACCATATATTCACAACACAAATCAATACAGACATTTTTTATACAAAATAAATGTAATATTGCTTCAAAAGATTGTGTCTAACAGATATTCACAAAGCAAAGATGATTAGGGCATAAGTGAAATTCCATCCCTAAATCATTCTGTTCTGCTTCTGTGCTCATAGCATCCTCTGTCAGGAACTAATCTCACATGACAGGCCTGATGCAAAGCCATTTGAAGTCACTGGAATGTCTCCTCCTGACTTCAGGGAGCTTTGCTTCCAGCCCCTATAAACTTCAAGAACAATACAATTCATAGAAGGTTGTTTTAAGAGAACAATATCCACTACCTAAGAGGAAAAGAACATTCGCTTCAAACAAAACTTACCTGCTGTGGTAGATTTGTTGGGTTCTTACTGTTAGATGTTTTGCTAGTTTTCTGTGTGCACACCACAAATAAACCTTTCTAAAGTGAGAACATTCCATTTCCTTAGTAGAAGCCACAGAAAATCAACAGTAGTCCAACACCAAATAAACCCCAAACCCTAAACTAAAAAAAAATTTAAAGGTATTCTTGAATGTACACACATCAGCTAAGACAAAAAAAGTTTCAAGGGGCTATGTCACCACATAAAGGCCAAGCTCAGACAGCTATTTATTGTTTAAAAGTAGTAATATAAATGTAAGTCTTGAAACAGCAATTAACAACATTGTAAAAGTGGTGAAAGAAAAGCCCTATTGATGTGAACTATGTAGCCCTTTTTTATTAGAAAAAAATGGGACGATAATGAAGTACAGAACTCAATACTGAACCCATGTAAACATATAGCAGAAATTTTACACTGATGAATAAGCAAATCCCAATCAGGTCCATAATCACAAAGTTCCCCAAGGCAGCAGACAATGGTGGCTCTAACTTCCTCACTCACACAACAGATCTACTTGCTACAGCTATTTTAGCTACTCAGCGTGAAGATGAACACACAGAAACTTGCAATTAGGCACAAATATTCCAGAATGTTCACTTCTGGAGACTGATTTCAGTGTTCCAGAGTGGGGGGAAAAAAGATACTTTAAATCCTTAAGGATCTTTGTCATAAGATATACAAGACAGTTAATTTTCTTTGCAGTTATCTCAATATATTTAATAAAATTGACATTAATGGCATTACTAGTTAATCTTTTTCAGAAAGGTCTGTAAAGCATTATATCAAAACTAAGGCAACTCATACCTCAAAAAATAAAGTAAATGAAACAAAACACAAGAGAAAAAGCAAGCAATATTTTCTCCGACGTAGAGACACTATAATTCCTATCCCTTTCATCTAAACTTGCAGAACCAGAAACTAAAAGACTATTCATCTTCTAAACCTATTCAAATTGATTTTTAGGCTGAGTGGACAAATCAAACAATCATAAATTTTATTTCAGGCCCGTAAAAAGAATTTTTTTGTGTTTTTTTTTTTTCTAGATGAAATGGAAAAGAATTTCTCAGCTCAAACTGCATATATTATAAGTATTTTGTTACAATAATTGTCAAACAGCACATTCCATTTGACTCAATTAAAAATGCTTCATTTGGTTTCTTTGCCTGTTTGTTTGTTTCACCTTTTTGCTACTGAATTCATTTCTGAAATGAAATACAGCCCTAAACTTCAACTTTCACAGAATTCAATCAATATTAGACTTAAGCTTTGCATTTCATTTACTTTTTTTTTTTTTTTTTTTTTTTGCATGCATAAATTAATGAAGTGTTTTGTTCACTCCAGAAGTACACATTTGGTAAATAAATTATCCATTCATATATTTTGTTAAGCTTTGTTCAGCCCTATATTTCAGGTATTGGAGCATTCACTCACATAGCTTTTCTACCATCTTTCTCCTCTTCCCACACAGACAGTTGGGACACAAACTGCCCACTGCTGAGTATGACTAGCTGCTATTCTGATCCCCTCAAATCCGATCTGCTCCCCCCCCCGCCCCTTACTCTGTTCTTGCTGCTACTGCTCACACTTCCTTAGCCTGCTGAGGACCTGAGTTTCCAGCTACCCTCTGGCCCCTTCTCAGCATTCCCAGGTGCTGATAATCTTCTTTTTTGCATTGTTGCTGAACCTTTTCATCCTTTTGGCAGATGCTACAGTTTTGCAAGTTGTAAGGATCTTACCTCTGAGACCCTCTTTGTTGTTCTGTCTGTAACCACGCTGGAAGCAGGGAGTGATGGATATTAGGGAAGCATGAGCCTCCCCTGGCTGTTTAGCAGCGTGGTCTGCAAAGAAAGATAGATAGAGATGCTGCTCTCTCCTCCCCCCCTCGCTGTCCCAGCTTCCTCCTCCCTCCGCCCTCCTTTCCAGCCACAAACTCTAGTTCAGTCTGTGCTTCAACACAATACACTACCTCTCAGTACCAGCCACCTAAGGTCAAGAATACGAACCCCTCACCCTCCCCCCTGCCTTTTCCTCTCCAGCCTCATGCATCCTCACCCCTGCTTTCCACGGAATATGGTATCTTCCCAACTATTTCCCCTTATTTGGCTCCAGGGTCTAAAGCACTGACAATTTCAGCAGCCCCAGGAAAGAGGAAAATAAATAAATAAATAAAAGTTATAAAACAGAAGATGTTTGATAAACATCTTTATATCATGTAAGAGGAAATAGGAGGTCTTTGGGGGAAACTGGAAACGTTGGGGTTGTATTTGTGTGTAGCCACAGCAGCCAAAGCCTGCCAGTTGGAGATTAGTTTTAAAAATCTATACAAACTAAAGAAGGATGCCTTAAACTGCTAATTATCTCTCAAATCTAGTTTACCTGCTACTTGTACTCTTTGTTTCACTACCTTTATTATAAATAGTATTTTAAAGGAGCTTCCAATTTTTTTCCCTGCTAAAGCCAGATTTCAGTATAATCTGATGATGCAATAGCTATTAGTGAAAACATAACCAGTGGCATTCTTTCAAGATGAGGAGCTATGGAATAACTGCCTTTGAAATCACTGAAAGCACAGTAATAAGTCCTCTGATTTCTCAGCTTGTGTGATATGCATTCAAGTAGTCTTTTTTCACTTACAGTGACTATGCTGGCTGGCAGCACATTCAGGTGACCAAAACAAGGCTCTCAAGCAGTACATAAAATTACTACTAGC
>JAOWBP010001760.1:77248348-77269649 GCA_028571105.1 Tragopan temminckii | reverse complement strand
TATGCAGGATCCTGAGGATGGATCTCTGTTTCAGATGCCTCCTGGCCCTCAGAGTATAGGGATTCACCTAGCTAGGAGTGGACATTTCTACTCATTGTGAGGCTGGAGCATGGGATGCCAGACTGTAGACCTCTCCCACCTAAGGAACAACCTTGGAAAAACTCTATGTCAGATCCCTTCAGAGCTCCCTTTGTCTGAAACTTCCACGAAATTAATTTTCTTCACCAGGCCGTTGTGGAATTAATTACAGTTCAATTCTGTTGCCATTAACTGCAAAAAAAACCAAAACAGAATCAGCCTCTCTTGGTCTAAAAAGTTCCTTGTTGAAAGCCCCGAATGAAAGAAGCCACGGTAGTGTGAAATTGCACTTTTGTTCCTCAACAACGTATCTGCACCTGTAGCACCATTCCCAGGTGATATCATAATCAGTTTTGTGACATCACTGTTGATTGGCATGGAAAAGATTATTAAATCCTCATAGAAGTATTTAATAGGAGAATCACTTTGTGTAAAGACAAAGCAGCATGAATATTTAAACAATGAATGTACATTCATTCATATGCCCTATGCTAGCAATAAAAAAAAATAAAATCATTAATGATGTGTGAATGGTGAGCAAACGTACTTCTGCAAGGGATATTTCCTCAGCAGTTACAGTAAGGTAGCAGTAAAAAGTTCAATCCATGCAAAATACTTTTTTCCATTACTATTTCTTGGGTTGCTGTTTTTCTTTTCTTTCCTTTTATGTTACTGTGGATCATTAACTGTCATGCATTCTGCACTGCATATCTCTAAGCTGTCTTTAGCAAGGCAAAACAGCATAAGCAGACCTGGTCAGAAGAAATGAAACACCACTCTGGTGGCAGAAATGGTTAAATATTAAATATAACCTTGCACCAGCACTGAACTATGCATATTAGAGCACATCAAAGCACCAAGTTGTGTCATGAGTTTGCTTGTCAGAGCTACAGTTCATCTAAATAACACTATTTCTTAAAAAAAAACAACTCAGCAAATGAAACTTAAAAAATTATCTTCTCTAAACAAACAATGTCCTGTGTGCTGTATAATGACTTGAACAAGATTTACCAGCATTTGTATCCTATGTTTTTACCTTTACAACAGAATAATTAAAAGCATCATGCCAAAAGTAGATATAAGCATCCTTAATAATCAGCTACAATTTTTGGTACCTTATTATTCACAACAAAAATTACTTCAAGTGTATCTCATTCAAATATCTGCCACTTTTTAAACCATCATTTACTATATAAATTCCAGCAGTGTATGATAAATTATAGGATAACAGACCTATGTTCTAAATCACCAAAAATTTCTCCAAACCTTCAATTTATACATGCACATAGATCTGAGCAAGCAGATAACATAGTTTTGTCAAAACAAAAGACAATGCATTTTTGCATTCTAATCAAATTCTAATATAAATATTTATACATTTATTTAGGTCTTATATCTAAAGAAAAGCTTTGAATACTACAGCTTTTCTGCTTTCCTATTTTAAATATTATATATATTATATAATAATATTATATATAAACATTTTCGCAAATGTTTGCAAATAGCAGAATTGTGATGGAGCAGAAATATTAAGTTCACTAATTCCTACCTTCCAGCGATGACAGCTGCTGTTCAGCTTCCAAATACAACTGAGAGAAGATTGGCCTGGGAACTAAGTTGTTTGAGCGGAGAGAGGCCTCAATAGAATTATGCAGCACTTCTTCAAACCTTGTTGTCTTGAGCTGTCCAGCGTAAGAATTTCCCATCTTCTCAAACAAAAATACAAGGAGAAAAAAGAAAACAGATTTCAATTTCAGTACTTAGAACTCAATGATTGCACATTGATGTCAGACTGCAACATGAAAGATGATTTTCTCATGAAAAAGAAAATCTCCATTGTCCGCAGAGAAAGGCATAGCAAAGGAGCACTGACTGCAGCAGTGGCTGAGCTGATCCTGCTGGTAAATTACAGGAAGTTATCTACAAGTAACAGCTTTCTGAAATTCAGTAGAAAAGCTTTGACACCTTCTTGAAGACAAGGCTAGAAATCTCAGTCTAGTAATTCCATGATTTGTATAGCAATTGAGGAGATGCATTTTCAGTAGTCAACAATCTCACCTGTCAAACAGCCTGTTTTGTATGATTTGAGCAGAATAAATTGCAAAGGATTTGGGCAATAGCACAGTTCAGTGTAGTTACCTTCTCATGGCCCAGTCATGGCTAAAAACTCACAGCTACGGCAGGTCAACATATATTTTAGAGGTGTTACTGCTGTAACGTGTTGTGGAAGATGATGGCTTTTTCTTCTCATCTTCAGCAATATTTTTCCATAAGAACAAGCGTATTTTTATAAAGACAGACATATCCATTATCTATTTCATTTTGCATTTCATTGTTAGCAACTTAGTGAAACAGCATAATTCACTCAGATGGTCAGTGAGTAACCAGCCTATTCCAGCTGAATATCCCAGCATTTCCTTCCCACGTTCTTTACCACCGCCTGCTTTCCCACAAATACAATGACCTGGTATAGCCAAAAGCCATGTCAGCTTTCTTTTTCTATTACAAAGTAGCTCTTGCCCTGGGCCCCATGTCCTCTCCCTCCTCACATCACCGTGAATGGAAAGCATGAAACGTTTCCTGTTTGTGGCAGTAATTCCAAAACAGTGAACAGCCCCTCCTCGGCGCAGGGTGCTGCCTGGGAAATGAGCCTGTTGGGAAGCATCCTGCAGGAATAGGGCAAGCAAAAGGAAAGCTATTTGGAAATCACATACGGCTCTTCTCAGGAAAATAAATAAATAAATAAATAAATAAAATAAAATAATACAAATTTGAAAGAAACACCATGCAAATTTGACCATTTGGATATGCTCATATGACTCTACAAACCTTATAGACATAAAACCATAGCTCTATATACTTTTTGGTACCATTTTAGTATCATATATTTAACTACACGCTATATACAGCATTAACAGAAGCTCAATAAGAATTATGTAACGATGCACGCAGTGTTTACAGACATGATCAAGAAAGGAAGTAGGCATGACTGACAAAATAGGTGAATGTACACAAAAACAAATGAAAAAAATGCAGCACGTAGCACTGATGAATCCATTCCCTGAAGGGTTAAAAAAAAAGTAACAAAATAAAGAACATTAGCTATGTTCAGAGCTAATGTGGAAGTGAGGACGCATCCTTTCTTCCAATAGAAGCAGCAGACAATTCCCTCTGGCTCTTCTCATTTCAAATTTTAATTACTGCTTCATTTATACCAAACCCAGCTGATGATAATGAGGAAATCCTGTCTTCAGTATTGTCCCTAAAAGGATGTATCAGAGGTGTATGCACAAAATCCATGGTTGGTATAATTCATTTGAGAGCTCAAACTCTGTTTCTAAGCAAACTCACTAATTCTGGTCTTAATTTTAACCCATCTTTCAAGCTCTATATGCCAACATCAGTGCAATAAAGACAAATAATTATTGAGATACATAACAGATATGTCATTCTTTTTAAGATCTCTCCCCATATTATGAATAATATTTTCTCTTGTTAGTTTGGAGGCATCTGGTGGCCAGGGACCCATCTCCGCATTTTCAGGGCCAGGAACTGTATGATTCTGCACAGTTTTGAAATTCTGGACCAAAGAGAAATAAAAATGAAGGAACAAGCACTCAACATGGTAGCATTCAATGTCACACCTGGATTGGAAGCCCACTCAGCTATCAGGCACTTCACACTTTTTTTATACAGATTGCTACCTTTCGAGGCAGAGACACAACAAGAAAAAGACTGGATAACACCCAAAAGATTTTCTGTACTTCATAATTCCTGATACCGCCCTCAGATAATACTCAAAAGTTTGACTGCAGTTGCAGAGGCTTGCCTTACAAGAGGCTGGATTTTACCCATTCTCAGCATGACCAAAGAAAACTGGATTTCAAAACTTATTCATTTACTTCTTGAAAATCTTCCATAGAGCACATGAAAAATAGGAAGATTTAAAATCCATCTAGAGAGAGACGCAATATTTTGAGATGACCTAAAAGCACTATTTACACATAAATACAAACGCAGAACTGCTTTAAGCAAAGAAGCATGAAGGCTGACTTGCTTATTGACACTATTTGCATCTACTAGTGATGAATGAAAAAATACTGCAGAGTTTCAGTGTATAAACTCTCTCCTACTGGTACAAATAGCTATTATTCTGTACCGTTTATTAGGAATAGCAACAGATGCCACATTTACTGGCACCTTGCATACTTGCTATACAGAGCCCACTAGTGGACACATCAGAAACCCCATCTCTAATGCTGAGGATGCCAGAAATCAGCATCACCAGATAAGTCTGGTGTGACCTAACAGTGCAGTTACACTATTTATACAAGGTACAGATCCTGGCATCCTTTGCAACGCAGTCACGGTTTTTCTTCCACTATAGTTTCAACTTAATTACATGGATGGGTTTGTACAGCAAAACAGAAACTTTTTGGATTTGCATATGTAGTAAGCTCTCGCGTACCTGTAGGCTGTCACACCGTCAGACACAGCCATAAATTCAGGAACATACTTCAGAAGACACAGCCAATTTTTTAGATACATTTTACATCATCAAGCACACACTTCTAGAACCAGAAATTGTCTACTGCATAAGATTTGGAGGTTGTGGATGCCCCATTCCTGGAGGCATTTGCCAACATCAGCCCGTGTCATTCAGAGCCCCAGTAATTCTCTCAGTTGTGGGAGAGATGACTTCCATGGAGCAAGCTGGGGAGAAGCCTTGTGATGGCTGTCAGCCTCTTTTCTTTAAAGCCGCCGAGACTGCGGCACCTGAATTGTAAACTGCTGACTCTGTGGCACCAGGAAGCAAAGGCTTTGAGTCCTATTTTCCTGCTTCAATGAGCTCAGCGTTCCCAGCCCAGATTTATGCCTCTCTTGGATACAAGTGGGTGGCGCAGGCTGAAGTTTCAAATACATGTGAAATTCCAAGCCATGAACATAGATGGCAACCAGATCTATTAAAAAAAAAAAAATCACAGGGCAACAGAAGGGTAGGCCTCGACCCCAACTGCTGATAAATCAAAGAGCAAATGACTGTCACAGCCAGTTTCCATGGAGAGCATGCAGAGAAAAATACTAGTCAATACAAAGGGGGAAAAAAAAGAGGAAGGAAGACCTGGACCTGGGAGAGCTGCTTACAACCATGACAAAAAGAATAATGAAAGCACTCCGAGGAACATAGGTGCCTAAAAAACAATTGCAGATACAGTTGAAGTGGGTCAGGACAATGTATTAGAAACCCACAGATAAATGCAGCCAAAGAGAAATGCCAGGCATCTGAAAATGCCTGTGAAGCATGTTAGTCTACAGAAGTTAGGAGTCCTGGGCAAACATCTGTTTGTCATGGAGTGGAAGGCAGGGCTTCCTAGTTATTTGGCTTTAGCTTTGGCTCTTAGTTCTCTGATAGCATAGTCCATGGCATGAAGATCTACATGGAACAGCTAACTGGCCAGAAAGATTTACTGAGCATTCAGCCTAATAAACAAAGTATATGGGGAAAGTAAAAAGTAGATCTGTGTTAGTTGTAAAAGAAAAGCTCTCTAGTTCCAAACAAGGAACTGTCAGGACTCCTGTGGTAAACAGCAATTACTTGACTAGGAAATATAGAACATGATTCAGAGTTAATAGTTTTGCCTGTTGGCTACAGACTCATCTTCAGGCTCAACTGCAGTTGAAATCATCAGGTTTTGAAGATGAAGGCCATCACCTGCACTGTTCTGCTATGGCCCTGTACTCCAGCTGATACAATTTTATAAAATGCCTGCTCAGCCATGAGGACAACACCTACCAAGATGAGAGCCATGACAGTGACTGGTCATACACAGAGCAATGACCAGCAGCAGAAGGACATGCCATCTCCAACCTAGAATGGAGGTGCTTGGAGAGAGATCTTTTGACTAGTGAAAGGAAGACTGTAATGTACTGGTGACTTATGAGATGCAGTTGTCTATAGTAAAAGAGTATTAATGTTTTGTGAAGACTGAAGATCTAGCATAGCAACACCAGACAGAATTTATCCTACACCTTAGACAGAATGAGCGTCATAGAATCAAAGAACAGTTTCACTGGAAAAGATCTCTGGAGGTATCCTAAGGAAAACTATAGGTATAAAAGAACAGAAATTAATCCAAGGCTTTATACAACTGCTAAATAATAATAATAAGACTGTTAAAAGAACCTTTGGCTTTATCGGAAACAGAAAAAGCGAATCTATGCAAGCTGTGCTAAGAGGGTTTTAAAATGTAGTCATGAGATCCAAGTGTAAAATTAGGAAGCCACTGTTAATCTCTTTAGTTGAGAGGTCTGAAGGAAATTAAAAACGTTTGTATCCCAAGTTTTCAAGGATCACAGAATCACAGGGCTTGGAAGGGACCTCTGGAGATCATCAGTCCAGTCCCCCTGCTAAAGCTGGTTCCCTACAGTAGGTAGCATAGGAAAGCATCTGGATGGGTTTTTAATATCTCCAGAAAAAGTAACTCCACAACCTCTCTAGGCAGCCTATTCCAGGGCTCTGGTACTCTCACAGTAAAAAAGTTCTTCCTCACGTTTTTCTGGAAATTTCTGTGTTTCAGTTTGTGCCCATTTTCCCTTGCCCTATCAGTGGTCACTACTGAAGTGAGTCTGGCCCCATCCATTGGCTCCCTGCCTTTAGATATTTATAAATAGTGATGAGACCCCTCTCAGCCTTTTCTTCTCCAGGTTGAGCAGTCTCAGATCTCTCAGCCATTCCTCATAAGGGAGATGCTCCAGGCCTCTTGTCATCTTTGTGGGCCTCCGCTGGACTCTCTCCAGGAGGACTCTGTATTTTTTAACTGAGGAGCCCAGAACAGAACTCAATACTCCTTCTCTTCAGAGCTCCTTTCCAGCAGGCAAGGGCCTAACCTGTTCTCATGCATGTAGTTATTTCTCCCCAGGTATGGACTCAGCATTTGCCCTTGTTGAACCTCAACAGGTTCCTCTCTGTCCTACTCTCAGCCTATCAAGGTCTCATGAATGGCAGCACAGCCTTCTGATGTGTTAGCCAATCCTCCTAGCTTTGTATCGTCTACAAACGTGCTGAGACTGGACTCTATCCCTCCACTCAGCTTCTTGATGAAGAAGTTGAACAAGATTGGACCCAGTACCAACTCTTGGGGAACACCACTAGCTACAGGCCTCCAATTAGACTCTGCACTACTGATCAGAACCCTCTGAGCTCTGCTAGTCAGCCAGTTCTCAGTCCGCCTCACTGTCAACTCATCTATCCCACACTTCCTAAGCTTCATTAGAAGGATGCTGTAGTAGACAAATAGCCTTGCTGAAGTCAAGACACACAACAGCCACCGCTCTCCCCTCATCTACCCAACCAGTCACTACATCACAGAAGGCTGATGTCTAAATAACAACTTAGAATTATATAGGACTTGCAGATTATTAAAAGAGAAAAATTTTCACATTGAGTTGCACATTTTTTTGCATTTTAAAGCTCCCTTGCCATTACTACTTCAGAATATTATTTTTAAAAGAAATGATAAAAGATAGGTAAAAGAAAAGATTTTTAAAAATCATACTATGAGGTATCAACAGCTGAACAACTACAGGTTTAAACTCAGAACAATATTCATTTCCTTTTGCAGGCAACATGAACAAACTCCTGAGATATCTTTAGCCAGTTTAGATATTTAAGATACAGAAGCTGTTCATGTCAGAGTAAAACAGTATAGCAATGGATACTTTTTCCCATTTTGAACAGTCAGCACACTTTTGTAATGATCTAATAGAATAATTTCTATTTTTTTCTTTTTTTTTTTCTTTTTTTTTTTTTTTTAAATAGGAGAATGGTAATAGGTCTACAAGCCCAGTATTACTGCAAAATAATTTCATTGCTACAGCAAGAGGAAGTTCATAAATTCTTTAAGATGAGATTTTGTTTGTATGAATCATGGTTTTAAGTATCCAATTCATTATCTATTAATATTTGTCTGGAAGGAGGAAGCATTCTCTATTGAAATTAATAACTTGTTCACAGCTCAGTGTTGGAAAAACGGATAGCTCTCTGAACACATGTTGGAACAATCTAGTAACACTCAAAGTCCATCAATATTTCTAAGGTTAAGTAAAGTCACTATTAGTTCTAATACAGTCCCTACAAAATCTATATTAAAAACAACAATCTGATTAAGAAGAAAGAAATCCTAGGGCAGAATTCTAGAAGTAACTAAGGAAAGAAAAGTAAATTTGGAAACACTGAAAAAGTGATGCTCTTCAATAGTAATGACAACCAGTAGAAGATAATCCCTATGGCTTCAATTCAGGAACAAGGCTGTGTATTCATGTTTTATTCTTCTCTTTCTGTGATGCTATCTGCAATTATTGACAGTGATTTCTTCACCTTTGGATTTGGAAGAATAAATTATTTTTAACTTTCTGCATTACCATTTGTCTTGCATAAAAGTGATAATGTGAGCTAAATCTATTCCCACGTATTGTATTAAATTTTTAATTCAAGGAAACTGAAGGAGCCTTTTACAGCTATCACACCTACAGAATTCAGCAAGACACAGCACAGTGTTTCCTGTCTGTCACGGCCTGTTTTATGACCAAGTCACATAGAGGTTACATCTTTAGAAAAAAATAAAATGGGCCAGGAACTATTCTCTGAGGCTCACAGAAACGCATACATGGTATTATAGGTGATGTCTTTACTAATAGCTTAAAACAAGGTTACCTGATCCAAATTGTCTTTTGGGTATGGTCATCCTAACTTCCAAAATGTGCCAGGGAATTGCTGGAGAGAACACTAGCACCAGAGAGCCGCTGATATGAGCAAGGACAATGCAAGACTTCTTATTTAAGAAAACAATCTGTTTGTTCATGTACTATGAAATTATCACTTGTATGACAAATAAAAAACTTCTACAAGTGTAGAAAATAGGTGGGCTAATTCAAAATTCTGCAAAATATACAGGTTTCTGGAAGCCAAACCTGTTTTCAAAAAATATTCTGAATATTCTTACTGTCAACTTTAATGAGTTGGCAGGAAGAGAGAGAAAAAAAGGGCTCAGAAAACTGAGGTTATGATACAAATACAGACTACAGGAAACATTTAAATACATGTCTTCATTTGAGAACACTTCCAGACCAATATTTTACTATTTACTAAATCTTCATAAAGGTTTTGACTTTGTGGTTAGTCTTACTGATAAGGGGAAAATTTGAAACTTCAAAAAATTGTTGAGAAACGAAATGATTATCGTCTGCTTAGCCCAACACTGTTAGCTAAGTGCTAAGTGGGTAGTATCAGCAGTCACTCTTGGATCTTCTGATTTATATCCATGTCTGTGCAGCAATTTGTTCCACTGCAGTTAAACTAGGATATCACCGAAAAGTCTCCAGCTGATCACTCTTTCATAGATGAATAAAGTTATGGTTGTTCAGCAGATCACATTCGGCCATTGTATTTTAAAGGTAACATTAAAGTTTTAACTTAAACCACTGATATCTTTCTCAGAAATTCCAGCTCTTTTTCTGATACCAGATCTTAGGACTGATGTATCTCCTGTGGAATTGTATTAGAAAGGCTATGGGAAGACCAGATCAGATTAAACTTAATGGTTTCCTTTTAATGTTACTTTTGATAGGCAGTTCATGATTAAACACAGAGGCTGTGATTAAGGTTGGTGGCAGGTTAGAGAGAACATAATTCCACCATCTTAATACAGCCAAGAACAATTCCACTAGTTTCCATAAAGAGAATATACCAAAGGAATACTGCAACTCAGGCCAATATACCACTTTCTTTTTCTTCTGTTACCTGGTATCTTATTTTGATTTTGAAAATTAGGCTGATCCCAAGCACAGGATTTTTCCTGCATTAGCAGTGAGATGATTTCTTCCAATGACTCATGTTTCCAAGCAACAGGAGCTTGGAACAAGAGTGCTGTTAGAAAGATGCCAAGCTTTCAGGTGCCCTAAGAAGAAGGGAGGAAGACACCAAGCTTTTTTTGCAAGATAAGATCCCATGCCAAACTGCTTCTGTTAATCACCAGAATCAGTTCTCTCACTCAATTCAGAATTTAAAAAAAAGTGAGAAATATTATTATCATCAGGAAATCACTGCAGAGGTTAAAACAGATACCTCTGCAATGAAAGGAAATATATGCCATTTTTCCCATCTACTGAAAAATCAAGCCCAATTTGTTATCTGCCCTTTATGCACTCATAGATGTAATGACTGATATCAAAGGGGATGAAAACAGATTGGGACAAATCAGAGGTAAGCATTCTCAGTAAAGACACTATTAACTACTTTTTTTCCCTTCAGGCAGACAGCAAATCAAACTATTTAATTGATCTTCCTTAATAAAAAACTTATTTCACATTATTTTCATCTATTGGAAAGGCAAGAATTTCAGCTTATTTTCTTACTTTAGTGAAATTATTCAACTGCAAACCAACACTCACTACTTTTGAAGAGGAAAAGTTCATTTCTCAATGAAAATCCTTTAATTTGTGCGGGGAACATAAGCAGAAGTGACTCGAATGTTTTTTGTAGACAAAGGAAAAAAGAATTTACAGACTATGTCCACATGTTTTTAAACTTCTCATACAGATTCAAATTTACTTTGAAAGAAAAAAATAAAACGCCACTAAGCACAGAGCACTCTGACTTGCCATAAAGCCATTAAAATACACAGCAATGCATTAGGCTTGAAGATCCGGACTCAGGCATGTTAGCAATTTAGAGGGGAAGGAATCTAAACTGTAACAGCCTGCATTGTAGCTCTCTGAGGAAAGAGAAACTCCAGTAACAACCAAATTCCTTTAGTTATTTAAAGACGAAAGGTTGTTTTGATTTTAAGATATAGTTTGATCTTCCTTTATGAATACTGAAAACTTAAATATCCTTCACCTTAAAAGCTTGTATGGCTATTCTTAAACGCGTTGAACTTTCCTAGGAAATTTAGAATGATTTGTTTAAAAACGGCTCTCTATCTTAGCTTATCTTAATAAAGAGAAAAAATGCCAAAGTTCAAACTAGTCATAGTAGGAAGTCCTCGGTGAAAAGTCAAACACTCGATTACTAATCTAATTCTGAGAGAATTATAATCATTAATTGGGACTGATGCCCAAAAAACACCCATGTCTGCAAAAAGAATTCAGAAGAAATCTTAATCAGACTTTGTATAGATGACTGAATACCGATTATTAGTTCAATTCTTAGTAATTTTCACAGGAAATCTATTTTCAGACAATGTTAACATTGATTTTCATGTTCTTGCTTTTTTGATTTCAGGTGAACCTTCTTTTCATAGACAATCATGCATGCCATTCCTTAATAAACTGACAGCCGATCTAATTCACTGAGAGTAAGCATAAATTGTGTGAATCCAGTGCTGTAATCATGCAGAATAAGCCTGCTCTATGATATGGCAATAAATACATTTAAGCAATGCACTTCATTCAGTAAATACCTTCACATTCCTCTGCAGGAAACAATGTATTCTGATGCAGATTTGTCTGATTTTCCTTTGGGATCTCTTAAACTTTGCAGGTGTTACTGGAGAGAAAATCCCTTATCAGCAGCTCCCAGCATAGCTCAGCCGATATGCTTTACTATTTCTACAGCACAGAACCCTGACCCTATGGCTGGTCAGGCAGCTCTGCCTTGGCTCTCATTCGGCTTTTGTGTGTAGCTTTGATCAGCTCCTGGCTTTGGATGAAAGCAATTCTGTTAGAGACCACCTTCAAACTCTCTTAAAAAAAAAAAAAAAGAATTACATACATAAAACCAATTGAGCCTGTTAAGCAGCAGGAAGAAGCCAAGTAGAGGGAGGAGAAAGGGAGGGGAGGAGGTGCCACAAATCAGTGCTAGGAAATGATGATCAAAGCGGCGAGTGGAAAATTAGTTAAAAATGTTGTACAGGTCTCGGTCAGTCCCTTTCCCAGCTCTGTGAGTACAGAGGGTTTCTCTGTGTTACCCAGGACAGAGACACAACGCTCTTTTCAAGAATTGTCTTATGCGCGAGCTCTGTACCAGCAGCACTTCACATCTTAGAGCAAAGCAGTAGGAAACAGACTGGCAAGTCAGAAGGAAAGAGACTATCTTTAAATCTATGCTTTCCAAAGCAAACTAAAGAAATCACCAGATGGGACATATTTTACTATTTTTAGCTACTGATGCTAGAGACTATTTTAGAGAACATTTTCAGAATCTGACATGAAATTACAGAGTCATCCTATACTCACTGTAAAGGCTTTCAATCCATTCACTTTTATTTTTCCTTAACCTGATCCTAACCTGCTAGGCTCATTAGGGGAAACAGTGCAGCAATGTGGGGCAGCACACAAGGAGGGCAGGATATACAGTAAAAGCTCTTCAGAGCTTTCTGCTTCAGAGCAGCAGAGGCATAGGCAGCCTCTGATTTCTCTTTCTATACATATGGACTGCACAGGTTTAGAGCCTTTACTTCTTCGACAGAGAAAGGCCTCACTGGTTGATGTAGAAATCCTCACTGATTTCTTCTGACTGAACACACTACGATAAAACTGTCATAATTTCTACACAACAAAGACGAACAGATATACAGCGGAAATAGGCTAAAGTGCATATAGCCATCTCTGGGGTTATGATAAAAGACAGCAACTTCTTCATGTGAATTAATTACACTGGAAAATCAAACTCAGCATCAGGGTTTACTCAGTCAGGTGATCAACATGCACTGCATGTTGAAAATACATTAAGTAAGAAAAAATTAATAAACAGAAATATGCAATCCAAAAACCTTAAACAAGCACTTTCAGTTAAAGAACCACTACAAAGCTCAAGTTTCATCCTTTTAGGAAAGTGAACTGATTTTTTTAAGGGATTAAAAATTATTGTTTTCTGTATTTTTTAAAATACCTCAGAGTTATTCTGAGGAGAGCTCTCTCACCCCAGAAAACAGCAAATGAGTGACTGTGCAGTCGGGACACAATCTGCCGACGAATGCACGTATTTACAAGATGAAAATTAGATGTTATAAAATATCTCTCAACATTTGAATAGCCACAAATATAAGTAACCGTGAGTCTGTCTGTCATCTTATGTTTTAGGAATGTTTTCATTAAGCAGTATTTTTCAGCATTGAAATACTAGCCTGGTAATGAAAAGCGCACTGTACCATAATGAAAGCATGAGCTCCTCGAGGTCATCCAGTGAGCTACTCCCAAAGTTTCATATTCTGGTTGCACTGCTGAACATCTTACACCCAAGGTAACTGTCAGTGATTATATCTTTATGGCATTTTCCTTCTTTTGATTTAGAATAGTCTGCTACTTGAAGAATTGGTTAGGACACTTAACACTCCTGAGTCAGCACTGTACGCAACCACCGAACAACTCAGTCGGGTCGCCATGACACAAACACTCTCCTGTGACAGTAGAACACAGGAAGGTTTCAAAGCTATCTATTCTGCAGCTACAGCAAAAACAAAGCAATTAGACCACAGTATAACCTGGCAAGCTGTTCTCTAATTTGTGTGCTGGCTATACTAAATGATAAATGGTCTGACTTGATGTCTTATTAATACAGAAGTGCTGTGCTGGGTCATGGTGCTCCTGTCCGGGCACATATCAATCTGTCAGTCTGAAGCATTATTAACGTCAACAGTTTTGTTACAGGTTTTGGAAGGGCTGAAGGTTGGGTTTTTTTGAAGAACTAGGAGAGCCTTTTGCATTATGTTGATAACAAAAGCACTAAAGAAAGCATAAGTGTATACTGTGGATACTTCATTCTGCTAACAGAACTAAAAATTAACAGAAATTACATATGTAGCAACGTTACCTTTGTGTTGGTACTGTGCCTCTAATCTTCTGAATAAAAGCATAGGAAATCAAAACAAAATTTGAGAGATTGTGTTCAGTATACTACTGGATACACAAAGAAACAACTATTGTACCATGTTTAACAAAGACTACATCTCTTAAAGATGTCCAGTGATGTCTGGCTTCCTATTAGCAATGCACAGATGTGAACCTTACACGTATTAAGCTCACCAGATGACACTTAACAGACTGCATTGCCAAAGTTTAGAGAAACACAAAGAGAGAACAAACACTGCAAGAAATACACATGCATGAGTATGAATGCACATGATCTTTGGAAGAGTTTCCTTTAGCAGTTTACCAGGTCAACAATAACACAAGCCAGAAAATACGTATGTGTATCTTGATTAACGCCAGCCAGACATTCTTGCTCCATAACTGTAGTGCAGTCATGAACCAGATTTCTCTGGGATGCTGCATGGGGTGCTGCCTAAAATGAAGTCTAAAGTGCCTATCTCTCTCCAGCTTTCCTTTGGGCTGGAAGCACCATACCACTCAAAGAATATTAATAGAGTAGAAGAAAAATATGTTATTCCAGAGTTCAGTGGTGGAATGCAGAATGAAAAAATAGTCAGCCTGCTCGATATAGGCTCGGTATAGGCACAGAATAGAAGTTCCAGGGGAGAAATAGGAAGAGTAAGCTAGTACAGAAGGGTCTGTTGTATTTGATTAGCACCCACAGCAGGAATGCCAGGAGTGCCTGATGAGCATGGAAATTATGTATGAGAGATACAGAGTCAGTGAGAGTTGGTCTGTATGCAGCTGCTGACGTAATGTATGTCAAAATATTGTGTTTGTCTGCCTAAATGAGTTGCCAAATCTATGTGAAACGAGTCAGTAATTTAGTGATGAATTGACAGAACAGTTAGGAAAGAGCTGATCATGTAGTTATGCCCCAGAAAGGTATACTTTTATAGCAGAAAAGCAAGCAAAGATTACTTGTCTGATTTGCCCTGCTGCTTTAGCAGGGAAAAATGGAGACTGCCCCTCCAAAATGCCCAATAACTTACTATTTGATTCTGTGATTCTGCATTCTGTGTGCAGAATATATACAAAGGAACTAAAACATGGCCCTGTCAAGCAGAACAACTGATTTAATTGAAAGACAACTACTTTTCTTCTCAAAATGTTTTTAAAACTGTTGCAGGTATAACTGCTTTTTCTGCTTTGCCAGAACTGTTAAAATGTGTTCAAAATCTTATATAAAAGTTTCTTTATGTGTAGACTGGAAATACCTATTGGGTTGAACTTTTCATGTAGTCCAGGATGGCGTCCTCCATGAGAAATATAGAATGCTTATTAGTTTTGTACTTTTGGATGTATACAAAAGGAGACATTTAAAATCATCTAGAAATAGAGTGTGATTCAGTTTCCTAACCATAGTTATATTCTAGCTTTGAAACTAAGTTTGAACTGTCTTGACCGGATTCTAGCAGAAATCTGATCTTTCATATCCAACAGTGAACATCTCAGGTAAACCACAGAACCTCAAACGAAACTGGATAACTATTTAGGCAGTGGAATCAGTCCACAGATATGCATTGGTTCACTGGGCAGAATTTTTCACTATTCAGTAAGATCAATGGAGCAGTTATTCAGCTGACCAACCACTACTGCTTATTTACTTCTAATTTATTTGCTTAGCTATATCACTCACCTGGCTCCATTGATCACTTTGACTGTATGTCCATCCCTAATAAAAGCTGCATCTGTAGATGTCTACATGAAGACCTCTATATTTGGGAGTCTTGAGGTTCAATTCAGTTGCCCACATGTAGATGTTTTGTGGCCTCAGATAAGCTTTGACAGGAGATCTAAGACACCTTTGTGGATCTCACTAACGTTGTGTAAGATCTCCAGGAAACCAAACCAACCAAAAGACCTGCAGGCAACTCAAATGTCTAAAGAAGCATGTAAACAAGAAACTGTATCAGATACTTTATCTAAAATTTATTCCCGTGTTCAAAGGCAAAACAAATGGCAAGGATGTGGATACATTTACGCTGGCAAATGACTCAGACTCCAGTTTGCTCCTGGTTTCTGATCACCTGACTTCTTATACTGCATATAAATTAGTTGACATCAAGTCATTTTACATTAAGTTTCAGTTCTGCAAATTAAATAAAAGCACTCCTTTCTCATGGACAAGATTATGTAAATTTTTCTCCCATCATCCTACACAGTCATCTTCAACAGTTTCAAAAAAAAAAGAAAAAAGAAAAACTTGGTACCTTTACTCACTTGCTCTAACTCCATGTTCCATGGCATGCAATACATGCCATGCTGTAAGACCATAGAAGCATGGAATGGCTTGAGCTGGAAGGGACCTTAAAGATCATTCAGTTCCAACCCCCTGCCACGGGCAATGTTGCCAGCCACTAGACTAGGTTGCCCAGGGCCCCATCCAAACTGGCCATGAGCACATCCAGAAATGTAGCATTCTAACTTCTCTGAGCAACTGAGAACTCTTCCAGTACCTCATCACTCTCACAGTGAAAAATTTATTCCAAAATCTAATATAAATCTACCCTCTTTTACTTTAAAACCACTCCCCCTTGTCCTATTGCTTATACTCCCTGACAGATTCCCTCCCCACCTTTCCTGTAGACCTCCCTTTAGGAACAAGGAGGACTCTGTGAGGTCTCCCTGGAGCTTTGTCTTCTCCAGGCTGTACAACTCCAACTCTTTCAGCCTGTCTCCTAAGGAGAGGTGCTTCAGCCCTTTCATCATGCACATGGCCCTACTCTGGACTAGCTCCAACAGGTTCACGCCTTTTTTCTGCTCAGGACCCCAAAGTTGAATGCAGTAGTCCATTGAAGAGTCTCACGAGAGCTGAGTAGGTGGGGAGAATCAAATCCCATGGCCTATTGGCCACAGTTCTTTTGATACAGCCCAAGATAGGGTTGGCTTCCTGGGCTGCATATGCACATTGTCAGTTCATACTCATTTTTTCATCCATTAGTACCCCCAAGTCTTTCTCAGCAGGGCTGCTCTTAATTCACTCATTGTAAAGCCTACTTCCCTGTTGGGGATTGCCCTGATCCAGGTGCAGGACCTTGCACTTGACCTTCCTGAGGCTTCCATGGGCCCACCTCTCAAGCTTGTCAAGGTCCCTCTAAGTGGCATCCTTTCATTCGAGCATGTCAAGCTGACCATTCCTGCTAGATGTAAAGGATACTTTATAGTAGTTTGGCTGTCTGAACTGAAGCGCGCTTCTTGCCACATGTATGCACAAAAACTGTCTCAGAGGCACAAAAGTCATGTGAAGGGCACAGCAGACACATGACCGGTCAGTTAATTCTGAAAAACGCTACTTTGAGCAAAGTGGGAAAGACCCACAGCACAGTATGACCCATGGGCTATGTTGACCTGGGCAGCTGCATGTCCACAGAGGTGTCATTGGGTTCTCCTAGAGTTGCAAGAGCTGATCGGGGTTCAGCACATTTCAGTTTGGAAAATTCTGTATAAATTTTTCTAAATGTTTTCACCCACATTTTTATTTTTGTCATTGTTCTGTGACCCTAATGTCCTTCCACTGTTTGGATATATGCTGGGGGTGACATCACTTCTCTAATGCATGGAGAACAGTTACATTCATGATTGTGAGCTACGCCAATAGCGTTGCCAGAAAAATCATGTCAGGAAACTACACTTCATTTTTTGTAGATATTAAAAAAAACCAGGATTTATAAAAAAGATACTGAAGAGAACAGCAAAATAACATGCAGGCATCTACTGTGAAATACTTAACAAATGTGAAGGAAACTGGGAAAGCAAGTATAGTGAGCTGCTTTCTTCTTATGAAGAGGGTAGGCAGAACGGAATTCTCTTTCACGTGAAAATGTTTTAAAGAACCTAAGAATCTTCTTAAACACTGCTTTGTATGTAAGGTCATACAAATCCTATATAAATATTCTTCCCGTCACTGAACTGACAAGGATCCTAATCATGATAGCATGTTTTCTAAAATCTCTAAGGAAAAAAAAGTAATTAAAGAGTAAAACAAAAGGCCAATAAGGTGTTATCAATACTTCAATAATGAATGAGAAGAAGAAAAAGAAAATAATGAAGGGCAATAAACACTTGCCAAAAACTACAGAAACCAATAAATCGCTATCTCTTGCCAATTCCTCCTTAAACATCCACTGCACAGAACTTCAGAACTGAAAAATTAAAATAAACAGGGTCACGCTGACCCTAAGGCAAGCAACAGACTTAATTACTGCACCAGACAACGATGAATCATGCCTAAGCAAACCTCCCTTTCCTTTTCAATAGAATGCATTATTAATCTGACACACTGTTTTATGACAGGTAAAATCTCTGCCAGAAAAAGCCTGACTTTTCTCAGCGCACAAGGGAAACATTTCAGAATGTCACAACTGTTTCCTCTCCACTCCTACAAGTAAAAGAAACCGTTGCTGCTTCTGTATCTCACTCGCATTTCATTGTTATTCGTGCACCTCACAGAAGTGCTTTTTGTTCAGTCATGCTGTACCTGTGTAAAAATCTTAAACAAATGTACAAAGACTTTCTTAAAAACTTAAAGATAAGCCTGACTGGTGCTTTTGTAGCTATTAACAGCTCTAACTGTTCAAAACGCTTCCTTCAGAGCGTTCCTTCATCCCTTGAAATTGTCATTCTGGGGAAAAAAAACCTTAGAAACTCCTGGCTGAGTAACATCCACTTGAGTGCTCAGAAAAACACCTCTGAAGAACTCTCAACTTTCTTCACTGTCCTTGTGAAAGACTTCATATATCAGACCACGTGACGCAGGACTCTGGATAGTACGTTGGGTCAGGAGACAAGATGTGGCACCATCTCACAGCTGGGGAACAGGCACATTACATTCTGTTGCCAGTACAAAGTAAAACTAAATGAAATCTTCTGTTCTCTATGTGATCCGATACACTTGTGTGTACTGTTTAACTTCAAAGATAGTGATGCTGCTATTTCACTGCAGACTATTACAGCTATTACACAATTTCCATTACCATTTTCATAGAAACACAGAATATCTAAGGTTGGAAAAAACCTCTAAGATCATGTAGTTCAACCACCTACCTACCACCAATATTTCCCCACCAAACCGTGTCCCTTAGTAGCACATCTAAATGTTTCTTGAACATCTCCAGGGATGGTGACTCCACCACCTCCCTGGCAGCCCATTCCAGTGTCTGACCACTCTCTGGGAGAAGAAATTTTTCCTAATACCCAACCTGAACCTCCCATGGTGCAACTTATGGCCATTTCCTCTCCTCCTATCACTATTTACATGGTAGATGAGGCCAACCCCGACCTAGCCACAACTTTTGGGCAGTTGTAGAAAGACATAAGGTCTCCCCTGAGCCTCCTTTTCTCCCGACTGAACAATCCCAGTTCCCTCAGCTTCTTCTCTTCATAAGATTTGTGCTCCAGCTCCATGTTTTGCACCTACATCCAATCTACCGTATTCTCCCCATCCTTCTATACACTTGGGCAGATATCAGGTCTGTGTGTACCAATGGATGGTTTCATTTCATAGTCAATAAATTAGAAAGGAATATATGTCACTGCTTCCAATTAAAACAAATATACAGTACAAACTTTCTGTCCGATCCACTTATTTTAATTACCAGGAATCATTCAAGTTTTGATCTCTTCAGCTTACCATGGTTTTAGATATATTTTCATTAACTCTCTCATCTGGTAACTTCTACTCAAAAATGACACAAAAGAGCTTAGTGTTGCATTTTAGATGCATCAATTGATAATATTCCAAATAGTAAAATTCTCTGACTTACTTAAATAAAAACTGTACCATTTTAGTTTTGAGAAGTACTATAATCTCCATTTTTTTTTCTTCTTTCAAATCACAGCTTCTGTATCATAATTCTTGAATACTTCCATGTTTACTGACTCCCTAGTAGAACCACAGGGTATGCCTTTTCTCCATGTTAATGATGGGAAGTTACAGTCTGAAGTGATCTTGGCATAGTTCCCATAATCACCTGAGTCCCTAGTTACAACTGAAAAACCCACAACAGGTAAATTCATCTAAATGCTTCTAAAAGACTTAGTTCAAATATTTCAAAGTCACATAGGAACTGTGACAGAGCTTAGATCTGAGTGCACTTTTCCTACAATAGCTTTTTGTACTGGATCATCATTTGTTCTTGCACTTATTGAATATTTACCTATTTGCTTTAAATTCCTGGAAGATATGTGGACTTTGGAAAGCAGGGAGGAGATGATCTTTAAATTTTCTACAGTCCTACATCCTCAGAATTTGTCAAAAAAACAGTTCTGGAGTCAAACCACCAGGACGATAATGAATTTGACAGATGTGTGATTTCTGATATTTTGTTGAAAGTGATGTTAAAATCCTTACTAATTTTTTACCTCATAATACAGAAGGAAGCTGTAGCTGAAGAGAGCATTGTTATTATGATATTTATGCCCTATTTGACATTTTGTGTTGTTCAGATTGAAAAGGATATCATCATAGCACAACACAAACATCAAAAATATTAGTAGGAGAAAAATAGATCTATAACAAATTCAATACAAATTACAAGCAGCAATTATTTTTTACCATAAAAATCTTAAAACAGCCTACCAGCAGTTATATACCCCATAATGACAACCACACTCCTTCTGTCAAGTACAAATGCACATTATATAATCCTAATGAATATGGTATTTAAATTTGTAACCATAATCTTCCAAGAAAACTGTTATTAAGAATGATATATTTGTATCAGAAATTATATTCTCAATATACTCCTGTAGTAAAAAATTTACCTAGAAAGTCAATTTCTTCACTGAGAAAAGCAACCTCAGTAGTGCTCATTATTGAGTAATAACTCAATAATAAGTGACCTTATTAGTAAATTCTAACTAAATTTTCTTTTTCTTTTCTTAGCAAACAAACAATCAAACAACAACAACAAAAGCAAATGAAATTTTAATAATTAAGAGGAAAGGAGCTGAAAGCAAGACAGAAAATGGTACTGTGCTACTGGATAAATCCATAACCTTATACACTGTGTGCACTTTAGACCCATTTTGTCAAAAAGGACATAGCAGAACTTGAAAAGATTCAGTAAAATACAGGGACACCAAAAGAAATAGCAGGCTTCAATAGACTGGGATCCTTCAGAATATAAAAAAGGTGACTGAAAGGCATCTACTAGAACAAAATCATGACTTGCACATCAACAGCACACAAGGAGCAATTGCTTACTCTATCTCCCAGTACAAAATTTAAGACACTTTCTCATTTATGTATTTTTAGTACCATTATTTCAGTTAGTTGATAGTTCTTGGCATTTTTTAAATAACCTAGGCATTGCTCCCACATTTTAATCTAACTCACTGTACTTCACTCCTG
>JAOWBP010001760.1:77232986-77248248 GCA_028571105.1 Tragopan temminckii | reverse complement strand
GTAGGCAGAATGGGATTACTGGGGGGAGATCCAACTGTGTGACAGCACCTTGGGTTCATCAAAGCCCATTACTTCTTGGTCACGGCTCTTTTTTCTGAGGCAGCTTATCAAAAATCCTCATAGCATGGGATGACTCTGTTTTGCCTGGAGAAACTGTTAAGATCTTACCTGTTATCACAATGCAGGAGTCAATGGCTCGATTTCTGCTAGCACAGATGATCACCACATAGTTTGTCTTTATTAATTTTCCTTCGATGAGCAGCTTAAACATTTCTGAAAGCCCTTCAGCCAGAGAGTAGCTGCATTCAATGATGTGGACGCTGTCATTACAGGAGCTGGCTGCCAGCCCTGCCAACCAGGGAAGCTGGGCCGAGGTCACTGGGGTGATTTGGCTGGGCACTTGAGGAAAGGTCTGTGGAATCATCTGTTGGTACTGACGGATTTCAGATAGGTGTGATTCTCGCCAAGAACGCATGAATATTTGTTCTAAATCCTCAATCAGAGGAACTTGGTCTGAAGCTAAAAAAAATTAAGAGGAAAATGTTCATATTATGAAACAATTTAACAAACTTGTTGAGTTAAAAAGTCTCTTTTTAAAATGTGCTTTTTCTTTGGAGATGGTTGTGTTTCAGATTTATGCATGCATGGCTACGGCCATTACAAGATGTAAACTATATCTTTCATTTCGAAGTGTCTTTGTGAGACTCAAATAAAGCTGCTGTAATTGGAACCTGACTATCAGTTATTAGAAATATTTAAGAGTTGGAGAACTGCTTATGTCAATATAATATTTATTAACTATAGCCTATGTGCAAGAGCAATTAATTACAGCTGTTTTCTTTTTCTTTTCTTTTTTTTTTTTTTTCAGTTGCTGAGATCCTTTCTTATAGGAAAGTATGAACTTTGTTTCATCGTATTTTAATCTAAGTTTGGTCTTCAGGAACAACTAATCATATAGTTTTAGAAAATCATCTTACCTAGCTGAACAAGGTAGTAGACAGTCAACAAGAGCTGCATCTCTTCTGAAATAGGCTGTATTGTCGGGGCACCATATTGTTCATATGCTCTAGATAAAGACTGTGAATTTCTGTAACAGGTGTACAGCAGAGGACTCACTATCACATCATTGATGTTCCCGCAAAGGTATGGGAAGTTTCCATGACCTTAAAAAAAAACGTTTGTACATATCACATTAATTTCATACTTTAAAAGGTTTAATAGTAGATATTTCAAAAATGAGAGCTTTAGCATTGTTTAGCAGTTGGATTTATCTTTATATCTCTTACCAAAAAAAAAAAAAAGACCTCAGATCTTGCTGAGGAGTTGGGTTTTTTACCTTTGAAAATAACTGGCTTTGCTTTACAGATTTTCAGCAGGTTGTCAGGTACTGAGACAGGTTCTCCTGAGCCCACCATTGGAGATGATGCTGGCCCCACCAAAGCAGAATGCGGTAGAGATGATAGGCTTCCTCCATCTAAAAGTTTATATATAGTATCTCTGGAGTGAGATCTAGTAATTGTTTCCTCAATGAAAAGTTAATCAACGTCATCTTATATACACATTTGGTATAGGTGTTACATAGTTCCAATCACACCACACATTTCATGATCCGTTACCACAACCCATAGTGTGCTTATTTTCTTGAGAGTTAATCATACTGAGCATTGAACACATCCAAAGATTTTGAAATATTTATAAGTAAACATTTCACATTCTGAATGTATGAATATAGAGATATAGGTGATATCAATGCAAAGCTATGATTTGAGGGCTTTGTATGATATAATTAGTTTTATTCATTCTAAGCAAGAATTTTTGGTATATAAAAAAATTAAGATTCAGGATTTGTTCAAAACTAATTTCTTTGTGTTAACTTTAATTTAAACAGTAGCATACTAAAAGAAAACATTCTGCTGAAAGTTGGTTTGTTTCACTGCATGTCACTCTAGTCTGTATCTAGACTATAAAATTCAAGAAAGAGCCGAGAACACTGTGACAAATAAGTAACACAAGAGATGATAGCTTGGTATCTGAGTTCTGACACTATGATGTCCCAGAGGTGTTTAGGTGTCAAAAGATGGACACAAGCACTTGTTGCAGTTTATTAATGACATGATGAATGGATTCTAATGAGAGTTAAGTCCAGAGACTCAAAGAGGAATCAATAAAATTGAAGAACATAAATAATTCTGAAAACGTAGGTATCAAACACCTTTCAAAACTCTCCTGAGAATCTGTGTATGTCTTTAAAATATTGCCTCTTTTCCCCCATTATTTTCTGTATAATGAAATGAACATCCTCATTACCCTGGGTTCAGCTTACCATTTTTAATTCTATTTGGAGCCTGTGGGTTGAGCGGCAAGTTCCAAGTTTCAGTGGATGATGGAGACTCTGGTGACCAACCTTTATGGCGTTTTTTTGGAGGCCCTGAATTTGTCAAAGTGCCTGAATAACAATAATAACAATAATATTTTAGAAAAGTAGAAGAATACATTTTATTCATTTTTGTGCATGATGATTCAACAAGTTCTGATGGACTGAATTAAGCATTAAGTACTGTGGTAGACAAGGTTGACTCCATGAGTATAATCACTGCTTATGGTTTTCATTTTACTTTGCTATCTTCTGCATAAAGACCTAGGACCTTTCTGGTGCAGAGACCTGTTAAGCTTTACCTATTTTACACCAATGTTTACTCTGAATTGAAAGCAATATACTAAAATGAGACATACTAAGAACGCTTATGTTAATACTTTGAAGCCAATGCGGGCACTTCGCACCTTCTATTTTCAAACCCACAATACTGTGTTTCATATAACAATGTTAAAAAAATATTTTCACAGGTTTCAGTGCAATATGAGTAAAGATCTGTGCTCTTTTCAACAATTTTTTCCATTGTCAAGGTTTTTGTACTTCCCATTGGCATAATCTTTGGCTTAATGATAATCCATATTACTTCAAATCAAATAACTTCTGCACATTCCATCTATTCATCGTTAGCTCCAGCATCTTTGTCTGTAAAACCATAACCATATTTCTCACAGTTTTCCTGGGAGCCCACTGCAATTAAATTCTTCAGTCTCTTGTTACTTTCTTTACTCCTGCAAAATCCTAAGTGACGAGTTCCCACTAACATCAAGTATTTCTAATTATTGAGAGTCCATAGTTGCCCAGGAATTACTCAGCATCTTGAAGAACTGAGCTGTTTCTGCTTATACACATTAATATAATATGCAAAAGCTGTAACTGCTTTACGCTGGCAAGTCTGTCTCCTGGTAAAACGGTTAGACTTAAAAAAAAAATCAAAACAAGAGTAAGAAATTGTATTAAACATGTTGTCAACTGAGTTCTTTTTGTGTTTTGTTTTTTTTTTTTTTAATTTTGTTTTATTTTCACAAAAGATATTGAAGCCAAAAGTAAACCAGGAATCCTCAAATCTGGAGATCGTACATTTGCAGAACAATCTTACGTCCACGCTTTCAGAGACCACTTTTAAACTTGTACCATGTGAGGGCAGTATGTAGCCGTTTGTTCTACTTATACATCTTTCTTAATTCCTTCCACAAAACCTATTCAGTGAGATCGATGCAAATACAATATTGAAGAAACTAGACTCATAATCCTGTCTGTACTGATTGCAAATTATATCAATTCTAAATGTAATGAAAAACTTCAATTTATAATCGGAATTGCAAAAAAGCTATGGTTAAAATCATACAAACTTTTATCCTGAAAATTAACATTCAAAAGAAAAGGAGGGGTTACGGTGACAAAAGAATTGGGAGGGAAGAGTAATTTCTATTCATACAGATAATTATGATCACGGTATCATTTGTTCAATGTTTCTGTCAAATCCACGGAATATAGATAGTAAGGATATAAAAGAACAAATGCATACAAATACCTAACACCGATGGTCTTGTCAAAGCAGGTAGGTTATTTTTCACCAACTGTTGTTTAGGAGATTCCTTGCCATTATAAGCTGCTGAGCCAAATGCTGCTGTTGATGGGATATGATCTATGGCTGTAGCTGGCAAGAAAAAAATATAAAGTATTTACAATAAATTATATTATTATTATATATTATTTATAATAATGTATATATTTTATTATACAATAAATGCTTCTAGATCAAGATTCTTAATTGACATAATAAAATGATCGTTTACTTTAATAGAGCCATCAGGATCCGTAAGAGTCACAAGAGAATACTCATTGTGAAGCTCAGAGAGATCACTTCAGCCACTATCATCGATCACCTTTTATTTATGTAAGGCTAATGGAAAAGTAAATGTTTGAGAAATTGTTGTTAATACAAAGATATCACTTATCAGTTTGTCTTTTAATATTAAAGCTGCTTTACTTCACTGATGCCCATACAATCCCAGCAGTAACAAGCATTCAGGTTACAATGCAAAATGTCTCTTAAAGGAGAAGGTTTGCCTTAGTTATGAACAAGCTTCGCATCAGCTATCCATTGTATTATTTCCTAAAATTCTGTACATAAATCTGGGGGGATGAATGGACAGTGAAAAGACTTGAAAGCAGGGTTCCTTCCCTTATTCATAAGATATTCTAAATCTATTTGATTTGTTTTATTGCATGTGGCAATGTGCTTATTTCTGTCTTTCCACTCAGAAATATACACACACACACACACGGAGCAGTAAGAGCACACACTGACCCAGAGCATTCTCCTTCTGCATGATACCTGTTTGTGGAGTCCCAGGTGGAGGGTTTGGGGGAGGCTCAGTCGCGGTGCTCCCGGAGAGACCTGCGCTCTCTGGCAGTTGGCACACTGTGCCTGAACAGGTGCTGGATGAGGACTGCTGGCCTCTGAGTTCTTAAGGAAAAAAAAGAGACTTGTTATCCACCGACGACAGTGATAGCCGCTTTTTTCTGCATGTTTGACTTGGTAATTTCACATGCGAATTACTTAAAGGCTACAGCACTTGGAAGGGAGGAACTGATGGCATCAAACATGCCATCCTCTTATTAGGGCGGTCAATTGCTTTTTACAGCTGCACTTTAAGGAGTCTTTCTTTTAACTGATCTGTCTTAGGTTTTACATAGACGCCAGTCCCGGTAATATCCAAGCTTGGATGACAAAAACCAGAGCTCGAGTAAGACAGCTTCATTATCTTACCTGCCCCTTTCCAGCAGATTACAGATCCTTTCGTCAGAGCTCCCTGTGCATTCCTGACCAGATAATACTTTAAGTGTTTCTGTTTCTTGGGCTGAGTGGTCAGTTTAAGGTTAATGTGATTTGAGAATTCTGTAAAGTAGCAGAAACCTTTCTTGCCACAGCCAACACAATTGCCGGAGAAGCCTGATAAAACAAACAATACATATAATCCAGTGAGACAGGTTGGTGACTATTAATAATTTCAGAACAGTTTTGTTTTGTTTTACAGGTTTAACTTTGTATAAACATTATAATCCAAAAAATATTATATCAAGTCCTCTCTGTTGCACTTTGGCTACTAGATTGCAAAAACAGAGTCACAGATGAACAGAAAATGTAAAACAAGCCACATTTTTCATTTTCTCCCACCAGAAAAAAATCACAGTACTCACTCATTAAGTACCTAAAAGCATTAAAACAAAATATTTCTGGCTCATCTATACTGAATCACATGCTTACCACCACAGAAAGTTTTACTTCTTTTTAAACTTGCACTGAAACTAAACATTCAAGGAAGCCTCAGGAAATTAAGTATATTTAATCTAATATCTTTAGTAAGATCTAAGTTCATTTAAGCACCAAGCTTCTACTACATATGTTTGTTTAGAGAAAAAAAATACTAATGCCTTCTTAGGATATTGATTTAAGTAGATTTCTCAGATTATACGGCTGGACTGTGTTAGCACTTCACAACACTTCAAGCCATTTATGATTACAAAAAGAACATGTCTGCAACTTTAGAGAACATGACAGAGATGCAATCCTTGCACGTAAAGAAGCTCATTGTACTCAGGCTTAATGGGGCATTTCCAGGGATACCGCCATTTCCTCTCATTCTGAGGTATAAAATTTGAGCTTCAAAGAGGAGCTCACGATGGTGATGCCATTATCAGCGTAAATAAAGAACAGTCCTTGAACAGCTAATTAAGACTTATCTGCTTTTTATTCTTAAACAACTTCATTTTTGCATTTTCCGAAGTACTTCCATAGGTAAATTTTGTACTGCCTCTGAAAAATTAGCTCAAAACACTTAATGCTTACAAGGAAGTCATACAGTGTGTAAATAGAAGACAATGTTCCCCATGGAAATTTTCTCTCTAGCATTGAGGTTCTTTTTATTTTAATCCTGTCTAATGGACATCTTGATGTGTTATCACAGGAATTTCAAATCAAAATTGTGTGTTCAGTCAATCGAAAGACAGTAGAAATAAAGCAAAGGTAAAGCATCTCATGATCCCATAAATATGGAAAATAACATTGGAAATATTACAACTGCACCACGTTAAACAAAATGAAGAGCCAATTATGAGAATTTCTATCACATTTCAGACCAATTACATTTTCAAATTAATGTTCAATACTTCTTAAGACAAGTAAACTAACATACAGACACTGAAATACTGTGCTCTGTAAACACCTGTTTCTTGGTCTACAATGTGAGTATTTTCATTCAAATTGTTCAGAAGAACTCATTAAAAATCTAAGTTTATGAGGCATTTTTTTATATACCAATGTTTTGTCTGTATCTCTGGGAATAAGTGAACAATAACTACTGAAAGCTGCCCATTATATCACTGAGGCTGATAGGTAGAATGATAAAGGTCATTATGACTCATAAAATTGGGACGTCAAGACTGCTAAATCCTCTGTTTTGTATCAGTCAACACAAAAGCATCTGTCTAACATCACAGAACCTTCAGTTGCTGCAATAAAAGCAACAAAGGGAAACAAAACTACAATGGATGTGTTAAAGGCTGTAGAATTGACATGCATTTTAGGCAGATCAAGAAACTACAGAAAATGATTCTGCTAGCAAATGAAAACTTCCTGTACATCTTGGCAGTATACTGAGCATGAGCAGCAGCACTGCAATTTTTAACTGGTTGCCACTTATTTTTTCCAAACAGAAACATGAGGGGACCATTTCCAAAAGTAAAATAGAAATACCTTTACCCTTTCTAGGTTTTATTGTTTAGCTGAAAGTGTCCAGCTGCTTTCAAAGGCCACATGGGGAAATATTTCTGCAACAGAAACAGAACAGTGGGGCGGTGGATGCAAAATCTTTTCATGTGGACACTACACCAGTCACTGCTGATAACTCTTGTAAATCATCAGCAAACTAAGAAAGATTTAACAAGAAGTATCTTCTACCTGAAATAGCCTTTTGCCCTAAGTCATCTATTTTTAACTTTGTCTGCTTGGCTGAGTCTACTATTCAAGGTCTACTGGAGAATTAGTTTTCACCAGCTGTAGCGTACAGGTGAGATTTAATAAGAATTAACAAACCTGAAGAGTCAACTTGTTTTGAAAACTCTTTGACGAATAATTTAGAAGTTTATTTTTCAGTTTTTCCATTTAAGTCAAACTATCCTCTTTCACCTCAATTCTTCTCACCTCCCCTGGAGCTGAGCTCTTTCTGGAAAGCACCTGCCAGCTTTCCCATTCATTCAGACTGACACTTTCTCTGATGACACCACAGATACAATATAGCATGAATTTATAATTTCAGTGCTGTATGATGTTCAATCATTATTCTTTTCAGGGCTGCTTTTCAGACTGAAGCATCCACTGCCAGCCTTGCAGCAGATGGAGTAAGACTGAAAACAGTGTTCATCATAATGACTTGGAGGTCCCAGTGAATGAAAAGCTGGGCATGAGTCAGCAGTGTGCTCTTACAGCCAGGAAGGCCAATGGTATCCAGGGCTACATAAACAGAGGGGTGGCCAGCAGGAAGAGGGAGGTGACTGTCCCCCTCTACTCCGCCGTTGTGAGGCCCCATCTGGAGTACTGTGTCCAGGTCTGGGGCCCCCAGCACAAGAATCACAGGATCATATAATTGTAGGGGTTGGAAGGGACCTCTGGAGATGATCAAACCAATTCCCCTCAATCTTTTCTTCTCCAGGCTGAACAGTCTCAGGTCACTCAGCCATTCCTCCTAAGGGAGAAGTTCCAGGCCTCTCATCATCTTTATGGCCTTTCACTGGGCTCTCTCTAGCAGGACACTGTATTTTTTAACTGAGGAACCCAGAACTGGACTCAATACTTCAGGCGTGGCCTCACAATGGCAGAGTATAGGGGGAGGATCACCTCCCTCAACCTGCTGGCCATGCTCTTTTTAATGCATCCCAGGATACCATTGGCCTTCTTGGCCAAAAGGGCACATTGCTGGCTCATGGTCAATTTATTGTTCACCAGGACACGCAGGTCCTTCTCCACAAGCTTCTCTCCAGCAGATTGGCCCCTAAATTGTACTGACACATGCAGTTATCTCTCCCCAAAAGTAGACTTTACACTTGCTTTCATTAAACTTCATCAGGCTCCTCTCTGCCCAACTCTTCAGTCTGTAGATCTCACGGAATCACAGAATCGTAGGGGTTGGAAAGGACTTCCAGAGATCATTGAGTCCAACCCCCCTATCTTGCTGAATGGCAGCACAGCCTTCTGGTGTGTCAACCATCATCCCAGCTTTGTATCATCAACAAACTTGCTGAAGGTGGACTCTCTCTCTTCATCTAGGTCATTGATGAAGTTGAACAAGGCTGGACCCACTACTGACCCTCATTCTGTGCATGCCCAGTTCACATACAATGGCTGGAGTTAACAGCTGATAGAGAGCCTGCTTTATAAACAAGACACATTAAATATTCTTCCATATATTATAGAAAGGACAAAGGTCAGGGGAGTCAGGGCAGCCATAAGGTGACTCAATATATCTATGTCATGCAACTGATTTCACAAGAGAATTAGAAATCGATGCCCGGAGTTTTGGGGCTAGAAGCCTTTCACCTTTAGGTCAGTGGTTCAAACCCAACTCTGTTCAGTAGTGACTTAAGGCCGCTACCCTCTGAAGATTGTTTAATCAGGAAATATTTGATTGCATCTGATATCTTATCATGTGCATTTGCTTGAATTTGCCCACATCACAGTGATCCATTATCCAAATGATCCTTGTGGGTCCCTTCCAACTCATGATATTCTACGACTCTATAAATTTAAAAAGCACTTCCATGCTAAGGGCCCCATGGTCAGTAGCAGAACCTTGGACTAAAAGGATGTGAAGCCCTATCTACCTTATGACTGGGCAGTGGTTCCTTTGGATTAACAGTGAACTTACACTAAGGGTAAGTAGAATACTTCAAGGTAGAAGGACATCTATCACCATTTGGTCCAGCTGAAAATTTTCTTCCTGTTTTTTTTTTTCTTTTTTTCTTTAAATGGCTAATGGAGTTTTAATTAATGTTCATACTTATGTAACATTAATATTTTTTTTGAAAGTTTTCAACTTCCTTAACACTAAGAATTAGCATGGTTTTAACTCTTCAACAGAAATATTTCTTCTGTTCAGTTCTACTCACAGGCAAAAAGCACACAAACACTGACTGCTTCACTTTTTTTCCCTCCCATTCAGTACCATTCCATTTGAAGGCTGAAGGCCTTAAATGAAATTAATACGTTCATGTTGAGACTCCATTGTACAGAAACTCACTACTATTACAAAAATGAAATAGAACAGTGTACTTTCTAACAGAAGCGTCACAGATTTTATACTGCAACCTTTTCATCTTACAGCATACAATGCAAGCAAACTAATCTTTTCCTCTGTTGTCCTGACCTCAGGGACCCACTGAAAAAAAAAAAAAGAAAGGATTTCTTATTCCCTGCTAGGAAAGTGGGCAGCTGTTAGGTCTTTTGGGAAGGAAAATGATGAGTGAATAGCTGCTTTGTTTATCACGAGAGACCCTCCTTATGAGTAAGAACTGAAGGGAAAAATGAAAAAGAGAAAAACCTTTGGGGGTGATACATATTAGCTGCACTTACTAGGAAACAATAAATATCACAGTATCGCAGCTCTTCCTCCAGTCAAGCATTCCTTCAGGCTACAAAACAAAAAGGAACGGTTTCCCAGAGAAAAAATTTGAATTTGTTTTGCTGAGTAGCAAAACTTGGGATCTAACTCGATTAGTGGAGATATATACAATATGTTCTCAGGGTCCTCAAATACATAACTTTTTGCTTAACAGCCTGCCTTTTCCAGAAAACAGAAGTTTTCCATGTAATAACCCATCCACTGTAAAAATAAAGAAATGAAACAACCTTGCTCTTCAACCGGGACAACTTTCATATTACAAGCACATATTTCTAGATGATGGAGCAACTCAGTAGCATAATCAATAAATTGGCACAATATCAGCAGACCCTCATGGGAACAAGGCCGTAAGTCAAAAGCTGGTCAAGAAACTCCTGAGACATTTTGTTTTTTCCTGGAATTTTTGTATGTTCCCTACAAAGAAATTATTTTTGGGGAAAAAAGAATCCTACAATAGTCAGCAGTAACTACTATACAAAAACACAGTATCTTGAGAGGGAAGAAAGCAGGATTTTTTTAAAAATAATATGGTTCAAGGGTTAAAAGTGATGTGCAAAAATCACTAATAAACTTTAACGAAAGTGTGGGACATACTCTGACTCACAAAGATATCTAATTTCTATTCTATTTCTAAGATTCTATTTCTATTCAATAGTATTCCATCCCCATGTCAATGAGATCTATCATATTTTTTCATCAGGCAACTTTTTTTTCAACTTATAGATGAAGATTTTGTATCTTAAAGATCCAAATGCAAATCCTTTCACATTTCATCTTGTTATAGAATACACAAAACTTACCCTAAATCATCACTTTTTTTTTTTTCAAAAGAACACGATTCACTAGAATTTAAATGTAGAACAGCCAAAAATAAGCATCTAAGTTGTTTAGAAGAAGAAAACAGTCTTAAATAAGCAAGCTGAGGATGCAAGCAGTATAAAAATCTCTGTTATGTTCCCATTGCCTTTTTCTGTTCTTGTTTAGCATGCAGTTAACAAGTACACTACTTTCTCTCCGCTAATGGCCTGAGGAACTTAAGCTGTTAAGAGTGCTAGCAATGAATGATTGGAGTGCTACAACATTCCTGTCTTTATCTTTAAAATGACAACACATGGGTGATTTATAGTCCTTCTAACTCTTTCACAATCACTAGCCAAATATACTGTGACCAATCCAACTCTGCAAGATCACGAGGAAAGAAATTACTGTACACAGAATGACATTATCCACCTTGACACCATGCTGTCATCCCAAATGCCTTGAAGAGTGGCTCAAACTGAAATAACAACTGAGTTCACGTCATATCCCTCAGTGTTTGTGAAAGAAATGGTTAGAGGGCACAATGATAAATAGTTCCGTTCTGCTATCTAAAGCTCAGACTGGTACACAGATAAATGATGAGGCATTTTTGAAGAAAATAATACATAATTACTCAAGAATGTCTGACTACAATAAGAGCTTTCCCTCCAGATTATACACTTTTTGTCCCAGTATATAAACTATTCCAATTTACTAACTTCAATATCTAGTTCATTCATTCACAATTGTGGATTGCCCCTAACTGTATTGATTTGGATGAGGATAATGGCAATCATAATGGCTAAAATGAAAATAGAAAGACTCAGTTTCTGTCAGAAATTGGACACGTAAACTGGTGAAAAGCAAGAAAATTTTAAGTATTCTGCACAATTTGTTTTCTTAAAATAATGTGTATTGTAAGACTGAATTCAAGCCCAGTATTACCTGATTACACATTAAGGAAAAAATTCAACTTATAATACTTCATATTTATTTTTACTGTGATAATAGCAAAAATTCATAGGTTAGGATCCAGAATTCATGCTATTGTTTAAATGTTTAAAATGTTTAAAATGTTTAAATGTTTAAAATTCATGCTATTGTTAGTGGACAACACGATCCCTGCCCCAAAAAAATGAATGAAAATGGTCATAGCGGATGAGGCTCTGGGCAACCTGATCCAGTGCTTGATTTAGTGGTTGGCAACCCTATCCACAAGCAGGGGTTTGAAACCAGATGATCTTTGAGGTCCCTTCCAATCCAAGCCTATTATTCTATGTTAATTTTTTACAGTACAAACTATGGTCAAACTGTTTACACGTATCTTGTAGCCAGAAAGGTTCACTTTGACAGATCTACATTCTGTCCAACTATGTTAGTATTTGGAAAGCTAAAATAGGGAGCAGTTCAACTCCAGTTACCAGATGCGTAGTTCCAGCAACTAGGTCATAAACAGATCAGACAATGACTTAATTCTTGGGCTAATGGATAGAAGATGATGAAGAATTTCTAATGAATTGGCTTACTCTGTATTTTTCCAAAGTAAACATAACCAGCTCTGAGTTGTTATCTTGTTGTGCATCACCAACAAGAGTTACTGTACAAACACAAAAGAAATAACATCTGCTGAACTCATTCTGCAAAAAAAGACTAGCTATTAATTGTAGACCACAGAAGCATTCACTTACTGCGACACAAACACTTACCCAACAGGGCATTGCGCCCATTATCATCTGGAAGGAATCTTTTATCCACAGCACACACTAAGAGGTGGTCAGGTAAATTTGGTGACTTGGCACCAACAAGTAAAAACCCTGATGGTACCTCAATGTGTTCATTGGAAATAGAAACCAGTCTCAAATCTTTACCAGCCTGGCAGAAACCTAGAAAAAAAAAATCAATCCAATGTACTTTAAGTTGAGAAGAGTTTTCTCTTTAATGCAGGCAATTGTCTTTGTTAAAGATCTCCCAGTAGTTTTAGTGAAAAGCAAAGTGGTATTCCCTGAGGTAAAGAGCAAAGTAAGAGATAGTTTTTTCCCCCCCTCCTTTTGGTCATCATAAACAAACACCATCAGTACAATAAACAAACTCAAATTTGAAAATCCAGCGAGAACTTTCTCATGATGATGTTACACAACATCACAGATATTTACGGGCTACTTACTAATGTCATTATAACTACAGTCAGATTTTCAGAAATGCAGATAATAGTTTCTAAGTATCTAGTGAATTTCACTGGTTTTCCTGTTGTTTTTGTTGTTGTTGTTGTTGTTTTTGCTTGTTTTTTGAATAATTCTTTCAGCAACATTGAATTAGGCACACTTCAAATAGTAAAAACTCATGATAAAACCCGAGAATTTCCCTACTCATTTTAGTGAATGTTATGCCTGTGAACTCAACCTTGCCTTGTTCTGTCCTTATGCCAGGTGTTCTAGCACAAACACTTACCTGCCACATTTGGTAAAGACCTTGCAAAATGCAAAAACAGCCAAGAACTATCCAGCTTTGTCTAAAAGATAATGAACAGTGGAATGCTTATTATTTTTACAACATATAAATGATCGTGTTCTGATGAGTTACAGGGAAAGACTCCAGTTATACCTATTTCAGCAGGGCAGAATGCCTTCTGATTACATGTTTAGTGCATTTCTTACCATCAGTAGTGCAACACCCTTCTGGGGGAGGCTTCATCTGGTAAGAAACAGGACTACTTGACTCCGAGCCTTCTTCCTCCTCTTCTTCTTCCTCTTCCTCATTATCTGCTCTGCTGCCTGCTACAAATTGTGATAGCAAAAATGCCTTAGAAAATAGAAAATGCTGGCAACAAATCATTGAATGAAAAAGGTGACCCAGTTACAGAAAGTATTACAGAAAACTGGATTCTCTCCTCTTGACAATGACTTTAACATCGTCAGCTCTAAAGCTATCTGTTCTTTCTGTGAAGCTCCAACTTGCAGTCTTATGCTTACAACGGAATGTCTTGGATTTAAAAAAAGCAATAGCTTTTTGTCACACACAAAAAAAAATCAAATGCACAACACAAGTGTACCTGAGGAAGTAAAAACCAAGGGGCAAATAAAAAGAAGCCTCTATTTATTATTCAAAAGATAATCTCTATTTTTAAAATAACCTCATGAGTTTGGAGGTCTAATTCCTGGTGTTTGAACTCTTGTTGATCACAACAGCGTAACTTTATCCTTTATTTATAATATTAACAGCCAAAATCAACGTAAATTCATTACTTTAGAACATCATGGCTGCAGTCCAAGTACAGGTTTTATCAGTGAGGTGCTGAACATGTCCTTGGTGTTGTAGACTGAAGAAACAGTTCCCACTGGAAATTAGGTTCAATCGCAGCTGATATCACAACAAGAAAACCTGATTCTCATGCAGTCCATTTCCTACCAGAACCCAGAGCTCTGAGTAAAACACTGCTGCTCTCTGCACAATGTCAAGGAATGGCAGATGTCTGGAAGACAGCACACACAGGTCTGCACACGGACTGTGCCGTTCTAAGAGGCAATTCTGAACGCCGAGGAAAAGAATATATCATTTAGGCTTTTATTTTAGATGCTTTCATGTGTTTTATCTTCAGACTCTCTGCTGCATATCACTTTTCCAGTGTTCTGGTCCCTTGAGTCAGTATTTTTAAATGACAGATTTCTTGCTAACAGAATTAACCTGCTTATTCTCCATGTGTATTACAGGGAAAGAATTTGAAATACTTGTTTTCTTTTAAGTATTTAAACATCAAGCCTGGTGCACACAGGTAAAGGCATAATGTTAAACATTTCTGTTTAAGGGTATAGTCCAAAGACAAAAATGCTGAAAGTGAACAACGAGAAAAGTGAAGCTCTTTGTCTTTGGTATTTAAGACAGTGATAAGTCATGTGTTATGACTTAACCTTAACTAACATCTATATGCATCAATAATAAAAAGACAGGAAAGAAACAGAATGAGAAAACGTCCTACTACTGGAGCCAAGGAGATTTGATGTTGTATCTAAACCAACTTATGTGAACATGGCACTTTCAATTTATATAGCTTCAAATAATTTTATAGGCAATTGTGCTTGTGTAAGTGACCATAAAGGCATACACTTACAACAAGTATGTTCGGATTTTTTTTCAAATTTAAATGTAGAGACTGGAAAATTGGAAAATAATTGGTTGTGAACTCTTTGCAAAAAATGTACCATCTAGGTGAGAAATGTCCAGCTTGTTTAACTTGCCTCCGACACTGACCTTGACTACATTACCTTGTCTAAATTATTTATACCATGTCTGCTCCACCATAGGAACACTGGCTGTATTGATGACTAGTAAGTAGTTATGACCAAGAACAGTCCAAGTATATGAACAAGACAATGTCAGGGGCAAGGAAGCATAACAAGATGGATAGACAAGAGCT
>JAOWBP010001760.1:77190248-77209054 GCA_028571105.1 Tragopan temminckii | reverse complement strand
CTGCATGTGGCAGGGGGTTGGAGATTCATGATCCTTGAGGTCCCTTCCAACCCTGGCCATTCTGTAATTCTGTGATTTTGAAATAAATAATGTTGTGAGTTCGTTTTCATATGAATAAATCACAGTGGTTCAACAGCTATATTTAAAAGGAATAACATCTATGTCAGAATGCTGGACAATAAAAATCTGCCTGGTTCCATTACAGTTAATGATTTACACGAAGAAGCTTATTTATCTCGTCTTCTCATGGCTTTACATGGCTTTCTACTTACCCTTGCATACTAAAACCACAGACATTTGAATTAGCTAAAATAATATCTGCTAAGAGGAAGCACTTGGCATAAAACAAACAATGGCAGATTAACCTTCATTGTATTAACAGTGTCATAGTCCTCCCTTCTGAGCCTCTGGGTGCGGAAAACTGGTCTACGTGCAGCAGAAACATGCTCCCTTCAACTCTGAGCAAAGTAAAACTGCAAAACATTATATGAGAAGTAATCTTTGTATTGACACTGAAATAAAAATTTCAGCAGAAGTACAGGTTCTGTCAGAACAGAACAGAGTCGAAAGGCATTAGTTCAACTTCATAGCACTTCCTTTTGCAAGTCCTACGAGGGAATGTGAAATAACCAAATGCATATTCAGCACATGCATGGCCATTACATAGAACTATTCAATATTTCTGTTGCGTTCGGCTGTAACATCTAGCTGCTACATAATTAACTCAGTAATTTTAAAAATGACATGACTCAAATCTATTTTCCCATTTTTATGTTTTCGATCAGCAAAGCCCTAACAAATGACAGGCACAGAAATAACAACTGCAATTAAAAAAAAAAATGAACATTTTCACCAAAGACAATGCAGAGGCTACACACAGGAACTAAACAGTGTTCCAGTATCTGAATTCACACGCTGCCCTGTTTTTTCTCTTATCTTCTATGTCTATACAAGAACTAGAGGATGGATCAGTGTCTGGCATAATTTAGATTCCAGCAACCATGGTTTATAATTTATCATTTATGTAAAATAAAAAGCAATAAACAAGTCCTAACATAACCATAGTGCATAGAACAAGTCAGATTACCTAAAAGAACAGTTATGATATGCTGCAGAGGCTCTTCAAACAGCTGTGGTAAGCTCAATATACAAGAGCAGCTGAATGTGATGTAAGAAAATACATTCTTTTTTCCCAATGTCTGTTCAACATGAACAGACAACAATCACTAAAACTTGTTGATGCTAAAAATCTGGATGTATGAATATCAGAATATAACAGACACTTCATCTGATCCCATGCAGATATCGATTAACTTTTCTCCTAGCTTCTTTTTTTTCCCCCCTCAACTACTACTGACAAAGCTTACTATCCTCTCAGAACAGTTCTATTCATACTCAGAGGAAACATCTCAAGTTTTTCTAGTTCTTCAGACCCTTTGCAACATGTATCTCAATAACTTCCAATGCCTTTAAAATATTTTAACATTTGTAAATTTGCAATTAAATAATGGATTAACAGCAAATATTCATATAGACAAAAAAAATGAAATAAATCGTATAACTATCAGTAACAAAGACCACCATCACTGTATATAAACACAATGAGAACCTTAAATGGTCCATTCCTACTCAAGATAGATTCTACGCTATAGAAATTTAATATTTAGACAGCTGGAGTCTACACTTGCTCTCTAAACTCCCTTTCTGCTTGCCAGAAACAGCAGAAATTCCCCTAAGCTGACTCATCCCATGTATTTTAGATTTCACCCATGCACAACAGATAAAGAAACTGGTGTCTGTCTACTCACCACTTCAAAAGAAAAACAACTAAGCAATTAGTTTAGGTTAGACACTCAACTTTCAGGCAAGTAAGCTTTGGCAAGAACTCCACCTGCAGTGACCACCCTCAGCTAAACAGTCCTTAGATGTTTTGCAATGTCCTCAAGGAGAGATAGGAAAGTCTCATATGTTAATGCTGCTTCAACTCCCAGGCTGCAAAAACTTCCACTTACTGAAGCTATACAACTCATTTAGATTACTACATTTTTTTTCTGAACTGAACTGCATCTGTTTGGGATGATTAGGAGAATAATTGCTACTCATTAATTGAGAGGAGACTTCTGTTCCTGGTATCACAAAGCAGGTATTGGTCTGGCTATCAGCAGACGGTTACACTGTGTAAGCAAAGAGATACTGATGAGATTTCTCTTAACCTGTAAGCATAACAGTCTATAAAGATTTCAACTTTTGCGTGCAAATGAATAAACACACACAAATCACAGACATATGAACAGATTTACTGAATACTCACTGGCTCACTTTATGGTACAACTTTGCAATCCCTTGGTGTGTCCAGTCTTTGCCAAGAGTAGGCAAAATATGACCTAAAGTATCTGACCTGAATAAAAGAAGAACAGTATAATTGAAATGAAAAACAAAACAAAAAACAAACTTACTGCTTTTAACTAATAACAAATGAGGCTAATATAAGTCCCCCTAATTAAATTACCTAGCTGCACAAGAAAATTAGATTTTCTACAAGGTGCTGATTGCAATCAGAAGAGGGTGAGATTATTCCCTTTTCTTTCAAGACAGTCTTGACACTTCTATGCTGTTTTAATCAGCCTAGTGCCCCAAGACCTGTTTTCTCAGATAAGCTAGTGGAATCATAAGTTAAGTAGGAAGTTACAGCATACAGACTACCAGTTAGACTTACGGAGTAGACTAGTTAGTATTAAGTATACTTTTTGAGATTTACGTTTTCTAAATAAACCAAATCTCACTATAAGGTAGGTAAGATTGTAAACCTCCAACTTCTTCAAATAACCAAGCTGGCAGTTGGTCATATATAGTTATACTAGTTACAACGTATTTCCCACTCTACATAAAAGAAAATTATTTACAATACAATAATATTTAAAAGTACGAAGAACTGAACACCTCATTAGATCAATCATTATAAGGATACACAGCAAGAAATCCAAGCACTCTAAGTATCTTGCATCTTATAGAGAAAAGATTTGGCAATGGATTAGGAATCACAATAGTATTGTAAGGTGAAGGGATTCAATTACTGTCCAGACAAAGAAAAGAGTAGGTCTCATTTACTTTGCTGAAACTTAAGAAAATTAAAAAGGCAGAGGAACTAATTCATGTTGGCAACCAAAAAACAGTTTGCCCTTCAACTGATTAATTGTAATGGAAAAAAAAGTTCACGCTTCAGTTCAAATTAAATATTTTAATTCAGCCCAGATTAGTTTTGGAAATCCTTTAGTTCGTTTTTTTTGTTGTTGTTTTTTGGTTTTTTTTTGGTTGGTTGGTTTTTTTTGTTTATTTATTTATTTATTTTCTATTTATTTTTCTCATAAGTGTGATAAAGCAAGAAGCCTATGATTTTGTGGAACGCCCTGAAACACTACTGTAAATGCTATCACAAAACATCAAAAAGTGAAAAACTGAGAAAAGTGAGTGCTTATGGCATGTTTCTTTATGAAATAATGATTCTAGCCAGTGAGTTTTGCAGTGTTTGAAAACAAACAAAACTAAAGCAAACAAAAAACACAGACTCCACAAAATACTAAAATACAATTCCTTTCCTCAAAATTCCCTGGTTTTTAGTTCAATGGACGGAGGCAAATAAACAGTCCCCTTTTTATGAACTCACCGTGTAATTGTTCCATCTATGTCAGAAATGATAACCTTATCATCCCAATTCCATAGGTAAATGGTGCCTTCACAGCGGCAAGTACCTTGATATTGTGTTGTAACACTAAAGGTCACATCATTGGGGCCATTCTTCAGCTTTAAGCTTTTCTGCAAGACATTATCATCAAGATTATCAACAATTTGAGCTTGTGAAACAGGCATCATGCAAACAGAAAGCTACAGATGGCTGTTGCTTTGGTCACACAACCTTACTGCTTTCAGCAGAGCCATTTTCTAAGTAAGGTCAGATATGGTGAATGTCACATATGGTGAATGTGAAGCATTAACTTATGGAACAGAATGAAAAAAAAAAATCTGATTCATGGTAAGTGATATGAAGAAGCATCCTGAAAGGTTCACATGCAATAAGGAATATGGAAGGTTTCTCATACCATGATAAAGATATTGATACGGAGAGAGAAGCGTGGTAACAAGTAGTGCCACAGTGAAATGACAGAGTGCTTATATGTGGATTTATGTTCTGTGGATCCACATTGGCACATTTCTAGTCTATAATAACCCACCTATTATCCTTCAGCCTCCAAAGTTCCTTAACTTTCCCACCCTGCTGCCCTTCCCTTTCACTTAGGAATTAATTGGGCATGAGACTACTAATTTGATCTCTTTTTGTAGGCTCGTTTTCACAAAACCTGTAAGAGTTTCATGCTTTAAGCGTTTGCAGTTATATTCCATTGAACTGTTCAATGAGTTAATATGCAAAATGAAGGTGTGAATGCAGATGGGAAACTGATGAGTCCCATCTACTTTGTCATCAAGAATCCTGTCTAAGAGTAGTTCTGGCTTCTGCTAATTACTGCAAGGTTTATGTATCTGAAAAGGACTTATATATTTGTAAGCAAGTAATGTATTTGTGTAGCCCTTGTTTTCTGCCTAATTTAGGAAGTTACAAGCACATTTCATTCATCTCTTGGGAAAAATTCAAAATTCCTTTCAAACTATTTAGGCAGTAAGCAATAGGCTGCAGAATGCTGTACTTCTCATATGGGTTTCCTTTAGAAAATTAGTTGGCTGTAGGCAAGATGACAAAAAAGTATTTCATTAAAGTAGCCCATTTTTCCAAAATCCAATTGGCACGTGCAAAACACAGCAGCAACAGTTTTGTCACCATTAGTCAGAATGCATTCTGCCACAGAGGAAGAGAGTTGGCTCCCAAGAAATTAATAGCCTGGCTTCATAATGAGTGCACAAGCAGCTCTTTCAAAAGTTACTAACGAAGAACTGTATTTACATAAGAATGCCTGTCTGTTTATTAACAGGAGGGTGGGGGCAGAAAAGAGACCTCTGGGTTGACACAAACTTTAAAACACAACACAGAAAGGATGTGGTTCCAGTATACTCAGGTGCAAAACACACGCTTCAGAACTAGTTTTGGCATTTGCCTAAACGGGCTCCAAATCTCTGAACCCCAGCACTTGCTGAAGGAACATTCATGCATAATATTGAGAAGAAAAAGGAAAAGATAGCTTTAAAAATATTGTAAAAAGATGGGATTAAATGTAAGTAGTAAAAAAAATAAATAAACCTTACAAGTCTGGATAATAATATTGTTCTCATTGCATTAGAAATGACATTTCAGTACAAAGATGTAAAACCAACTCACAAGCTGGTCAGAAGTTAGTCGAAGTGTTTTTTTGTAACTGATTCCAGACAGTAATGAGAGATGACTTGAGTTGGCTTGTAATGACCCAAGGTTTTGTTTGGCAGCTCTAGGGTCTTCATCGCTCGAAGAAGATTCATCTTTTATTCTGGAACAGTGCACAGAGAAAATGATGCTATCATCTCCGTAAATGCATCTTGGTATCCATTAAAAATGCATTAACAGTGAGTCACCAAATAAGTTATTGATTCTCTGATCCTGTTTCACAAGAGGTCATTCACAGCAGAGCTTTTAAATATATCAATGGAGTGCTGAATTTTCATTCATGCTCGTTCCCTATTATTAATACTTGGATTCCCATGGGGTCCCTTCCAACCCCCATAATTCTGTGATTCTCTTGTCTATGTGCTAGTCTTCATCACTTAAATTTAACAGATAAGAATTAATATATTACGTTGACTCAAAAAACTCAGTGGTAAGTATTCACTTTAATATATGTTGTTTCTTTAATATATTAAAAAATACTGAAACTACAGAAAATTCTCCTTTCTCAATGCAAGAAAAAGAAGTTTGCTGTGCTGGTGTTTTGTTGTGCTGTTTGTTTTCCCTAACTTAGCAGTTAATAAAAGAATTTGGGAATCTGGTCACCCCTTCTCCCCTCCATTATGGGTGGGACATGACACCAAGTTATTACAATTTTATCATCAAAAAACTCCTCCTTCTTCTGCAAGCAATTATCGGGTTATTCTTTTCCACGATCTGCAGGATTATCTCATTCAGGATAAAGTAAAAAGAAAAAAACACTTGATTAATCTCCTTAAGACAGAGGCAAAGTTTTTCTACAATACACAAAACTATCACCTAGAGAATATAAAATATCCCTTCAGATCCTACAAATATAATCTCTAAAACTACTAAAGCTACTGGGCCCGTTTCCATCACAGCTGGATGTTCTTTGATGTCAGGAAGTCTTAGTCTATTATCAAGATGGTACATGTCATGACTAACAATATTTTAAAATCCATCTTATTATCCTTTGTAACATCACATCTCAAAAGCTTTATTCAACAGCCCACTTGTGCTCTGTTTGTAAGCAATACATTCTTAATGACAGATTTTTAAGATCAGTTAAAACTTCAAGAGCACCGACTACAGAATTCTGTCTGTTTGAAATCTTAATCCCACTTTAAAGCCTATCTTTCAACAACCATGTAGAAGACATCAGACCTAAATGTCACTTATCAAAAAATGGGAACTCAGTCTTTCTGATTCCTTCGTTAGATCTCAAACTCAGAGAACAGAGACAAGCAAATCAAGAACCACATCCCATTCTCCTGAAATGGAACTGCTTAAAGAACTACAGCTACTGCATTTTTTTCTACCATGGTGACCCTTGAGTTTCACAGAGTATATAAAGCATATTTAAATCTGTATGATATGGCCCTCTTCAGCTCTAAGCACAACATGTATGAGCTGTCTTTACAGTCCGACCTGAATGCACAGCAATGATACAAGATAGGAGAGCTGCCTCTGGCTATCTCATCCCCTCAATAGTTTCTGGAGAAAACTAAGACTCATCATACAGAGCCTTTATGAGGCAGAGATTCTAGCTATACAGTATTATTAATTTGGAGCATGAGAATGAACAGATTTCTGCAATCCTTAAAATAATTAATTTTTAAAAAAAAAACAACCAGGAAACTTTCCTACCTATCACATGTGAAAAGAAGCCTGAGAAGTGTTAGGCTCCTGAACTTCCTAGAATACGCAGGAAGAAATTAAAGTGTCAAGCCATTAATCAGGATTTTAGCACATGCTAACTGAAAACAACCTGGGATAACCTATGATGCTGCCTTGAAAACTCCAGAGAGATGTATATAATTTTGCAGTACTGCTTCAATTATTGTTTCTTTTTTTTTTTTTTTGTCAAAGGACTAGAATATACGTCTCAGATCTACTAGCCAAACCATAAGCTAGAAATGCCAAAGCACACTTGCAAGGTCTGCAACCTTTCTATGGTTGCAGCCTTGATATCTGCACTTACATACAATTCATTATTCACTGCATCAGTACTTCTCATTTTTCATTGCATCAAATATTTACTTTGTGCAGTACTTATTGGTTCAAATATAGAAACAGCTTGATTTCACTTTTAAATTACAATTCTTGCTCATTTCAGGTAGAGCAAACTTCTTGGGTACCTGTTTGCCATGCCCATCTGTGAAGAGTCTTCTCCTTTAAGTCTACTCCCACTCATACCTTGTTCTGCCTTTGTTTCCTATAAAAATACAAAAAAGTATACAAATTCATGGAGATCTGATTAAAGAAAAGTTGCACGCAAAGATCAAGTAAAAGGCTTTTTTCCATGTATTTCCTTTTACTTTATCTACAATTAAAGAGGGAAAATTGCATGGATTTCTTAAAGAATAAAAGCTGTGCAAAATAATTAAACAATGCAAATATAAAACTCAGAAGAAGAATTAAGGTTTAGTTTTGCACAGATACAGAACTCAGATTTCACGTAGCTGGCACTCTTGAAGTTCTAGAATCAAACTACTCAGTTAATCACAGATAGCTAGATTTCACTTGAAAACCAAAACCATCTGGAAAAATAATAGAATTACCTTTCACGGAATTATTAAAATCTTTAATCCAATAAAACATTCCACATTATTTTTACTCTGAGTCGATGCTAAGTTCTATCAATTTCTTCCCAGAAAAACAAAGATTTTTGAGTAGTGAATGACTTGTGAGAAACAAAGAACAATAAAACTCCCCCTTGTCCATGTACAGCTTTATAGATAAGCAAACGCTTCCACTGAGAAAGAAATTCTAATATTTCAAGCTGCAGAAACTAAAATCTCAGGCTCTAAAGCTCATATCCACAGACCAGTACAGTGGTTATTTCAAGCAAAGCTAAGAGTTCATCTATTGAGGTACAACCATAAAAACATATCTCCCCCATGTACTAAGGCTCCAATAGTATAAATGAATATGAAGTGGTTTTATTAGCCAACTTTAAAGATTAAACATGTCTAGACAGGAGATCAATATTTCATATAAAATTTTGCCTTTTTCGCTGTGCTTTAATGTTCATTCATGGCTTTAAGGCTGTTACCACAAACTTCTAATATTCAGAAAAGAAATTTAAGACGACTTTAAAAGTAATGCAAGTTTTCCATCTTAGGTTTTACTGAACTTTACAGTGCACTCTAACCATAAATATCTCTGTTCTTCAACTGTGAACAAAAACAGTAGAAAGGTAGGCAAAACATGTGGCACACCTCTTCAAATATAGGTTCCCAGACACAGATTTTAATTTGTTAGATAACACTGTCTCCCATTTGTATAATGGAAAGAAAAAAAAAAAAGGCAGAACCAAAATGCTGCAAGCAAACATTTTAGGTAGGGTCTGATCGAAGGCTTTCTGAAGTCAGACTTCAGACGCTGTTTAAATGACTTTTAACGTGCAAATCCTCAGCCAAAGTGAGTATGAAGCAAAGTTCTGAGGGATGAGTTTGGAGGTAGCTAGCCTTTCCAACACTTGCTTCTTAAACTTACCTCTTTAATAGTACTGTTTCTCCCTCTCCAGGAAAACCACCATCTTCCACCTTTTTTGGGCATCTTGTCTCTCATTATAGATTCCACAGTGGCCTGTGATAAATGGATGGTAACATAAAAAGAAACCAAAACAAAGGACAACCTGACATATGTAAATGAAAGAGTGCAAATGCACAATTTTAACTGATAATAAACAGAATAAAAGTAAACATACTGTCTGTGGACCATAAATTCTACTAAAGCAAAATCTAATGGTATCCAGCACTGCTCTGAAGTAACTTAAGCATGAATACTTATGGAATTTTTAAAAGAAAAATGAAAAGGACAAAAATCAAAGGAGGAAAAAAAAGCATAAATAGGTATTAGTATAATGCCTAGAATGGAGAAGCTACTGTTTTTTCACATTACTTACTGCAAATCATATTAAAAAAAAAAGCACAACAAACAAGTAAAAAAAGATCACTTCCTGAAAGAGTTGTCATGGAAAACAGTAAAAAAAAAAAAACACAGCATGCAAGATGGTCATTTTCATTTATGAAAAACTATGAAGTACATAACTCATAATAAGCTGGGATAAAATAAAGAAAGTTAGTAGTTTTAAATGAGGTTAGCATGATACTATGAACTTGACTGACAGCGTCTTTTTGTGCTTTTTCTTTTAAACCTTTGCTAATTTCAATATACTGTATACACTGGATTCCTAGTAGAAAAAAAAGTTTCTTCCAATAACTATGACTAGAGAGATTTATATACCATAACAAGATTTTAATTCATCCAACCCGGAGAGCAAGCAAAAAACAGAAGGGGAAATACTACAATAAAGGTGGCTACAGTGCTCAGTATGTCCTAGAATAGCTTAGCCACAGGTTTTATGATAGCCTCTACTGTAAATGAAGTCATCGAAATAAAATTGCATTGTTGATCAGTGAAAAGAGAAAAAGAAAAAAAAAAAAAAAGAAAAAACCCAGAACTGATTTCAAGAAAAGCTAGCAGTTGAGAAAGAGGACTGAGTTCAGATTATGCAGAAATACACCTTTTCTCAGTTTTTCCACAGGTGTTCCTTCACTATACCATCTAAAGTATAACAGAAAAGAGAGAAGTGACAGAGGAATGAAGCTGAGCAAAGAAGCTGAAGGTTTTTTTAGACACAAAAAGTGCAGATGGAGCTACTGAGAAAATAACAGTTGTTGAAAACTATGGCTACAGTTTAAAGAGGTTACCAAACATATGGACAACTTCAAGCAGATGTACTATTGATTTTTAATTAGATAATGTATTTGCTTACAGTTAAACATGTATTTCAGCGTATTTTGCACAATGTCAGTTTTTTTAATAACAGCTCAAGTTTTCAATCACTTCATAAAGCCTGTTTTGATGAAGTATCTTAATATTTCAACACCTTAGTTCCATTATTACAGCAAATCAGAATTCTTATAAGTGATTAAGAAAACCAGTAGAATGACTAGTAGCATAAACGAGTAATTGTGATTTCAGCAGTACAGTTTAGACTGTTAAGCCTTTCCAACCACACAGACTGTGCCAACTGTAAGTACTAGCTTCTTCACCCTATGAAAACTGTCGTCTAGAAAGATACCAATATACAGAATGCAAGTGAATTAAAAAAAAAAAGACGACAGTGAATTTCACATAACTATATGAATAATGGTGTAACCATGAAATCGTTGAAAGAATTGCTATTTCCCCTTAATGGAAAAAGTATTTCACACCTATTGCTTCTACTTATTCTTCCTCAGCAAAAGATGAAATATTTTGATCAGGCATCTAAATATTGAATTACAAAGGTAGTTGCCCTGCACTGGAGGATGCAGGGTAACTACATGCACTGCCACTGGAGACCAACATGTGCTGATGGGATGAATCACGGGTGGGATGACAACCAGAATAGTTGCAGTAACACACAAAAATATCTAGTTCTGTGATACTCTGAAATTCAAGCCTGATTTACCAGATGTTTAGGACTTCTAAGATCAGTTTAATGCATTGAGTCAGGAGCTGGACTCAACGATCCTTATGTATCCCTTCTGAGAATTGCATTAGCAATATTCTATGATTTTATATTGCCTGTCTGTATCTATAGGTAATGTGGCAGTAAGACAGAAAGAACATAGCAGTAGAGTATTACTTCAAGTTTTGGCAAAAGAATTCACATAGATTAAAGATACACGCAGGGCTGTAAGGGACAGAAGTAAAGTTTAGTTTACTGAGGGTACTAAATCCATGGCCAACTAGGTTACAAATTAGTGCCAATGTTGATACTTACTCCTTTATAAATAGTCACAGTAACATGTATTTCTGTCCTGATCATCTCTCTGGCACTAGGTCACATGTAATTGGACTAAGTACATCAACGTGTTTAATATAGACAACCATACAGCTATTACATAGTCATAGCTATCTGTCACTGCCTACTTGGGTGGGTTATGACCAACCAACTGAGAAATGGAGAACTAACAAGCTATAGACCTTCCCTGTCCAGTACTTAAGTTGCATTCAAGTAAGGTCAAAATTCTTGACTTCAATTATTATTTGTTAATATATGCCGTACATAGATAAAAATGAAGCAAGTCATCAGCGTTCAGACACAGTAAACATTAAGATGAGTCAATCTAACTTATGTTTACAATCCGTATTAATGCAGGAAAACAGGAGAAGATAGAGATCAAGTTCAAAATACTCGTAATGATCTTAGCTTAGAAAGTAAAAATTACTCACAGACCAAACCTAGCCTATACTAAGAGCTAAGTAAGTAAGACTACGGGAATGGTTACAGAGGCATCTGTATTCACACTAAACATAACCCCTTTTATCTGCCTTAGTTAATGATATGCCTTAATAAACAACAAAACATCATAGCTTCTGCTCTGACCAACCTTCGTCTTCAATCTCACCTTTGGCAAAGGTTTCTGGAATGCCTGCATTGCCAGCAGAAGGGGACCAGCTGTTGTCCAGTTGTAGTACCTAGGCATTTAAAAAAGAAAATTATTTTGTAATCCCAAAGTTCCAATACACAGTCTAGTATTTACCATATAGTAGATTAAACCTGTGAAGATTCTTCAGCACAGGTACTTAATACCTCATCAACAAATGAGCTTCATTTTTGGTTGTTTTTTTTTTTTTTTTTTTGTGTTGTTTTTTTTTTTTTAAACAGGCAGCTTTCACTAGTTTTGCATCAAGTCACTACATAAATGTTAGGAACCTGCATCTGCAGGATGTTAAACTTTTACTATGATGTGCTGAACACAGCTCAACTACTGTTAAAGACTGTAGTATGAATAGAGAAGTATTGTCCTCTCTTTCCAAAGCACCAGTAGGCAGGTAAATGTTACCTACAAAAAAAAAAAATCAGATCTATGGCAGAGGAGAAATAAATGACTCTCCTCCTTGTCTCCTCTCTGATGGAGAAGACGAGGTCATCACATACTCAATCCCACATGCGATTAAAAACTATTGCATAAGGATGCACTAAGTATCAGATTTATATGAGCAATTTCTATAACTAAGCGTAGCTTAAATTCCAACTGCAGCACAAAGCCATCATCTCTCTTCTACTCTAAACAGAAAATGCTAGCTGAAAGTGGCTGCAAAGTTAAAATACCCTCCAAACAGCTGCGTCTGGCATAGACCATAGTGCTGCACTGCTCAGCAACACAAATGTATGAAATAATATCTTTAGCCTTCCAGAAACAGAAGTCTCACACTCAGTGGGTGAATTCTGACAAATATGGAAAGAATGATGCTTCTATAGATGCATATCAGCAAAAATATTCAGCTTTAGAAACACAATGTATTGCATATGGAGGGTTTGCAAGCAGAACATCACAATCCTGGAAATATTAATTATTCAAATTGGATCAAGGCAAGCCTTCGTAAGTTCACATCCTACTTCATTTTTACTCTATCAATTGAGAATGAACCCTATTAGTTTTTAATACTAATTTCTTGAAATTCAGATTGTGTCAGTTAGCTGTGGCAGTTGATCTGAAGCTCCTCTTTACTTTAGCCTCAAGGAGAAGAGAGAACTGTAGAAGAAAGTTTGAATTCACTTGAAAGCTGAGTCTTTCTAAATGAATCTATGCTATGAAAGTTCAAAACCTATTTTTCAGCTATAGTGATGTTGGTCTAACACAATGAAGTACCACAGCAGAGCTTTCGTTGAAACATTAAAAATCATTTCTCCTTACTTACTCCATGGAAATATACTTACTTATTTCCAATCTTAACCACAAGGTTAGGGTCATCAATGATAGCAGGATTGTCCACAAACTGTTGATATGTTACTGCATGTTCTAAGAATTCTTCTGTTGGGGAAAAGAAAAAAGCAAACAAGTCATGCTTTTATAGATTCCCCCTGAGATGGACCAGTCTAAAAGAAAACATATTGCTTTCACACTCAGTGCTTGACCTTGACTACTAGGGTACTGAGATCAGTAGAAATACTGAAGGAAAACATTCAGAAATTTCAGTCTCAGAAGATACTGAGGGTTTCTTTGTGTACTGCTGGGTGTTTTTTTCCCTTCAAAATACAAGCTAAGAGAAAGTTTAGGGATAGAACTGTGAGGGGGAAAATTAGGCTTCTAAGAAAAGTAGGGAAGTATTTCCTCATGCCTCTTACTGACCCTTTATCCAAATTAGAAATAGGACCTGGTGGGCTTACATATGCATAAATCCATAAGCAAAAACTTGACCACTTGTACAGCTTACAGTAAAATAACCGCCTACGAACAAACACCTTTTTCACTACTGCAGCTCCGTCAACAAAATCCCCAAAGTTTACAGGTGATCTGAATAACAAGCGTAACTCAAATTACGAAATAATCAAAATGCATAGTAACTAGCTTCTGAACAGCAATCAGCATAACATCAGGCTCATGGGTTTATGACTCCATGTTATTGCAGAATTTGCATGTTTTAAACCATTTATCTTCACTGTACGCAGCTGAAAGTTTACAGAACCAAACACTCTCAAATGATTTATCTCAAGAATCACACAAGAAATGGAAGGTACAGCAGCTGTTGTCATTTACAGACCAGACCATGTTCTTAATTCCTGGCACGGATAGCAGAGTATTTCCTGGCTATACATTATACCAAGTGACAGAAGTACCATGCACACTGCTATGATATAAAATCAGTATTATCAGGAAAAACATACACACTTTTCAAAAACATAGCATAAAAAAGATTATTAAAACGTGTTAAAATAGTAAAATGATAAAGACCCTCTAATTATGAGAAAATCTAGGAAATCTGTAATTTCAGGAAGCGTTTTCTAAACATACTCCTATGTACAGCCACAGGAGGGCACTGCTCCCTTAATAAAGGATGTTCAGACTTGGTTGAGAGCACACGCCCGTATCGCAGGTCGATCTGTACCTTTAGTTATCTCTTTGTTGTCCGTGAGGCCTCCACAGAGAGAAATGGCAATGGAGGGCAAATCTCTGGTTCCATCTGAGGTGCTTTCAACACCACTGTCAGCACCTGAGCTCCCAAAAGACTGTGGAGAATGAGTGGCAGACCGTGGCCCTGGGTCATTTGTGTTTCTGCTTTGTACGTTATCCCCACTGGAAAAGAAAGATCAGACATTCATTCTTCACATATCCATTCCCAAATTCTCTCCCTTCAACATATACTGTTTAGATCAGATGCATGCTTAAGAATAAAGAGAAATAAATTTGCTGGCTTTTACCATAAAATTTAAACAAAGTAGCATAGATCTCACTTGTCTTTAAGAATTAGATTGCCTCTATTAAATTTCCTAAACTACTCATATATAATTAGTTTATTTATAAGAGAAAGGGAAAATAATATACAGTAAAAGCTTAGTGGACAAACTAAGATGACTATAATCAAAATTTATACGAGGAGAATTGTTCCAAAGTTTGTACATTTGTCAGATATGTATGTAAATATTTTGCATATTGAATATGCATATATAAAAGCTATTAGGATTTGAAAATTTTAAGAGGATCCTTTATGTATTATTTCTTAAAATCAAATGTATATAGATGAGATCGTTATGAAGAAATGCAGGCTCATCAAGTTGCTTTTCCATTCCAGATTTATATGAATGCATTTGAGAATGAAATTTGCAATCCAATGCTCTCCTTCATATTACTAAACTTTCTCTGTTCTGTTGAAACACTAAAATAACAGTTTATTTTAAGCAAACGAAAAAAAATTAGAAATGGAAGCCACTTTAATTGTTGCTCAACTACTTTAGTCAAATGACTAGAACGTGATGGACAAAGAAGATGAGCAACATTAAAAGATTCTGATAAAGACTGAAAAAAGTTCCAATTTGTTTGGGATGAAATACTTTTATAAGAAAGTCTACCACGCATCATTAATAAATGATTTTCTAACATATTATTTATAGGTTATCACCCACAGTAGAACAATATAAGAACAATAGTTCTATGCTGCTAACAGTAAGCTACATTCTTCTCAGTAATGAGCAAGGACATGGATATATATATAACCAGTCCACAGCCAACTGTTCTCCGAGGGCATGTGAGTAACACCCACAAACATCAGTGTACATTACATCACAATCCACAGTCAATATATGATGGTTGGTTGACCAAAACGTAACATCAATTTTGAGCAGAGCTCTTAGGCTCAAATACCAAGCCACCTAAAAGCTCCAACATTTCTACAAACTGTGGTGAAGACTGAAAGAAAATAAAACTTTGTTTTGAAGAAGAGGCCTCATCTCATCGGCCCAAACAATCTGATCTCAGTGGAAAAGGAAGAAAGCTGCACAAACAGCAGAAAGATAAGCAAACAACTTATACTTTTTGGGGAAGTAAAGCGCAGCAACTTCCGGATCCATGTCAGTAAGGTCATCTAAATAGACACCATCAGCACCAAGATGCCGGCTTCGTTTGTCTGTAAGGGATGGCAGAAATGAGCCTATTAACAAGTCTTTTCTGAGTAAGAAGTCTGAATTGTTATTGCTATTTAGCTATTCATTTTAGGATTGAGAAAGAAGACAAGTCCTAACAGTCTGTGAACTACAGTTGCATAAAATAGTACTGCCTAAAGTTTCAAAACAAGTTGCTTGCATACATTGCTCACACTTGGAACACACAATTGGGAAAACAGAGGACAATTCTGAGATATGCTGCAGCTTTCCTCTTTCAGAGAAAACCACTGGGAATTACAAACTATTGGTCACTAACTTGGGCTTTTTTTGACTTCAAAGACACTGAAAAGTTTGGGAAAATTGCTCTAAGCTTGTATGTTTACTGATAAAACACATCTGCACAAACCAGACTTATATAGAGTTTTCATAATTATGGATAATCAGAGCTCTAAAATGTAGCATTTTGTAAGCAAGTATATTTTACATGAAGACTAACACTTGTAATAAAATACCGTAGCTATAGATGCCAAAAATTAGGAAGTAGAAATGTAGACATCTCCCAAATTCAAGACAAGATGCAAACTAAGAATATATAACTAAAATTGCTCAATTTAGACCTTAATTTAGAGTAAATCTATTGTTTGTGTAAAATACATGCTACATCACTGTACAAGAGAAAGACTCAACAAGTATCAGCCATGCACAATAACTCTGAAAGTGGTCAGAGCAAGCGAATCAACAGATCAAGAGTGGGAATGTGCCAAAAAAACGAAATCTCTGAATTAATCCATATTTGATGAATTTGGAACAAATTCTGCAGCCTTGCCAAAAATACCCAATAAATGAAAACTTCTGTCCTTCTACACTGTGAGCAACTCAGGTTTTGAGGGTTCTTTGTAAAATTTATTCCTTTCCAGGTCTGAAAGTGTCCTAAGGGCACAGATTAATTTATATGGCAATGGGGTGCTTTATCACCATAAACTTTAAAAAACAAAATCATACATGTAAACATGAAGAATCAACAGTTTTACCTTTCTTTCTGGAAGGGGAATCCATCTTGCCAACTGCCTGAGCTGAGCAAGCTGCAGCTTGTTTTACATCCTCATTGGCAGGCAATGATGGTACAGCTGCTCCTGCAGATTCTGTCTCTGGCTTATTTGTCTCAGCTGGCAAGGGCTCAGTTTCATCAGCAGTTGCTGCATCTGTCTGTCCAAGGGCAGGTAGAGGAGACACACCATTAAACTCCTCTATAGGAGCACTCTGGATGACCCGAAAGTGAGTGCTTTCAGAAGGATTTACATCTATCGTGCTGGGTTCCTTAGCTTTGATCAAAGAACTCGCCTGTAAGAAAAAAAAGAACTGCTATACAGAAAAGCTCTTAAAAAAAAAAAAAAATGCAATAGTTTCACCTGTTCAGTGCAAGCTCAGATTCTCAAGGTGAGTAAGCCACAAATAACTGAGTTTGATGCTTCAAAATACAAAAGCCTTTTACTGTGCTACTTGCTTGTAAGCATGTTTATATATATATATATATATATATATATATACATATATATACACATACACACACACACACAGTATAATGCAGCTGCATCTTGGGTCCAGGAAAATTTTGTTCTAAAGTGGGTTCCGCAGTCCTCATTTCCCACACACCTGTGTGAGAGCACGTCACAGTTCCCACCTGACCTCCTCTCTTTCAGTACAAACCCCAGCTTTGCCTTAGAAAGTAACCCTGACAAACATTGTTGACTAGAGTTCTCATACAATCAGGATGCTCCCAGGGAAAAGGATGTGACTTGCTGCCACCCATCAATACTCCAGATTAAGATTTTTCAGCACTCTATAGGCACAATTCTAGACATCCCCAGAGTGCAAGACATGAGGTGCTCTTACAGAAGAGAGCTGTACTACAGCAGCAACTGTATGGCTGCTATAACCTTCATGTATGAGCAAGCAAACATTTACAAGGTGATGAACAGTATCCAAAGCGTAACTCCCAGTTCAGACATGGCCAGATAAATTCACAATAGCTTGGTTAGTGACTTAGACAGGGATTGCAAAGGGAAGAGCCTCCACGAATAAGATCTGCAAGGCCTACTTCGCTGGTCTGCATTGCCTGGGTTCTGTCCCTTTATTTTGCTCCTGTCCCCATCGCTCACCACAGTCCTTCCTGCAGAAAAAGCCAGTCTTCAGCAGAAGGAACCAAAAGCTGCACCCTCTGTGCCCCCACAGCTGCAACATGTCCTTGTTACTAGCAATAGGACAAGAGAGAAAAGCCTCAAGTTGCGCCAGGGGAGGTTCAGATTGATATTAGGAATAATTTCTTCCCAGAAAGAGTCGTGAGGTATTAGAACAGGCTGCTCAGGGAGGTGGTGGAGTCACCATCTCAGGAAGCATTTAAGGAAAGGGTCCCTGTCCCTAAGTACCAAGCCTGTCCCTAAGTACCACAACAGGACTAGATGATCTTAGAGATTTGTTCCAACCTTAACGATTCTATCATCTTTGTTTTTCTCACCCGCAGACAGGTACAAATCCTCAATCTCTTGTCCTGAATGAATGCTCTGACTCAGCAGCTCCCATAAGGAGACAGACACACCTGACCAGCAGGCTTCTGTGCAGCTTGGCAGACAATGCTGCTGGCACACCACAAATTCTGCCACCTAGCAGGGCCCTCAGAAAAGCCAGATGGCTTCAGGCTGGACACAGGCACCAAGCCAGTTGAGTCAGGGCATCCAAGAAAGCAGCACATCTGGGCATGTGAAGATTTGTGGACAACTGCAGGTGTTTCTGGATACATGTGCACTCAAACAGCCACTTCCACTTTTTGTGAATCAAACTGCTAACACCAAGCACCTACTTTGCGTCTAAGGCTCTTTAGGAACAAAATGCAATTTTCCTACATAATACCTTACAATTTCATGTGAAAATGTGATCTCTTCCCCCTTCAGGAGCCTGCAATAAAGTAAGCACATTTGCCCAATCAAAGCACAACAGACGCCAGCAAGGAATTAAACTGATCACACCACATACCTTTGC
>JAOWBP010001760.1:77164258-77186767 GCA_028571105.1 Tragopan temminckii | reverse complement strand
GATACCTTTATAGCTTACAAAGCTATTCTTATATTCATGATCCACTTAAATATCCTCCATATTGGCAACGAACTCAAATTTCAGCACACCATTTTCTGAGTAAGTGCTGCAGCCAGGAGGCTGTTTTAAAGGTGATGAGCAGAAACTCCTCTCCCAGAGACAGTTCAGGAAGGGTGAGCCCGCTGCAAACCAGTGCTAAAGGGTCACAACCCTGGATGGCATGCTGTTTGTCAGGCTCTCTGTGGACAGTCTCCCCCTCTGCTCAGCTTGGGCTCCTCATCCAGGCATGAACTATGGAAGATGCCAAAGGGGTGCACATCCCTAGATCTATGCATATCTCTAAAAATCAAGAGCTAGATCCATATGAGATACAAACAAGACATCCTCTATGGTCTTTCATGGGACTACTCATATGCTTCTATGTATTCATTTAGGTGATCTGCAGAGGTGGGCTTTTTACCAAAATAAAATCCCAAACCCAGAAAGACACCTTTCTATCTACAAAGCCATTTACTGGTACTGCATCTTCATTCTATCAGTGCTGTAATTAATTTCAGAATGTGTCCTCTCTAAACCACACTTCAGCAGGGTTGTATTTTTGAATAATTAAGCTTTAAAAAGAAAGTCTAATGAGACTAATGGCTATCAAATTACTAGATTTTGAAAATCATTGATTTTCTCATTTGCACTCATACATGGCTGCTAAAATTAATTGATTTCATTTGCATATAGAGATTGCATTTGCTTTGACTTCCAGAATGTTGCTCTCCCGAGTTTCTCATCAAACTTTCAATATTCATTTTCATAAAAAGGCAAGTGATCTGATCCTTTAACTAAGCTCATTTGCATAGGAACTGAGACATTATCCCTCATCTAAGTAAGCACTATTTTAATTATCCTTTTTGTTCAAATACATTCTACCCCAGAGTGCTTAGATATTTCAGCTGCTCTCATCACCATGGTATCTGAATACCTTACAAAAGTTATAGTAAAATACTTTAACATCAGGTTATTTAAAACCTTTTGCTTTCTCTCTTTTTCAGAGAAATGCTTTTCTTTCTCTTCCCTCCATCAGCTAAGCTAAGTCATTTTTTCCACCTCTTACCAACTTTCCACTTTCTGCCTCATAACTTTCCCTTCTTCTGCTCCTCCTCTATCTCCCTGGTTGAATGGGAAGGCTGAGCTGTCCATGTATTTGGAAAAGGTTAAGGTGCCAAATGACTCGCCTTTCCCCTTCTTTAAAAAGTAGCACTAAGAAAAACAGAAACTTTTTCCAGGAAGACCTATTCATAATAGTAGAGACAGAAATATACAAATACCTCCATATAATAATTTGCCAACTTAATACTAGTGAAATATGCAGGTGCTAACCATTTATTCAGACATTTCTGCTTAGTACCAGTAGCCAACTTCTTTCCAAACAAAAGATGCACCTTGATCAGTACATTTCTCCTTACCATCTCTCCTGTATAGAATATTTCTGATCATCTGCTGAACTATGTGCTTTAAGTCTATTCCTAAAGAGGGAGCTTATGTCTCTAATTTCATAAAGCATATCAGAACTTCAGGCAGAATCTCTCCTTTACTATCACTACCTCTTCTCCCACAGCCTTTGCTTCCTTCATACCCTATTCTGATTTTATTAATGGGCTGTTGTTCAACTGTTCTTAAAAATCTTGATTTCACCAATTTGTGAACAGGAGACTGGATCCAATAAGTAGAATTAAAATTAAGTTAGGAATTTATTGTGGTTTTGTCATTCCCATCTCCTCAATGAAGGAGCCACTGCAGGAAGCTGGATTCCTGGGGAAGATTAACTTTGTGGCTTTGGTCAATAGTAATGTGGACTTGAACAAGGGCATAAATCCATTATGTCTTTCATGTGTAGTGATGAAAAAATAATTTGGCTGGAGAACTGGAAGTGGGAAATTGCATGAAATTCAAGTTGAAGTCAATGATTTTATGCAGGTGAGATTTTCCAAAAGGAAAAAATTCCAAATGACTGAACCAGTGAGAAAACTAGGAGCATATTTCATCCATACGATTATCAACTGCAGGCTTAGGTTAGAAACATATTCAAGTAGAATTTATGTTAGGGAAAGTGTTCTCCAGTAGCAAGAAGGTCTGAGTATGATCTGAAATGTGCTAAATCATGGGATACTGACTGCTTTGCCTCTCCAAGTGCTTGTGTGGTTTTTCAGTTTCCAGATTTGAGTTATAATTCTCTTGCTCTTCATATTAATTTTCCTATGTCTATGCCAGATAATGTGCATCTAGCCTCATCTCATCACAACAACTAAATAAATAGTTCCTTCCTGAGAGACAAGATGGGAATCCCTTACTATCAGAATCAGCCAAGTAGTCTTGGTCAAATGTTAGACCACAAAAGTCAAATGGGTAGGTATATTTCTCTAGCCACATCATTTTTACTGTGATGATAGATGTGAACAGAATAAAAACAAAAAAAAAAGCATTTTCCTTGCCAAAGAAGGACATTCTGAAGATTATTCTCTGTCACTGTCTGCACTGTTTTTGAGTAATAGCATCTGTGCTTGCACAGCAATAGAATCTGAGCTTGTAAGATCCATTTACCTAAGTTGAACAATAATTAGTATCAGATGGTCATCTCATTCTGGGTATACAGAGATTAGTTCTTAGAAAACCATGCATGCAAGCCACAAAGGCAGATTGCATAACAACAAATACAATTAGGTGCCTTACCACTAGTAGTTTCAATGGCATTTGCTTTGCATATCATTTAGGAGTTGGGCGACTTCTTAATAGCCGTAAGTTTGGCGTTCATAAGGAAACTGCAGAGAATATCAGTTTGAGTGGTTATTTACTTCAGTACAGAATCTTCGTGGGGAAAAAAGTTCAGTCCTGTAAATATAAACTCAAAGTCTTGATTCAATCAGACACGTGAACTCATGTGTAACCTTAGGCTCAGAATCATTATTATTGACATTTTATTTAAGAATAGTGCTTAAAACGAGCTTTAATTAGTGAAGGCTTTTGCTGTTTCTTTCTTTTTCCCCCCACATTTTTCATGTATCCTTATAGTGGCCTGATATGCCCTAAACCAGGTTTTCATCAGTCAGTTAATCTGAATAAAGACACTGAAGAGCTACTGGTAGCTTTCACAAATACTTTGGGCATTTTCTTACATTTCATTTGAAGATCTAACCACAGATATTTCTAGATGTACATTTGAAGAATAAAAGATTGAGGACAGGGGTAATTAGTCATTTAGCAGATGTGAGTGTATTCTTGAAAGTACTGAATTAGGCTTCTCCATCATATGTCCATTATGATCATTAGAGGAGAAGAAACGTATTTTGTTACTGCTGATGATGCTAAATATCTTCTTTATGTAGATAATACCAAAAGGAGAAGACTATTCATTTCCATACATGAGTACACATTTCAAGGGAATTGACACTTAAGATAGATACATTTCTGTCTGGTTTGTGTGGACTTGCCAAGTGAATGAGGGCTGACATCTTTCACTGCTCATTTGATGAGTAAAGCTGGTTATTATTGATAGGGGAAGGTATTTCATTCTTCAGATGTGCACCATACACTAGACTCAAGCTTACGCAACTTTGTCATTACTAATACCGGATTAAACTATTGGTCAGTACCGTCTCCCCAGTCAAACAAAAGGATGTAGAACAATAGAAAAACCCTGCTTTTTCAAAATTCAAATCAGAAATTCATAATTGCAACTTGCAATCACGATAATAATTGCTGATATCCTACTGCCAAAGCAAATTTGGTAAACAAAGATTTTCCTCTACATTACAGAGAAAGTCTAAATGCTACAGATTTATCTCTTTGATAACAGTAATATTTTCAAGAAAGCAGCTTGACATTTTCTCCTTTAAAATGAAGAAGGCCAACCTGAAAGTTGTTTATTTTGTGAATGATAATATTTTCTTATCTTGTAATCATTCTTTTTTGGAAAGGAGACAGTTAAATCCTTAATATGTTCATTAGAAGCTGCTGGAAAACAAAATATAGAACTAAATGAAGCATGAATACCATCCACAAATTGCACTGGGGATGTACTCCAAGCCATATATTTTAAACAGGCTTTGGCTAGCTTGGGTGTAACCCTTGTTTAGGAGGTTTTTTGTCGTAAGTGAAGTTTCCTGAAGACATGTAATAGAGTAATGAAGCAAGACATTTTAATGAATAGCTCACTGGAAGGCTGTTGATCATTATGGCCATCAACATTTTTACATAGACAATTATTTTAGCATGTAGAAATCACCAATAAATGCACAATGTGTCACTATAAAATTGAGATGATTTTTAGAGTTCATACATATGGTCATGTACTCTACAGTAAAAATGATAATATTTAACACATCTGGGTCATTCCATTACCAAAGTACAAGCATTATGGACTGTAAATTGTGGCTCTAAGGCACAGGCTTGGCTAAGAGGAAAAGTAATGTTCTGGTGCTCCAGCAGGAACCCATATGGGAGCTGAGCCTAAAGGCATCACTGAGGACAGAAGCATAAACCCATAACTGAAGGATTTTGCAGACCACAGCATGTACTCCCCCTGGCTACTCTGTGCTTGCCATTATTACATCCAATGCACAAAGGAAGATTTCTAGCACTGAGAGTCATTAAGGGCCCTGGCCATGGTTCAGTACTGCTCGGAGACTTGGGCAGTCATTTATAGCAGCAGAAGGGACAAGGAAGTGCAGACATCTTGAAAAGCTGTAGGGAGAGCTACAACAAAGCACTGTTCTTTGCCCTAAAAACAGGAGAAAGAATGTAAGTGATTTCATGATTTTAAAACATAAACCAGTTTAACTGTTTTTTAATTTAAAGCTATCCAAAAGTCTGGGAGAAATCTGTATAAATCACTTGTAATTGAAATTTTTCTTAAGAAAAATCCAACATTATAATTAAAAAAGCTTTTCAACTACCTTTAGGTGAGGAAAGGATTGATTTATTTTCTGCTGCAAGAGAAAATTCATTTTCTGAAGTATTAAATCAGGCCCAAGAATAAAGAGACCACAGCAGAAGTACAGAGTCAAAGGCTCAGTGCCTTCACAGTTAAGAGAAGCATAAGGAAAGCTTCCCATTCCCTCTAATCATTGTTACTTAATCGGTTCTTGACTAATGAGCTTATTGCTAATGAAGTCTCTACAGAAGATCAAAAGATACTGAGAGTCCCATCTTTATAATAATGAAACATTAACCAGAATGAAACATTTAATGTACTATAAATGAAATCAGCATCACTGTTGATTACAGACTCAGAAACTGGTTTTGAACTCTCTTCTATTCCTAGAAGTACATTGCATTTCATATGCAAGCTCAGCGTGGTTCACATCTTATGTTTTGTCTGTCCTATAACAAAGGGCCTAACAGCCATTTCCTATGCAGGATCTCCTGGATTAGGGCAGATTCTGTGCCTGTGCTTGGGACACCAGAAAGATCAAGATACATCCAAAGCAGTGAATAAATAAACAAAACTTTTGCTTTTCATAACCTTCAGCATTGGGCCCAGTGTTCAAATTCCTGTGTTCTTCACAACTACTGTGAAGAGATCGTGTTTAAGAAAAGGATCTACTGAAAGTTCTCTCTCAACAGAAGCCACCTCAACTATTTCTGTAGGACATGCTGAGGACATATGTTATGATCTTCCTCCTAGGGCTGAGTTTCTGGGTTCATGGCAGGTTGTTAAATACTTATGCCATTTTTACATAATAAAGCAGAGCAATGGCCAAAGAGCTTCAGCAAACACCCTTTTACTGATTATTTCTGCAACTACATTCACCTGGGACACTTGAATACAATTCTCTCTTCTCCATGTGGGGATAACACTGGGACTCAACTGCTCTCAAGCTAGGAATCTATTTCCTGAACATAAATCTGGTAATGCTTTAGGAATCTGAGTGTAACTGAAACATATAGCTGCTGCTCCAGAAAACACAGCCATACCACAAATTCTTCATCACATCTGTGAGCCCCAAGAATTCCTAAAATGGCAAGTAGTGCCTCAAAAAACAATGAGCATTAGCAACTAAATCCCATCCTGCATGCTCAATGCATTTGCTCAAAGATAAACAGTGCTATCTACCTGGTCTTCTGCCACTGCTCCTTCAAAAGTGTGGTTTTTTCATAGGTTCTGTATCATCTGCTAAACCCATGTGGATGTTTCTGCTGTAGCATCCCCAGTGGGCTGACAGAGACTGGAACCTTCCAAATGAGATTCTACTCAAAGGTAGGACACAAAAAAGGCAAGATAAGTGCTAGATGATGAATGCTAGAGGTATCTAACCTCCCTTAGCAGTCAGTGGAGGGCTTTTTAGTACAGCAAGCAGAATTATTTAACTCACATAAGAGATAGTACCTTGTCATCTAAATTGCTCTTTAAGCTCCTCTTGCCAATGGCTATCACTGGAGTTTAGACTCTTCCAGAACAAGTAGATACCTTGGTGCAGATGCTTATATGCCTTAAGGTGAAAATGTATCCTCTGCTAAGATTTGAAAGCTCTAACCAATAAGCCATAGTGTGCTCTGGTTATTGAGGAAAGCCAGTATGGGAGTAAAAGGTTTTAATCTCTCCTCTAAAAGATGAGATGTTTTACAAAGGATAAATAAGAAGTCATTGGAAAACTAAGAGAAGTAAGATTTATATTCAAGCTCCAAGAAAAGTTCAGGAGGCTCCGAAGTAAATAAAAGTAAATAAGGATCACATATTCCTGCCTAAGAGGCAAAAACATTAGAGTTCCTTAGCTTAAGGAAATGTAGATCAGTTTGCTGCAGTAAAAGAGAATGTTAAATCAAGAAAATCAGAACAGAGTTTGAAAATATTAGAATCAGGCAAAAAAAAAAAACCAAGAACCGTGAACTACTCTCTTCTACAGATAATTAGAACCTGTTAATTACCCCTGCTGTTATTTAAATGGTGCTTCTGTCCAAGGAGGCGACATCGTTTTAATTGAACAACTTTGTTGGTGGCAGTTTTGTTTGTTTGCTTGCTTTAAATTGAGCTACAGATTCTTGTCAGCTGCTCTTAGGAGCAAAAGAAAAATGCTGCCTGCTTAACATCTGCTGTCAGATTATGTTGCCTCTGCTCTCAGAAATGAATGCTGAAGACCAATTCAAGTTCCTGTCAGCTGTGATGCCTTTTGGACATATTTCAATCAAGCAGCAGGCTTTTCTTTACACTTAAAGAATCATTAGAACAGCTAAAGTCTTAGGGAAAACACATTTTGATTGCAATTGTAGACTAATGTCTAATTCATTTAAATTACCATGCATTAAGTAAATATTTGAATTACACTGAGATCCATCACACATAATTGTAGCTCTATCTTGAGTTTAAATATTTCTCCCTCCTCAAAATTCTAATCAATAGAAAGCAAAACATCTTTTAGAGCTAGAGCTATAGCAATCTCTTATGTCAGTGCATATGCCCACAAATTCTCCCTAAGCATTATTGACTGTTTCGCATAGTAAGTATTGATGGTTCCCACATTTCACAATGAACTTGGTAAAAGTGAATGATAAACTTGAACTTACCTCAGATGGTCTATTTCCATCTGATATGTCAGCTAAGGTCATATTCTCCTGCCCCGGTGTCTTAAATCTTTAAGGTGCCCCTGGGCCCTCTATGTATGGCATAGGGAGTTGCAATGTGACCCTGTCTGAATTCTCTTCTTGTCAAACAATTGTGACAACACTCTGAAATCTCTCACAGTGACAAGTAGGGAATGAATCAAGCTTGATGTTTGAGATGGCTGTACAAGCTCCAATGTGAGTCACCTTTTTCTTATCCAAGAACTCGTCAACAACTGCAGCTCTCTCATTTTCACACAAAAAAGAAGCAAAATGTTATGACACCTATTTTAGTAATGTAATTACAACATTTGGTGCTTTACCAAAGACTCTAATTCTAGAGCCAAGTGATTAGACAAGTATCTCAGTTTTCAGTCTTTCACAGAAGCTTCCAGGAGAATGCTTGGAAACGTTCTAACATGTTACCCTCTACAGGCTCATAAACCAAAGGCAAGTAAAAATAGTTAATAATGCTTCCTCATTTCTAGAGCTTACTATTTTAAGCCAGTCACGTGCCTTCAGGTGGCATGTTTCATTGTATAGTTTCAGTTATACTGGCTTCAGCTCTAAAGTTGACCTATATATCCATTTCCCACTTCTGAAAAGTACCTATAGGGTACTCTAGTTTTTCTTCAAAACAGAGTACAGGTAATCAGATAGATCCAGTCAGCTAACTGATACAAATCTAAGATTTACAACACCCCACCTTTTTACTTCCCAGATAAGATCTGGGTACTCAGAACCTACAATTTCTTCCCAAATCTACATTTGGGATGAGTCAGACACTCACAAAAATGCATTCTTCTGGTTTGGTAACATGCAGCTATTTCTGTCATAATGGTGTTGCCCTGTTATTTTCTTTTTAACCAAGCTTTTTCATCAAACTTACTTCAAATTCACCGGCACAAGTCTAGATGTGTCAGATCCACATGGCTTACCAGCAAAAATAAGAGAAATATGGAGTAGAAGATAGTGAGGAGCCTCAGAACAGTGTTCAAATTTAAAAAAAAAAGTGCAGAGAGAAAAAGAATATTCTGTTCTCTGTTTCTGGGAACAGATAAGGAAAAGGCATAATGAGTTTAAATGACAGTACAAGGAAGAAACAACAAATACACGATAAGCCTGGTGTAACAGATCACCTGGGAATGCTGTGAGGCATAGAATCATAGAGGCTGGGAGGCCTGGGTTGAAAAGGACCATGGTAATCCAGTTTCAATCCCCCTGCTATGTGCAGGGTCACCAACCACTAGACCAGGCTGCCCAGAGCCACATCCAGCCTGGCCTTGAATGCCTCCAGGGCTTTCCTGACAAATCACAAGAGTCAAATGCACTGCTGACCTAATCTGGCTTGGGAGATGCAACATATGATTTTCTGAGGTTCTTTCAGCTCTATTTCTCTGCAGTTTTATGCACAGTCATGTGGACTGCATGCCTGGTAAGTAAGATGTATCCCATGCCCAATGGATTAACAGAGGAAGTGCTGTGGGTGTATATGAGGGCTGCATTGATAGAGCAACCCCAGGACATGAGTGCCAACTTTGCAACTCCAGACAATATGCTTAACTAAATCCAAAGTATTTGAACACTGAGCTGAGTTTTGATGCTCTGTATTGTTTCTCATGGAAAAGAGTCCAGGGATAAATCCAGTAAAAAATATCTATATGCCACAACACTCAGTGCATGGCAGAGTGCAATTTATGCCCTTCTATTAGGATCCCACAATTCCTATAAAGTTTTAGTTTAAGAACAGGTTCTTCACAAAAGAACTGCCTTCCTAAATTTCCTACTAGTGACAGTGCTAGCCGAAAAGAAATAAATCAAAACAAAATAAGAGATATTTAAGATCTTTTAAAATCCAGACCTTCCTCAGCACTGAGGCACCCCAGGGCTTCAGACAGAAGTGGCTTTTCTTTGTGGGGTCTGGGTGCTGCTCCCATAAGCAGGGGCTATGATGGGCACAGCGAGGTACTGCACACATAGGGGCACATCAACACAACAGAGGGGTCTGCAGCTTCAGTAGCCCCAGGCTCACTTTTTATTTATCTGGGTCACATATTATAAGGCACACAGTCTTCACTAAGATCTTAATTCTGTCTACATCTACATCACTGCCCCAAAAACACAGAGCACTCAAATCCAGAGTACGTTCAACTCATCACAAAGGGCTAATGCTGACAAGTTTTTCTTGTTTTCTTCTTTATTCTAGCCACTTTCTGTCCTCAAATTGTGATGAATAAAACAGGGCCTATTTTTCCAGAATGATGAGGAAATACCTAAAAGATCACACAGAAGTTAAGCATTTCTCTGCTCATTTCATGAAGATGGTTAACAAAGCAGCAAAGAAGGGAGGATTCCTTTTACTGCCATGGAGTCCTTTCATTCTCTGATCACCACAATTCCACAAAACCTTCCTCCTGCCAACCTCACACTGTGGAAAGAGGCAGCATTCTCTTGTTCTCAGCTCGGGTTACCAGCCCTGAGATCCTGATGCAGAGGCGAGGTGGGGCAGCTCACAGAGAGAAGCCAAAGCAAACTTCTAAGACAAACTCATTTGTAACCTTAACTAGGAAGAATCACTCCTCAATAATGTTAAAAACAAAATCAGAGCCAGATAGTGGAAAAGGACAAGATAAATACTGTACATGCTGGAAAACTCCATCCCTGTGCTGACTCACAGCCTAAACATTCTACGAGTCAGGTGACGTTACCACAGTGATAAATCTGATCTGTATCTACAGAAGACAACTCCTGGGCCAATCCTTTGTCAAATGCTGAGGAAATCATTGCCATATGTGAACATTTTTTAGTGGTGCCTTCTGACAAAATACATATTTTCCATTCTTCATTGGGTTGTTTATCTAGACTTAGAATTATGATATACTTCTCAAGTGGTTCCTTTTCTGAGGATTCGTATGGAACGCATTAAAAACAAGTTTCCATAACAAAAATTACTCAGCAGTAGAGCTGCAAGATCTTCCACACCCCTCCCTGCAGACAAACGTCACATCCAAAGTGAATACGAATGGCCCTGCTTGTGGCTTCCCAGCACTCAGCTGCACATGCTGGAGAGGCAGTCCCACTCCTCTGTAGGAATGCACAAGGCCAGGACTTGTCTTTTAGAGGCTATGATCCACTGCTACAGCCTGGTGAATCCAGTGTGTTCCAACATATTGGATATAAGGCAGAAAATTTTCATGATGAGGGTGGTGAGGTATTGGAACAAGTTGCCCATCCATGGAAGTCTTCAAGGCAAGGTTGGATGAGGCTTTGGGCAACCTGGCTTAGCAGAAGATGTCCCTGCCCCAACAGAGGAGCTAGAACTAAGTGATTTTTGAGGTCCCTTCCAACCCAAATTCAATGATTTTATGATTCTATGACATTATTCATTTTCTCCATTCCTTTCAAGGTAGTTACTCCTCAAGAAGGAGAAGAGAAAGATCTACATCTAACTCCTAAAAAAAGGAGACACTGAAAGATAAGGCATTTGCTTTGTATCTATGTGCCTATGTGATCCTTGAGTACAAAGGCTAGAGATGATCTAATTGACACCAAAGAAAATATTCGGCTAAATAAAACATGGGCACAAAGCAGCTCCATTTGTACTTCATCTTGGAAATACTTCATTTCCATCCCAGCTAAGGCTTTCTGACATTTCTTTTCATGCAATTACATTTTCATTTACAGCTTCAAGAAACGTTAAGTGTTGAGGGCTGAGGTTTCACACTTGTCATCTGCCCCATGCTACCTTATTTCTAAAAGTAGCCAAGAACTTTTCACAAATAAAGTAGATGAAAAATAGAGAAACTACAGCTAAATAACGTTAAAAAAAAATTAGCTGCAAAGCTGAGGAGCTCTGTATTTTCCAGGAACTGTGGGGAGGAAGAGCTGAACTTTAGTTAAAAATAAACCTTGTTTATTCACTTTTTTCCCTGCAAAATACATCCAGATCCCAAAAATGCACAAGTTTCTGACAAATAGTAGTTTACACATACCTCATAAAGACTTGCTAGAGTTTGATAGCTGAACTCCCCAGGCAGTGTCTCATCACTAAGCATGTCCCACCTCCTTGCAAGCTCTATACATGACTGAACTGTACATGCTTACAGCCACTGAAAAAATAAAATAATAATTTAAAATTATTCTGCAGCATAGGGCTAAAAGAAAGAAATCTAGTTTTCCTGTGCAGTAATTGTCTCTACATACCTTAAGCTTTAAGCACACAGGATGTTGCTCCAGGGAGCTGCTCTCTTGCAGTCCCAGTTCACTCACTGCTAAAACCAAGCATCACAGAGAGGAGGGAGCTGCCTGCCTGCCTACAAAAGGTAGATCAAAGACTGTGAGGAAGAAGTGTAGAGGAAAATGTGGAATTTCTGAAGGAAAAAAAACAGGTCTGTATGTCAATAAAGGAATAGAAACTTGGACTGAGACAGGGCAGAGGCCCAGCAATTTGGTAAGGCTCACAGAGGAATAGTACTTACGGCCTAGGTGTGGAGAGGTGAGGTATAGGTCCAAGCAGGTGGCATGGTTACACTGAGGGAAGAGGTGGAACTGCACACGTGCAGAGAAACCATTCTCAGAAGTGCATGAGGAATGGTGTGAGGCTGATTTGATTGTGTAGAGGAATAACAACAAAAAATGAGAGTTGATAAAAAGTGATGTAAGATTTCCTGAGGGAAAAAGAGATTGAGGAAAGGAAGAACAATGAGGTTAAGAATCTCTAAATGAGATGCTTCTGAGTCTCATTTGAGAGATGGTTAGTGAACTGCTAGGCATAGGACTAGAATGATAGTGGAACAAGGACATCCAGCTCAAGAGTTACTTGTAAAGGACAAAGAAGTGAACCACAATCATCAGAACTTCAAATTAAACCCCAAATCTTTCAGCTCACCTCTATGCCTGACTACCTGTCCTGTGCTCTGTTTGTGTCCCTCTGTCATTCTCATTAGGTCTCAGAATCACAGAATTCATTGAGTTGGAAAGGACCTTTAAAGATCATCTAGTCCAAACCCCTCCAGTGAACAGGGACATCTACAACTAGATCAGGTTGCTCAGGATCTGCTCCAGCCTGATCTTGAATGTCTCCAGGAACAGAGCATCTACCACTTCTTGTTCCACTCACCATAAAAAACTCTTTCCCTCTATCCAGTCTAGATCTCCCCTCTTTTAGTTTGAAATCATTTCCCCTCATTCTGTCACAACAGGCCATACTAAGGAATCTGTCCCAAGATCAGGAAGCCAACCTCTTCAGTGGCAGCACTGCTGATGAACAGTGTTGTATCTGTGTAGGACAGCACATGGGAATGCCCAGAAGGAGAAGGACAACGCCAACAAATTTAATATGAACAGTCTGACATTGTTTTGTTCTCATAATTGGCCATGGAAAAACGTTACAAGGGTGTAATGCTATCATAGGATGATAATAGCAGGATGGCTACAGCAAATGAGAATGAGCCCAAACACAACTGCTACAGACACAGAAATAAATGAAAAGAGCTACTCACCTTTGTACCAGGCTCAAGTAGACAAGGATCTCTAGCAAGAAATACCCTTGCCTCCACTGTCAACCCTTAAATGAGGTCTGGATAGGGGTGGAGCCAGGATCCACCCCTTCTAGTCACTCAGGTGCATTGCTTGCACCTGAACTTCCCTGGGTTGGCTCTGTCTTCCCACCAGGTGCTCAATCCCTGTTTCAGGCCATGATTTAGTATTTCCACTACAGAGTGTAATGGGACAATAGTACTACAGTGGTGGTTGCAGTGCACATCCATGCCACCTCACATCTTAGGACAGTTTCCTTCCCATTCCTGAGTTATCTTCAAACCCCAGCCTTCATTCAAGAGCTCTGGAGGAGCCACAAAGCCTGGAAGATAATTGCCAAGGTCCTGACATGGTTCCTCCAAGACAGGGAGACTCAGCTCTCTCATGAGCTCAGCAGAGGAAGGACAAAGCAGGAGGGCAGAAAACCATTTGGCTGTAACAAGATCCATAAGGAACTGAAATCAATACCCAAACACGGGATATAATTCCACTTTTTCATAACTCGAAATAACAATCCTGGTTTAAATGATTTACACAGCTTCTTGCATGATCCTTGTGTCAGAGACAGGGATGAAATCCAGCTCTCCTGAGTGACATTCATCTACCTCAGCCATAAGACAACCCGCTTTCTCCCTTCTGTCCCCCGCCTCATTCATTTCACATCTTCCAACTTGTACAAACAAATGAGTCAGGGGACTTAACAGACAACAGATGCCTTCACAGCATAATTCTGAATCATAACCCTGGCAGAGTAGAAGAAATCATGTGTGATTATTTAATTCAAGACTGTAACCTAAGGAACTGAATGAAAATTTGCAAACAACAATAATTCTGGTATTTTGTTAATTTTTAAATTAACATCTGTGTGTGTAGAAATTTTTTTTAAGATGTTAGCTGTTGAGTGAGTTTCTTTGTTTTGTTTTCTGCCATGGTCTAACTTTGACTACAACATAGAATCAGCTTTATAATCCCAGAGCAACAAGAGCACAAAAACAAACACTTGAGTTTCTCTTTTCTGACTATAGTAAAAAATGTGAAACAATAGACTTATTGAAGTCCTATCAAGAAAATACCTAAAAGACCCACATTGATTTTAATCTGTACTTTTATGTGTACTTATTCTGTATGTACAATCACATCACAATCAGATATACAATCCTATCTTTTCCTGATGTGTGTTTGGAGCCCTAATCTTTTAGGACTTCGAAGATCTGCAGTCCAGCCCACATATGTAGTGCACAGCACAAGCGATCTGACACTGTGCATGTTCAGTTTCTGGTAGGTTTGTTACACAAAGCAAACACACACAGAAGTTACAGTGCCCCAGATGAGTCACGTGTTCATTAACTATTCCACTGGGCTGCCAACATTTGCTGTGGAAGATAACAGCGCAGTAGATTCCCAGCAGAAAAGTTCTCTGCAAGGGAAAAGAAACAAAATTCTCTGCAAAGGACATCACACCAAAGCTGTTAGTTATGCATGAGTTCATAGAATTGGAACATGCAGATCAGATGAGTGTTTAGTTTCATACACCTCTAATCTGCTTTTGTTTTCATGGGTTATTATTTGACTGGGGATTGTGCTTTCACATTATCCATTCTTCCATGCTCATAATACATTCCAAAGAGAGGAAGAAGATATGGAGAGCAATAGAAAATAACTTCAGCAGACATCTTCTTCCTGGCTACAGGTGTAATTATTGGATTTGATAACCTACAAAGATTTTTCAAGTATCAATGACAAGGTTATGATTTATAAGCAAATCCTTTGAGTCTTTAAGATGGAGACTGCCTCTCCATATTACAGTTGAATTTTTAAATATTTGGCTATAGAAAATTCTCAGTAGAATAAATAAGAAGGACATTGACATAATGCGCCCTACATGATATGGCTAGGCTTCTTGAAGCTTCTTGAACAGCTATTTACTAAAGAATTAGAGACAAGGAAAGCATTATACTGATCAGATCAGCCTCAGCTTTAGCTATGGCCTTGCACTCTGAGCTCCGTCTACCAAGGCAGGATGATTTGAATCCTAAATCCCATCATCCAGATCCAACATCCAAAGAGCCAACATCACAGTGCAATAAGCAAGTGAGTCTTCTCAAACTGCACGATTTTTTCTACTGTTTGATTATGAGAGGAGTTAGTTCTGCCATTATTCATTCTAACAAAGTTAAATTAACTTGACAGTTTTATGTCTTCCCAATAACAAACAGCGAGGTAAACATATTCATCTAGAAGATCATTCAAAGCAAAAAGCTGACTTTCTTCTTTTGAGATGGGACCTGTACCTCCCTTGATAGCAACGCTTGAGACCCAAGTACTTGATCCATCAATTTGGTCAGTAGTCTCAAATCCTGGAGACCGCTCATGAATTCTCCTGCCTGCTTTTACCTGCCTGGGGAAGCTGTCAGCTCTCCCAAACAGGTTGGCACAGAGGCGTGTACAGGTTGGGCTCAGGAGTCAGCTCAAGCTGACTGAGCTCATCTGTACATACATAGGTGGCTTATGAAGACCTGAGTCTAGAACTACCTTCTAGAAAGCTTTTATTTTAACACCAAGAAGTGAGAGAGGTTGGGAGATTTCCCAACTAAATCACACCTGACTTTGTGATTGCCCTTTCCCTTCCACTCTCACTTTTATTTACAAGTCAGGCATGCTTTAACATAGAAAGCAAGCCAGAGATGTTCAGACACAGATATCCTCAAGGTTATTGAACAAAGGCTTGAACTTGTATCTCCTTAACATTTCCTTAGACTCAGCTGATGGGTCTTCAAACTCCACCATTTATTTATTTTGTCTATGATGCAGTGCTTTATTAATTCCACTGAACTGTTACATTTACTCTTAGTAGTTGTTTATTTCTGCTGGAAATATGCATACATTTGCCATAATATGATGCAGTTAAAAACAGGCCATCTTTTCATACATATTCTCATTTTAAAAAGTGCAAGAACAAGGAAACTTCAACTCAAGAGAAGAAAGGGATTAGGATACAATTTCTATCAAATCTTCAGCATGCCTTTCACAAGCTCTTATATTCTCACTTTGTAAGCACATAGTGTATAGTACATGAAGTACAAATGTCATCAATCTACTGTTTACAGTCTCTCTAGCCTGAATGGCTAATAAGTTTAACACATACATTTTTCAGTACAAATTAAGCCTGTCAGAATGACTCACACTTCTATATAAAGGAAGTTCTAAACATATTTATGGGGAAATTTAGTTGTCAAAGTCAGTTAGCTTGTTGAAGTAAGAGGAATCCCATGTTTCTTTCTAACCTTTCAGAGAACATGGTGTTTGGCAGATGCAGACCAGTGCAAGATAAGTGGTTTTTAAACTTGTTTGTGTATGGGTGTGTGTGTGAAGAGAGCAATTACATACTCAGGAGAGCAATTCTGTGGAAGTTGAAGACATACTTCTTTGCCTTTTAGGAAAGGCAAGGGCCTTTCCACAAACTAGTGAAAACTGAGGAAGGGCTTGTATACTCTTTTTTTTTTTTTTTCCCTCAGTGATACAGTTGATATACTGAAAGACATTACCTACAGCTCTTGCTTTGCTGGTATCCTCAGTTCTAACACTACAACTTGTTGCGTTTCAAGATCATCTTTAGTCTCCAGTTTCTGAAATGTTTATATAAATATTGTTGCTCAGAATGATCTTTTCCAGAAGAAAGGGTCTAGCAAAGCAAAGGTGTTGTAAGCTAAACATAGCTGAAAGCCATACCATTTTTTTTTTTCCAACCAAAAAGAGCAGACTAAAAAGGAATGCAGAAGTTCTTCAGTTTATTTGGTCGACTAGCCAAGAAACTGATTTTCTATTCAGGCATTGTTTCAATGGAAAAATTCTGAGCAGCCTATAATGAATCCTTCCTCTCATTGTTGCTCTAGAGACCCTAGGAAACAGGATGACTTGCCAAGAATACAGAGTTAGTTGTTTCTCCTTTCATTATCATACCTCATATCCTGCAAAAAGACATAGAGTCATAGAATCATAGTCACAGAATCACAGAATGGCTTGGGTTGGAAGGGACCTTAAAGCCCAACCAGTCCCAACCGCCTGCTGCAGACAGGGTTACCATCCACTACATCAGTTTGCCCAGGGCCTCATCCAGGAATGGGAAACTTCTCTGAGCAACCTGTTTCAGTGCCTCACCACCCTCTGAGTTAAAATATATATATTTATTTTATTTATTTATTAAAATCTAATATAAATCTCCCATTTTTTAGTTTAAAACCATTCCCCCTTGTCCTATCACTATCTGCCCAGACCACACATGCCTCCTTTACACTTACTGTGCTTCAAAGCCTAAAACCTACATCCAAAATGGATGAATTGTTGCCTACAAAGCACAGCAGTTAATGCTTATTTGTTTGTTTCCAAAGCAACAGGCCCTGTGCAAGACCAAGATTAACAGCTTGAAACCTTGTCAGATAGGAAGAACTTCATTTGAACCATAAGTGCAAAAGAACTGCAAAAGACCCTGAGGCCAGAAGAAAAAGTAGCAATAGGAAGTGTAATTCTGGAGCACGGTGATGACAGAAAACAGCCAGAAGGTGGAGAACGCAGGCACAGGAAGGATGGTACAACTGGAGGGTTAAGGGAAAAGAGACAATTATCCTTGACAATTTACAGTAGAGAGTGGTGTTTTACTCTGGAGGGGATGACAAGAAGAATCCTAACCTCCTTCCCTCCAACTCCACTCCCAGACTTACAGCCTGTGTCCCTGAACTGAGGTTATTAAATATATTTATCTGTGAAAAATACAAGATGTCTGAAGTACCTGGCAATAAATACAGCCTACTTCTTCCATATAGACTGCCCTCATTTCCAGGTTACATGCATAAACGTCTTCGTTTTACATCTCTTCAGATATCCAGGCACACACCTTTAGGCAGTTACATCACTGTTGGAGTCTTTCCCCAAAGGCCTAGTAGACCTAACCAGCAAAAGGAAAGCTGAACGTGGGCCTTGTAATTTGCATTCTTGACCTTCAAACACTGATAAGCCATCGGAGTCCTTTGTTTGGAGCCTGGGACCTTTTGTGGACTTCAGTTCTTGTTTAGCTATTAGTGCCCTGTGCTCCAGCAGGCAGATGGAGCAGCATGAGGAACATCCTTCTAATATTTCCCTTCTTATCAGCATCCCATTCAAACAACAGAAAATTTTCAACAGAAATGTTCATCTCTTCAGGATCATGAGAAGATCACCTTTTAATCCAATAGAGGATTAAAGTGAAATGCCTGTTAATGGGGAGACTATGCTCCCAAGGATCAAAGCAAGCCTTAACATGCCACTGTACACCTTCTCTATGGGCAGCTAATGCTAAACTCACCCACTACGAGCTTTACTGCATTTTTAATGAACATTTGAATTCTCCACTTCCACCCAGCAGGCATTAGGTTAGACAGTGTGCTGAGGCAGGTGGGCAGCATTTCATGTTGTAATTTTCAGTTAAAGTTAGAGCCTGCTTTCAAGCCCACTTTTTGTAAAACTGACCGTTTCTTCTAACTAATAGTGTTAATCAACCAATGTAGTATCAACAACAGGTTATAAGGGATTGTTCTTACCTACTTAAAAGAATTTCCTTTCTGGAAGATTGTGTTTAGTTCCTTTTTTGGGAACGGAAAGGGAAGCTCAGCATCAGCTGAACTGTTTCAAGTCAGGCCAGTCACCATGGCAACATTTTTTCTGATATTAGAGAGCATCACTTGGGAAGTGTGGTTAGTGCAATAGCATCGAGGATCATTTTCATATATTCACTTTAGCCTTATGTCTTAAAGGCACGGTGTCCTTTTCTTGTGAAAAAGACTGTGATACAATGCACAACACAGAGAACAGAGGGGCATAAAATTATACATAGCAAAGAAATTGAATGGTTTCAGCCAAATACAGACTTTGAAAAGTTTGGCTGGCAGAAACCTACCTTTAGCTACCCAACAACTTGGCTGACAAGCATAGCTGTTCTAGACCCATTTTTCTCCACTGACTATAGTATAACAGTGTTTGTCTGCTATTTAGCTATAATCAGATGCACAGATGCAGAATACTTCTGAGCTGCACAATATTACCTTGAATAATGACTGTGCTTGAGTTGTTTCACTTCTTGTCACATTAGATTGAGCTGTGTTTAAAATATGCTGGTTTTGCTTTTAACAGTAAGGATAAATATGTAATTTTACTACACTTGGGGATTCTCAGTCTATAATGTCATTCTTTTTACTTTTTTCCTCTCTGGAGTTAAGAACATAGCTTCTAAATGTGCTTGAAAAGAGCTGTTTAAGGACGTGGTGGATTCTTAAATGAAATCTTTGGGATGATTTGCTCTGATACCATGAGAAGTGCTAGATTCAGTGCAGGATTAGGAATGAATATGATGTGTACAAAGCAGAAAGACAGTCATACCTATAATTACAAATAAAAGTATTCAAGATTCTTTCTTGTCAGTTAGAAAGAGCCAAAATTCATGATAGGATCAGAGGCCATCTACCTCAATTGAATCAATATTTGGTCTAAATATTACATTTCAGGATATATAAGTACCAAAAATACATATCTCTCACTTTTTTATTCAGTGGACTAAAGAAATCTTTTCACCATTTACCACACTGTGAGGAATAGTGAGCCAAATTCTGATTTCACTTCCATCCATGTAAGACCTGATCTGGCAAAGGAAACTCCTCAGGATTTACAAGGTGGTAGAATGAGCTCAGGATACAGCCCTGTGTACTGCATGAGGTAATGCTTACCCCTATAGCTGCCTGGAGTGTTTCCTTATGGACCATGGAAGAACTGCTCAGTCTGTGCAGGAATCACTGAGTGAAACTCAGTGGCCTCTCTTCTGCATGAGGTCAGACTAGATAATCAGAGTGCTCCCTTTTGGCCTTGAAATCTATGAATCTATTAAATGAAAACAAATGTTACAATTAATCAAACTGCTTTTCCCCTGCTCTAACCCACAGTGTTAGTCATGAAAAATTGGCCTCTCAAGACACTGTTCTTTATGGCCATTTTGACTGGAGTTTGGTGCAATACCGCCATGAATTAACCACACCACAAGTGTCAATCTTTCCATTTCATTTTTTTCACATTGGTTGCCTGCTGAAACTCAAATTATGTTAGACCTTCAGAATGCACGAATAAGTGTCCCCACCAGTAAAAAGATTCAGTAGGAGTCAGGACGGTAACATCCAGCTGTAGTGGAGACACGGAAGTGTCTGCCAGCTGCAGCCTGAAATACTGAGACACAACATAATAACAAATGGCATACATCACACGTGGGCAGAGTTTAATGTCCTAGAATGGAAACCCTGTTGCATCACCCATGAGTAGAGGATTGAATTATTATAACTGTCTAAGTGTAAACAGGATACAAGGTGCATATTTTTACTTGGATCCCACACTCATTATGTATTTGGCATGCCCATAAACTATGACCAGTGCATGCTGCAAAACCTGAGACCCATCTGGGGTAACGTGAAGAGGACAAAATTAGAGATGCCTCCTTCACACAATAAAAAGTTGACAACATAAGCAACCTACCCAATGATTAAGCTATCCTGAAAGTAACTGTTCTCAGTCACATTAATTGTTCAGTGTAATTGTTTGACTTCTTCCTGTAAACAAAATACATGAATTGTTAAATTTATCTGAAATGTTAAGTAATTTACCAATAGTCAAAATCAAACAAAATGTAAAGGCTGCATTACCATATATGCAAAGTGGTTACAAAATATGACCTGCATTATCATAGCATGCCTTGGAAAATGGGACTTATGAAGGTGAAGTTTTGCTGTATGTAAGGTGCGTTGTTTATATGCTTGATACAATGATTTGGGTAAAAAACTGCACTGAGAATAATCTTTTAAAACAAAGAACTTTTCAGATATAATTTTCCGGATAAGATATAAATGGAAAAATATTCTACCTCTTCTTTTGGCCATCTATCAGCCTGTATTATAATAATGGAGTAAGGGACAAGAAACTTTCAGTTACTCTGAGAAAAAAAAATAGAAAATAGCAATACATAAACTTGATTGAATATGAAAAAAAAATAGTTAAGCATTATTTCATTGTCTAAATGTACTACGGTTACATTCTTCTGTAATTCTTTGGGCTTAGGAGGCATATGAATTTCCAAAAGGGGAGTGAGTTTGAAATGGCAGTGTCTCCTCTGATTACCAACACTAGGAATGATTGGTATAGGCTTTTCTACTGAGTTAAATATAACATTTGAATACAGCTGTCATCTTAATGAGTATATCAATATATGAATGACTCAGAAAAATTTAGCATTTGTCTTGAAGTCATTTCATGAATTGCATCCTATTATCCAGGACAAATGGCAATGCTACGGTGCCTACACGTAGCCTTCTTGCCATTTTTTTCAGGTGTCATAGGATGTCTGAGACATCTACATTGCACTGGCAGATATGACCTGCCTCCTCTAAAGATGCAGCTGGAGATCAGCCAGGATACTGTGGAGCAGCTACCACGGCACGAGGCATCAGTGGTTAGTCAGCTGAATGAAGCCTGAGGCATCCAAGTTCTCGCTGTATTAGAACAGATCTACTCGATACAGTCACCAGAGTCTGTAGGGTGACTCAAATTGCCTTAATGTAGGCAGCTAGTGGCTAAGGAGTCAAGTTGCTCTCTGGGTTTCTGTGAGTGCATTAACTAGATCTCCACTGACTCTAAAGGAAGTCTGAATACCTAGCTTGCATGTAGATGGGTATACAAGGGTACATGGAGTGTACCCATGGATTCCAAAGTGTAGGGATCAATATAGCTGTCCAAACATTTAGATTTATTTAAAATAATCAGGGCATCAAACTGCTTTCAAGAAAGGCAAAGGTCTAATGTATATTCTGCATTGCAAGTCAAATTGTTACAGTGATGTTTCAGATACATTTGAGCATAGTCTGTTCTTGTAAGACCCCACCTGGACTACTGCGTCCAGTTTTGGAGCCCTGAGCACAATAAGGACATGGAGTTGTTGGAGCAGGTCCAGAGGAGGCTCACAAAGATGATCAGAGGGCTGGAGCACCTACCCTACAAGGACAGACTGCGAAAGCTCTTCAGTCTGGAGAAGACTCCAAAGAGACCTTATAGCAGCCTTCTAGTACCTGAAGGGGGCCTATGGGAAAGCTGAGGAGGGACTTTTTAGAAGGGCAGGTAGTGACAGGATGAGGGGAAATGGTTTTAAACTGAAAGGGGGTAGATTTATACTAGGTAACAGGAAGAAATTCTTTACTGTGAAGGTGGTGAGACACTGGAACAGGTTGCCCAGTGAGGTTGTGAATGTCCGTCCCTGGAAGCATTCAAGGCCAGGTCGGATAGGGCTGTGAGCAACCTGGTCTAGAGGGAGGTGTCCCTGCTGTA
>JAOWBP010001760.1:77130740-77144204 GCA_028571105.1 Tragopan temminckii | reverse complement strand
ACACCAATACAGCCATATGGCCCACCCAGGGAGGTGGTGCCCTGGCAGTGTTCAAGAGGTGTCTGGATGAGGAGCTATGAGATATGTTTTTCTTTTTTTCTTTTTTCTTATGTGTTTAGAGGCTTGTGGTAGCAATGGTAGTGGGAGGACAGTTGGACTAGATGATCTTGCAAGTCGTTTTCAACCTTGCGATTCTATGATTCTATTATTCTATATATCCACCAAAGTTTCAGCTGTTAAGAAGTACCTAAATTAAGACTCATTATCCCTTCAGATCGCTGCCTCCTTGCTGAGAAATAAAAGGCTTTTATGTAGGGTAATTCAACATAGCTAAAATCCAGATCAATTCCCAAGATCCTGTCAGTACATTAAAATGTATTACCACAGAGCCTTTTCCTCTGGAAACCGAACTCTTGTGCTTCAGGAGGGCCGTTCCCAATGATACCCACTGAAGGGTTCAGTAAAGGATGTTGTGGCTCTTGAGGCTTTAAGTGTTTTTCTGGCTGTTTGTCATTGTATTCACCTACTCACAAGCAGAAAGTACCAAATTCCAAAAGATCTTATTTAAAATATGGCTTTCAAGGAATCCTTTATTCCCTGGACAGCCACAGACAATATATGCCTTTGTTTTAAAAAGTGAGTCAACAGATCTAACTACTGAAGTCAACGTCATGGAAAACAGGAAAACTTCCATTGAAATCCATTTTGGAGGGGTTAGAAGCAGATTTTTAATCAATTAGATCTTTTTTAGATACTCGGGGAAGAGAAGAGTTTTGGGATTATGACCTGACTTTATTCCCATTGAAGTTAATGGGAGCTTTGCCATTAACTTTGAAAAAGGATGAGGCCCAAAACTTTTGAGAGAATAACGCAGTAGTAGTTAATGGTTCATGCAGACCTCCTCAGTTGAAAATACCTTTGTGGTTCCAAGTTTCCATCTACCTTTCCTGGATAAACATGGACATTTAGTTCTCTATTTCAAATTGTTTCCAACTAACATTTGCAACACAGTCATAGTCCATTTTTGTCTTCCATTAAAAAAAGAAATATTTAGCATGTTCCATGATGTTAGGAAATGCCAAGGAATCATTCCAGCAAGTAAAATTTCATACATCTAGCTGGCTAGGAAGAATAAATAATGACCTTTTCCACATGCCAGCAAATATAAAACGTTCATATTTCCACAGGCACAAGCTTAATGGCCATCTGAGATGTCTGATTCATTTATGATTTAAGCAGTGTTTATAGAAGTTGACCAAAGAATTTACTCGATATCATTGAGGAATGCAAAACACATGAGTAAATTATACAATGCAGATATCCACAAGAAATTCACCAAAAGTGAAGCTAAGTACATTTACACTAAATAAAATTTTGCATGCACATATACTTCTATGCAGTCATGTAAATCCAGTCTCCATCATTTCAGATCAATTCTGCAGTTTTTAAATTAGCATATTATAATATCAGATTGTAAGCCTAAATGCAACTCTTCTCCTATCTTCTTTATACAATTACTTTTCCTCTACTCTTCATCAACCTCTGTGTTATATGTGTGTTTATTATAGGGCTGCTACTAACTGTAGGCCCTATCTCAAGCTGTAATATTTGTTTCTGTGTCCAAAATAGTCACCTAGAGTCACTGGAGATTGGTTACATGCTGTTTCAGAATGGTGTGGAGCTCCACAGGTCATGTGCCATATTTGTAAAACTTGCACAGATGTCTTGGGCACACTTCAAACAGGACTAAATACTCTATCCATGGGGAACAATGGAAGAAGATCTACATTTTATTCTAAACCTGAAATTTAACGTCCTTCAACATATTCATAGGATTTCATCACAGTCAGTGCAGATACCTTCAACAGCAGATTCATCTCATCTGTTGTAGATGGTTATGAAAGGCTGTAATGAATTAAACTCTGGAAGTGTCCTCTCTTCAATGGCTATGGCTATGTTTCAGTAAATGAAGTATTTTAAGCTAGTGTCCATGCTCAACCTCCAGCATACAGTTGTCTGTACTGCCTAATTGTTGTGATGCTCCCTGGTGTAGCTTTGGCTTGGGTCAACTAGCACTCTCCAAAACAGTCTGGACGTATTTCAGGAGCTAGCACTAGCCAGGGACTGTTCTCAATAATGACAAAGGAACAGACCATGTTTCATTTACTGGAAAGATGTAGCTTATATAACTAGCTAAGATGAGGTACTTAAAATTTCAGCGTGGCCCTAGTCTAGATGAGATTAAACCATCTAATACAACTGAAATGTTTGCAGCTGGCCAGTAACTGTAGACATTCTGCTGAGCATAAGAACTTTGGTCTCACTATTACAGATGAACTCAAGGATTGCTGGTTCAAAATCTTGTCTTACCCTGAAACGGCTGAGATAGAATTTCTCAGTCTTGCTTAGAATTGGCCTCATAGCACTGTTGTACAAACAAGACCTAATAAAAAACACATCTCAAATACATTGAATGAAAAGGTAAAGTGAAATGCTGGAATAAAGTCTGTAGTGTTATGTAGCAAATAAATTAAAAGCAGTGTGGTCATTTTAGTTAAGCAGTATGATTTTCAAAACATCTATTCATCCTTTTATGGACCAGTTGTTCAATACTGATGTACAATTACACCCTAAAATGGGTATGCTATAATACATGCCAGGCCTAGTACCGTGTCACAAAAACAGACATGCTATGACTAACATGCTATCTTGGGTACTTCAGCTGGCTACTGGAAGCTAAGAGGGATAAAATAAGGCTATTGTGACTAAAGGAATTTTTTCATATTTGTTCTTAAATTAAAGACTATGTAATATGTAAAACAACATGAGGAATATGTTTTCCCTTATGATCTCTCACATTGGTCATAAATACATTATTTCCTCTGTAGTGACTTCTCAAAGGCATTAGGCAATCTGGATGTAATTCATTTGACTTATATTTTGCAGGGTCATATTCTCCTGTGTTATTGCTTTGCTATAAAGGGTCTGCATAAAGAGCATCCCAGAATACAGTCAGACTTAAGAAGGAAAATTTTTCAAAGCAGTAATCTGGCTGCTTATTATGGCCTATTTTGTGGAACGTAGTCAAAAGGTACAAACAATCCGAGCATCTAGCCTCAGTTAAGTGAAGAGTGGGACTTGTTTCATGGTCAAATACTTAGTCTCCCTGGAACAATTTGTTTGATTCCTGGAAGAGCTGACTTGGATGCTGAGATTTCCAAAGTTCCACTGGACACCATGAAATTCACAGTGGGAGTGGCCTCAGCCTGCTAGCCAAAAAGTTAAAAACCTGAGGTACTCTTACTTGTGGTAAGTTTTACACACAGTGGCAGGTTTCACATGACTCCAATGAGTCATGACCTATGGCCAAAGGAGTACTTGTACTCAGTGGTACAAAGTATGTCACTGTGGTTATTTGGCTTCTTCTCTCATCCCAGCTGTAGCTGTAGGTAAAAGCTCTTGATGATTAGTTATAAAATGTGCTTGATGATTGCCTGGGATTAAAAAAAAATCCTGAAATGATGCAACATCCACAGGCATTGATGCAAAGTGTCCATAAACTTCACATGGCTTTTAGTTCAGACTCTGCAGGGACATACTTTACTAAGTGGGCAAGGAAAGTAGGCAGTCAGGAGGTGATTATCATCTTTACATAAGCTGCTCGTCTGACTGCTGGGAGTAGGAGATCCAGCTGGGAATGTTCAAGCCACTGTCTGTGTTGAAGTTATGTCATCAATACTGTAGCTCTTGGCTGGAGTAATTTCAAATAATAAAAGTTACTTTAGTTTGTAAAACTAGCTTTTGGATATACAGAAGGGTGTCTAGTGTCTCAGTGTTGATCTTCAAACAACATCTTTCACTCTAAAACAGTATTAAGGGCCAAATTCTCTGTGGCTTCAACCCAGACTCTAACATTACAGCTGCAAGTTCTGCACAGGGTGAGTAGCCTTCTAAATATACTGGTCCTGAAGTGTACATAGTGTAATTCACACACAATCAAGGAAGGAATGGCAATGGATCAACACAGAGATAGAATGATCATAAATAAGCCAGAATTTGTTTCCTTTTCTAAAAACACGAGGAATTTTCTGGGGACTTTTATTAGAAGGGCGCCTGGAAGAAAGAAATGTATCAGGTGAAATTAAAGAGTATAATGAATCACCGAATGAAGATTCATACCACTTCATAATTCATAGTAAAATCTAAACCAACCAAAGAAGGCAACATTAGGTAAGTCTCAGAGTCTCAGTGGGAAAAACAGAGCTAGAGAAGAGTGAGCTCTTCCTGCTCTATAGGAGCAGTAGCATTCTAAAACCATCACTTCCCTGGGGCTATTGCACTAAGCTACCAGTGCAGCTGCAGTAGATATAATCACTGTTCTAATTTTCTGGGAGTCAAAACAAGTGAATGTAATACTCTGGGACTTCCAATGCATGGTACATTGACTGTGGAAAGGTGAGATGCAGTTTCATAGAATCAAAGAATCATAGAATGGTTTGGGTTGGAAGGTCATCTAGTTTTTAAGATCATCTAGTTCCAACCCCCTGCTATAGGCAGGGACACCTCCCTCTAGATCAGGTTGCCCAAAACCTCATCTGGCTGCCTCCAGGGAAGAGATATTCACAACCTCACCGGGCAACCTGTTCCAGTGTCTCTCCACCCCAGAGCAAAGAATTTATTTCTGATATCTAGTCTAAATCAACTCACTTCTAGTTTAAAGCCATTTCACCTCATTTTGTCGCTACATGCCCTTATAAAAAGTTCCTCCCCAGCTTTCCTGTAGTCTAACTTCAGGTACTGGAAGGTTGCTGTAAGGTCTCCTCAGAGCTTTCTCTTCTCCAGGCTGAGAATTTTCTTACATAAGATGGGATTTAGTCTTCCTCATTTAAGCCCTGGAGGTAAACAAAGCAGTGCTAGGGCATAAGCATCCAACCATCCATACTACTTTTTTGTTGGCACGTCTCTGTCATGTTTCCAAGCTGTGACTGGTTGGTGGTGTTCCAGGCACAGCTCAGGAGCTGGTGTGGGCGCTTCCAATAGGTGACAGTAATCAGCCTGTTCTTTCAGTGAGGAAAAAGAAGGGTATGAGAGACTTTAATGACACAGCTGTAGCTAATTTGTGCGACTTGGCTATAAAAGCCAGAGACTAGGCCTGGGCTCTCCTCACTCTATTATCCTGGGTCTCATCTTAGCTGCCTGAACAAGCAAAAAGATTCTCACTCCCTCTGGAAGTGTTTAAAGTATCCAGCTCTCTCCATGGAGGGAATCTGCAGTATTCAGTTTGGAATTCAGTATTTCACTTGACACCCACTTGGATTAGGCAGAGAGGTCTGCACCTTGATTTACTACAGCTGAGGAACACCATGTAGCATCTGCAATTCCCTACACCTCTCTACAAGTACAGTTCTGTTGATAACATCAATGCATTCTTAATAGCAGTGATATTAATTAATGGCTTATTAAGTATTGCCAGCAAAGAAGAACATGTTCAGCACAATAATAAATCTTTTATTTGAATTAATTATTACAATAAAACTGTTTTTTTTCCTTAACTCAGAACAAATGACTTGAACAAACTGTATCATGCAGACTAATGTTTAAATTGAATATGTAATTCTAGGGCAGAGGAAAACAGCACTACTTACATTTAGGGAGCCGTGACATTATCATTCCTGAAATCCTTAGGGTCAAACTCACTTCTAATATATTCTGCACTTTGCTCTTGACTTTGCAAAAGATTATATTATGATTGAAGTATTTCTGGTTTTAATGTAGAAGGAATAAATGCCAATGGCATTTCATTTTTTTTAATTCATCTATGTGTTCTACCACCCATCATGAACTTCTCTTGACATCAAACATATCCCCAAACTCGTCTCAGATTTAATCCCGCTTGTAGCCATGAATATCATTTATGACAGGTTTGTGGCCTCCATTTTTTGTCAGAAACAACTGAGTTCAACTGGCTTAGGAAACCTCTTCCAGCAGCAGCAGTCCTCTTGTTTACACCAATAAACTGGGAAATGCTGCTCTCCATATCTAAACCAATGTAGCTCCCATCTATACAGGAGTCTTACACTGATTTTCCTGGAATCTGAGCACCCTGAATGAAATACCCAGAAGATACTGTTTGGTGCTGGCCTTGTCACCTAGACATTGTCATTAAAGAATGATGTTGTTAATCCCTGCTTTTAATGCAATAAATATTTCAAATCTTGTGGCAAAAGATTTCTAAATAGCCTTTCTATTAACCAGTTCTCCTAGAAACGTGCACTGAGTTGGGAAGGTTCAGGTTAGGTATTAAGAAGAATTTCTTCTAAGAAAGACCAGTTAGGCATTGGCACAGGCTACCCATGGAAGTGGTGGAGTCACTGTCCCTGGAGGCATTTAAGGAATGGGTAGATGTAGTACTTAGGGATACGGTTTAGTGGCTCATATTGGTGGTGGGTGGATTAGATGATCTTAGAGGTCTTTTCAAACTTACTGATTTTACAATTCTTTGAATTCAGCCAATCACTCAAGCCTTATGAAATACAACACAGAAGGCAAGGAAAAGCGAAAACAACCAGTTTCTCTTTTGGTATAAGGTTACCATGGGAGCTTGAAAGATGCAAAGACAGTACTGAAAATCTATTAGCTAGCTGATGTTTCGTAATCCTTAATCCCACCCCTACACACTCACAGAGCTGCCCCTTTACCTGCTGGAACGCAACAGGCAGCTCTAGCAAGCTGTGTGCTCTAAGGTTCAGAGAAGACAAAAAGAGCTTTGCAGACAGGGCTAGTCCTCCTCATGCTGCCCAGATCTGCAGCTCTGATGAACTGGGAGAGAGCAAGAGGAAATACTTCAGAACAAGGTATAAGACCAAGAAAGTTGGCATAAGAATCGTGCTGGATCTTATTTAGTAATTTTTATAATAAAGATACGCTAGAGCAATTTTTCTACAAATGGATATCATTGAATTTTGCATCCAGAAAGGTTGTGCCTTTATCACCACAATCTATATAGATTCTTTTAAAGTAAAGCACAAAGGAACTCCAGAGATTTGCTGAGACATATCAAATGTGCATGGAGTTATCCTTTCCAAGGAATGAAAGGTTCCTCCCAACAAGTGCTGCAGTGACTAACTGAAATTCTTGCTATATACAGGTTTATAAATAAATCTAAAAACAAATAAAAGGAAAGAGTCCGTTGTATTCCAGTACCTTGAAGTCTGAAGCAAAGGCTTAATGGTAAAATTCAGTTCAGGGTAATTCAGCACAGTGCACTAATTGCTTATGAATCATAGCCAATTCATCTTTTGCCAATAATATTCACTAGTTACTACCCAGAACTGCATTCAGCTAAGTCTAACAGCCTGAATGGACATTTTCTGTTTTTTATTAGCTTTTCAATGATTTCTTCACTTACTTGCAATCTCTGTAGTCTCATAAATCTGACATTCTTTTCTCCATTGATGCTAAGCTTCAACATCGGCTGTAGAGAGTACCTACTCACTCTCAAAAACTTTGGGAAATAGGGATTTGAAACTTAACAGGCTAAAAGGACCCAAATGAAGCCTCATGTGTTGTGAATTACTCATAATAGATGAAATGTGGATAACACCCACCCTTCATTATTTTAAATGAAAAACAGTACTTTTTTTTCTTTTTTTTTTTTTTTATCTAGAGGGATGTTGTCGGAAGAATGGGACAATAAAGTGCGAACTCTAGATTCATAATCTTTAAGTCAGGCAGGCACGAATTTGGATGCAGAAAATGCAATTCACCTTGTCATTAGATGTCTTCAAATTTGGTAGATGTCCAAATGCTAGGCTGCTTTTATCAACTAATAGGCATTTCTAAGACAAACCTGCTGACCTGTTTTATGCATTTGCTGTAAGACAAGGTGAAGTGTCAGCTTCTTTCCATTGACTATAAATTGAGTCACGATGAGCAGCTAAGATGTAGATGTCTAGAAAAACTCTTGCCTGCATTTCTTTTTCATATTTTCTGCTTTCTGTGCAGCCATTAAAAGAATCTGGGAATCCCATTCTGAGGCCCAAATCTCTGCCTAATCCATGGTCACAAATTCCACTCTGCTGTGTAGCTGCCATGTAGATGAACCTGAAAATACTGCATATCTCTGCTGCAAACCCTACTGTGAATCTAGAAGCTCAAGTTACTAGCAACCTCTTCCCTAGTGGCTCATGCTCCCACAGCTATCACTCCTTCAGTTAAGGCTCTGAAATACCTCCCATGGAGGTATTTCTAGTATGTCCAAATATATGAAAAAAGAGAAGAAAAACTCTTCTGGGGCTATTTATTTAGTAAAGATCAGAATGTGGTGAGTCCAAAACAAATCAAACAAAGAGGAAATAAATATATGTGACAGATATTTGTCATATTACTTTATATGAAGCACTTAATACGAAGTAATTAGATGTATCAGTGATACAGACAGACTGATTCTAGTTAATATATGCAAAGAAGTGTTGGATATTCATTCTATTTCTGGAATATTATACTGTCAACTATTCCCAGCATCCTTAGCAGATCTTGAGACAGTCCTGGGAGTAGGAAGCAGGTAGGCAAGTAATACAAGTTGCTCTTTCTTAAGCGTACAACTAGAGCCTTTAATTCACTCCAGAAACATCAAATTCCAAATGTTGACCATGACAAGAAGCGGACACTTTCTATGTCCGTACACAAAACAGAAGATAGTTGTAAGCCAGAAGATAAACAGAAACCATTAACCTATTCTACATCTGGGGAAGATTAAAAGAGAACGTGCTGAAATGTCTTTTCGTTTCCTCCTAAGGAAACATACTTCATCACTCATAAAAACCTATTAATTGGCTGCAGATTGGCTAAAAGTCATGTCAGTTACAGTAATAATAATGGCAGCTATGAATAGTTTTGGTGCTCAAGCAGTTGTAACCAAGTTCCAAAGTTAACAACCCACAACAAAAAGAAAAAAAAAATAGAAAGAGTTCTCATCTTTCTAGGGTTTCTCATTTAAGTTTGGCTACTGAGAAGTGAAGGCTGTGAAATAACAGTTTGTGCCATGAAAAATTTCTCTTCAGTAACACTGGAGGACAGAACCCAGAAACATCAGCTTTTCCTTATAATCCCCTGACACGAAGCACGTACCCTCCCATGGCCCAGCTGCTCAAGCTGTCTCACAGGGCAGATCAAGAAGGAACCTTGTCAGCTATTATTGATCATTAATTTATTACCATATTTTATTGTAGCACTCCTGCTCCATGACAGATAAGCAGAGTCAAGAAATTTATAGGCCTTTTGAACTTACAGGCTAAAGCAGCAGTGGCTATTAAATAGTGTACTGTTATAAAAGAAGCTGAGGCCCCATAAAAGAAGGAAAATGGGATGAAAGGTGTCTCCACAGATCTTCATCTCATCTCCCACAGACTTATACTAGTCCACTAATTTCTGATTAATAACTCATTAGGGATGGAGTGAATTTCTAGAAGGAAAGTAAAACCAGTTCTAAAGTGGCATGACTTGCCAAAACAAGCAGACATAATTTCCTTCTTCTATGAGCAGGTAAACAAACATTTGGTGATGAATCAGTATGGATTGACCCTAACCACCTTTATACTGACAACATTCTGTTTTGTGAGATAAAATTGGAGAAAACCTGAAATTTCTGTTGTAAGTTACCAGTCTTCCAAGAACTTTTCTGGACCCCTTTAAATAAAACACATCATTTTCCTTTGCACAGAGAAGCCTGGGCAAGAAAATTTAAATAAATCAGTACAAATACGTTTTGTGTCACTTAGAAAAGTAACAAGCACTTTTTAAGAATATTCAGTACATTACATTCCATCAGCTGCAAAGGAGACACTGGCAAAACAACAATTAATTTATTTCACTTATTTTCCTTACACATATGCATATTTTAAACATCCAGAACTATTCTGGATAAAGAATAACCACTTTTTATTATGTTTGAAATAAGTTTTGAATGGCTTCATCTGAAGATCTTGCTCTTGCATAGGACAAGAGAACAGAATCAGCTGAAATTTCACACTGCATGATTTCCCTAAATCTGCTCAATACATTAGAAGTAAATCTGGCATTAGGTGCTCCCTTTCTACAAAGTACCTTTCTGTTTCTACAGAAAGTCTATATCGCTTCTTTCTGACTCAGTTCTGGAGCTAGAGGAATTTTCTTTCCCATTCCCCATTCAAAAATAGTCATTCTTCCAAACATGGTCTCTTATCAAGTAAAGGCCATCAAGTCTTCTTCTTTACAAATGTTATTGTGGGAGAACAAATTGCACAATGCAAAACTACAGGCCTGAATTCAGCATCTAGGTAAAGCAGCAATTGTAATGTGTTCGGAGATGATCTTGCTTTGTATTCTCTTTTGTAGTTTTTTCTCCAGTCTTACAAGAACAGGAGGTCAGCATCCCCAAAAAGCCCAACAGTGTTTTTTCTCCTCATTCTCAGTTCAATGTAGCGAGGACTAGCAAAGATACAGCCTTCCCACAGAAGTTTCTACCCAAACATTTTCTATTTCAGTCCTGCTGTTCATGTCTTTATGTGTTCATGATTAAATGAAACCATTTAATCTTCATCTTCCTTGATGGTGCCCTAGCTCTGTGCTGCTCACATCATTGTGCCATATGTGCAGTATGGATGTGTTGTTGCTAGTGTAGCTGTTAAACCCCATATGCTTCAGTCTGTGGGAAAGAAAATATTATATATGCAATCAACAGGCCATTTCTCATGTAAGTTTGTTTTAATGCATTAAAACCAGTTAGATTTAGATCAGTTAGATTTAATATGCATAATTCTTGACTTACTCCTGCTAACCCTGAAACCATGCAACCATGTTTAAAAAAAAATTGACCCTAAAATTCAGGTATACCATGTGCCACTGTGATATCAAAATTCCACATAAACAGCAACCAGTACACAAGAAGAAAAGAGGAGAACGTGGACTCTACAACTGGTGTATATCATCTGACGTTTTTAAGTGTTATCCATGTATTTCCTCCTTCTGAAGGTTCATAGAATCATAGAACTATAGAATGGTTTGGGTTGGAAGGGATCTTTAAGATCACCTAGTTCCAGTGTCTCACCACCTTCACAGTAAAGATTTCTTCCTAATATCTAGTCTAAATCTACCCTCTTCCAGTTTAAAACCATTTCCCCTCATCCTGTCACTACATGCCCTTATAAAGTTCCTCCCCAGCTTTCTTGTAGTCTCCCTTCAGGTTATTTTCCTATTGTATATTGTGCAATTTGGTGCAACCAAGTATTACGTGACATTACTTAATTCTGCATTTCCTTACCTCTGGGATGATGTTTAAGGCTAATTCCTCTTGTTCCAGAATCAAGCACCATGTAATGAAGTGATAACCTACCACTTGCTTTGTGAAAAGGACATAAGTAATGAGACAACATTACAGTAGGGAACTGGTTGACATACACAATAAGTAAACTATACTCTGTTCCAGACAGTTAATGATGAATTAAAATTAACCCCTGATGGTTGCTGCTTTCCTTGGTAAAATTTTAACAAGTGATGACCTTAGGTTCAGGACTCCTAATTATTTTTGTTATCTGCAGGCAGATATTACAGTGAATTTGTAACTCCAGATTTCCCAACAAACACTATGGCAAGACAAAGGCTGAGATTAAACATGCTGTTTTGTTGGTTTAACCTCAGAACTTGATTTTTAATTACTGGGTTAGGTGCAACAGGGAGGGAAGAGAGCTCTACTTTTCAGATCACTGAAAATATAGTAAAGATATTTTTGTAATTTTTTGCTTTTATTTCCAGTGATCCAAAAAATCAACTAATGATGCAGAACATTCTGGGATTCTTGGGTATTTAGCAAGCTGCAGGACTAGTGAATCATAACAGCAAAAGCACTACATTGTCAGAAAGCAGGTCCACTCAGGCTGATTGACTCTGAGGTCATAGTGGTGGAGTTAATGAAGGGTCTGATCTCGTTGGATGATGGGGCCAGATGGAGACCACGTGAGTCTGTCTTGGCAGGGACTCTGGCCCAGATTCTGAAATCTGCTTGCATATTAGATAATTCCCCATTGCCAGAGAAAAAAAATTAAATCATCACTTAAAATATGCCTTCCTATCCACTAAATTTACCAGACTCCTTGATTCCCAAATGGAAATCTCTTTAATCTGGCCCTTAGGGCAGAAGACCTCCTTGCTCTAGCAGGAACAGTGAGGGAAAGAGCAAGCAAGAACATGCGCACATGCATGCACACACTCTCTGAAAAGTACACTGACAGAAGACAGAATTTCAAGCTGTATGGTAATACATCGCATTGAAATGCACTCCTAATACATTATTTGTTGTGTGACTGAGTAGAAACAGCACATGCAAATTGATTCTAAGCGTGCAATGTAATTCCCATGTAGATGAGCTGTGCAAATGGGAATTCAAGTTTGTTATGAGCACTGACTGAGACACGATCTTTGGTTGTTTCATTTTTTTCTAGCTCTGAGTCATCAGTCTCACTGCCTGATAATGAATTTGAATGCAAGTCTGTATAACACTTTCTCATTCTCAATCAGACAACAAACTGTCATCATGTCATTTCCAGGGAAATACTGTTCGAATCACATCTCGCAGTGATGAAGAGAGAGATTGCTTTTTTTTGGAAGGGGAGGGAATATTTGTCACCTTAATAACATAAAAATGGATACTTCCGAGAACTGTCTGCACCACAGTTTCATTGAGCTTGGGAGCACTGTGCCATTCTCCTAGCAACTTTCAAGGGCTCATGCCAGGGGACATAAAAAGAATGAATGAAATGATGTTGCACTGTATGTGGCTATGAAGAACAAAGAGAAGGTGAATCACCCATTTGCAGGACCCATTGCTGTCACTGTGATTTTCAGTGTGCTCTTCTAGAAAAATTAGACAATTTAGGGTGGACTTTTCCTCATCTCTTCTTGTTATACAATTTTTCCCTCACAAATTCTTTCAAATGCCCTTGCAAAGAAAGCTATGAGCATAAAGGCAACGTATGGCCAGTCAGCCGGAGGGGATGTTTGGTATATTTGCTAATAGATGAAGATTGCAGCAGGGATGACAGACCTCTGGACACACTGCCTTTCCCTGGAATAATCCTGAATCTGATATAAGGAGAAAAAAGTGATCAAGTATCTGCTCTAATAAATATATCCAAGACTAGATCCCAGGTCTGAGAAGCAAAGGGAGAACAATAAAAACAGTGTAGATTGAAGCTGGTGACTGAATAGCAGCTATTGTTCCCCAAGATGTGAGCTCCAGGAAGAAATTTTCCTTGAGAGCAGCTAAACTCATGACTATACCCACACAGTGTAATCTGGTCACCAGCACAGTTCCCAACATTTCTGAAGGGATGTGGTGCTTACTGAAGAAGAAATGCTGACAGCTTCAAAGGAAGGAGTCTTCTGGCTGCAGAGCACATGCAGCAGCAGCAGGGGTACCCCTTTCCAACT
>JAOWBP010001760.1:77119588-77130640 GCA_028571105.1 Tragopan temminckii | reverse complement strand
AGCACACTGCTGGCTCATGTTAAGCTTTTCATCCATCAAGACCCCCAGGTCCTTCTCTGCAGAGCTGCTCTCAAGGATTGCTCCTTTCAGTCTGTATAAATGCCTGGGATTCCTCCAGCCCAAGTGCAAATCCTTGCACTTTGCTGTGTTGAACTTCATTAGGTTCACCCGGGCCCACCTTTCAAGCCTGTTGAGGTCCCTCTGAATGGCATTCCTTCTTTCCACCATGTCAACCGCACCACTCAGCTTGATGTCATCAGCAAACTTGCTGAGGGTGCGGTTCTTCTGCCTTTCCTTCATTTCAACAGTAGTGATCTATCAAATCACTTTCTTTTAATTGCCTACTTACTTCTGCTGCAAGGCTTATTATGTGCTGCACAAAACAGCTGGGTTGTAAAGGATGCAACTTGTTATGCCATCATGTTTGTTTCACTGTTCTTCTCACTATTTGTTACATTCATATACATGTGTATTTGCATGTGTATGCATGGATGTGTATATGTATATGTATATGCATTTGTATATGTATTTTTTTAAATAAATTGTGAGTCTTTGGGGATATTACTCTTATTTTTAATTACATCTGACACAACAGATACTAAAATAGTACTCAGATCATCACAGCAACATTTAACTCATTATAATTCTGATAAATTGCAATTTTTAACTGTAGTTGTACGAACAATGGGTAAAGAAATAACATACATTAGTCACAGATAAATCATTGCTTCCATTAGCATTCATCAGGCTGTAAATCAGTAGAGCATTTAGAATTTTTAAATGCATAACTCCATCTATCTATCTGAGGAGAAAAAAAAAAAGTATGTTGAGAAAAAATCTTGCCGAAAACGACTATTAGATGTTTTCTACTAGATCAGTTTGTAGAGAATAATTAGACATATCTAATTTCCTACATCTCAGTTTTTATTCAAGGATGCACGCTACCTTTTTTGAAAATTAACTTTATCTACTTCTGGAATAAGCATGACCAATCAGCTGTCCTCTCTGCCAACAACTGAAGTTCAGTTTCCTTCTCCTTGGCACAGACTATCAAATTCAGTTGTGTAGTGATATGTCAGTGTTCTTTCCAGGTATGGGATCAGATCTTGAAAGTCCATCTAGATCTTTTATTGTGTTGAACTGGGACTTGGTTCATTTTTCACTGACACACATAGAGCCCAAGCCTTAATCTTTTCAACCTCTCTCTAATGAGGATATAAGAGTTACTCTTGGTTCTGTGTATTTCAAATCCTCCTTTTTGCCCAGTCATTAGCAAAACACTTAGGCAAATTCATTAACAAAGATTTAAAGTCCATTCGCCACTTCTTAAAATAAACAGGATAAAGAAAAATAGCTTGCTTTCTACTGGCATTAAATTGCTTTTCTTCAGCAATCAGAATTCTATATGGAAGCCAATTCCAGTAAATAGGTATTAGTTAGAGAAATGGCTTGATAATCACAACTCGCCATGTTACTGGGATTTCTCATTTATCTTCATAATCCTTAACAAAACACGTCCTGTAAAATTTACTACAATGAAATTTTATTTCATAAGATACAGTAATTCTTCAGTTTGTTGTTATTTTTCTGAACCAATTTGAATTTCTTAGATAATGAAATATAGTGCATATAAGGTGCGTATGTAGCACTTTTGCTATAAGACATCAGGTCATACCTACTACAAACAAGCCAAGTCAGAGCAAAAGTAGATCTGCAAATGTAGCTTCTGAGTGTTTCAGATTGCCAGTGTTGGAGCAGACCAGTGAAGAGCTAGATTTTTTTTCAAATGCTGAGGTTCCCTCTTTGGACTGCTAGAAATATCATTCAACTGAAGATACAGAACTCCCAGCTTGAAGCTGGGTGTAGCTAACATGTGAAAGGTCAGTTATGGTGCAGTGGGAAGTATTTTACTCTTGCAGATCACCACCTGCACATGGAGTGTTCTTTGATATAAACATTCCCACAGAACATGGGAACAACTTGTTTATGAGAAGAAACAGTGCACCCATTTTTCTCAGTCCAGAAACAAGGAAGTTCAGAGGTTGATATAAGCGTTCCCCAGCAGGAATAAACTGTGAACTGCCTTTTATAACTTCTTAAAAGTGGTTCAAGGGATGGATAGTTCAAAGAACCAGTGGTGAACTGTAAAATATTTCTACTGTAGGCCAATGGTTTAAATATGACCCATTCATATGGTCTAAAAGTCCTTACTATCCGAGGCAATACAGTGCTCTCTACAAAATGGTCTTGTGGTCGTAGGCAGTTTCACATCACAAAAATATAGTGCTAAAGCTACTGGAACTTGCTCCTCTGTTAGCAGTGCTAGCACTGACATCAAACATTTCAGAATGAACATAGTCAGCTTCCTGAAGTAGCCAATCTGTGCCAGGAACAGCTAACCAATGTTCTCACTGGGATGCCCTATTTCTACTCTCCCTACATTTCTGCAAATGTGTTCGGTGCGTTTTGATAGCACACAAATAGCATCTTCTGCTGCTTTTGTATACTTGAGATACAAAAATCAACACTGAAGTTAACTGTTGGGCAAGCAAAAATAATTAAAAATCACCACCATTCTACCATAATGTGGTCTTTCTTCCAAGGCATGACTGCTTACTCCTTTGAACAGAACTTGTCTGGATATCTTTAACAACACCATCTGGTGACTTCTAGCACAGTAACAGATTTTATTTGAATGAACTGGCCATGTAAAAAATTATCACTGCAGCACCTGAAGGTCGTGTGAAGGTGTCATCTTCTGAGTTAGATATCGATTGTGTAGCTTTTCAGTATCTAATGTAATGTCTCCTAAATGAGAGCAGGTTATAGGCATGAAACGTGCACCCATTTTTTTACAAACACTGCAGTCAGTTCTGTAAAAATCTGCCTCTGGATGACGTTGAGAAAATACAAATTGAGTGCATGCAGCTGCTGTTTTGAAATTCTTCTGTTAGATTTGAGACGCGAGTTCTGTAAGTATCTGTTTCTACATTTGAAGCCTTGTGTAATATACATATTTTCTTTATGAGATATTATATCCTGTTTGGATTTTTTCTATTTTATGTCAAAAAGAATAGATTTAAAGTTTCTGGAACCAGAAGCAAACAAACAAACAGAAAAAGAATATAACTGTGTTATGGATATAGAAGAAAAGTTAATTTTCGAAGACATTCATTTAGGCATAACTAGGAAATGTCAATATTAGGTTGGAATAATTAGAAAGTGAATTATGTAGGGAGGGAATAGCCTACAATAGGAAGTTCTGATGAATATTTCAGTGACTGGAATCAATATTTACTTCACTTGGGTTAGCACTGCGCAATCTATCTACTAAGCAGATAAAAATAATTTTAAGGATGCCAGGAAGAGCTTTAGGAAACTCACTGCAATCACAGATTGTTGACCATCAGTATTACTGCCAACTCCTTGGGCTGCATCTCAGGGCTTCATGGATTAGGGCCCACAGATCTCCCTGAGAGTCTGACCCCACAGCCAGGGAGGAGGCTGTGCTGGAGAGGGTTAGGTACAACAGGTGTTGCCCTTATTTTTGCTGCTCTCTGGAATGTCCTGGCCTCCGACCCAAGACATTCTGCTTTTTCTTCCCTGCATGTAAGCCCAACCTTGAAGTAATATTCTCTTTACTTAAATATCTGACACTGTTTTTAAACTATATGCTATTAGCATTTCGGATATGTTTTAGATCAGAGTTTAACATGCCTTGCTGGAAAGCTGTCCTGCAAATAAAAACTTGACATAACCACCTTGAATCTGATGTTATCTGTGGATGTTAGATGCATTCAGAAACTCCAGCTCAGGGCATTTTTAAGCATTAATATTTAACATAACATGTGGAATACATAAAAGACTCTGAAAAAAAGAATTTCCTTTGGAATGTTGTGAAGCCAGGGTTTGAGATCTGCTGCGTTGCTGCTAACTGACAGAAAAGTTACATTGGATCTGCATAAAAAACTAGCTTTACATTTTATTCTAACTTCTATTTGCAATTTAAAATGTGTTTCAAGATCTATGCTGAAAAATACTCTGTAAATGTAGGGAGGCCTGCCTACAGTCTATAATTACAGTAATAAAGTAGAAGGAACTGCTTATTTTCTTGGTTTCTTTTTACAGAACCATTTCCACATCCTCTGTTATGTGGTGGTTTTTCCAAAAAGAAAAAAAAGTACACATGGTGAGGAGAAGAAAATCCCCCACGGGGTACGTTGCTGTTTCCACGGTGTAAATGGGAAGTGAAAAAAGATTCAAGTTTCTTTGAAGTATTAATTTCTGAATGTAAACCACATCAGCAACATGAGTTGCAGTGTAAACATTTGTGAGTGACACACAACTGGAATAGGAAAAGAGAAAAAAATGCCTGACCAATCCGGTAGCAACTGAAGAGCAAGGTTCTATCAGAAGCAGTATTTGCCTCTCTTTCTTGAGAGCTTTTCCATGGGAAAAGAGGGAGTGTACAAGAGAAGACCTTAAATACAACTGTGCAAATTACAAGTGCTGCTCTGAAAGTAATGCCTCTTATTTTATTATGTTGGCCCACAGCAGCTGAGGTAGATGTTGGTGGTATGGCAGTAGAGGTTGCACCTTCCCATCAATACGCTATTACATGTTGTTGCCATGTGACAGATGGCTGCAGAGGGGCACTCTGACAGAATGACTTCTGACGTGGAAGTGAGTACGAAGCAAAAGTATAGAACTGAATTCGTCCACGCAGAAAAAAAAACGTCACCCATTGACATTCATTGACATTCACAGTATGTTTATGGAGAGCACAGTGGGGAGGTGGTTGGTGAATTTCAGCAGTGGTGACAGCAATGTGAAATACTGCACAGCCACGCACAAATATCACATCACAAAATGAAGAACGTCCTGATCAGCTCATCCACTTGAATCAGCTAATTGTGGTAACTGTGTTGAAAAATACTGCTTTGTATCTGAGAGTTTGCTCTATCAAATAGTGTTCTTATAATATTTGTATCTGCTGTAGTTTCTATGGAAATAAACAGGTGACATCACTTTCAGAGCGACTTACATATCTGGTAATTTGACATGTCACCAATGCAAAGCAGGGGAGCTACGTCCTGGAGAAGGATAGCTCACTTGGGATGATGAGGATTACCTGCAGTTACCTCATGCCAGTAAAATGATTAGCCCAGCAAAGCTGTGCAGCGTCAACCTGGCTTTCAAAGCTGAATGCTACTGGTAGTATTTACTACTTACATTGTGGTTCAGATACTGAGGTCCAGATCACCAATTGTCACCTATTATAAGTAAGTTCACAAAGAAGGCACTGGGCTTGCTCCTAGATTGCTTCCTGATGGGGAGATTGGAAGTGACTGGAAGCTGACACACCTCGGTTGAAGCCAAAGTATTTTGTCTAAGACCATGAGGTCATCCCCATGCTGCACAAGATAAAGTCAAAAAGTGAGCTTTGGGAGATACAGCCGATGGCAGGGTATGTCTACATAAAAACATGTGCAAGCACAGTGTGGTGATCAGGGCATGGCTAATATTCAACCAGTTTCAATGTGAATTGCACAGAGAGGTCTCTGTATGTCTGCAAGGAAACAAACACCCACAACCTTAGAAAGGACTAACAGCCTTAATGGCTAAACTTCTTAAACATGTAGGAGCACAACGGCAAGAGGAATTCACTGTGAAAGTGGAAGAATGTGGTTCAATGTCTCAGGTGATAACATTTTATCATCTCACTTCATCCACTTGTTCTAATTCAAATTCATTGTGGTAGTTAAAATTACCATTTAAAACTGTGTACATCTCACATGGGGGAAAAAAAAAAAAAAAAAAGAAGACTAAGGAAACTAGATAAAGAATAGTCCAGCCACACTGAAAAACATGAAATTAAGAAAGAAGAAAAAAAAACTGTCTTGTTCATGCCCTGCTCTTTAAATAAAGCCGTTTATGATAAAGTCAGACAAAATGCAATCTGTAGTAATGATGTTGATGTTGTAAACCATACCATATCGGTAGACTCTTGCTAACTTCAGCAAGATTTTATAAACTGGTAAGAAAATCAATCAGTGTAGGCAAGGCAAAAAATCTGTGAATAGCAAAAGATCAGCATGTGCCATTTACATGATAAATAATAAATAAAATCCACATTTTTTAAAAAAGCAAAAGGAAAGAAGAATGGAAGTTCTTTAAAATGACAAGAAAGCATTTTGTCATAATTCTGTTTCTATGGAAATTATTTTATTTTGTGATGTTAAATTAATGATTGCTATGTATATAAGCCCACAGATGTTAAAATGTTTAGTCTGCATCTGGACAGTATACTTTTGAGAAATATTACCTTCACCATACATAAGGTGAAGGCAATTTCAAACTTAGTTCAGATTTGGGTTTATAATTATTAACAGTTGTAACTGCAGTCTCTTCACAGTCCTGGAATCCCTTAACTGCCAAAAGTAATCATCCCCACTACCATATAGCTGAGGGCTAATGGATTCTGACAGATTGTGGCTTTCCCACTCTTGTGTTGACACATTGCCTACGTGTCCCTGATCACAGTGGGAGAGCAAGGTAGGGGTGCCCTCAAAACCTTTGGTTGAGGTCACTTTACATGAAAGTTAAACTTCCTCAAGCATGAGAATAGGTACCCAGATTATCCACTTGCCTGATAAGTGGCCTTATCATTAAGCTATTTTTTCTCCTTCTGAGAGCTGGAGTATGCCACTTTCAAGTAGAAGATGCTATTGCCTGGGTATTATACCAATCAATTGATTTCAGCTCCCTTCCCAGAATCAGACAATTTATTAGTGCGTGTGCCTCCTCGGATGATTTATACTCTCATCAGCTTGACAGTATTTTGAAGAACTCCTCCTATCCTACTTTGGTGGATCTTTAATCCTTTCAGCAATTACCAAAATTCAGCTTGGCCCTTTCCCTGTACACTTGCACTCTGATGTTGCCTAGATCCCTGCTGCTGGATCTCAGGTGACCAAGAATTAAATGTGAGGGAATTGGGAAAAGGAGCAGCAGTTTCTAGCAGCTTCACAAGTGTCTCTTTCATTTCCCCTGCGTTTCTTACAGCAAGTAAAACATTTAGTTTCAACTTGAATATAGTGCTGTGTGTCAAAGAAAATGCAATATGTTGAGGGGGCTTAGGTGAGAATCCCAAACAGATTTTCATTTGGATCTTCCAGTCTGAATTGCCTGTCCTCACCTCCACTTTGGCAGCAAAAGAAAAAAAAAAATGTCATGCCTGAAGTGCTAATTGTGTTGTTTTATATTGGCAAAGTATTAGCAAAGGTTTCTGTTTAGTTGAGTCCTGTGCATACAGTAACATAGAGCCCTTACTCGTGCTTCACTTGAGCAATTTTTGTAACTTTCCATATTAATCCTAATTATATGACTGAAATGCTTTCATAAATAATTTTAAACACTGTACTAATGACTAATAAATATAATGAAGAGTAAGTATAAAGTAGGATGGATCCAGTTAAATTACTCTTTGGTGTCCAATATCCATGGCATGTTTAATGATTAGACTTCTGTCCATCTATAAATAATTATAATTATTTTCATTCATTACTATCAAGCCCAGCAATTTGGCTAATTACTACAAACTGTAGTTAACATATTTTCAGTTTGCATTAATAAGTCATTTTTTAATTTCTAATTATCACCATGTCCTTTAAGTTTCTTCTTCTTGATGCCATTTATCTTTGAGAAAGTGTTAGAAATAAGCCTTCCAAATTTTCTTAGCAATATACTTTCCTTTACTGAAACAATAGATTTTTATCAGTACATGAAGATGTCACTGTACATTACTTGGAACAATGTTACAGCCTGCAGTTTTGAGTGAGAATTGTACTATATGATGGTACTCTCAGATTCTGATAGGTCTCTTTGTCTTCCACACAATGGCATGTCATCCTCTGAAATTCAGTCTAAGATCACGATTTGCAGCAATTTTGAAATCACAGAGATTGAGACTTACCATAACAGGCTCCCATTAAAGTAGCTCTACTGATATCTTCGGAATTGCTCCTAATTTACAAAAGTATTATAATCAGATTGTGACGTTAGATCTAGCCTTGGTTAAAAAAAATAAAAATAAAAGAGAGAATAAATATATCAATTACGTCAATTCAAAAGCATTTGAAGAAAGCAACACTATCAGAACTGGTCGGGAATTCTCTAGCAAAATGTGTTCATGACACAGAAAATCCTTGTATATATCAAAATCTTATTTGGAAGCTTTTCCATACATCATGGAACCCAGATTTCCTTGGGATCCAGCCTAGGGGCAGATTTCTAACCTGAGCGAGTTCTGGTCAGCTCACCTACTCCCTCAGCAGTGCACACAAGGGGCTGGTAGCTAACTGAAATAGTAGGAATCCTGGATTTCATTACCTCAAGTCTCAGGTGCTCCACAACTTGTCTTCTTGAGCTACATTGTAGAACTACTACAGCTTTCAGGATCTGAATTAACAAGAGAATGAATCCGGCTTCCATGGTCATTGCTTCTCAGCAGCCTGAGCTCCCAGGCTGCCATCACTTATGGATTGAGACCCTTGTAGCACGAAGCCATTAGCCCTACAGCTGGTTACTCTGGGTCAGCCCATCAGATATCACCCTTCTCCTATTCTGTCCTACCACCTACACTCCTTTAGTTGGAAATGTTGTCATTCCTGTCACAAATTCCTTCACAAAATTGTTTTTCTCATATAGCTATAATTGGGACTGCCATAGTCTATGAGGCTTTTATGAACAGTGCATTGTAGCATTTGTTATTTCCTGTTATGCCCTGTCAATTTCACACATCCCAATTTACAGTATGGACAGCTCAGAAGTCTTTCACATTTTGTGTGAAAATATAATTCAGGTCAACATGCATCTACAGGAAAGTTCAGTTTCAGACTATGGGGATACACTCTTCAGAGTCTCGAGTCTTTCATCATTGTTTGTCATCTTATAGACTGCCTGAAAAGCAATTTCCCATTCTAACTTTATTGTGTTTTATACCTAGAAGTGGATACAGTATCATAACTGGGAGTAGTTCAAGGTATTATCAAATTTCAGATGCCAGACCCAAGAAAATATTGGAGCTTGCTCGAATCTCAGTTCTATTCACGAGACAAATAAAGTCCCAAAATTGGCATCATTCATTCTTCTCCCCTGAAAATGTTCTGAGCTGGGAAAGCACTTGGTTCTGCTACTCACTATTTGATTTTTCAGTGACATGGAAGTGCTCTTGAAACATAGGAAGGGAATGGAAATTTCCCTGCACTGATCAGAATAAAGATGTTTATTTTAAAAAGAGAGAGGAGCTAGTTCTGGCTGATGTTAGAGAGAAGCATGCACATGCATGTTAGATTAGAGGAACCATTCATGAATCATACATTCTTACCCAAATGTTATCCCTGTATTGCTACCCAAGCTCATGTTACCAAGTACACAAGTGCTGGCCTTGAAATGCAGACCTGCCCAAGGGCTAGTTTAATTGACACAGCCAGCTTTTCCAAAAATGGTGTGTGTTTGCAGATTTGTGAGCTAGATATGTTCTAACAATGAGTCCCCTTGTAGTCTTTCTCAATTCTTTGTCATTTTGCAAGTCCTTCACTGCTCATCCAGTTTACCCTGCTGTCTTCTGACAAATCTGGGCTGGGTGCCACAGACTCCCTGTATGATCTTGGCAAGTCATTTGGGGTCAGAATTTTACTCACGCTTAATTTGAAGTTGTTCTATTGGTTTCAGTGGGATTACTGAAAGGATGAATTACTGCAGAAAGTGGTGATAGGAAACTTTATCCTTTCAGATATTTTTTGTGAGGGATAACTCAAGAACTCTGTATTTCCATCTGGTTACATGAATGAATAGTCTATTTGGTCCTAAATGAATTTGAGAAAGGCCATTTCTCAAGAGTTTATGGAAGAAACATTCAGAAAGTGAATCTTATTGCATTAGTCAATCCAAGATGTTCCTTCTACACTCTGGGATTGGTATATGTTAATGTGCGTCTTATCAAAGAATTTGGGCTCACAAATATTTTAAGTAACATGAAGTTCTCCCTCACAACTTCCAGGTCAATTCTGAAAGCTCTCCTTCCTGCTTGTAGGCACAGTGGTACTTAGTGGATGATGTCACAGAATCATAGAATCACAGAATCACAGAATGGCCAGGGTTGGAAGGGACCTCAAGGATCACGAATCTCCAACTCCCCTGCCACATGCAGGGCCACCAACCTCCACATGTCTGTCCTGGATAGCCAAAATGGGGCACCAGACTGCCTTTGCATTCTGATGCACAGGATCAGTGTTCATCTCTTTTCAAAGAACTACAACTTAACAGCTGCTTTAAAGCTGTTCTTCTAGTTTTATTGCTTAAAAAATAGAGCAAGGCCATCCATTACAAAGGCTTTGGTCCCTGGCCTCTCCTAAGCACACAGAGGATCTGAAGAAGATAGAGAAAAGAAATTTCTATTTCTATTTTCCTAGTTTTTCACCTTTCTATAAGTCAGATAAACTTAATATACATATGAATGTCTTCTAAGTCAGGGAACCAGACAGCTTAGAATCTAAGTAAAAACATCTCTTTCTTTAGGTGGCAGATCCAAAACTTGATATTTGATGAAGAGGTCAGAGACATAAGTTTTGCACAAGGGTTGTAGATAATGTGGATGATAATGGAAACCTGAGGGCAAACGTGCTTTCCATCAGCTCTCTAAGAACAGCTCTCTTTCTATGTAAACAGCTTTGATATTTAGTCTTATGCAAACCTTATATGAATCCCATTTTATGCAAGTGACTTAGGCTACTCAAGGTTATAAATTTGAGCCTAGAGCCATACAAGACTTATAACCTCTTTAAGAACCTCTTACATATTTGTGCATGTATTCTCATTCTCCCATTCCCCCATCCAGAACTTCCTTGACCATTCCTGTACTAGAAAATTACTCAACGTAAGATTTTTGATATGTTTCCAAAAGCGGCAAACTGTGATGGAAGGAAAATCCTGTCTCCCTGTCATCACTATAGAGAGAAAGAGCTTATAACCTGGGTCAGCAAACATTTC
>JAOWBP010001760.1:77087683-77101560 GCA_028571105.1 Tragopan temminckii | reverse complement strand
CTGATATTTCCATGGAATAGTAGAATTACTACAGTAAATTCATCAGCACCATCCTTTACAATGAGGTTTTGAAAAAGGCCAAATATTCAAAAGTTTTCTCTAATTTGCCAGTAAAGTTTTAGAGTACTGTACATAATTTCTCTTTTTGAATCTACAAATTATGTTTTAAACTGTGACACAAACTTGTGTCTAGTTTGTGCTATTAGTGCTTTGAATGAATACTTGATCATAAAAAATATTTTAGAAGGTGTGTTTGGAAACCCAGTATAGCTACAATGTTACAGACAATACATTGTACATTAGCATTATTTGTAATTGCTCTACAATTGACCTTGAATCAGAACTGTTTTGATCAAAAAAAGACAGTTCCTCTCTTGAAATTTCAGTTTTACTATTGAAAAAAATATTTAAACTCATTTGCTGACCTTATTGCAGATCATTATGTTACGGTAGTAATAACTGAGATCTAAAATGTAATGACTGTTTTTCTGTTCACTACATTCTGCCTCAGCTGAAATAGTGTATCAACTTGTATAAACTGAAAAACAAGAAGTGTCATACAGAAGTTTAAAAACTGGCCACTGAGTTATCTAGTATTAAATCAATTGGATTAAAAAAAAAAAATAGAAAATGTGATATGATTTATTACTCTATTAAGTAGCATTTTCAAATAATCACCCTAGACACAATTGCTTTTTTTTATTTAGTTAGTTACTTTTGCTTTGAGGCACTATTGCAACTAGATCCCATTGCCAGGCCAGACTTGTTAACACTCAGAATTGCAGTCCTTCCAAGAACTTTGTCATCTCCATCTTTGGAGCATGCATAGCACCTTTACATAAGCAGGTGGAATTCTAGCTATGAGTTAAACCAGCAGTGAAAAAGAGAGAATGTATGTACAATATCTGAGCCTTGCGATCTTTCATTATGGCAGAATACCTTTCAAAAAACATTGTCATTTTTTTATAGGAGAGAAAGGAAGTGAAAAGCACCAGCGATTTTATTTATTTATTTATTTATTACATGGGATGTTGCCTCTGCTTCTGCTGCTGCTGATAGTGCTTCATCTTTCTGGCAGCATAATAACATTTTTCTCAGCATTATAACAAGCAGCAATGCTTAATGATGAACAGAGTATCAAATGGTAACAAGAATTTCAGGCCTCTATATCTGCAAGCTTGCAGTCATTTTAAATCTATATCATTTGATGGATTTAGAATTACTTAAAATCTTGTAAAAGCAGTCACCCAAACTAAAAACCATTTGTTTTTCTCTACCTTCAACCTACTTTCCAGTGTAGCAAAAAATATATATTTTTGTGTGAGAGAAGATTTGCAGGGACTTTATTTTTCCCCTTTGGTACACAGAGGCTCAGGTAAACAGCATCTGTAATATCTGACCTGTGCACTGATTCCTCAGTGTGCCCTGAAGAAACTGAAAAATACAACCATTTTGTATTTAGATCCCTGTAAGTACAGGAATATACTGGAAAGTAATTGAGATCAAAATATTTAAATCAATTCTGTTGATTTGAAAAGTAAATAAAAGAAGTAAAATCCATGGATTTTTCTTACACTTTCAGAATTTGTCATATATTTCAGAAAAGATCTGCAGAAAATCAATTTTTCATTGCAGATAGCAGTAACTGCAGTGTTGTCTCAAAGCACATATTTCACTTGCCCATCACTTCCTTTAGCTTCAAACTTTAAGAAACAGGTTTCTAGACATAATCTCTTCCTACAGGTTTGTTTTTTCATTTTAAACATAAATCCACCATATTTTTTTTTTCAGAGCACTGTGAAAAAGAAGAGTGAAATATGCTTCTCTCACAGTTAAAAAAAAAAAAAAAAAGTTTTGTTTCTTTTTTTGATCATCGGCACTCTCAGGCTGCTGTTATCAAATGCTGAAACTTGGCATGGAAAAGCCTCTTCCCCTTGAGAAGGGACTCTGCATATTCTAGGAATCAATGGTTCAGAGTCAATCAAATTGTGAGAATTTGCATATTACATACTGGGTATGTACAAAGGGTATGTAAGATTGTCATACATGGAGGTAGCCTGTACTGCAGAACGAAGTGTATTCTGCAGGTGCACATCTGCAGATCTGGAAAAAGCTTCAACAGAAAGCTTCTGCCAGAGAAAATCCAGCTTCAGAAATGCAGACTGTCTGCAATGACTGGATCTAAAGATCTTTCTTATATTCTTTCTGGAAAACATCACAACTAGCAGAGCTCTCACTGTGTTCCCTTCTCTCTCGTGCAGTTGGGGGTTCTGTGGAAGAGAACTGTTCTTGTGGTCCTTTGCTCGGTGGAAGTGGTTTCTGTTTTATGGGAAGGGAGCTCGGACCCTTTCAGAAGATGCTTCCCAGCTTGACAGCTGACTTCCAAGAGAGAAAAAAGGTGTTCTTCCTCTGCTGTATTAAGAAGTTCACTTGCAGTATCCGCCTAAACAAAGGCTTCCTTAAAAACTATGTGCATTTTGTGATGCTAAGTGTGAAACTAAGACAGTATTCAAAATATATTTCAGTGATATCTGATGCAAAGGTGCCAGAGAAACTAACTCGGAAATCACAGCACCAATGAGAGTTTTTCAATAATAAGGGTTTCGTCTCAGTAGTTTATTTGGCAAGATTTCTACTTCAAAACGTATCATTCTTTGACACATCCTGACTGGAATTAATTTTCATGTTTTACTGGTGCCGTAAGACAGCTGAAATTTTTCAGCAAAAGCACATACAAAAATTTGAGGTTTGAATTGTGTGCCTTGTTAAAACAGTTGAGGATGTGGTCTTACTATTCTTTCAAGTGCTTAATGAATGAGATTTAGAAAGAATGAGAACATACATGAATATATTAAAAATAACGCAAGATTTTAGAAGTGGAATCCTTTGACAACTTCTCAGTGTCAATGATAAACTGTGTGTTGATATTTAATAGATTATAAAATGATGTTTGATCATTTTAATTGTGAATGTTCCATTAAGTGCAATATATTTGCAGTAAAGGAATGAATAACTTTGTCATTAAAAATGTAGGATTTGAATTTTATCTTTTGTGATTGGAGTTCTAAGCTTTTGTTCAGCTCTAAGAATGGAGTCTTCCCTCAGTGTAGCTTAGACCAATCTGGAAATTTTGATGTTGCTTTTTGTTATTTGCTGTACAGTAGTATTTTGAAGATCCTGACTCTCTACATGAATAGGTTTTAGTACACATGATATAAAAAAAAATGCTGCTCTAAAAATGGGCGGATAGACTTGGGAGGAAAAGTCTTGGCAGATAGAACTCTCAATAAGCTCTTAATTGACTTAGGATAAGAAGCCCATTAATACTGAAAGGCTTATGCATTTCTGGAAATTACACGTGGCAATTTCCCTACAGTTATACATAGCAATAAAAGAGATGTGAAGACTATTCCATCCTTCTAGCTGACATTACAACGATGATTTGATGAGAAAACTATTTAAATAGTCCATGTAATGCGTTACAGGTATGACATTATCTAAAGTTAAAGGGTTGCTATCTTTATCTCCTTTTTTTCTTGTACACATGACCTATAAAAGTCAAAAAGGTCTTCTATAGAAATTCCTACACGACTGTATTTCCAGATAATCCTTCAACAAAAACTCAGCTGGCTTTATGGCAACTTTGTACACCTGGAGTTGGAAAGGATAAAGTAGCCTTCATATATCTGACCCATGATCTGACTGTAGCTATGAGGCCTGCCTGCCTTTTAGTGAAGTGCTTGGAGCTCTCTGCAGTACTTTTTGCCTGCTGGCGAATAACAGTCCAAAGCTTTTGCACTTTCTCTGTATTGCTTCTTTTATCTTTAAACACACAAAATACACATTTATACAGATCAGCTATTAAACTGAAGTGATTGCAAGCACCAGCCCTTTTCTGGCATCTGTGCCAGTATACCAAGGGCTGGTTCTCAGAGGGCACCATCTACCAAATAAGCTATAAGGAGACTAAGGCAAAAACAAAGCTGCCTGAATCTTGGAGGCTTCAACTCCCTTCTATGTAAAACACATCAGAAAGCTAAAAAAGTCATTCTGGAAGTATCAGGTAGTGCCTGCAAATTGTAAAACAATTGTTTAGAAGTTTCTGGTAAAGCCTACTGTAACACAATATTTCTATAGATAAGGAGAATACTGTGATCTGAAACTAATAGAAAATTTTATGTAAATAAATGATTTAAACACAGCATCAGTTTTAGTACAAGATAACAAGGTCAAACATTTCAAAGAATTTCATTAAAAGAAAATGTTTGGATATAGAGATAATACTCATAAATAGAAGAAACAGAGAAGCCAAAACAATAACCAAAGGTCAAAATAATCTATAAGAGTTCATAAAAAACTATAAATGTGAAGTTGTTTTAACCTCAACATCTCAGCAAAGGTATGCCTTTACTCACACTGGGATAGGTGCCATGCAAGAGATTGCTGCTCTTTGTCACACCGACTCTCAGTCATAATGTTCAGAATACTACAAAGTTTGGGATAAGAAAAGGAAAATGAGGAAAGTGAGATTAGTACTGTTAAAAACAACAACAACAACAACCTGCATATTTTAGTTTTATAATGGTGATGCAGCAAGAGCAAGCATGAAATCCCCAGAGAATGTGCCAAGAAGAAGAAAACAGAATGAATTCAGAAAGATGAGATGTAGTTATTGCTGCTCTGTGACCAGACTATATTTGTAATCCTGTGAAAGTAAACAGGCTTGTAGGTGACCTTTTGGGAAAACAGGTAATAGTACACAAACAGCTGACAGAGAAGTTCAAGAACATTGAGATCCTAAATTAAATCCTTTGCTATTACTTTGGACTTGACCAAAAAATGAAAAATATATTTGCAATAATCTGTTTAAATGTTTGGAATTCAAGGACTCTTAAACACACCAACAAAGAGTAAATGCACCCATCAAAGACTATAAGAACATTTTTGGCTGTTTAAGCGTGACTGCTGTTCATGAGTGTTCCTAAGACTGCAACAGACCCATCAGTCACTGAATTTAGTTCCCTTCTGCCATGGCTGATATAGTAAATAAAACCACATAGACATCTTTATTTTAAAAAAACCTGTAATTCTGAAGATGACAGCAAGCTTGATAGGCTTGAAAGAAATACACAGGCACTGTCTTTCAGGTCATTCCAAACTGTTTGACTGTTCTTTGCCTTCTCTGTTCCTCAAATTGCTCTAATCTCTTCTTGGTCCTTATGCTGAAAAAAAATCACAAAGTCAGTGCAAAGTATCTGATTAGAACCACTGGGTAATAAAATAAAAGTGCTCCTTAGTTAAAATATGCACATCTAGACCTTAAACAGAAGAAACAGAGAGAAGATTTATTGTCCATGATATATATATATAGGCTGTCAAGCCCATCAATTTCACGGCACCTTTTAATTTTATGTTCCACTAAAACTACTAAGAGATGCAGATTTCAGTATCAATGTAAAATATTTGAAGGTTCAAAACATGTCCAGTTTTCAAAGCTGAGTATAGCCTTATGTGAGTAATTCACTCGATATTTTTGGTTGTACTCATGGTAGTTTTGTGTCTTTTACTAATCAAAATAATTTTAACATCGAGCGATACAATCATTTTAAAAAATATAACTGAAGTGTTATTCTCTAAATTATCAGTTCATTGGGGGTTAGGTACAACTAAACAGTCTGGAGTGCTCAGGATTTCTAATTTTAGAGCATTAGCTGATGACAAGAGAACTAGCCTTTAACAAAGCTTTTCCTTTATTCATTATCAGCATGCACCTTTCAGTCGTTAAGCTGTTATTATTAAAAAAAAAGCTGTTCTTATTAGTAGGAGGCAGCCCCTCAGCCAACACGTGTGCTTCTCCTGTCGGCAGGCCACAGGCATGGCCAGGATGCAGCCCCAGCTGTCTGCTCTGAGGCGCAGAGTTAAGTTATGCTGCAGCAGGCACTGGAAAATAGCCTTAGTGATGCAAAATCACCTCTCCATCATAAAGTTATCTCTTGTGAAAGAAAGATGGAAGCCTACACTTTCCTATTCATATATGCATTGTGTATGTGTACTGCTCTCTATTTATTATCAAGACAAATGTCTGATCACAGCTAGATGTATGAAGGTATCTTTCACAGTCAATATTATATAATGCAAGATTAGTGATCCAGCAACCATACTCTATCTCAGCTGGCCCAAACTCATTTTTCCTCCAAAATCTATGGAGCTGTTGTGTTTTTAGCCTTGGAAGGGTTATAGCACAACTGTGGGATCCTGAGCACCAAGTTTTCCCTATGGATCTGCTTCCTTCTTTTTGTCTGCACACAATAATTGCACTATATTTAAAAATATGCAAAATATTTAAATTTCTTAACAATCTGTTTTATTTTCTGTTTTTATCAAAGTTGGAATGTCTAGAAGACATGAACATCGTATGGTATATTTGTTGAACAGCTGCTTTTTCAGGTTCCCTAAAACAAACTAATGTGAGATTACATGAATAACAAGCAAGAATAAGGATGTAATTATTTCTTCATCATAAACAAACTTGTGCAAATCTTGCAGCACAGATTTGATGTTTCCTGAATATGTTTTCACAAAAATTTTAAAATGCTGATATTTCTTCTTTGTTGTGTGCTTTAGTGTGTCTTTGGTTCATAAAGTTTTTGACAGTATCGCAGTTTGCAATTATACTTTCTTGATCTCACTTATTTGATTGTCTTCCCTCCTACTAATTTGAAGAATTTAATTCCTCTGATTTAATCTACTTTCATTTGATTTGTTCTCTTTAACTGCAGTTTTGCTATCCTTACACTTTCTCAGAAGATGCCCTTCACTTTCTGCTTCCACGAGCTCTCATGACACATATGTTAAAATTCATCAGATTAATGTTATGCAGCACACTTTAACTACATCAGAGGGATTTATATGGACTTCTTTTGCAGTTGCAGGAAGAAAATAGTATTTTCTAATATAAAGTTTATCTCTCTTTAGAACAGGTATTTAAGAGGAGTCAGACTCTAAGATTAGCTATTTCTCCAACACTGCCTGCATGAGTAATTTGGGGGCTGTGGGGGGGAAGGGGGGCTTTCAGTTGTCTAGCAAGCATACACCTAAAATTAAACTAGATATATTCAACACTGAGAGTTTCTTCAACAAATTCTGTGAAGATGTGCTACTGATGCTGATGCATCTGAAATTGTTCCCAGCGATGAGAAGCTCCCATGCTTGCAGCTGCTGCCATCTTTGCACAGCTTGCTGTTGTTCTGGGCAGCGTTACTTCCTCTGAGCAGAAAACTTATGTTTTGCTTCTTTGTATGCTGTTTCGATCTGAACAGACATAGTTGCAGCAGTTCTATTTAAAAGCAGGATGCTGAAGCAGTGTTTTATTCCACATGGTGTGTGGAATTAATTGTCTCTTGTTAAAGAGGCTAAGCTGCTAGTATTTTGCATTTACTGGAATAAATGTCTGTGTGGGCGCCTGATTTTCTGTTCTGCAGAATGCTCCTTCCTTTTGCCTTTCCAGAATGTGCAAGCTGATACAAGTGGCTGCTCTGGCTTTTAATTCACTATGCTATAGTGAACCTCTCCTAATGTCACTCTCTTAGTCTTAGGCTACTGAGGCCCATTAACATCTGATCCCAGCAGGGGATCCGTAAATTCAACAAAATAGAATGTTAAGCTTAAAGACAAGGAAGTCTTTATTAAATATTTCAAATGCTTTTCACTTTTTCCAGCTTTATGAAATGAAAGTAAGATCTTTCAAAAGTTTTATTCTTGTTGAGAACGCAATGATTGTAAGTTTCTGAGGCACAGTCTGATAACTTGTTCTTCCTGCTTTAATTGACGGTAGTTAAATAACTCAGAGCCAGAAATTTATTTTTAATGAATATATTTGTTTTTATTTGTGATTTTTGTGATCTTCACTTTCACAAAGAGATCAGCATTTATTTCATAACTTTATTTCAGCTGCATTCCCAGTAATGTATTTGAATTCTATGTTGCTTCCACATGGTAGTTGCTTATCCCTCTGTGCCAGCATTTCAAGGTACTTTATCCTGTTTCTGACCTCATTTCAAGATGTTTCATTCTGTCCTTTCTGCTTTTACTTTAACACCAGAATTACTGAGTTTTTGGTAGAATTTGAGAGGAATGTACAAACAGTTAAGCAATCAACATGGATAGAACTATTTTAAAATAGAGGGGAAACCTGTAGACCCTATCTTCACATATTACATTCTGTGTAAGCCAGGAAACTCATGTTACCAGGCCCTCCTAATGCTTTGGCTGTAGATTGCCTCTGCAGATCCCTGAGGCTGTTGAAGCTTACTTTTCTAAGATCCATTATCCTTATTTTCTATACACCATTAAACAAAAATACCAATTGTTATGTTTCCATACATTATAAATACTTGAAGGATTAGGATTATTTCTTCAGCACAATGAAATGAAAATACCGTAATTTGGGAAAATACAGTAGTTCTATGCTGTAAGTAGCTTGAAAAATATTAAGCCATTTTATTTTACCCCAGAGGGACAATGTTCTGAGCTCACTAATGGTCTTATATTCCTTTGCCAGAAAATTAAGGTTGTAAGTATTGGAAAGCCTATTGCAGTTTTTGTTACTGCTTTATTTTCCTGTTGGAAATAATTCATTGGCTAAAGTACAATTAAAATCTTATCTTTAAGAATCTGAGGATACGTGCGTATAATGCTATAAAATATCTCTCTGCAGAATTACTCTGCTTTGTTTCATTTCACTTTAGGGTTGTGTTTGACACATTCCTCTGGTTTCTAATCAACATATATAGATTTTTACATAAATCAGTAGTATGCTTTCAAGCCATATTTCAAGCTTTCTTACATTTAATTACTGGCTGTGTATATTACAAACCCTATAAGCTTAAAGAATCTTGATAGTTCAGATGATGTCTGAAATCTGCTATACTTCTGACAGGACTCTTTATAAACCCTCTGGCTATATCTATACAAGCAAATTAAATGTGCCAAGAACCATTCTCTGGCACAGAGACTCTTAGCAAGCAGCAATTAAACTTTTAAGCCTCCAAATGGGGAGGGAAAATAAGGGAGGTGCACTACATTAAAATTACCCATTAATTCTATGGGAGAGCACGGACTTGACCCAGACCAAAACTGTGCCAAAGTTTGGTACCTTGTTGTCTACTGACTCTGAATGGAGATCCAGTGACCTGAAATATTCACTGATGCAAGTACAGATGTGAATGCTGAATCCCAAATCAGAAATTAATTCTACTTTAAATATGTCGATTACCTCCCTGGATTGGAATTACTATTTACATCCATTTCTTCCTTCCTCTGTAACCTGTAATTTGCTACATCGGTGTGCAACACACAAATGATTTTCCTATGGCTGAGTCTGTGCTTTTTTCCCAGAGATTCTACATGACTTTTCCAGGATTCTTCTGATCCTCTCTGATAAGAGGACACTTTGACAGTTACAAGCTTTCTGAAGAAGCTATAGATGGCAGGAGTGCATCTAGTTTCAGAAATCCGATATATGCAACAATTGTACATACATGCCACACTGCTAAGCAGCTAGAGGAAGCATGAGCTCTAATGTTGCAACACCTCATAAAGACAGCTGCCAAGAACTATCAGAAGCAACTATTAAAAACTCTAATAATAGAGATTAAAATTGAAATAGTTAAACAATGAGGTAAATAATACTGAAACTGGGCTGCAGTTCTTGATGGAGATTCTCTCTGTGCAGCGCAATGTAGTTCTGGCAGCATGCTCTTGTCCTTGTATGCTGTGATGCTGGGCACTGTGATGGGATGTGTGTGCTACCCATGCTTGGCAAGAGGGGAAAATAAAGTCAGTAAGATTTTATTGAATGTTATGAAGTTCTCACTGCTGTTCAGATAAGAACTTTCCCTGCACTTGAGTGAATTTCTGAGGTGGATATTCAGGCAAAATACAACATTTTCTAGTTATGTATACAGCTAGCTTCTGCTTTATGAAACAAAATAAACAGTGCTCTTAGGCTTTTTCTTCTTGAAGTCACCTCACTATAATTACTGATAAGAGTTCTAGTAGCAAGGGAAAGTTCTGAGGAAAACCTTTTGGAATTGTTCACATAACTTACAATACAACTTATCTTACCCCTTCCAGCATACTGTTATTGGATGTGTGTGACTAACAGCTGAGGTCAGTCTGCTTCCTAAAATGTCAGTATTTTACCTGCAGCATAAGTGTTTTATTACTTACATCCATTGTAAGTAATGTCAAGTAGCAGTTTCTCCAAAACGACCAGCTGTAGAATAAACATTTTGTCTGAAATGACCCTAACTCCGAGGAGTCCTAGAAAAATGATTCTGAATGCTCTCTTTGGAGACTACTTTATTGTGACATGTACATGTCCTGAGGACAGACTAAACCTCCTTCTCTGGCAATGTCCACCCAATGTTTCAAACACTAGATTTGAAATACACGTGTATACATGCGTGTGATGAAGTATGTGTGTCTGTATTTCAGTACATAAATTTCGAATATATTCTCTGTGTGCATTACAAAATCTCAATATATATTTGTATGTATTTTTTGCTTTTTCAAAAAATATTGAATGCATTCCAAATGCATTCTGTTGGGGTGTGTATATATGGACTCCATCCCCGCAGGAGCTGCTTATACACATACACACACACATGCTGCTTCAAAAGTATTGCCTGTCATTTTATTATATTGCTCCATAACATCAGAGGTGGATGGCGGTTATACAGCAGTAGAGGTTAAACATTCCCACCAATATTCCGTTACATTTTGTTGCCACACATCAGATGGTAGCTGAGGGGCAGTCTGACACAATGTCTGACATGGAAGTGCAGATGAAGGAAAGACATACAACTGAATTGACATTATTGGCACCCACTGACATTCATCAGTGCTTACTGAATGTTTACGAAGTGGATGTGATCGCAGTGAGGAGGTGGTGTGACAGTGTGCTCCACCTGATCCTTCCCGCTTCTTCCTTCCCCACCCTCATCCTCCCTCCTTCAACATCCTTCTTTGACCTGTTCTTGCAGATAAAGCCGTGCACCTGTGGACAATGAACAACAGTACTGATAACACCCTTGCTGAGGCAGATTAATGACCACAAATCTGCCTCAAACTTGGGGGCCAAAAGAACAGATAATAGACCCCTTGTTTAATACCTGATGACAAATTGAGCATGATTCAAAAAATAAAAAGCAACTTATGACCATGAGTCAAGCATCTTACCCCACATATGACTGAGTGAGCAGCCTAAGAACCCCCTCTGAGTGCTCCTGCACAGCAGCTGGCTGCACAACAGGGTCTCCCCTTGAGTAGGGACACTTCTTGAGGTTATATCTGTGCAGAGATCCCTTATACATTGACGTTAAGATGCTTTGCCTACACAGATCCTCAGGAAGTGACTGTTCATTTTAGGCTCTGTTAGTCTCACTAAGATCACATCTTAGATTTGTCGTTTTAGGCTTTGTTAGCCTTGCTAAGATGACTGTGCACATACAATTCCATAGACATAAATCATTGACCAAATATGGGACTAGTGGTGGATTCAGCCACACCTAGGTTCCTTACCTTCATGATTCAAGGAGTTTAGAAAGCAAGGGGGGTCTACTCGGAACCTCATGACTGAACAGGAGGGCCTCCTATAGAAGTGTGTTCACCGTACTCTCTGTGAAGTAAATAACCAAGTGTATCCAGCCATCTCAATTCTTGCTATGTCACTGCCCTATTTACAATTAACCTTTGTTAAATCGCTATATTGTGTCCGTTTTCCTACCTTCTATGAAGTAAATAATCAAGTGTATCCAGTCATATAGAATCTTGTTAAGTCACTTAAATCAGTACGTTATATCTACATTACATCAAGAAATATATTCTAGCTTCTATCTTACAAGTGCAGTATAACATAGTTTGTCGCCATCAGAAACAGGTAGGTGGTGCATTTCAGCAGTGGTGACAGCAGGTCCCCTCCTCTGGGGCAGATTTTTATGAATGAAGTATGTTGGCTCTTCTTTGTCATTGGTGAAAATGCATAGTTGATGGTGATGAGTGTTGAAAAACAGTGTTTAGTAGTTCAGAATTTGCTCTATCAACTAGTGTATTTATGCTCTTTGTATCTGTTGTAGTTTCCATGGAAATAAATAAGAGGGACTACTTTCAGTGACATATGTGTACAGTTAGGTCTACATATTTACATGTACATACATATTTACATACATATTTACATGCAGGTAAAAATATATTCTATATATATTTGAAATATTTAAATATGAACAAGTATATGTAGGTTTTTATATTTCTTGCATAGGAAGCAGGATTGATTTATTCATCTTCTCTAACAGGTGTATATTTTTTTAAGCAGAGTCAACATTTGGGCTCTTAGGAGAAACACTAATTAATGATATTCACAGAGAAAATATTAAGTAGTAACATGGGTGCAAGGAGGTTCTTCCTTACTTATGAATGCTTATTTAAGCAACAGAAATACAAGAAAGCAATAAATAGAAAGATACAGGAAAAAAAATAACAAAAGTTGAAATGCCTTATTGTTGATGAAAATTGGTGATCTTTCCACCTCTTTCTGACACCTTATGTTTTCTTCTCCTGTTTGCTACTTTCTCACTTCTCTCAAACTTGTCCATGTGTTTTGCTCCTTCTTTTCCTTGCCTGTAAACCACGGCCATTACCATTGTCTAGCTGACATATCTATTCGCATTACTACTCTATGTGAAGCTGTCACATTAAATTCAGGTGAGATTAATAGTGTGACTTCTGTATATTATTACTTTATGGCTTAGCTATTTTTTGAATAAGTTGTTTTTTTTTTCTCTCTAAGTTTTTGCAACATAATAAGCAGAATACAAAAATTGAAGGAGTTTAACCAATTTTTTTAAATCACATTTCAGAAGTGACATTTTCATATTCTGTAAAAGGACATTTGGCTGTCCATTTTGGTCACCTTTTAAAAAGCAAGCCTGATTTTATTCTGTTAGGCCTTAATATAATCCATAAATGTACTCCATACATACCAGGCTTTCATAAATTCACTGACAATTGTTAGATAGAATCTATAATCAGCAAGATAGGATGTTACTTATTTCTCCCTTTTCATTATGGCAAGAAATGCAGGGAAAACGACTACACTACCTCAGCTGAAACAAGGATTAATTAGCTGTATCTAGTGCTGTGTGGAGGATTAACACATTGCAAAGCCAAAGTCTGAGTGCAAAAAACCTGAACAACGAATCCCTGAATGTTGCGTAACAGCCTTATGTAAAGAAAAGCTGTCCCTTAAGTTTCTTAGAATAGAACATCATCTCTGTTCCAAAGCACTGTGAGATTAAATAAGCCATGGAGCTACAGTTGTTCCCTGGCTAGCAGTATGGATGCAAAGGGCATGGGTCAGAAAGCTCAAGAGTGACTCACTACATTTGGTCCCACACTTCTGATAAAGAAAGAAGAGAGATGTGGACAATTTCTCCATTTACACATAATGATTTGGAGGCAGAATGAAGTATAAAGAATTATCTGATTTTTATGTTCATGGCAGTTCTGGCTTTTCACAGCCTTGCTGATTCACTGTCTAGCAAGTTTGTGTCCTATTGAAATAAACAATTCCCAAATATGTCAGTGGCTTCAGTAACAGTTAACTGTAGTTGCATGCTCAGGAATTAGTAATTAGTAGTAATTAGTTAATTCAACAAACTAATATCTGAGCTTGGAGCCATTTTTCAATTTTTAACTTCAGATTTGAAGAAGGAATTGGCTTTTAAACCTCGTGTTTTTTTTTTTTCCAGCTATATCAACTAATCTAATAATGACATTTGTCTTCTGTGGTGAATTGTGACCACCATCATAGCTATCCC
>JAOWBP010001760.1:77053202-77080300 GCA_028571105.1 Tragopan temminckii | reverse complement strand
GACAGCAAAATACTGGCATCAATATTTTTGCTATAAAGCAAGCATAGATATTCTGATTGCTCTCCTTTGAGTTCTTTCCTACCGATTTTCATTTTGTTACTCACACAAAACAGTGCCCGAACATAAACACATTTCTTCATCTGAGCAGTACAAAAGGTTCCTCGGTGCCACTGAATGAAGGAGGAATAACTTCAAGTCTGTGAAGTTATCCATCACAAACGGTGCATTTAATACTTCTCACTATATCGTTTCCTTTCACACAGTATTATGACAGTGTTAATTCACAGCAAAACTAAAGAAAAGAAATAATGAACTGAGAAGAGTCCTGAGTAATGCAAAGCAAATTAATGCGATCAGAAATTTGGAAAACAGAAGCTATAAAGAATTCTGCACTGATTAAGGTTGTCTGTCTTAAAGGCTGAATAAAAAAGAGAACATAATGAAAGTCTTAGGTGCTTAAAACTGTTGTGAAAACAAATCGAACTATCAGGTAAGAAAAACCTGAAATCTTTTTTATTTAACATGTTTTAACTACCAGGAAACTGATCTGCCTAAATGGTACAGGGCAAAATCCTGAAGATGATTTCTTTCACACCGGTTTGACAGTATTATTTAGAGACTTCTTGCTTGTAAATTGTAGAATCATAGAATAGTTTAGGGTGGAAGGGACCTTAAAGATCATCTAGTTCCAGCCCCTTGCCATGGGCAGGATTGCCAGTCACTAGATCAGGCTGCCCAGGGCACCATCCAACTACAACTTGAGCAACTCCAGGGATGGGGCATCTGCAGCTTCTCTGGGCAGCCTGGGCCTGGGTCTCACCATCCTCTGAGTAAAAAAAATTCCACCTAACATCTAAGTCTCCTCTCTTCTAGTTTAATACCATTCAACCTTGTCCTAACACTATTTGCCCATGTAAAACATCAGTTTCCCTTTTATCTGTAAGCTCCCTTTGGTTACCAGAAGGCCACAATGAGGTCTCCTCGGAGCCTTCTCTTCTGAAGAAGGCCAGCTCCCTCAATCTTTCTTCACAGGAGAGGTGCTTCAGACCTGTGGGTCATCATGGCCCTTCTCTGGACCTGCTCTGGACCTGCTCCAACAGCTGTAGATTTTTATGATTAAAGCTCTTCATCCAGGAGGAAGGCTGACTGGCCTTAGAAGTGCGCTTTCACTGAACAGCTTGCAACTGACATAGGAGTGATGAAAACTAATTGGAAAACCTGAAGAAGTTTATCTTTTAGGGGCCTTATCAATGGATGCATGACATCTAAAATAAAATTTGTTAATAATCTTGTAGCAGTTAATCTAAGGAGGACTGTACCCTAGAAGGAATTGTAACTTTGCCCTTCATTAACAGAAGATTCCAGGCTTAACGGGCCCTGAGTGAGAAAACAAACTGGCTTTTCAATAGACCAGCATGGGATATAAGAGTAAGGAGAGTAGACATGAAGGTTGAGAAGTAATGCAGCTGTGCAATACAGAGAATTAATGATATTTTGTACTGGGGGAACCAAAACTGCATGCAGTATTCTGGATGCAGCCTAATGAGTATTGATTAGTGGAGGAAAATCCTTTCCCTTTATCTTCCATATGTGCTAATACCAATATAGCCCAGCGTGCTGCTGAATTCTCTGCCATCAGGGCTCACTGCAGACCCGTCTTGCTGCCTACCCAGGGCCTCTTCAAACAGAGCTGACCTCAGGCAGACCACTGCTGGACCACTGCTAAGAACTCGTTCTACCAGGTGCATGGCTTGGCGTTGGAATTTATGAATTTACCTCATGAAATTCAGTGAATTTCAATAATCTTCTGGCAGTTAATTTCTCTAGTTTGCCTAGGTCTTTTGTCAATGTTGTACTGACAGTACCTTCCATCTTGGTGTCATCTGCAAAATGGTAATCAGTCTCTCCATTACCTCCTTCAGGCCACTGACAAAGATGTTAGGGGTCACGTCACAGAATACCACTTGGTAGAGCATTCTAGGTAGAGTACAACCCACTTGCCTAAGCATTGAGGGCTTCCATACAGCATGGAATAACGATTAAGAAAACTCATTCAACAAAAATAGTGCATTTTCCAATAGGCGATAATAGCAGAAACCAGGATCTTGCTGAATTTGTTTGTTTTGTGTTTCTTTTTTAAATCCTCAGTACTCTGAAAATTATATTAAATATCATTTGAACAGGAAAAAAAAATTTTCTTTTTAATAGAATAAAAAGTGAAAAACTGAATTATGGCAGTGCAAATTGTTACACGGAATTCATCAAATCAGAGACCTATGAGACTTGTTTAACATGAACTATATGAAAAATTTTACCTTGCCAAATCATTACAACATTTGTTATGAAATTTCACACATTACAACAACATCCAAAGTTGCTTCAAAACACCAACATGTTCTGCTGGGACATCTTTCTCCTCCTTGTAGTCAAGGACTTCAGACATCCTAACAGAAATATTGCAGAGGGAAAAACATAAGAGGGAACTCAAATTTCCAGACACCTTTCTACTCTGAATTACCACTGCCCACCATCACCACAGACACAACTATCTAGTTTCCAAGCACAGGATGTGGTGTGGAAGAACCATTATATCTGTTAGGCTCTGAGGTGCTGCCAGACTCTTATTCATCCAATCTGAGGCCAAGGGCAAGACTGTGGTGAATGTACCTACACCATCCACACCGTGCTTTGGGAAAGGTTCACAAGGCTCATTTCCCCCTCCATGTGCACCAATGCAAGTAGCTCATCACCAGCTGCTTCCATCTCCCTTACAAACCAGTACAAGACTTGTAACTGGGACCTCAATACTGACAGCTCAGAGGACCCCTTGCACAAGAAATTTATGTCTGCACCAGTAGTCCAGCCCATTGGCTGAATGTAAATTGGAAGACACGTATCGTATAGCAATTTGAATAGGAATACTTTAGCTGAAAGAAAAAATGAAAGAAAAACTAAATCTGGATTTCTTTCCAGTTAGAAAGCAACTGCTAATATTATTTTTTAAAAGTAAATTACTTTTAATTTCATAAAATTTCAACAAACAACTTTTTATCTAGATGAATAAACAAGCAAACTAACTTTACACCTGCCTAATTTTTATGATGTATTTGAAACATACACATTTTATTTCAGCTCCTACTTCAAATAAACCAACGTCAAGCCAAAAATACAAAAAAACAGCAAACCAAAACAAAACAAACAAAAAAACCCCCTCTCACTTAATAGGCTCTCTAAATAGCTAGAATATTTATTCTTGCCTAACTTTATAAAAATTCTCTTAAGCATTTCAATTATGACCTTATGCATTTTTATTAGAGCTCTAACACCATATCATAGTTTCACATTGACAACAAGCACTGCTGCTAATTAATGGAGAAGATCACAAATTCCTGATAATTCATTTTGAAGTGTTGATTTACATACACACCAGTGTATGTACTGTGTATGCCAGTGGAATATATCTGATGGACATCAATGATCCTAGGTAGGTCAATTAAGAATAAAAGTGTTGAATTACAGTATATTGTAACTTTTCAATGGAAGATACTTAACAGGTATACATACGATAAGAATCAGAATTTGAAATAAAAGTGGTCAAGAGTAAATATTTAAGGAGTACATTTTTCCCAAAAGCACAACTTCTATCTGAAATATCCATCTTGAAAATTAAACTTTTTCATAAAATCTTCTTTTTTTAATGTCTGCATTTATTAATGACAATATTATGGATTTTCATATCACTACATATAGTTGAAAAAAGTATATTAGTATTACATGTTGGCAGTAGATTTTAACAGCAGCATTACAATAACTTCTAGCAATTCTCAGTGAAGTTTCTTCTAAATATTTGTAGCATGTGGAAATCTATAAGGAAGAATGTTAACTCAAGACAACACCAGTTTGAAAAGATGTTGAAAATAAAAATTTTAAAAATCTACTTTGTTGTTTAAATCACATACTGTCCACGAGAAAAGTTCTGTTAAAAATTACCTTAGGGGCAGATTCTTGGGATTTTCTGTTAATGACATCAGCTGTGCAAGAAAAGTGATTAACAGCTGGGTCTCAATCTCTGTAATCTTAATCATTAGAAAGTAAAGCCGTAATGTCTTGTTTAATTACTGCAAGCACAGTGTGTCACCAGCTAATTAGATATGATTGATTATTGTCATCTTCATACACCTCTGAAAACATCAGACAGAAATATTTGAATCCTGTTATACATATTTGAAGAATGAACTTTCAGAATGTCATGTTGAATAAAAATTGCCTGATTAAAAATAAAAATTCAAATCAATACTAAATAATAGTGTCACATAGTTGAATATGCTAGAATACAACTTCTATTCCATAAAACAGCCAAGGCACAAACTATTAAAAAAATCACAATTTTATTTTGATCTAGATAATATCTTCAAAGAATTTGCTTGCTTTTTACTAAGCCTCACTTTTCTCACAAGTGGACAGTACCACACAGTTAAATAGCTTAAGAATATAAAGATCTTCCTATGTTTACAGTACATTTTTATTAGTTAAGAAAACAAAGCATAACATTCACAGTTCAAACTAAATCATTTAGCAATAGATCAAAAAGATGAAAAGAAAATAGACTTTGGATATTATTTAAGAAAGATAAATTTTATCATTACTATTAGTGGTACCATTCAGCCTACCATAGTAGGATGTCAGCTAATACACAAATGTTTCTGTTGAAGTATTAAAAGGTAAATGAAGAACATATTCCCTTATAATACACAATTAGGAGTATAATTCAAAGTGACTCATTTTCTTTTCTCATTCTAGACTACATATGGCCACTGATTCATTTGGTTCTCCTTCTTAACTCTGTTACAGCTCTATCACACTCCTTATTTTTAAAGCTCTGCCATCACGTTCTCTCCATTTAACTGTTTTGACTTGTTTTGCCAAACTGTAAAATCATAGTCCCCTAAGATCATGGGCCAACCCATCACACCATCATGGCCACTAAACCATGTATCTTAGTGCCACATTTGCCCTCATCTTGAACATCATTAAGGGACAGTGAATCCTATCACCTCCATGGGCAGCCTATTCCAATCACTCACCACTCACTTGAAAAATAAATCTTTCCTAATATTCAACTTGAAATCTCCCCTGGCTGAACATAAGGCTGCTACCCTTCACTCTATCACAGTTTTCTGGGAAAAGAGACTGGGCTCCAGCATGTTACAGCCTCCTTTCAGAAAGCTATAGAGTGTGATCAGGTCTCCCCTGAGCCTCCTCTTCTCCAGACTGAACAATCCGAGTTCCCTCAGCCAGTCCTCATTAGACTTATGGTCCAGACCCTTCACAGCTTTGTAGTCCTTCTCTGGGCACGCTCCAATGTCTTTCTTGTCACGAAGGGCTCAAAACTGAACATAGCACTCAAGGTATGGCCTTGTCAGGCATGATCTCCCTGTACAATCTTGTACAGGGGGATGATCGCTTCTCTGCTCTTGCTGGCTACACTATTTCTGATACAAGCCAGGATAACATTGGCTTTCTTGAGGACCTGGGTATACTGCTGGCTCATATTCAGTCAGCTATCAACTAACAGCCTCAGATCCTTTTCCTCCATGCAGCCTTCCAGCCACTCTGCCCCAAGCCTGTAGCATTGCCTGAGACTGTTGTGGCCAAAGTGCAGAACTTGACACTTGGTCAAAGCTCCTACAATTAGCTTCAGCCCATTGATCTGGCCTATCCAAATCCCTCTTTAGGGCGTTCCTACTCTCAAACAGATAAATAAATTACTTACCCAACTAAGCAAAGTTCACCTAACTGCTTAATTTCTGAATAAGGTGATGTAAATACTTCTAGTCTCTTTCTAAATTTAAAGTGGTAGGATGTGGTTTAATCACCCTACTGCCAATTATGATAAAGCAAAAAAAAAAAAAAAAAATTCATCGCCATTATTCTTAACTTCCCACACTATGTTATAGGAATATAGAATATAGAAAGATTTAGGTAAAGATTAAGCAAGTCCGATGAAAAACTTTTTCTTTCAACTGTGGTTATTGTTTTTACAGGCCAGTAGCTCAGATAAAACCAGTGGCTGGAACCAAAAATCCTTTCAGTCATGCATTTGGCTGCTAGCCTGAAAAGTAATGAGACAGTTCAGTTTCATGTTTTATCCAAATACTTAACAGTATGTTTATCCTCTTCTTTTCCTTAACTCTAGTTCTCAAATGAAACTGTGATGAACAGTAACTTCTTAAAACTTTCCATATTTAGCAGAAAAACACTAAAAATACATCAAACTGGTTGAAACATTGAATATAATTTGAATATTGATGCCATGAAAAATATAAGAACAATAGTCTGTTTATACCTAAATCATGGGACAACATAATTTCCAGCAACAAGAGTGCTCTACCAAATAAAACTATAGAATCAGAACACATTTATAAAGGCAGAAAAAAATTACTGGAAAATATAAAGTGATACCACTAATGCTAACAACAAGAGCAGCTGAAGGGAAGTTGTTTGATTATAGTTGAATATTTTAAGGCTTTTTTACAGAATATTTACCAAAAAAGAGTATAATAAATTTGCAGGATTTGCTTTTTATTCATAACTGTCCCTCCAGTGTCATCTGTCATTTACTGATCCTTGCCACAGGATGCAGTGAAGTGGCACAACGCATGGCTGGCACTACAGGGAGAACCTTCACTGCCACAGCTGGGGCACAGGAGCACTTGTGCATTGCTACAGACCAGGAAGAGATGGCTGAGTTAGCTCATGCGTTAGCCAGCATCACGTGGGCAAGCACCCAGCTGCTCTTGCAAGCAATAAAGCATGAAGAAAGCAGACAAGAGGGACAGGGTTATGAGCTTTACTAACTACTTGTTGAAACAGCAAGCAGCAAGTTAGGAAAACAAAGCTCCTACACAAAATAAATTGTGACTTGGTGCTCAGCATGGAGGAGCATGGAATAGAAGTCAAACAGTCAAGTGACACAGAAACTTTTTAACTTAAGGTTTTTAGGAAACCTTAAGTTAACCTTGCTGTCAGGGAAAGAGATAACAACATGAGCAAACTCATATTGTTGACAAACGACAGGTTCAAAAAAAGAAGGGATTGAAGGGATTTATTTTAATTTCAGAACACAGATGCAAGATAACAGAGCCAGAAACAGACAAAAACTACAATGAGAGGGAGAGAAAGTTGATATTCTAACTGTTCTTTTCCTGTTCTGTCATTCATTTTCCCGAATAAATTTTATTACTGTTGTAGAAGGCTACTGAATGAAAAAAAAGTCTTCAAAACTCAAAACCATGTAGGTGGCTCCAAAAGAAATATCTCCTATTTATTTCCATGGAAGCTACAATATATACAAAGAGCACATTAGTACTATTTCAAAGAGCAAATTCTCAGCTAAAAAACACTATTTTTCAACATGATTACTACCATTAGATATGCATTTTTTGTTGTAAGTGAACAAGAGCCTGCATGCTGCACTTACACAAATCTACACCAGCAGAGGTGACCCACTGTTGCTGTCACCCCTACTGAAACGCACCACCCACCACGCTCACATCCATTGGTTGCTCTCCATAAACATTCAGCAAGTATCAGTGAATGTGAATGAGTGCCATTTTTTCCTCATGGAGGATTTCAGTGACATATCTTTGCTTCATACACACTTCCATGTAAGACACCATTGTATCAGTCTGCCCTCTGTTACCTTCAGTCATATGGCAGCAAAATCTGATAGAACATTGGCGGTAAGATTCAGCCTCTACTGCCATACCATCAACATCCAACTCTGATATTATGTGCCAACTTTACTTTCAGAGTATCCATCATACATATACATATATACTATATACTTTTATATTGGTATACACTATAAACAAATAGAAAGATAAAGTATATTTTATAGTACAGTATAGATATATACATAACATATATCTATATAGAAAACAAACACAAGTAGAAAGATGAGTTCAGAATTTACAAGCAAGTTTCCAGGAATAACATATCTCCATCAGAATAATCAATTACAGATTCATTACACTAGAGTAATTGCTTTGCACTGGTTAAGTGATTCAAATGCATTCAAAGACAAACAATTTGAAAACTTCAATAGAAGTATTAAACACCATGTCGATAAGGTACTGGAAGAGAGCCTGATTCTAGAAAGAATTTTCTTTTAGAAAACTGCATCCAAAGCCAGAGATAGCCATCCTGAGGACTCAGATCAGTATTCTAAAATATCACAGAAACCCAAAACTTCCAAGCTAAGCTGTTCTATGATTCCATGACAAAGGAGGAATTAAAACCACTTCCAAAATTCAACTCTGTGCAAATGTCGGTAATAAAACAGTGAAATGAATGTTCTAAGTTTATGTTAGATTTCACTTAATCACAGAACACAGATCACAACTGTATCCCAACAAGAAGTCAAATCCATGTTCAAACTGTTTTATAAATTCTGAACTTTATTTATAATAAGCTTCTCCTCAAATGGCAGATCTTAACTCTCCTCTAAGTATGAGACTTAAGCATTTTGAGATTCAGATGTGAGAAGAAAAAACAAAAGCTACAAAAAGGGAAAATGTCAAATCCTTCAGAACTCAATCCTATTTGCATTCTTGCTACTAGTGAGAGAGTCAATCTATATTTGTTATTTTCCTTTCACATTTGAATGAGTTAAATAATAACATTCACAGGAAGCATTTTCAGTCTTCAGATATCATAAAAATGACAGGATAATTAAATGCAGTTATAGCTGTTTTATTTTCCTTTTTTGCTTTCCTTTTTAAACAATGTCTCACACACACACAAATAAATCATGTTCTGTAAGATAATAATAGAAAAGTTATGCAATTAGCTATTCCTAGGAAAGCCAGAATAGCAAAGACTTGATGAGAAAGAGGTTACAGTGTGTCAATACAAAAGTATTCAGCAGTATTCAGCAAAAAGACAGCCTATGTAGATGCCATTTCATTGACCAAGAATTAGACTGTGTTATTGCTCTAGAAACCTGTGGAAATTAATTTCAAAAGTACACATTCCCTGAAGCAAGTAATGATCAAAAATACTGCATAACCAAATATTACATAATATTCATATGCAAGCAAGGAATGAGAACATGATCTTCTTTGGGGGCTTTTTTTTTCTTCTTAACAAATGTAATAGACAAGTATGCTGCTTGTGTGTTCTACTTCTTTCCCCACTGCCTCAAAACAGACAAAAAATTGAAATAAAAAAATTCATTTGGCAAGACATTTGCCTCTGTTTTAAAGCACTAAACAATTGGAAATAACAGCCATAGTCATTTCCTTTTCATTGCCAGATAGAAATACAGATAAAGTGAGTTCCGGTTTTCCCAGTTAGCTTCCCTAAAGTGGTTTTGGTAACAATATCAGCAGCACCATAAGACTTGCCAGTACCTTAACAGAACTACTGCCAAATTATCCCAACGCTGTTCCATAGTGGAAGCATCAGTGAGAGATGTCAGTGTATCCACAAGTATTTTGATGATAGGATAGCCTGAATAATCTTGTGTTATTCATGTCTGAAGAATATTTATGAAAAGCTAAGTCTGGGAAAAGGTATATACTCTTAAACATTTTCATGGTTTTATGCAAGTTTAAAAGTAAGATTTGCAGGACAAGAGATGTGAGCTTTTGTGAAGGAAAACGGGAAAATACAGGTATGGGTGTGAAAAGACAGAGGAGTTTTTCTCGGCATGACTTGTGAGAGAAACAGAGAATACCAAAAACAATAAAGAACAGAATAAAAAGAAGGCCAACAAGAGGAATTAACAGCAATAACAGAGAAAGAGAGAAATCTAAAAAAGAAGTTTATGGAAATAATGAAGACAGGCAAATGAAGGCATTGCATGCTTCGTAGTACGTAGTTGCCATCTTTGTCATTTGCAGGAATGTGCAACCCACGTTACTAATCCATAAGAGAATTTGACAAGTTAACTCTACTCAGAATTGATATTAAAAATCTGTCTGAAAAATGGAAACAGAATTTACAAAATGTACTTCGTAGTAGTGTTATCCAAAACAACAAGCCTAGCTAAATCAAGCCCGCAAAACACAGCTGGTGGTAAGCAGCATCCTGCCAGAGGTGAACTGGTGCTTCTCCAGCTGTCAGAAGGTTCACTGGCATGACTGCTTATGGAGAACAAGCCACCGCTTCCTACAACTTTCTTGGTGTGTGCCAGTGCACAGATGCACCAGTCACCCTAAGGATCTCAGCCCGAAGGAGAGGCACAGACAAAACGTTACTGACAACAGCCCCCATTCCCCATTCCCCTTTGCTGCTTCAGGGGAGGAGATAAAGGAGGTTGGATGGGAGGAAGGTGTTTGTAGTTTGCTTCTAGTTCTCACTGCTCTCGTCTTACCAATAAGCAATCAATTACACCAGCCTCCCTGTGCTGAGCCTGTTTTACCATATTTTGCCACGTCAGTAATTGGAGAGTGATATCCCTGTACTCAACTCACGAGCTTTTTTTATTTATTTCTCATTACATTTTCTCCCTCTTTCTATGGGGAGGGGGAGTGAGAAAGCAGCTATGGTGGAGTTTACCTGCCTATCAGGATCAAATCACTACAACTGAAAATTCACAGAGTTTTCCACAAATGCTGATAAGGCTCTGAGGATTTTCTGATTAAAATGTGCGGTACACGGCACCTCCATTCTTCCTGGCTAGGTTTTCTCCTTGTCATAAATGTCAAAGGCTTACTTCAGCCTTCAGTACTTTCCTTGGATTTTTGTGCCACAGGTATGCACAACATTTGTATTCAGATGATTAGCGCTGATTTTAATGGGTCGTTAAAAATCCTGTGAGTGATCTTAAATAATCTGAAACCAAGGTATTGCTTTCCTCTCGTAAAAAAAAAGAAAGCATTCTAGCACAAATGGTCCACAAAACCCTAAGAATTTAATTTTAATCTCAATGAAATTGAAGTCAGTTGAAAGTTTTCAGTCAAGTCACAAGTTTAAATTGTCACAAATGTTCACAGCATTTTAAAATATAACATTCATAGCAGTTACTACCATAACTATAAAAAATCATGCAGAAATACATCTTTCAGGATACTAAAAAGTTTTTCAGATGAAATCAATGTGAACACTCTTGTTCACACCTCATTAACAATTCCTTCAAGTTGCTGAACAAATAAAGGGCATTTTAGTAAATAATAAACATATGCAATTTCTTCATTTAAGATACAAGAATGATATTTAAAAATATATATATTTTTTAATTTTACAGTTTTCTCATAATAGGGTCTAAGTAAATACTCAGGTTAGAACTACCAAAATATTTACTATATAAAGGCACAAAGACACAATCACACAAGAACAGTTGTAGTAATTGTGTTAAAAAGGAGGAAATTAACCATAAAATCAAAACGTGACCAGACAGCCAAGGAACATTTATAAAAGTTGCAGCTGCAGCACAGGAGAGAATTTTTTAAGCAAGATTAAAAAAAAAGTAAGAAACATTAAGCATGCTAAGTAACCTATTCTAAGATATGCAGAAAATTTGCATAGCAACCTGCTTCATTGTTTGTTTTTCTGATTGCGTGACTTAGAAAAGGATCCATTAATGAAGCAAATGCAACTGATTATTTTTCTGAAGTCTGTTATTAAAAGCATAGAAATGCTATTTGAGTTCATTTTCCTGCTCTCTTACGTAGTTTTTGAAACTCTAAACTTCACAGAAAACATTTGTAGGAAAACACAAGGGCAGAATTACAGAAGGGTAAAGGTTGGAAGGCACTTTTGGAGATTGTCATCTAGTTCAACCCAAAACTCAAATCATGGTCAACTAGACTACATTCACTTGAGTTTTGGGTATTTCCAAGGATGAAGACTGCACAACCTGTAGGATGTGTTCCAAAGTATAACTTTTCCAATTCCTCATTTGTTTTTCTTTCCTCTTCTTTCATCAGAAAGACCTGTTCAACATTAGGTTTGGTGCCATCAGGAAAACTCCTGAGGGTGCACTTGATCCCATCATCTATGTCATGGATAAAGATGTTAAGGAGTATCAGCCCCAAGACAGGTCCCTGGGGAACATTGCTTGTTATCAGCCTCTACCTGGACATAGTGCCATCTACCATTACCATTTTGTTGCAACCTTCCAACTAATTCCTTATCTACTGAATATTCCACACCTCAAATCCATATCTTTCCAATTTAGGGATGAGATAGGGGAGCACGTCAAAAGCCTTGCAGATGTCCAGGTAAATTACATCAGTTGCCTTTGTCCACCAATGCCACTGCTTCATCACAGAAGGCCACCAGATTGATCAAGCACTACCTTCCCTTGGTGAAGCTGTGCTGTGCTGGCTAAGACCACCTGCTCATCCCTCATGTATCATAGAATCTTAGAATCGCCTGGGTTGAAAAGGACCACAAAAGGACCACAATGATCATCTAGTTTCAATCCCCCTGCTATGTGCAGTGTCGCCAACCACTAGACCAAGTTGTCAGAGCCACCTCCAGCCTGGCCTTGAATGCCTCCAGGGATGGGGCATCCATAACCTCCTTGGGCAACCTGTTCCAGTGTGTCACTGCTCTGTGTGAAATATGTAATTACATGTGAAATGTATATTAACATATCTTTCAAGATGATCTCTTCCATGATCTTACCAGGCACAGAGGTGAGGCTTGTAGTTCTCCAGGTCTTCCTTCTTCCCTTTCTTATAAATGAGAGTGATGTTTCCCTTTGTCCAGTCCCTGGAACTTCACCTGATAGCCACTACTTTTCAAATATGATGGAGAGTGGCTCAGTAACCACATCAGCCAGCTCCCTTATGACCCTAGGATGCACATCATCCAGCCCAATAGATGTGCACACATTCAGTCTAATGAAGTGGTCTCGGACTCGCTCTGCCCATTCAGTAGGGGGGGAGTTTCCTCCCCCAGTTCCCACTGTGATAGGATTCAGGGATGCAAGAAATATGAGAATCCTGTCTGCTAGTGAAGATTGAAGCAAAGAACTCATCAAGTACCTAAGCCTTCTCCATATGTCTTGCAGCCAGTCCTCCTTCCTTATTTATCAGAGAAGGTACGCACTCTTTGGCCTCTGTCTTCTGAACAATGTACCTATAGGACCCCTTCTCCTTGTTTTTAATGTCCCTTATCATGTTAATTTCCGTCTGTGCCTTGGCTTTCCTAATCCCACCTCTTTATGTCTGGACAGCATCCCTGTATTCTTCCCAGGTGACATGTCCTTGCTTTCACTGCCTGTACTTGCCCTTCTTTTCCCTCAGTATGACCAACAGGTCCTGCCAAGCCATGCTGGTTTCCTGTCTCCTCTGCCTGCTTTCCTATTCCGAGGGATGGAGAGCTCTTGTGCTTTCAGAAAGGCATCCTTGAAGAGTAGCAAACTTTGCTCCACTCCTTTGTCCCTAAAGACAGCTTCCCAGGAGAGCTCATCCAACAATTCCTTAAACAGCCTGGTTAGCTCTTCTGAAGTTCAGGATCTGGACTCCACTCTTTGCCAGGCTCACATTCCTCAAGATCACAAACTCAACCATGGCATGGTTGCTGCAGCTCACACTGCCCCCAGTCTTCACGTCTTTAACAATCTCCTGACTTATCAGCGAGCACCATCTACAATAGCGTTTTACCTCTGGTACATCTGTCCAATACCTGAACCAGCAAGTTATCACTGATGGACTCCAAGAGTCTTCTGGATCACTTGCTGCTCACTGTTTTGTTTGGAACTCTCCAGCCCTTATTGTTGCTTTGGGCACCAATAATGCCTCCCACATACAAGACATACAAGTGTCAGCCCACTCCTCCAGCCAATGCTCTCTAAAAGGCAGCACAGCCATCTAGTGCTTCCACCACTCTTCACAATTCTTTTTATCATTTACAAACCTACTCAGGGTATGCTCTCACTGTCCAAGTCATTAAGGAAGGTGGCATATAGTACTGAGCCCATTACTGATACCCTGGATACACCAGTAGTGACCAGTCTCAACATGAATTTCACGCCAGTGATTATACCCATTGAGCATGACATACAGAATTTTTAGTCTCCTTCTCCATTTAGTTGTAAAAATACTTGTTTTCAGTGTTGAGTATAAAAGCCTCTTAGTTCATAAATGGATTCCCAATTTTTAAGTAGGAGGCTTCCTTCATGTTACAGTACTGCATAATTATGCAGAAATCTTGCTTTCTTCAAATAGTCTTAAAATGTGCTTCCATCAAACAGAAGACAATGGACACAGTGGATAATTTCTATCTTCTGAGATGGCTCCATCTATGCTCTTATGAGCTGAAATAAACAGTCTAGTGAAACAGCTGCCTGAAGTGTCTTTTACGCTAAGTAATCCTTAGGGCTGTCAGGTAGAATGAAGGAAGCAGCAGCTGAGAAAAAGATATTACTTGGGTAAGTAGATTAGATCCAGTGGTTAAATCCTGAAAGATCCTGATGGTGCCTTGGTTTGTGCTAAGGAGCCTAGCTCCTGTTGACTATTTTCACCAGCAGGAGTAGAATACTCTAGACTACATAGTGATTTTTCATATAGACTATGCCATTAAGTACGTGAATAAAATAGGACTTTGGGGACTCAGGTAACACAAAATGTTCAAAATAAAACGGGATAAAATTCAGAAAAAATCTGCAAAGTGAAATACTCAGATTGCCTAGTTTCTCCAACACTAGCAAAAACAGGGAAGTCCATTCTCAATTTTTCAGCCAGGTGTTCCTTTATAAACTTTGAATGCAGAAAGTATGGAAGCAGGCCTTATATCATAAGGATATTCCCTCATTATAGATCAGACTTTGAAAACAGATTCTGGTTTGAGGTATAACTTAGTACAGCATATTTACTGTTAGGGAGCAGCTTTAAAACAGCTGATGAATAAAACTGTAGGTTCTCAGGCTACAAAGAGAACCCAAGAGTTATTAAAATGGTATTCAAATTGTCAGTGGCATCTATATGATGAATTATCTTTATCAAATATGTATATACATATTTATGCATATGTTCACACTTTTTAAAAGGAGCTTTCAGAATCTATGGGTGTATTAGATTGAAAGGAGGAATAGTGATAAGATCTAGAAATCACTAAAAAGTTTGGGAACATTTTCTTAAGTATACATCTTATGAAATACAGTTCTTAGTTAAGTAAAACATTACTGAAATTGCAGTTTCAATATTAGTTTTCTCCATTTTGTATTATGTACATTCAATATATCTTAGGACAACAACAGTTAATGGTTTATCAATAGCTTCAATGTCTTTAAAGCATCAAAAATAATATGACTATTTTAAAAAGAGGTAAGTAATTATCCAGCCAAGTAGACTGAGTGTTGTATGTAGTTTCTGGTACCTTAATTATGGACCCAAAGCCCTTTTTCTGCCATTACAGAATATAGTGAGATAACAGCCCAAATTTATCCCCATTATTTTTAAGTACTTTGCCAAAATCTCTTAAACAAGAACATATTTATAGTAACCAATATGTGATTACAATGAACAAAGATATCAATCTCCAAAGGAATCTAAGAGATTAGGAACCCTCTGAAGATAAACCAGGAACCAGTAAGCCAACAAAGAAATACTTTGACAGAAGGTTTGGGGGAAACACTTTCCAAGCATGAGCTGAATTTTACTGAAACCTTTTTTATTTTTACTTTTTTTTTTTTTTTTCCAAATGAAACCCTTCAGAAATAAAATTTCAGAAAAAAATTAATGCGGAGCTATAGCTGTGAAGAAAACAAACGCTGGCATTATGATCTGACAATTGGCAAAGGCCAGCCTCACTACCAAGCAAGAGGAAACAGGTACGACAGGAATAGGTTCTGAACAAAGAAAAGTGGTCTGTGTTTGACACAGTACAAAAAAGGCAGAAACAACAAAGAATACAAAAGGAAAGAAGAAAGTAACAATCTCGCAGCCTATTCATAAATCATAAACCTCCTTTGCTCTGCCAGAAACACTGATTTGGATCCTTTTCACTTAACATCCATCTAGCCTGGGTCTACCACAGTCAAACAGTTCAGAAAAAGAGAACAAAAAACAGTTATCCCTTTTATTAGATATTTTAAGACACACTTAGCAATTTACTGAAATCTTCAGAAAGTGAGGAAGAGTGGTTGCTAACCCTACTGTAACTTCATTTAAAACAATTCAACTATTTCAGTTTCATCAACAGCACATTCTTTTTTCCAATTTATATTTATTCAGTGGTAATTTCATCATTCAGGAAAATGAAAAACTTCTGGAGGCCAGAGGAGGTATAATGCAAGCAAAGACTTGAACACATAGCGCAATCCCACCTGTGATATCTTAGCCATAACTAGGACCATAAACGTACAGTTCTATAGATCATCACTAAATTACATAAAGACATAAATAATCACCGTTTTCTTAATCCTGATTTAATAATTCCTTTTACAGTGAAGCTTCAAACAATTATACTGCACTAACTAGGGGGGCAATAAGTGTTGTGGACCTATGCTTAGAGATTTATGACCTGAAACTAAAATTCCTAAAGTACAAAGGAAGAGAAAAATACAGTAATCATTATCACCAAACAACCGCTTCAGGAACACAGTAAATGATATCAAGCCCTGCTAATCAGATGTTAATTCCTAAACTGCAGCTTTAAATACATCTTGATGTTTTGCTGTTAGCACTCACTAATATTACTAGAAATAAATTGGATGCTTATAAAACATTTCATTATTTTAATTTTAATATTGAACTTGCTTATACAACTTCCCAACTAAAAGATGGAGAAATCATAAAGTCAGATACCATAAGCCGTCCTAGCCTTCTCTTCTCCAGGCTGAACAGACCCAGCTCTCTCAGCCACCCCTTGGATCATTTTTGTGGCCCTCCACTGCACACATTTCAACAGATCCATGTCTCTCCTGTGAGGACTCCACATCTGGACACAGTACTCCAGGTGAGGCCTCACCAGCACAGAGCAGAGGGGCAGGATCACCTCCCTTGAGTGCTAACCATGCTTCTCTTTTGATGCAGTCCAGGACACACTGGCTTTCTGGGCTGCAAGGGCACATTGCAGGCTCATGTCCAGTGCTACCATGTTCCTTTTTGACAGGGCTGTGCTCAATCCTTTCATCTCCCAACTTGTACTGGTAGTGGATGTTGCCTATAACCAGGTGCAAGATGTTGCACTTGGCTTTGTTGAATCTCATAGGTTGCCCTGGACCCACTGCTTGAGTTTGTTTAGGTCCCTCTGGATGGCATCCCTTCCCTCAGGCATGTCTACACAGCTTCTGGCATCATTCTCTCTACAGCATTCATACTGCCTTTAGTTCTCTAGTAGATATTGTCTTACAGGGTTTTTTGTTTTTTTTTTTTGTTTGTTTTTACTTCCAGGACAAGAACAATATATTTTTGTGTGCTTGTTTGGTATCTTTCTATAGCCTTGTTCTCACACATCCCGTAGTAGCATTTAAAAAAAAAAAAAAAAAGATACAGAGAAAAGAAAGAATTAGGTCCTTAAAAACAGTAACACAATCTGTAACCAGTGAAGACTAATTTCTTGACAGACAAGGAGACAGACAGAAACAATGTGCACAGGACTAAAAATCCAACTAGCTTTTTTTTTTTTTTTTTTTTTTTTAATTTCCTCTGTGACAAAAGCTATAAAGCACAGGTCTGTAGAAGTAATTCCTCTTTGCCTTCAAAAACAGAAGACAATGATATTAAAGACTTCATACAGGCATATAACAATGGTTAAAAGAACCACAAGAGATTACCCCAGATAACATTCCTTCTATATGAAAGAAGGAAGAGGTAACTCAGATAAAAACACAGAAAATAGAAGCTACTCTTCATTTGAATTCCAACACTTCAGTATATCTTTCTCTTTGGTTTGGACTGAGTGGCATACAGGGAACCTGAATTACAGTCCAGTGTGTAGTATCTATAATCAGTCACAGTTTGCCAGCACCCCCACAATTACTTTTACACTGCATTTAGGCAGCTACTAACTCTAGGCTGAAAACTTACTTGTTCACACAACTCAACTTTTACTAGCAAAGCAGGGAAGAAAGGATAGATGCTGCATGTGAATTCAAGTATAGTCTTAAGACAGGGAGAAGAAAGCCAACTCAGGTCAGCTACTCAATAAATCCCTCAAGAGCTCCTTCATTTGCCTGTCTCCCTATGTAACTGTTTCCAAATCATGTAAAGCACATTAGTGAAATTAGTACCCCCATACACAAGTCTCACATCTGCGAAAAGCCTTTACAGGCCTTCATGAAGTACTGGACTGAAGCCCAGATCTGAGGTAAAAAGGAATAGGAAAACACAGCACAGTGGCTACCTGGATAGTTGAATTTTGGCCTGCACTCTTAAGGATTTATTTAAATAGCTTAATTATAACACAATAGTAGCTTACTGGGGTGGGTCAGACTGTAGGTCAGAGTGAGTACCTGATGACAAATATATATTAAATAATTAATAAAATTAATTTTAAAACAAAAGAGAATATCATAAATTTTGTATAACATTAACTTCAGTAAGGCCAGGTTTTGCAATTAAGAAGAAATCTTTACATATTCATCACAGAGAGGCAAATTTGCCAAATGCTAATCACTGTAATTAATTCAGATATAATGAGAATCTGCAGATGCATAATGGCTAAAATACATAGCTCACACTTTCCTGAAAAATACAACCGTTCAAGTATGTTTCAGTGAATGGGAAAATAGACCATTATTGACACCCAAGTTTTGCAGAAAAAGTAAACAAACACAGTGCCTCAAGCCTTTGCCAAGCCCTGAGTCAAAAAAGAACTGCAGTGTGCATCCAGGATTTAACCAGTACAGTGCTGAAGTACAGTCCTGCTGCTGAAACCAGCAGGTCACTGCACCCAGTTGGTGATGCCATACATTGGGACCAACACCTTGGGGAGCCCACAAGGCCCACAGGGACTTCTGTATGAGTGGGAGTCCCAGCAGACTATGAGAAGCAACAAGGGCACACAGAGCTGTATAACCCATGTCTCCATAGCAAGATGGAATGATAGAGTAACACAGAATGGCTTGGGCTGGAATGGATCTTAAAGATCATCTAGTTCAAATAATTAAGTGTTGCATAACCATGGACTATTTAGAAATGTGCAGATCTCTTAACATTTTATTAAGTATTTTGTATTGCATTCTATATTTGCTATTGATGTTACTGACTTCAAACAGGAAGTATACCAGTCATCAGTTATTTATCCATCATTTACATATAAACAAGCAGCTTCATGCTTGGTTTGATTTCAACCACACGTGAGGTTTTTCCTGCAATGTGTCTCCAAGGAATGGAAAAAACCCTGTTCCTTGTCCCTGCACTCAGACAGACTGTTACTGAAAAGATAAAGACAGCCAAATAATAATTAGACCTTCTTTCTTTGTTCAAACACTCAGGAGCAAACTAAGCTATGAAAAAACAAACTTTATAGCAGAGAACATACTCTCTAAAAACACACGAGCAACTTAGCTGACAATAACCTATTGCGGGGCATATAAAGCTCCTGTTCTGTAAGTTTGTACTTCATGGATTGCTCATAAGGTAAAGCCTAACAGCAACAAATAGCTAAATGAGACAGGGGAAAGATGCTGAAAAAAGCACCAATGACAAAATACAACTGCACAGTGATATGTTTTGATGGTACATCTAAGTATCAAAACTTCAATTAATTCACTAGTGAGATTTTAAGAAGTTTTAGACTTTTTTTTTTTTTTGTTATTGCCTCAAACCATCTCTTCCCAAAACAAACTGGTTAGAAGCAAGGCTAGAAAGTCTAAGTTAATCACCCCCTAGCACATACTTGCACTATTTTTAACTCCGCGGTTATCTGTCAAGGATTAATTCAATGTGATTTCATGAGCTCATTTTGAGTTTACATAATGCTGACGAAGCAGGATTGTTATTTCCTTTTTTGGAGTCCAGTTTGGTTTTACTTCATGAGCTTAGTCTGCTCTTAGACTGTGGTGAATGCAAACACTGGTTCCGACATTCAGAATCATTCAGTTACTTTAAGTGGATTAGAGATAGAAAATAGATAAAAGTATATATATAATGTCCCATTTAATAAAGACAAGGAAAGTAAACGATACTGAACTCTTTTCCCTTGTAAATTTGAAGAGAGATGATATAACAACAGACTCCTTCATGAAACTTATATTCTCCTTCTGTAACACAGGCAGTAATAATTGGTTTTCTTAATGAAGACTTTCTATCAGTGTTCCCCAGAAGACAGCAGAAATGCAGTGATAGAGATCTAGGAAACCATGCTAACAGTAACTAATGTTACATGAAAAGGAATACAGAGTTAAAAAAAAAAATGCATTAAAGAGCTCAGGAAAGGGATATCCACAAAAATAAATAAAGGAGACCTAGATTGCTCATATTTCAGTATATTTCATATGCTCCAATAAATACCCCTTGATCCTATGAAGTGATTTATTATTCACGTGTTTTACATTTTGTGAATTCCTTTCACAACCATCAAATAATTTTCATCACGAATTTCACCTTTCTTTGTTTTGTAACTTATCTTTTCCTTTTAATTCATATTCAGTGTTTCTACAGCAACAACAACAAAAAAAACCAAACACATAACTTGATGCTTGAAGAAGAGCTATTAAATTTTATTTATTCTTATCTGTCTAGCTCAGGAACCAAGAGTAAACTTTCTGAGTGAATCTTCAAACTGAGTACACATCCAATTTAGGGAATAGTCCTTACCAGCAAAAGTCAACAATAATACAAGTCAAACTTTGACAAGGTGGACAAGTGTCATTTTCAGTAAGAGGTATTTGAAACGCATATTACTTGTATGATACTGAAAACATAAGTTGCATTTTTAGAAACTAAAACTGAAGGTGGAATTTTAAAATTTTGAATGACAGTTAAAGTGCAGTATCACCACCAAAATACATAGAGAGTGAAGAAAAGTGGCAACTGAAGGGGACAGACATCCTTCTTAACATTCCTGCCCATCATTATTATTTGCAAGACAGGTGGGAAATAAAGTACAGCTGCACCATACCATTTTGTCATTTTACCATTTTACTATTTTACTGTTGAGATCTCTTAGAAGATTATTTTTCCTTTAAACACAAATAAACTTAAACTTGCCTTAAGAAGAAGTAGTAAGGTTTTTTGACAAAACTGTGTTCTAAATGTCATCATACATTATATCCATACATTTCTATATGGAAAGGAGCTGGAAAATACATATTTGTACCTCTTTGCTTTTACCGTACAACCAAAATACGTAAAAGTCCATGCAAACCAAACAAGTTCTTTACATTTCACAAAGGCTATGCTAATCTTGAAAGCTGCATTATCATGAATATGGGCTAAGGAACCCAGACACTAAGTGGGATATAATAAAATACAAAAAAAGAAGTTACGTATAAGATCACTGTTTCACATTATTTCAATTACACAAATATTATTCTCCTATGATGGCAGAAAAAAAGAAAACACTTCTTTTTTTTTTTTAAACATTGTGTACAGAAAACTGTTATTCTCCACTCATGATCTCCAAAATGTTCTTGTGCAGGTGGTAAGAGCTCACACCTAGAATGGAAAAGATGAATTTGCCATGAAAAAACAAAAGTCAAGAAACAAGGTCTTTTCTCATTCTCCAAATCTCCAGAGAACTCTTGCACAGTTTTCATTTGCCTATTTTCACACAGCCTTGCCTCTACTTGGCTGCTACTCCAGTCACAAATTTCAAAAAACAAAGCTTTTCTCATGGGCTTAGAGATGCTCTAAGTGCAGAAGGAGGAAAGGCAGAAAACCAAAGGCCATGTATCATCATTTCCTGCACCACTTTTGAAGTCTGAGCAGTGACAGAAGGCCAAGTGACCAAGGTTTATCTGCAGGTGTCCCCAGATCACATCCATTACCTTCATGGATATTCACTCTGAAAAGTTTTATTGAAAAAGTCTTTTTTCTACTGACCAATGTCACATATAGTCAATCATAATCTGAAATCCATCACTGCTCAGAAATCAAGAAAAAAACAACAAATACAGAGCTCAGTGCTTTGGACATCATTCTGTATGTTTTGGTTTTAGATCTACTTAACTGCTGTTCCTAATCCTAAGGTATTCACTGGTCTATTGGTTTTATACGGCAAGATTTTGGTATTGGAGGACTGCAAAGTGGCCCCAGTGAGCAGAGCCCAGCACAGCCTCATGTCAGAGCAGAGCAGCTCCAGCAGCTCCAACAGGGACCCACCACTGCCAGAGCTGAACCATGAGCAATGCTGGGTTTGCTCTGGGAGAGCAAATTTAAGGAAAGGAAAACTGCTGCACAACAGCAGCTGGGAGAGAGGAGCAAGAAATGAGAGAGAGTGAATAAGGTGGAATGGTTTTTGTTTGCGTTTTAGTTCTCAGTGCTCTAATCTGTTTTCAGTAGGTAATACATTACATTTATCTCCCTCAGGCTGAGTAAGTTTTGCCCAAGATATTAACTTGTGAATTACTTGTCTCAATCCAGGATTTTTTTTTTCCCCATCATGTTTTCTCCTTCATCCTTCTGAAGAGGAGTGAGAGAGCAGCTTGGTGGTACTGTGTCCCACCCAGCAGGTAGGTTAACCAAATAGCTCATTATAAACATATTCAGGAGAGACAGATCAGATAAACTGAGCTGTTACTAAAAGAAATAGCAAGAGGTTTGTTGCTTTGAAGGCATTTAATCTGGAAGCATTTGCGTTACAGATTGTCCTCTCAAGATATTACCATACTTACAGTGAATCATTTAAAGAAAAAGAATAGCAATGCACGGAACATTTAGGCACAATTCTGCTTTATTTATATATATATATATACACACACACACACAAAAAAAAGTAAGGTAGCAATCTCTAATTGCTCTCCTACTGGATGATTAATAATAGTGGTCAAGAATGAAGTCCTGGTCCGTAACACAGTGGAACATTTCTGTCACTTGACCAATTTGTAGAACATCATGCTGAATGAAGAAGTCATCCACAAAACATAATGAAGACACGAGAGCAGGCAAAAGAGAACCAATATTTAATTGAAACTATATCAGCACTATAATTATCAGCACTCTTCTTTTCATTAAGCTTTCTCCTTCCAAAATTAAACACTTGGATTCCTGTTTTATATTGTGCATGGCAACAGCTCCATAAAAACCTTGTGCCTGGCTGCCTGTATTCCACTCATCTGCACTCTGTTTAAAAGCTGTATTAAAAATTATAATAGAGTTATTTTATGAAAATGTAGCTAGAACCTACTTGTCCCTTTGTTTGGGCACACAACATTGTCATCTCATCATTTTGTTCTCGTTCTACTTTCTTTACAGTCTAAATCCCCAGCCATGTGCATGGAGGAGATGGGAGCACAACAAAGAAACTTGCTAGCCATTGAATTTTCTCAAGGATCAACGTTAATTAGCCTTATGGTATTTGTCTAATCCAACTGTCAGTTGAAAACACTTTAAAAGCAGTGTGTTTTCATGAACCCCGATCTGGCCAAGCACAGGGGACCACAGCAATGCCAGGGTACAGGGCTTTAGATTTCGTAACTGTCCACTGCACAAGTGTACAAGCAGTTTGCCACAATAGCCTTTTTAAGGACTAAAACTTTGCTACTGTGACAGTGGAGTGCACAACATATATTACTCATCTGATTAAAATGAACTTCAGCAATAAAAATGCATTTTATCAAGCAAGTTCACAAATTTGCATTACTCTAGTGTACTAGACTGTCTGGTGTACCTCCATTACTAAATTATCAAAGAGATTCAAATATTTATGGAAAAATATTTTCCGAAAACCATTTCATTAATAATATAAAAAGGAACTGAAATAGAAAGTTAAGACATAATACTAAGAAGAAACAGTTTACTTCTCTGTAAGCTGTACAACCAAATCACTTAGGTGACATATCATAGTAACTAAAAGCTCTTAATAAATATTTGATATAAGCCCATAACGAAAAAAAATTAATCTACAATATAAAGCTATGTTATATCACAACAGTATATAACAGTATATAAAGACTGAAAAACAGATACCAGAAGACTGTTTACAGTGACTTTTTTTCATTAACCGTAAATTCTACGCATTTGCATGGTCTAACATTTTTTTTCCTGAGTGTTACTAAAGGCACAGACTTTGAGGACTAAAAATTGTAAATCATTCTAAAGTCTCAGTCTACTGCTACCACATTAGCTATCCCCTCCATCTCGACACCTTTACATTTAAATGGGAATCAAAATTAAGAAATAAAATCATCCCCGCTCAGTCATGATCTGAGAGCTTCTATTCTTGGCACATGGAAACACGAAAGAGTCTAAATATTATTCTACTGTTCAGTGTCACCTCCAACACTGCTTGCTCCCTGGTGTACTATGTATTATCCTCAAGTAAACAGAGATATATTATGAAAAACCACCACGCATTCATCATCACAAAGACAAATGATGAGGAAGAGTTACTGTGGAATAAATCACCCTTTTAAAATTCACATACTCTTTGAACCTTCAAGATAAAAAGAATATCATCAACTGTAAGCGGCTGATTGTATAATAGCAGTTAATACTTTAGGAGGAAATAATACTGAAAACAGAAGTTGAGTTTACAGTTACATAGCAGAAACAATCAGTGATGCTGTTTTCATCAAGAATCATTTAAGTCTTTTACCATTTCAACCATAACTACTAATCATAAAAGTAACAATGCCATAGTAGATGCACTATAAATTGTTTTAAAACAATTTATGAATAAGACAGCTCCTTGTTTGTATCTGCCATCTCTACAAATCATTACTTTTTGTTGTTTACACAGGTGTGAGTACACACATAAGCACTTAGAAAAAGTCTCTCTCCTGCAATACATGTTCATCCAACATCCAGGAGCATACACAACCCATACAGGAATGAATTATTCAAAATTTGGTGGATTTACCAGCAAGCTATCCTAACAACCTTAGGAGCATCTATGAGGTTTTGCACCACTAAGGTCTAAGGTCTATATGTAACTGTAAAGATTTAAGAACTGATTTTTGTCAATTTTTGTCATTGTAGTGGTTTAACCCAGCAAATGTCTCAGCGCCATGCAGCCGTTCACTCACTCTTCCCCTTCCCAGTGGGCTAGGGGGAGAATCAAATAAAACAAAATAGAACTTGCAAGTTGAGACAAAATATTCATTAAGATATTAAAGGATAATAGTTAAAACTACGCGCTGTGTGTGCATGTGTGTGTGTGAACGTATATAACAAGTGGTGCACAAGCAATTGCTCACCACCCCCGAGCCAATGCCCAACTAGCTCCCCCCCAGCAAGTAGAAGAGAGAGATGAACTCCCACCCGCTTCAAAACTCCTCCCACATGATGTTGTATGGTATGGAATATCTTGTTGGCCAACTGAAGTCAGTTATCCTAATTCTGTTCCCTCCCAGCTCCCTATGCCCTTCACTGAGAATGGCCTTGGCTCTTTACAACGCTGCTTAGCAGAAACTATAAACATTGGTGTGTTACCACATTGTTTTTCTCAACCAAACCATAGCATCATACCAGACCCTCTGAAGAAAACAATTTAGTCCCAGATGAAACTGAGACAGATGAGCTGTAAGGAAGCTCTGCATTACTAATTTATATAACAGTGAAGCTTTAAGAATTGTTTGTCATTGTGTCACAAAAAACAAGTGGTGGCTCTACTGAGCACACACTGTAGCTTTAAGCTCCCTGTCCATACTGACCATAGAAGAGCCTCATTAAGAAAAAAAAAAATAGAATACAACATGAAATTCCACTCTAAAAGAACAATCTCAATGTACTTTCTACTCACCAAAATTTCCAAATTTCTTAAAAATACTTGAAGGAAATGTGCAGAGATTTTGTTGAGCGTGCAGTGAGTGCGCATATAATGAAAAGATCCCGTATGTAGTGAGAAGTCTATCTGCATGTATGAATGCATATCCAAAACAGGATATCTTTCCTTAAGAAGTCAAAGTGAATTAATGAAAATTTTTAAAGCAGAATGTGATCTTTCTATGCGTTTATGTGCAACAGACCTCTTCATCTTTTCAGCTTCAAAGATGTTTAATTCTAAATAAAGATATAGCAGAGAAGGCAAAAAGCAGCTCTGTTGAAATGCACTGTTTAGAAAGTTCAACCTTTTGAAAATTGTGAATAGCTGCTATACCAAAAGCAATAGTTCAAAAAAGGATTTGTCTTTGTGTTCTGTTTTCATTCACAGTTCATGGAATCATAGCATTAACTCTTTAGATTTGGAAGGGACTTTCAGAGGTAATTTGGTCCGACTCCCCTGCAATTAACAGGAACATCCACAGCCCAGGTTGTCCAGGGCCTTATCCAACCTCGCATTGAAAGTCTCCAGGGATGGGGCATCAATCACATCTCTTGCAATCTGTTCCAGTGCCTCACTACCCTCACTGTAAAAGATATATCTCATAACACTTCTACATACTACATCTTTTAATGATCATGCAGGAGGAGTTCACCAAATAAATGAAAATAATTTCTCTCTAGTTGTCAGTCATTATCAAATGGAATATCTTTGATGTCTCTAAAAGGAAACAGATCAAATTCAAGGGAGAAATACTGGAGTTTAAGCACACGTGACAGGTTAAAGTGATAGTATCACATCATCTGTGCTTGGAGCGCTTTTGGAATAATAATTTGTGACAGACTACAGTAGTACATAGAGTAGCTGCTAGGTGGCTTCTGCATACTTGTTCTTCACAGTTATGTCCTTTCCAGCCATCGTATTCTGACCAGGAAAAACTATTATTATTAACCAACTAAAAATTATTCAGTTCACTTAATATTTGTATGAATCCTTCTTTGTTTTTGGCTCAAAGCTTGCTTCCTGAGGTATTTCTTGTGATAAAACTGACTTGTCTAGGAGATGAGTGATGGCTGTTGCCGTGTGGCAATCAACATCACTGTGTGGACAATTTTACATTTGAAAGCATTTCTTTGGAGCAGTTTGCCTTCGGAAGAGAGTGCTTAGGACTGTTTACTGATGGAAGATCTAGTCTGTGACCAAATAACTCCAGCTTGCTATGGGAGACTGGGGGATGATACCATTGTATCCTGTGAAGGCAAGATACAAGT
>JAOWBP010001760.1:77016521-77040536 GCA_028571105.1 Tragopan temminckii | reverse complement strand
CCCAGGGCCCCATCCAATCTGGCCTTGAACACCTCCAGGGACGGGGCATCCACAACCTCTCTGGGCAGCCTGTTCCATACACCCAATAGAGGTACCATAAATCATTATTTTTTTAGTATCTTTTTTTTTTCTCTAGTATTTTACTATCCTTTACAAAAGAACTGCAGAAGTGCAAAAGGGTGCGAATTTAAGGCTCAAAAATGTATGCTATAATATGTGAATTTTATTATTTGCATCTAAAAGATGTTGGAGACTAAAAGTATGCTACAACTTACTTCTTAATGAGGAATGTGGCACATGCATTCAGTGATAAAATAATCACATTTCTTAAGGCATCTGGAAACTGAAGTTGAATTGTATATTCCACAATATTTTAAAGCAGTACTACAATTTGCTGATTTGATCTGGCTTTATTTTTATGTAGTGCTAGGATATGTAATATCTATGACAAATTAACACCTGGAGAAATGAAACTAAACTCAGATCTTTTTCATCCAAGGAATGTGAAGAACATTTTAAATTGTTTCCTTGCCAGATAACAAGGCTGCTTTTCTATCATGACCAAACTCCCACGAAAATAGCTCAGAGAAAACTAAGGGGGTAACTGAAAGAATAAGGAAACTGCACATCAGAGCTTTATTCTGCTAAATTAGCATTCTTGCAATAATTGTTGGTATTTTTCCTCTTTCTGTTACTGCTCACCTACAAATCAGCAGTTGATTTTCTAAAATACATGGTAAGTCTTAACTAAAGAAACCAACTATATAACACCATTAATAAATGTTCTTTAATAACAGTGCTCCTTCTCTTATAAACAGGAGAATGATTTTTTATGTGGGCAGATAGTGATAGGACAAGGGAGAATGGTTTTAAACTACAAGAGAGAAAACTTAGATTAGATATTAGGAGGAAATTTTTTACTCAGAGGGTGGTGAGGCACTGGAACAGGTTGCCCAGAGATGTTTTGAATGGCCCATCCCTGGAGGTGCTCAAGGCCAGATTGAACGGTACCCCTGGCAATCTTATCTTATGTCTGCAAGCATTCAGAGTCTGGGATCATTTCAATAAGCTTCCCTTCATTAAAATCCTCAGAGATAATAGATAGTATCTATGTTGATTCTGTTCATGTACATGTGTGCAACATGAGATAGTCTCAGCCTGAAATACATCAAAACCTTATGTCAGTGAAGATACAACCCTTTTACTTTTTGCACCAAATATTTGAAGACATGATACTAAAGTAAAATATTTGGAAGACAACAAGCCTATTCACAACCTAATGAAATTACCTTTCATACACAGAGGAACTAGTCATAGAGAAGTCAATAGGCAAAAACATCTACAGTTCTTCTCCTATAGCAAATGACAATATTGTTCAGAGCTGGAAATCATCTTGATGAGGAAAGTAGAATCTGCCAAAGTTTTTTGCTTTGCTAATTAAAAAAATATACATATTAAAAAAAATTTAAAATATATACTTTAAAAAAACAATTGTGAAACAGTTTAAGTAGAAAATTCAGAAAATGATCAATCTTCAAAAGATGAAAACCATTTCACATTAAGAATTCTTTGGAAAAAATAAGCGGAGTCTCAATGAATATTCAGAAATATGAATCCCCCTATATTATTTTAAAGCATAGCCTATCAAGTTCCTCCAGATAAGTCTATGTCACTTTCCTCTCTATTCAGCTCTCACAGAGAGATCTTTGTTTCATTTGACACATCTTAGTTCTGGTTTCATTACTGGCAGAGACATTGAACAATCTATCCTTTACTATTCCTTTCATGCCAATCAACTTTACAAGCCTACATAATCTCTCATCTCAATTATATCTTTTTCCAGAGGAAAGCTCTACCTGACTTATAGCTTATTCACTGTTTAGAAGCTGTTGCGCATCTTTGATCATGCTGCTCAGTGCCTTGTTGCTTTCCCTGAACCTTTTCCTGTTCTTTTGCATCCTTTGAAATGAAAGGACCAGAGATACTGTCAGTACTGAAGATACAAAGCCACCCTGGATGCATACAGTGACACTCTCAGTTCTGCTTACCATTTCTTTATAAAAGATCCTCTGTCATTTGCTTGGCTTTCATGAATTCCCAAAGCCTGAGATTTTATTTCACAGCTGCAGTGATTAGTTCAGAGTCCACCAGTCTGTACATGGAGCCAGGACTCTTCCCTCCCACATGTATTGCTTAACTTTCCCATTAAAGGAGGTCTCCTTTCTCAGATGACAAGTGATATTGGTGTGAGGAAAGAATCTCAAGATGCACGAGGGCACGAGAAAGAATTTCTTCATGGAGAGTGTGACCAAGCTTTGCAATGGACTTCCCAGGGAAGCTAAGGAATCCCCATCCCTGGAAGTATTTAAGATATGTGTGGATGTGACATGAAAGTTTTGTCATGGGACTCTAGGTTGGGCTGATGGTTGGGCTTGATTGTCTTGAAGTTCTTTTCCAACCTAGATGAGTCTTCATCTCACCTTCTACTCTACTGACATTGAGTCATTGAATGTTACTGCTGTTCTTCACAGTTCTCCCTTATACTTCCCACTTTGAATAATTATGTTGAATGAGCAAAGTGACACCTCAGGTTTTATTTTCTTTCACAGTTTGCTAAAAGTATCTTGAAAAAAGAAGTCCTAGGAAAATGGAACTGTGTGGGTTATTCCTTCATTGTAAATCACAATCCAATTACTCTTCCTCTCGATTTCTATCTTTCAAACAATTATTTATCCAAGCAAGAATCATGGCTAGTAAGTTTTCTTTAAGGCATGTATGAAACAAGGGTTTTGTTGAGGGATTTTTGGAAATCCAAGCAAACTATAGCAATAGAGTTTCCTTTATCCACGTTATGTTCTTATGTTTTTATCTGTATATCTGTAAATTCTATTTTTTTTATTATGATTGTTAATAATTTGGCTAGAACAGACACTAGGCTTACCAGACTGTGCTTCAACAGATCATTTTTTGCATCTTTCATTGATATGTATTTATCATCTTTCAATCCCCATATACCAATATACGTTAGATACTCTTTTAATTTAAAGTGATATCATTTAAACAAACAAAAATCATAACAATGTAATTTTGATTTTAAACACGTATAATAGTTATTATTTTATTCCATAACCTCTTCTAAATGCAAATTCTTTATACAATTTTCAGTTTTAAATGAATAGTAAGTGTTCTGTAATTTAAAATAAATGATCTCTATGGTTACATTTATATTGGTAAATTAAACATGATGAGGATACAAATCCAAACACTGAGATATGATTAGTTAAATTCCGTGTGTTAAATTGTTAGCACAGAGCCTGGTACGGCCTAAACACTTGCTATTTATCACTTTACCAAATCCATGGTATGGATTAAGTTAGCTTAGGCCAGTGGCCATAATGAATAAATATTTTGGGGACTGGCAATCAGTTTCAGGAGATGTCAGTGAATTTAGATACATCAACATTAGTATGCTGCACCAGGTAACCTCAGAGAGACTGGGTAGGAAATGATGCAGGCTGCAGTGCTCAGCCATTGGTCACACTGACTCTGACTCATTAAATCATCACCAAAATAGTACGCTTTTATTGCCGCTTCAGTAGGAATACCTGCAAACCTACCTATCAACAGAATCTGAAAAAAATATATATCTTCAAACACTTTCTTACTATTGTGAATGTTTGGATATAATCAAGCAATTCCTTCTTGCTGCCCAGAAGGATAATAACTAGTTCTTTTCCAACCAACATCCACTCTGTCAAAAGAAAGGAGTATCCTCTGATGCATCCTCCCCTGGTGCTTCTCCCCACTAGTTGACAGACAGGAGAACCCAGTGATGTCCTGAACTGCAAGAGTCCAGACACTCACAAGAATTGCTAAGGTTTTCTCCACATATACCACTTTTTAATTGGCACAAAATGTTTTTGTTTAGAGTATTTGTTACTGCTGCTTAAAAGAAGTAAGTAAGGTAATTGAAGACTCTAGTTGGAGAGTGCCAGCTCACCCTTGCAAGAGGTCATTTATTCATGGCTACCAGATTAGGCTTATATTATGATACCCAATATAAGGTATTCTATTTTGTATTCATCTGATCAAATGAGCAGAAAATGCTCAGGAATACTTTTTAATCAGATGTATTCCTGCTCACTGTAGACAATACAGTGGTGTTTAACAGTAGTTAAAAAAAGTAGTATGGCATAGCTTAAAAAACAGGCTCCAGTGCATTGCTATAGACATGACTCTACTTGACAATGATCTGAAACAGTCCCAAAACTAAATGTAAATTAACATACTGGGAGTTTGTCAAAGTAATTTTATAGTTTGGCCAGCATCTCTTTTCCATTTCCTAATGAGTTCTTCATCACACTAGAGAAATAAGTTCTATGTTGCAGAAATAGGGTACTTGGAAAAATATATCTAAGACAAAAGAAAAACAATCTTAAACAGCACAGTTACTGTAGTTCTTGATCCAATTCCATTAAAAGGATATTAATTTTGATTTCTGTTAGTTACTGAAACATTACCAATGGAAAGAAACATGAATCAAAGATTTTAGCTTTAAATTTTGAAAGGATTAAAAATATATGCAGTTTTATTTTCATAAATGCATCTTTCAATACAGAAGAAGAGATTGATGCAGATGAAATATAATTTTGCATGCTGAAAACATATTTTAGTGTGAACATTGAAATGACATTTTATCAAGAGAACTGACTGTTCCATTTGTGTTGCACAGGGTGATAATATGATTAGCCACCAGGGAAACAAAATAAATTTCCCTCTCAGACAATCAATACCAAAACTATATTAATCTCCATATTATCATTCTCTATATTCATAGTCTTTCCACAGTAATATACTGTTTCTAAAAATAAACTTATTTTTCAAGGAATATAAATTATTTTCAATTCTTCACAGTCTATTGTATTACCTACTATAAAAGAGGGATTTTCATCAGTCTTGATTTCCAGTTATTCATGTATCCATCCGTACCACTAGCCTGAACTAAGATGTGATTGCAGGTCAGTAGCAGCTTGAAGAGTTCTGAAGAAAAGCAAATTCATGGAATTTGAAGGGTGAAACAGGAAAGCCAGTTTGTCGTGACATTGTTGTAAGCAGACCAGCCAGTTGTTTTGCTTACAGAGAAGCAAGCACTTTTCAACATCTCTCAAGGGTCAAGAAACACTGAACATCTACTGGTAATTATGATCAGTTCTTTACATAACCATCTCCAAAGTGTCAGTTGTGAAGGTGGTAGGTAGTAGGAACAATGAACTGGCCTCCTATCCTACTATTCTCAGATCTCGTAGCCTTTTCTCTCATGTATTTACCCCAGTGGGTTTTAAGTCTTTAAAACTGTGGCATCAAATTACACATAATCTCCATTTAATATAATGCAGGTTATCTAAATTTATGCCTGTACAGCACATTTCCTCACATGCTATAAAAATAAATGATCAGATATTCTAAAATAGAAAAAAATAAGAACAGGAGGGGAAGAAGTCTAAACACCAAGAACAGCAAGACATGCCACTAGGGGGATAAAACAAAACAAAGTAATTCCTATTAGAGGTACAATAAAAAAGAAATAAAACAAAACAAACACCACACACTAAAGACCAAACCACCAAACTTTTCAAAACAAAGGAACAGAAAACAAATGAAAATGGGTGCTCTTGCTTCTGCCCTTTAATGGTGTACCATTGTGGTAGCATCCATTTAGTAGCTTGTAGTGGATTATCCATGCAGCTGCTTGCTCATGCCCCACACTCAACAAATCTCAGAATAAATCCCTTGCTCTACCACTTGATCCATTTATCTAACCCCACTCTGATTCTGATAGCAGGCTGTGGCAGCAGAAATGTCTTCTTGCAGATCTATCTCCAGGTACATTGACACCTCTTTTCCTTCTAGTTCTTCCTTCAACCATACTGTTTACTCCTGATTGTTCCAAAAAGTTTTGTTTAATGATCTCACTGAATTCCCATGTACAGTTCAAAGAGTAACATTATGCATTTCTCTATTACTCCTCACCACTGTAGCACAGTTGTGTTATACTGGCACTTCTAGAGTGCTTCTTGGTACTGAAAAATAATCTTTAAGGGAAGTAACTTACCATTTTGTGGTCAATAACTTTCATGAACCTTAGAATTTTTCATGTGGAAGTTCACCAATATACAACAGACCTGATTCTGGTGCTTTGTGAAATTCCATCTGTAATTATTTCAGAGGTTCAGTCTCTGGTAGTTTTAATCAACAGCAAGAAAGGGGCGACAAGATCATGCAACTACACTTTATCTTGACCTAGAGAGATCATCTCCTAGTAATAAAAGCAAGTTTTGTTTCTTTCCCCACGTAACATGCTGATAAGACTTTAAGCCCATGTCATTTATGATTGCTACAGGTGCTACTCTGGATTACATTTGCCAGTGAGTTGACAGGCAATGTCAGTAAACAGGCAGTGGGGATAAATATTTTAATCTCTATGACTTGCACTGAAGGCTGGACAAGCCCTGCACATTCAGGGGTAATAACTGGCTTTATCTGTACACAGTCCATCTGATGAATGAAATAAACCAGTTAAAAACTAATGACTATTCAATAAATCAGTTTGCTTTGGGTTAAATGAAACACTTGAAAACCATGCTTCAAAAAATACATAGAATAACTAACAGAATAAGAGAAAAGTATGTAAACTTTTAACTCCTGCATTTCTTTAAGTCAGTGAGAATCACATATGTCCACTACCCTTTCAAATGAAAACCAATGTAATCTTCTAATTATCAGAGTTGGTTAGAATCCCTAGAAAAATCCTTGAAGATACTATGCATTAGACCATCCATCACCAAATCAGCATACAGCACTGCAGCAGAGGCTGTGACTTATCAAGACCATATGAGATAGAAATGTTAGAAGATGTACGAGAGAAGGATGGGTCAAAGATATTGCTGGTTCACAGTATTATAGGGAGCAGACAGTACAGGGAATATGGATACTTGGATACATCCCCACAAAAGATGGTGATACAGTGGCTTTCAAAACCAACAGGTTCTCAACCTTTCCTTCCTTCTGTGCACGTTAATACAGTCATCTGAGGACTGAAGTAGAAGAGATTCTCAATCTGATATAATAAGATATTCATCTTATACACTAGAGAATATGTTAAAGTAAGAATATTCTGGAAACTCGTTCAGCAAACTCTGCCTTACCTCTGTTGTAAACTCTGACAGGTAATACACAGCAACTGGTGTTTTCTCTTTTGAGGTTTGACTGCAAACATCTAAACAATTAAAATGCTACAGAAGGAATTATATATATTTAAAATAATTAGAAGCAGAAAATAGTTACCCACTGTATTTTTTTCCCCTAAAACTCTGAGATTTGTCACCTTTTGAAAGATGGATAGGGGAGTTTGAGAAGCTACCATGTTATAATGAGAAGTCCTTGCTACCTTAATTCTATTAAAAAATTAACAAATTTTCCTTTTAACTATATAACAGCTTCTGGATTTCACGACCTAAAAAATATCAGATAATCACCTGATCCTTATAAGCCACAGTCTTTTATTGTACAGTATCTCCCCAGAACTCAATGAAATGCTTTGGAACACTTCTTGAACAGTACCATGAAAATGAATAGATTCTCAAGAGTCAGCATATTGTGCTGACTAATTCCATTATAATCTCAAAATTTGTCAAAACTAAACAAAACTCAAATACTGTTAAATTTCTAAAAAATCAACATCAGGGATTTAAATAAAAAAATAAGAAAATAAAGTAGGTATGTATTCTTCACATCATGATTTCACTTTGTCTCATTTTGTGTTCTGAATATTTTATTAAAAGGAATGTAAAACTATAACATACAATGACAGAGACTTGATTTTGCAATGGAACATTTGTGCCACAATTAAATATATCTTAATGTGATAAAAACTCAAGCTCCTAATGACCACATACATGACAGAATCATATGAGAGAAAGTATTGGGTCTTCATAGAAAAAATAAAAATAAAAAATAAAAAAAAAATTAACTCATCTGGATCAAGCAAAATGGGCACAGAATATTCTGCATGCTACCAAGAAGTCAGACTGGAAGGACTTACCACTTCTTCATGGGTAGCACTTTCTACGTTAATACCATTAACCTAAAACCAAAGATACAATAGGAACAGAATGATTTGAAATGTGTAGGCTAGCTAATGAAACAAACATAAAGGTAAGTCTGAAATAAATACGGTAAAAACAGATGCTTACTGACCTGTATTATTGCATCTCCTATAAATAACATTCCAGTTTGGTCAGCTGTGGGATTACAGACAAAATACAATTTAACAGAAAGAAGTATGAAAAGATGTATTTTATTCTCTTTCAGCACTTGGTTTAGCATGCTGTTTGTAGGCATCATTAGAAACTGATTTGCTTGTAAAAATAACGATATAGCAATCAGTATTCATCCTATAAAGGTAATAGATTCTAGCAACCTTAAACCAACTGACAGAGCTACTTCCCATGAAAAAAGAACTTGTTTAATATGGAATACAAATGTCATTTCTCACTAATGAAGGATTTTATTAAATTACGTGGAAACTGTGATTCACACATTTCATTATTATTCTACAAAGGGAAATAGAAATCTCTGAAACTGCTTAGCAATTCCTTTCCCCTGAACAAATTTACAGGGACAGGTATAATTAAAGAGGTTGTGTCTAGAATTTAATACAAATCTTTAACAAGAAGTTTGAGTTAGCTTTGTTCCTGAGAGTAAGATAATACATTATTTCAGTCGGTTTCCTGCCTTACAAAAATAATGGGAATAATATAATGAAACTGCAAAGAAAACAATTCTACATAGACACAAACAATAGCATTTTTGAGGTGTATTCACCAGTGTTTTGTAGTCTTTTTTTTTCTTTTATTTTAGTAGAATTTGGGAATGTTTACCTCTTGAAATTTAGTACTTAATTGAAAGTAAATCTCTCATCCTACAAAGACTGACAAGGTTAAATGAAGCATACGGATAGTCTTGCATATGATTTTGTTGAGTTCTGGCTTGAGACTTTGAAGAACATTAACCAAAGTAGTATTTTGAAAGATGAAAACAGAGGTAAGAAAGAAAGAAAAGGAACAACACCAAAACAACGCAGAATATTCACAGCATTTCTACAATATAGCTTTTGCCACCAAAAATGTTATACCTTTGGTACAAAACAGCTTATTTCCATTAGATTTATATTTCCTATAGAATTTTCATCACTCTTTTAGCAGATAAAAGACACCTTTTATCAGGCACACTGAGGAAAGAGCTCAGGAAAAATTTCACCACATATTATAAAAACCATGCTAAAAGTTGTGTTGTTGTTGGTCTTTATCTTACTTTTTTTTTTTTTTAAATCATTTTTTGTACTTAAAAATATGCACACAATTTGTAACTGCTGCTATTAAAAACGGTTATCTATGCACACAAAGGGAACTGAACTTAAGTAGTTTGAAAACAAGAAGGAATTCAGAGTAGACTGTGTGGGTACCTGTATTGCTAGAGGGGACAAATGCTACCTTAGGCATCCCAATACTAAATTTCTGTTCAGGATGTCAGTATTTACACACCAAAACTGTGTCTGATTGAACTGATGTTCAAGCACTATATTAGAAGAAGGTCAAAGTTTCAGAGACCATTTCACTGCTTTTAATCAAGGTCTGCCTCTGCAGTCCTTTACGGCATTGCTGTGTGATGCCAGTATGCCTTAGGATGAGATGTGTAGGGGCCCAGACAACAGGAAATGAAGTTTTGTGTGACAGATCAATGAAAAACAGAAAAAGTAAAATTACCAACACAGACAAAGATCTTGAGATCTAGTTCTAGAGAGCTAGTATATAGTTCAAGGATTGACATGACATGGCATGATATGACACAAAAAGGTATAAAATCTCAAGGAACTAAAACAGGTTACTGAAAGATTGTAACTCAGCAACAGTGAAAATAAATCCCTTCCAGGGAGCAATGGAGGCTGAACATTCCCAGTCTAATTTCTGATGGTTTATAGACTCACTGGCCGCCCCACAGTGATGAGCACTACAACAACCCTTGCTATCTACTGTAGACATTATACAAAAAATAGTGTAGTTTAAGTGCACAATGTAATTATATCCTGCTTGCAGAGTCTCTATGCACAATTGAAGCTGTGCAGATAAAGCGAATGGAAGGAAGAGAGTTAAATGATGGATACCAAATGCTCCGTGAAGTGAAAAAAATCATAGAAAATAGGGAAAATCAGAGCGTTTGCTTCAGAAGTGAATTACACTGTAAAGTAACACAATAATGTATACGCCTCCATGGCTGTCATTATCATGGCCACTGATGGTACTCTGGCAAACTATACTTATAAGTCTGTGATGAAAAATTTTGGCTTGATCTACAATTTAAAATTTATGATGATTTATAACAAAAACATTTTTAACAAATCCAACTGTAGAGGACATGTCACAACAATGCATAAATCACAATATATTTTGCAAGTATATTAGAACTAAAGTGGCCAGAAAAACTCCTTGTAAAGAGACAAAAGGAGAGTTTTATTCTCCCTCATTTTAAATCTGAAGACAAATAGTTATATCATCTCAAACTCTTCCGATGTTTTCATAAAGTGATACTTCTCTGCATGAAAGCAAAATAAAACAAAAAAAAACATTGTACGAGTGCAACATTCCAGTTTATAAGGAACTTTGCTTCCCACTGGTAGCATTCTCCTACAAAGGTGTCTATGAAAGGCTACTCAGCAATTATGAATCACTATATAGAGTGATTCATAAAAATAAAATATTTGAGAGCTTTGAGATACTAACTAACACACAGCTTTATTCAGAGAAACAGTAAATACACATCATCTGGAATTCAATATGCTTCCTGATGATTTATGTGAAACAATATTTTATTTGTAATGAGTTGAATATGGTCAAAAAAAGATTTTCAAACGAAAACAAGCACAAAGTAGTAATTAGCAGAAGTGCACTGGGGTTTAAAAGAAAATTAAGAGTATGCTACAACAATTAGCATTAAATTACCTTTACACCTTAATTACTTTTAAAAAAGGTTAAACATTGATTACATTTTGTACATTTGTGAAATTCACAAGGGATACTGCGGTAGAATGAAAACATTTATAACCCTTAAGGGGCTTCCAAAGAAGACACAAAATTTCTTATTCTTAATATGCTAGACTTGAAAATATATTCCCAAGAAAAACTGATCCATCATTGTAGTCCTCTGACATTGTATTAGTGATGCACAAAAACCATGCTGTTTGAAGCATACAACTGACTATGCAAATTTCCCAATTCATAAGCTTAAATATATGTATTTCACCACAAAAAGAGAATTAAAATAAATGCTAAGAAAGTATATGAATTGGAAAGAAAAAAATGCAGAAATTGGTATCTACATAGAATTTAAGGGACTTTCATTCTCCCTGATGAATTGGACTATAATAATACCACTGGTATAATTCAATTTATATTTTCTTGAAAATAAGCAGTTTTGTAACTGCATTTGTAATCAATAGTTTAAAACAGAACTACATTATTACCTTGTTAGGGACATTTTTTTAGATACAGAATACCCTTTACAGGACTCAGATTTATTTCATCCATTTAAATAAAAAAAAATATCCAAATTTATATCCTTATTTCTCTTATTGACCATGAGGTTTCCTTAGCTCAGTCTTCTTACTCCTTATAAGTGTCCAGTTTATCATGTGACAAAAAGCTGTATGTCAATACTGCAACGTTTCATAAAACATCCATGTCATTATTCTAATGTGTCAAGTTCTCCATGCTAAATTCAGAGATACATGGGAAACCAGGCTTCTCTGTCCAATCATTTCAGTGGATAGGCTATAGAGTAGGCAAACATTGATCATTTTGTGCTCCTAGAAGTACCACGTTTACTTGTAGACCCAGTCAGGAACTCATTGCTAAATCCTTAGTGTACACAAGCCTGAAGAACTGAAGCTCAGCACACTGTAAGAATCAAGTCAATGTGCGATGTGTGTAGGATGACAGAGATAAGGCAGGTACTGGACTAGGCAGAGACTGAATACAACAAGGACAACATATTTGGAGAGTCAATAATAGACCTTACGTGGCTGAAGAAGTAGAATATTCAGCTGTGATAAGAAAACTTCCATTTCCCTGGCAATTCTGAGCTCAGTACCCCTGATTCTGAATGTCTTAACGGTAAAATGAATCTCCATCTGACTCATAGAAGGTCACTGAATAAAAATACTACTCTGAATAGATTAGGAGCACTGAGAAGCTGAAGCCTTCTTGCAGACAATATTTTAGTTGGCACTTTGCCTAGTTGTACAGCATACAGCATTCTAACTGCAAAGTTAACAGAAAATAAAACTGGTTTGGTCTTGAAAATGAAGAACAAAAAGAACTACAAGATACACAGACACTGCAGATGTAACCAGGAAAGATCTGAGGAACTGAGCAAGAGCTACACTGACATGTAGATTTCCTTACCATGTGGCATAGGGCACCATGTGCATGTAACTGATAATAAGAATTTTCTAGGACAGTGCATATGCTAGCAACTTGAAATTCCTTCTGATTTTGTTCAATTTAAGAAGTACTAGAAAATACAGAATAACTGCATATATTCCTGGAAATGATCAATTCACAAAGTACACTGTACACAAACCCCTTTGTCTTCTGGATATTCATTCATACTGCTGTTATTACCAAAAAGGCACTGAGAAGGACCTAAGGGTTCTCCTGGTGGACAAGTTGGCCAGCAATCAACAATGTGTCCTCGCCAACAGTGCCCTGCAGTAGCCTGATCTACATAAAGACAAGCGCTGCCCACAGGTCAACAAAGGTGATCCATTACCTTTGCTCAGTTGAGACACATCTGTAATGTCATGTCTGGTTCTGGGCTCTCCAGTACAACAAAGATGTGATCTTACTGAAGCAAGTCAAGTGAAGAACCATATAAATGAAGGAGCTGTGGTATCTTTCTTGTGTGGAGAGGCTGAGAGAAGTGAGACTATTCAGCCTGAGGAAGGGTCAGGAGGATCTCATAAATGTGTACAAAGACCTGACAGGAGGAAATAGAGAAGAGAGAGCTGGACTCACAGTGCCCATCCACAGGACAAGAAGCATGAAATTCCGTGTTAACAAAAAAAAGATTTTTACTGTGAGGGTTACGAAAAACTGAAATGTAGTTGTCAAGTCTCTGTCCTTAGAAATAATTAGAACTCAACGAGACATAGCTAGTTGCACTGCTCTAGCAAATGGTACTTGAGTAGAGAAGTTGACTAGATAATTCAAAGAGGTCTCTTCTAAGCTCAACATTTCTGTAATTTGCAAAAGTGCACAAAAGAGTTTATTGAACACGTTTATATGTTTTAACGTGTTTATTCAAAATTCAACTATTAACCTGTTAAGAAAGTATTTGCTGTAAATAAAGATATTTGGAACGAAAACAGGATTTAGTTTAATAATTTGATTCTCAGACGTTGATTTTTCTCAGAATTATTCTTCGTATGCCATTCATCTAAGTTTCTGGAGCATTTTTGTGGAAAGAAACCTAGGTATTGATTTCTAATTCCTGTTGCTAGAGGAGCTACAGTGATATGGGAATGGTATTACTAGAAAAGAATAGTCAGCAAGAGGAGCAAACAATCCTAGATTGAGAGTAGATAGATTTTCTTACAAGGGAAATTAAGTAGAATCATTCCTCAAAATTATACATCACAGCAGAATCCAATCCAAAAAGGTAACTGAGTCCACTGCAAAAAAAAAAAAAAAAACAACCACAAACCCAAACCTTAAATGATGGACATTTCTAACCATATCTATTTCAGTTTCTTAGTGTCATAGTCAGTATTGTGCTGAAATATGAATTCCTCTGCTCCATTATTATTGTCTATTTTCTTTGCTGTTTTGATACTTCTATCTGCATCTGTTTACCTCTGTGATTTCCCACCTCACTTTCTATTATTTTCAGTGTGTCCCTGTTGCCTTAGCCTGGCAATCAGCTAAACACTACACAGCCTTTTGCTCATTCACCCCCTTCCCAGTGGGATGAGGAGAGAATCAGAATTTGAAAAAAAAATTAGAACTCCTAGATTGAGGTAAAAACAATGTCCTAAGACAGAAAAGGAAATGAGAAATAACAGTAGTAATACATATATATATATATATTTTTCACAAAACAATTACTCTCCACCCACCAACCAGTGCCCAGCCAGTCTCAGAACAGCAGCTTCCCTCCCAGACAACCCCATGCAGTTTTATAGTTTTTTTCATGTGATGTCATATGCTATGTAACAACCATTTGGTCAATTTAGGTCAGCTGTCCTGGTTCGGTCAGCTTGCAACTCCTCGTGCGCCCCCAGCCCCCTTGCTGACAGGACAGTATGAGAAGCTCTGTGCAGCACTGCTCAGCAACAACAAAAAACATTAGTGTCTTATCAACAACAATTTCCTCCTAAAGCCAAAACACAGCATCATACCAGACACTATGAAGAAGACCAGCCTTAAGGGCTGTAACTCTCACTCACTCTGGTCTTACTTATTTTTTCCTACTATTTATTAATCTTATGAGAAGGCATGGAAAAAAGATGTGGTAACAAGAAAAGCAGAGTTGTTTTTGTTTTGTTTTCTTTTTTAATTGTGTCCTTTCAATACAGAAAGGGAACTTATATGATGGATAGAGACTTCTTACGAGGATTTGTAGTGACAGGACAAAACGTAACAAGTTTTAAACTGAAAGAGAATCAGAATTATAGAATAGCTTGTATTGGAAGGGACCTTTAAGATGATCTTGTTCCAACCCCCTTGTTATGTGCAGGGACAGCTACCTCCAGACCAAGTTGCTCAAAGCTCCCATCCAGCCTGGCAGTAGGTTATGTACACAAGAATCTGATTAGGTTTAACAAGACCAAATGCAAGGTGTTGCACTTGGGTCGAGGCAATCCCAGATATGTATACAGACTGTGAGAAGAATTCCTTGAGAGCAACCCTGCAGAGAAAGACATGAGGGTCTTGGTGGATGAAAAGCTGGAGATGAGGCAGCAGTGTGCACTTGCAGTCAAGAAGACCAACAGTATCCCGGGCTGCATCAAAAGAGGAGTGGCCAAGAGGGAGCAGGAAGGCATTGTCCCCCTATGCTCTGTCCTTGTGAGGACCCATTTGAAGTACTGCACTCAAGTCTGGGGCTCGTAGTATAGGAAGGATGTGGAGCTGTTGGAGTGAGTCTAGAGGAAGGCCATGAAGATTATCAGAGGGTTGGAGCACCTCTCCTATGAAGAAAGGGATTGTCCAGCTTGGAGAAGGCTCCAGGGAGACCTCGCTGCAGCTTTCCAGTACTTGAAGGAAGCTTATAAACAGGCGGGAGACTGAGTTTTTACACAGTCTGATAGTGATAGGACAACAGGGAATGTCTTTAAACTAGAAGAGAGGAGATTTAGATTAGATGTTAGAAAGAATTTTTTTACTCAGAAAGTGGTGAGGCACTGGAACAGGTTGCCCAATGAGAAGCTGTAGATGCCCCATCTCTGGAGGCATTCAAAGTTTGGATGGGATCCTGGGCAGCCTGATGTAGCGGTTGGCAACCCTACCCATGGCAGGGGGTTTGGAACAAGAGGATTTTTAAGGTCTCCTCCAACCTAAGCCATTCTATGATTCTAGGATGATACAGTAAGGTTAGTTCTAATAGACGTATGATTAATATCACTTGTAGAAGTCTTACTGAGCTGAGTAACATAGGCAAGTTATGAATACGTAACATCATATAAGGATATAAATTAATAACAAATCTGACATCTTCAGTCTTTTTAACAAAATTATGTAACAGTTTCCGTTAAATGCTGTTCGAGAGTGGAAAAAAAAAGGTTTAAATGCTTTGGAGGTGAAGACAAATTTGCAGACTACGTGGGAATGCCTGAAATAACTGAAGTGCATGTGTTAAAAGAGATACAAAAAAGAGATGTAATTCTTAAACTAGCCTAGAAAGTCTTTAGTTCAGAAATCAGTAAGGGAAAGATAAGAATAGTGAAAAGATGAAATGTAGAACTTTTCTGAAGTTGCTGAAAGATGTTATTAAATTTCTTATATTATTTCATTTGACAGTATCTCCAAAAAGTTTGTTACATTTGCTCTTTCCATCAAGTATTCTACATTATTCTTGACTATGCTTCAGCCCAAATAATCTGAATGAGTTTTACCCTGACTTTAATTAATATTTTTCAGTGCAGTAGGAATCTTTGTTACAGATTAGAAGATAGTTTCTGACTAGCTGCTTGCTTCTCCAGTTTCTGTACTAAAACACTGTGACAAAAGAAAGCTCCAAATCCAGGGTTCGAAATACCATCCATCTTAGAAGGACGATTTATCTGAGTGAACATGCATGACGTAGTTCTCTAATTTCACTATGAAGAAAAGCTATCATATACATTTATTTTCAGTATGGACTGTAGTGGTAACAAATTCAAAAAGTAACACTAAATTTATTTCATTAGAGTTCTGCAATTCATCAGAAGAAGGGAAACAGAAGAGAGAATACAAATTGTAAGTTTAAATGAAATTCTGAGGTCTTTTTTTTTTTTTTCCACTCAACTGCTAAATGGAGCAGATGATTACTGAAGAAACAACACTTTTTTTTCATACCTTTTCCTAGTTTCTAGTTTCAATTTTAGAATACATGAATAATAGCTATAATATTAGAGATTCACTGAAATTATAAAGTTTTCAGATTTTATCAACCTTTTTGGTTGAGAAACTGTGAAATGCACCTTCCAAAGAGAACACTCATCACAAAAACCTAAAGAACTGAACTCAAATTCCAAGCTACATTTTAGCCAAGCCAAAGGAATGAAAACAAAATTCAAATTAACCTAAAATGAGAATGCTTTAGCTTTCTCTATAAAAATTTCTTGGATTCATCAATTTCTAAATCTATTAAAAGAAAAACAGCACATATTCTATAACAAAATAAATTTTAAAAAATATCTCATTCTATTTTTCTTGTCTGGTAAAGGCAATGAATTTCTGGTAACTGAAAAGAAAATGTTACTGTTCTAAAAACATTTCCCAAATCAGATTTTAATGACATACCTGCTCAGTTAAATAAACACATAAAAATTAACCACTGTATCCTTTTAATCAAAGCACTCCTTAGACTTAGGTCTAAGGACTTAGGTCACTCATGCTTCAAATCAACAAACACCAATAGTATAAACTGTTCAGCTTAATAACTTAAATATATAATGACTCCTGTTTATATAATTGCACCTCAAGTATGTTCTTCCTTATGTTCAGAGATGGCCTTGTATTTAGCATTCACTTTCACGAGCGTAAGGCATAGCAAGTTTCTGATCCATTCTGGCTTCCTTACAAAGACCTTCACCTGGGCTTAAATCTTTCTTAATCTTGACCTTATTAAATTGAAACTGTAAGGCTGCTGAATCCAGGCTAAGTAGATCTGCAGCAGTGAAGAATAATCTTTGAATATCACTACTATATGCTGTGCAACTTGTTTGTAATCTCAAGCCATGCCCAATGAATGATTTATTGGTTACTCTAGCTGTAATACCTTTGTGGACAACTGGAGTAAGCACAGAAAAAATACTTATATGAGCAACATCACATATGCTTACATATCAAACCATCTTTGCTTGGCATGTATGTGTAAGTGAAACTGCTATAAGCCCTCATCAAACTGACACTGCGTCCTCCAAACAGATGGTCCTGAGTGCAGGCAGCCAGGATGTGATAGCTGGATACAGACTGTGTTTGGAGAGTGCAGGGTTTCAAGCCAAGAATGTTTCAGTGGCTGAATGTCCTGAGTTTGTTCTAATCCTGTCAGGGTATATGTAAACTCACCTCAGAAATGGACTAAACACATTAAATATTGTCACCTTTTATCACAGAAGGTGGGAAAATGCTTTCAAATTAAAGTTTGAGAACCAATTTGGCTCTCAAGAGAAGATTCTTTGTGAAACTGGCGAAATACAAACTATCCTTATTTTGCCAGGTTTTATTCAATTTTATTTATCTATTTTAATCACGCCTCAGTGAGCTGTACCCACTGTTCTGTTTCTTCACTGATGCTTGTCTCACTTCACATGTTTTATGAGATGCAGGCAGAGCTCACAAGCAGCAGTCAGATAATTACAGCAGCACTCACAGAGATGGAAATTTGTGTCAAGGTAACCAAAAGTGACTGCTAGCTTGATAACTGTAACATAAAACAGAAATTAAACCGCTTGACCATAATAATATATTGCTTTAACAATTAAAAGATCCTGTACTGTATGCAACTAAAGTCATTTGCAGTTATGAATAGATAATATTTCAGTCTGTTAATATTTACAGCTTCTACCTTTTGGTAAGTTCATAAAAATTTATGTAGTAATTATGGATTGGAATAACAAATACCAGACAGAAATTTTTAAACATACGAAAGCTTGTAGAATTTACTCCTACATATTATATAAGAATTCTTTAAAGTATATTTCACGTATCTGACAAATTTTCTTAAAGGTTCACTATATATCAAGTAAGCCTGAACAATCCGTTTCCTTTAAAGTTCAGGATATTCACTTATGCTTCTCTAAGAATAGTACTCTATACTTTTTTGACTGTAAAATTACTGCAGTCATTACCATAAATAAACTGTTAATACTGATTATAACACACTTATTAAAATAATGTATATCTAGAAGCTATTAACAAAACACCAACACTAATATCTAATGATTGACTCTTAGATCTATCTTAGATCTAAGATCTTATCTAGATTTTATCTAGACTCTGTCTTAGGAAAATCAATTCTGTTAAATTTCATCTGAGAAAACAATTAGAGAAAGAATGACTCAGTTTTGGAAAATCTTACTAAGAAGCTTCAACATCAATATTATCTTTTCAAAAAAACAAAAACAAAAACCTGGGGAATTATTAGTAATGTAGGACAACTGGACACATGAGTAAGAAACCTACCTTTGGAAGTGATTTTTTATGGGATTAAAATGACTCTGAGGCGAATTATATCACTTTAATTTAGAATTAATAAACGTGTTTGCATTTACTTTTTCTCATTCAGTCTGGGACAGGACTTCTGTCCCTCTAAAATTAACTTTAACAAAAGCTTTATCAGTATGAAAAAAGACATAACTTTTGTTAAAATGGAAGACAGAATCCACAGAGGAATGTAAAGTGCCTAAATTCAGGGATGAGTCAGCAGCATCAGCACAACTCACTTTTCCTCAATCCTGTGGAGAAGCATAGAGGCTGAGAGAAAATTCAGGACAGTCTTTATTGTGATCATCAATACACTGGGACATTAGTCTCCAGTAGTGAAGAACTACTTAACCTAATCCTTCAGAAATATAAAGCTAAGCTCTTGAATTGAGTTTCTGCGCAAGTTTCTGTCTTACAGAACAGTCATAATGAAAGAAAGTCAAATCAAATAGAGTGATCCACAACATTCATTTGGACATGGGAGCCTGCTTTGGCAGGGGGGTTGGACTAGACGATCTCTAGAGGTCCCTTCCAACCTTTACAATTCTGTGATTCTGTTATAAACACTGTGATCACAGCTGAGTCTCCAAGCAAGTCAAAACTGTAAGTGAAGTATTTAATACCGCTACTGTTACAGAATTTGGGAAATTTAAGGAGGACATAAGTATTTCTAAACAGTTCAGATAGTATAAAAGTTGTACAAGTATAAAACAAGAAACAACTTCTTTATCCTATTAAACTTCCCACTTTTGGAAATACAAATTAGCACTGTGTCCAAAATATAGTTGGAAACATGACTTTGCAGTGCTGCCATACAACCGTTATTAAACTTCACAAAAGGTAGCAAGTTATCAGATATTTTAGGAAATCAAAAATTTTTTCAGTCGGAAGAATTTTACTCACATAAGTTTAGCTAAACTAGTAAAATCCCTCATAGTAAAATTCTATTTTCAAATCTTAAAGTCACCTGTGAAGCCACCTTATCAGTTTCACCACTATTAGTATCTCATACACTGAAAATCCATTATTAATTTATTCCCATTATAAACATACAGATTTTCAGTCCAAAATGCAGTTTGAGATAAAATTGTCACTCTCACACCTAAGATTTCCTCTCTGTATATCCAACATGGATATTTTCCCCTATATTTCTTCATATAAATACTTATATTTAAATATGCATATATGTAAATATGGGGAGAAAGAATGCACATATGCATAGAATACTTCTCTTCTTTCCCCTTAAATAATATTATCAGATTGTTTCCTGCAAAATTAAAGCATTAGAATCACATAATTGTGTAATGACCGTGATTACAGAACATCTTGAGTTGAAGGGACCCACAGGATCACTGAGTCCAACTCCTGGTTCCACAAAGGACTACCAAAAATCCAAGCGCTATGTTGTCGAAACACTCTTTGAAATCCAGCAGCTCAGTGCTATGACCACAGCCCTGGGGAGCCTGTTCCAACCACAACCATGTAGAACCTTTTGCTAACACTCGGCCCAATCCAACTCCTGGGACACAGCTCCATGCCATTCTTTCAGGCCCTGTCCCTTTCACCAGAGAGCAGAGCTCAGTGCTGCCCTCTGCTCCCTGTGAGGAGCTGCAGCTGCCATGAGGGCTCCCCTCAGCTCACAATTACCATTACAAATCACCCTCTGTTTGCAACCAGGGAAAGTCATTCATACCATATGACAATTACTGTGTAGGGAAAAAATATGTTCAGTTTATTTATTTTATCCTCTGGCTTTTTAAACTTAAGTGTATTGATACATTTCCTAAGTTATAATTTTGTTTTCACAAATAATGTTAAATGCTTTGTCTACTACACAACTGTCTCACTGCAGTAAAATCTATGTTTTCAGGAGCTGTTACTTACTAGGAAAATTTCAAGCTCAGCTCCTGAAGACATGGACAGAATACAGATTTTAAATTCAACACAAAAGATAAGTTGGACATTTAAAGAAAGGATTAAAGACACGGATGCTGGAATGAGTCATAAATACATTTTAATTTTGAGTCTATAGAACATTTGATATTAAAAAGAAATCATGTATACTACAGTACTATACATTTAAATAACAGAAATATATATTTTACCTGCTTGGTCTTTAAACATTTTTGATATGACGACAGGCACTTTGTGCTCAGCACCGCCCTGTAAAAGATGCATATTAGTCATGAGACCACAATCAAGGCTGATGTGAACTAGTCAAACTAAAAAATAAGAGAAGAAAGAAGATGTTTTTCATACCTTTATGCTTAAGCCCAAGCCACCAACTGGTTGTCTATGAAGTGTAACAGTTCTGTGCTTTAAAAAATTGCAGAAAAAAATAAATTTAGGTGAAAACACAATATTTGAATTGGCACAGAAGATGCTTTAAATGCTTTCTACTTAAAAAAAAAATAATAATAATTTTCAGTGGTACCCTGGAAATTATATGATCAAGTTCTGTTCTGAAGTACCATTCAACACTGATTTATTGGCATTTATTTAATTCCTTAACACAGAGAGCATAGCTATTCAGTGAACTCTACATGCGGACTTTTAATATATTTTTCTACCACTGATGTGATATTCTTCCTAAAAAGAAATTTTCACTTACTTTTGCTTTATTTCGACAAATGTTTTCATGAGAAAACTTTGAAGAGATTTGAGATGCATGTTTTCATAGCTAATTTATCTTCTTTAGCTCCTATCAGGCTTGCACATGATACTTATTCTCATATTTCCATCACAAATACTGATTTCTTCTAATCATTATCTTCAGTCATATGCTATTTTTGCAGCATATGCTTAAAAGACTTTTTGTGATTGTCTGCGTTATTTTCTTGCATTTCATGTTTAAGGACATAAAGAAGATAAATGTTTATTGGTATCTTTCTATAGCAGCCTATCATACGTTTAATAGTACACTGAATTTGGTGTTCCGTTAATGTGCAAATCATGGTGACTGACAACACAATAATATCAGTTCATCCACTGATAATAATTACAGAGCTAAAAGAACTTTTTTGCAACATACTGAACAATAGTGCATATAATGACACCTTTCAAGAACTGGAATGGCAGTTCCTGAATCTGTAAAACTGTGTGGCCAGCAGGAGCAGGGAGGTAATCATCCCCCTGTACTCAGCACTGGTGAGGCTGCACCTTGAGTACTGTGTTGTTTTGGGCCCCTCACTACAAGAAAGACATCAAGGCCCTGGAATGTATCCAGAGAAGGGCAACAAAACTGGTGAGGGGTCTGGAGCACAAGTCTTACGAGGAATAACTGAGGAAGCTGGGAGTCTGGAGAAGAGGAGGCTCCGGGGAGACCTGACTGCACTCTACAACTTTCTGAAGGGAGGCTGTGATGAGGAGCAGTTTGGCCTCTTCTCCCAGGCAACAGACAGGACCCGAGGAAATGGCCACAAGTTGTACCAGATGAAGCTTAGGTTAGACATAAGGAAAAACTTTTCCTGTCAGAGAGTGGTCAGACACTGGAATGGCCTGCCCACGGAGGTGGTGGAGTCATCGTCCCTGGCAGTGTTCAAGAGGCATCTGGATAAAGAGTTGTGAGATATGGTTTAGTGCCTGTGGTAGCAATGGTAATGGAAATGATCTTGCAAGTCGTTTCCAACCTTGTAATTCTATGATTCTGTGATTTTGTTTTGCTACTCTTTATACCAGAGTTCATATATGATATCACTTTTATATGTATATATCTTCTTTAGGTATTTTATGATTTCACTAAGTCAGACAAACATTAATTAACTGAAGTCCACAAGTAATTGTTTGTTTGTTTGTTTTTCCTAACACCCACCTTGCCAGAATTAGGTTTATTTTAATTCAGAGAAAAAGGGAACATGATGCATGATTTCAGTTTCATTTTAGGAAGGTAAAACTAATGTAAACATATTTCCTTGCAGTGAGAAAGAAGTTCTGAAAGAAGAGATGTTAAACAGTTGTAATAAGGAAATAAGAAACAGTTGTAAACAGGAAATAAGCCTTAGGGATGAAAACAAAGCAGTAGGGAAGCCAGAGCCATGTAATTCTACAGTAGGGTCCTCCAAAATTCTCCCAGTAGTCCCTGCAGGGCTGGGGAGATAAAGGTTTCAATGCCTACCTAAAGAAATGGCTCCAGGAGTATAGATTCAGGAGTATAGATTCATCAGAAACTTGAGAATTTTTGAAATGAGAGACTGCACATGAGGCACCAAAATCATCTGAACTGTAAAAGAACCAAAAATGCTTGTACTTAAAATACAGAAATGCTGTAACTAAAGTTCTAAACTGTAGTGTTAGAAAAGTGTTGCATCCATTATGGATATAAACAGAAGAATTCTATATCCAGAAATGAAGGATAGTTACAGTGATTTTACAGGAAATGTAAAACAGAATGCTAGGAAGTAAATCAAAATTGTACCAAATCTGAACTAAAGAGAGGTATAAACACTCTGGAGATGTAGGGGAAAAAAAAACAACAACACAACTATAACAGGATGTAAAGTATGTAAGAAAGGTAAAATAGGCTAGATAACCAGCACAGTGAATGCTGTGTGCTAAAGAGAACTTAGGGCTCAAAACTAGTAAGCCAACAACCTCAAGAAGTAAGACATCTTCCATAGATTTAAGAGTTTGCATTAGTGACTAGGATAACAATGACCGTGACATGAAGACAGGCAATAGGAATATGAAATATAACACTGATAACAGACTTTACTTAGTTTCAGATCAAATACTCATAAGGACATAGCACAATTACAAAAAGCGGGTCTCTATCTGTTACTGTTTCATGGAGCCTCACAAGACTAGACTAAATACTTACTACTGTTTAGTAGCATGCAGGTTATAATGAAAACTTTCACAGTTGAAAAACTACTCTGTAATGGCAACTGCTATGCACTTATTATTCAAATTTACGCTGTGGCGATCCCTAAAAGGGAAGTGTACAAAACTTAGGAAGCTTGCTGAAAGCTAGAATAAAGGGATGCAGCTTAGAAAATTA
>JAOWBP010001760.1:76965652-76998910 GCA_028571105.1 Tragopan temminckii | reverse complement strand
CCCAGGTCCTTCTCTGCAGGGCTGCTCTCAAGGACTGCTCCTTCCAGTCTGTATGGATGCCTGGGATTCCTCCGGCCTAAGTGCAAAACTCTGCACTTTGCTGTGTTGAACCTCATCAGGTTCACCCTGGTCCAACCTTTCAAGCCTTTTGAGGTCCCTCTGGATGGTTTCCCTTCCTTCCAATGTATCAACTGCACCACTCAGCTTGGTGTCATCAGCAAGCTTGCTGAGGGTGCACTCGATTACGTCACTGATAAAGATGTTAAAGAGCACAGGTCCCAAGACAGACCCCTGGGGGACGCCGCTCGTTACCGGCCTCCACCTGGACATGGAGCCATTGATGACCACCCTCTGTCTGTGGCCTTTCAAGCAATTTCTTATCCATCGAGTCGTCCACCCATCAAATCCACATCCCTCCAATTTGGAGATAAGGATGTGGTGGGGGACCATGTTAAAGGCCTTGCTCAAGTCCAGGTAAATGACATCGGATCGGTCGCCTTTCCCTTGTCCACTGATGCCGTCACTCCATCATAGAAGGCCACCAGATTGGTTAAGCATGACCTTCCCCTGGTAAACACAAAGGAGTGTGAAGGTTTGTTCAGCTGTTTTATTTGGTCTCCTTTTTGCAAATGTCATTTACACAAACAAAAGATAAAACGGTGCTCTTACCAATATAAGAACTAGGTCCATTATGCCAAAATGAAATGCCAGATGAATTACAACTCTGTGAACTGTCCTTAAGTCTTTTAACAGTGTCCTACAGGGATAAGGATGAATCAAACGGATTTTCACTGCCATTTTCAATGATTCCAAATGCCACTGTCTACCATCAAATCTGGAACACTTTCAAATGTTCCACTGGTAGACAAAAAACATCTGAAAAGTTTTCTGGAGATGTTTGTCTAAATGCAGCCAACTAAAGTCACCCTTTCCAGCAAATATAAACTAAATTCCAGCAGCAATCAGACTGCCCAACACTGTCACACAGTCAAAGTCTTAACTCATATCCATCATCATCTTGCAAATGTTTTTCAAGCTCTCAAGATATTCAGTAGTAAATTGCCAGATTTCAGCAACAAAAGACCCATGTTAATAAAATACAGAAGTGTGTGAGTGCTAGATTATGGCTGTTTGATGTTAGAGATCAATGTTGCTGTAAATAGAGAGCTTTGTTTGCACTATTTAATTTCCTTTATCTCTCAGCAGTACTAATATGGAATAAATTTTCTCTCAGGTGAAAATAGTGAATCTAAAGAAAGAAACACACTTGCTGATCTATCTGCAATCACTCTCCTGAAATTCTCCTGTTTAAACAGCGTAGGATTTGCAGCAAAACTGTACTGCAGTCTAATCGCAAAAGTGTATAATTGTGAAGTAAGTGAAGAAAGAGTACTGTATGTATTCAGACAAATATGCACGGTTTTTAAGTTACATGCATAACAATTGGAAAGGATAGGAGATAAGCAACATACAGTAGAGTGTTCTATATGTCTGTATCAAGCTTTATTTCACATGTACTGGAAATGAAACTTTATTATTTGGCGACTTTCTCTGTTTCTGATTATTGGCGGCATTTCATCATACAGCACCATCTGGTTCTTTCAATACGCTAAGCTGAGGCAGACACTGTACTATAGTATGGTATAAGCACCACTTATTTCATGATTAGTCTGTAATCCCAAAGTCTAAGAAATAATACCGTTTAGAAGTGTGGTAGACATATACTTGAATATATAAACCAAGTATTGAAGTGGAGAGGCTGCACAGCTCTATCCCACTTCCATTTAATGTGAAATCTTAATGGCAGAGGTACATAACAAAAGGCCTATGCCTCACTGAAATCCTGATAAATCCTCAGCTGCTTAGCTGGCCTTTAATGTACTTTCCCTGGGCTCCTCCAACATTTACAATGCACGTGTACATTTAGGTACATAGCTATCTATAATTCTGTATGAACCTACATATGTAACAGTTATGTATCATTCTCACTTTTATCAAATGAATAACTAAAGAAAATTTCATATAAATTCATTTTTTTTCTATTTAAAGAATAAAACTCTTCAATTAAAAAGCATTAAAGTGAAAATAAAAGCATAAACATAAAAGTAAAGAATAAAGGAGAATAAAGAACAGGAAGAGGAACAGGGATATGTGGCCAATTACGCATGGATAAGCTGATGATTAATACACAGATTCACAGAAATGGAGATTCTATTTTTTGGCAACAGTATGCTCTTTTGTCTGACCTTTAACAAGTTACTTAAATTCTGTCCAACAGATGATCACGTATATAGTGATGATAGCAGTTCCTTTATATCTCCAAGGAGTACCATCAGAAATGAATTGGAAATGACCAGCTACTATAGTCATATTATTATAGTGTTGTACCTTTTATGATATTATTGTATTTGCTACTGCAGTGTCAACAGATAACTGAGGTTAAGTCTGCTAGTGAAAAACTGAACAATTTATAAGTACAGATGTACAAAGAAAGACATATTATATTTGTTGTTTCTTTATTATGAACAAGGAAGTTTAGAGATTATCTCCTTATAGTTTTTTTTTTTTTAAAACATCTTAAAGAATAATTAAAGATATTATCTATGCTACCTTTGTAACACGGTCACTGTAGCAAATTTTCACTTTATAAGTCACTCTAACTTGTGTAACTCCAGGTAAAAGTGAGAATTTTCAAATACATTTATATGTGCTTTTTGTTTTCATTGAGTTTTGTCTACCAAATCTCAGTTGGAAGCTGAACTCACTCTTAGCTTAGCTTCTTTGTTATATCACATCAAAGTTGTTCTCATTCCTTTCACAACTGTATGACTGAATAATTCTCAATTCATTTATTTATGTTTTCTTGAATTATTCACCACTGTCTTTATTCATCAGTGATCACTGCCTTGGTATTTCATTTCTCCAATTTTCATCCTACCCCTTCGGGTATGTGTACAACTGTAAGAAGCCCAGGTTCACAGAGAGAATCTGAGGCCAGATTAAGACACATTACAGGTGTATCTCCAGATGATGATTCAAAGTACAATCCTGAATTAGAAACTGATGAACTTCAGTTGGGAATCTGAATTCTAAGTTTCACAACCAGATCTGATTATCACTAGAAGATAAAATACATCAGTATCTCATCCTCAGTAATGAATGGATGTTGCCGCAGCTTGATGCCAGATCTTGCAAAGCACTGAGCACTCTTGAGTCACGGTACTGAATGCACTAGAATAAGTTTCAAGAATTACTTGTCCTCTTGTGAGATTCCTTCTTTTTTATTAAGCTAATAAACATTACACAGTATTTTATCTGTAAATCTTAAGCTTGTATTTGCTTGAAGTTGTAAGTCTACAGTTTGTATTTAGTAGTTAAATAGATATATTTTTTGCTTCATCCTCTTTAAAAACAGTTTTTAGATATTATATTATTATGCCATCGAAACAGAACTCAGTAACAGATTTACAAATAGTGTAATAAAACTAGAGATGCTACATCAATTATTTTCATTGTGGAGTTTCTACAGAGCAGGATAAAAATATATAAACTATGATTTGCAGTTCACTAAATGCAAGTGCAGCAGTAAATGGAATTGATGGTTCCATTTCATTTTTCACTAAGCTGAGAAAGATTATGTCACTTACCTTTGTCTCTATTTGTTTGGTGTCTGGATTCTGAAAAAGCAGCTTTACTTTTGTTTTCCCATCATCTGAAGAACCTTTCAGCTGAGAGAACTTAAACCTCCACAGTACGTTCTGAAGAGAAAGAAATTTGATTAAGGACTTGTTACACAGTTACCTAGAACTACAGATAAATGATTAATGTTTATGTATTAAGATAAAGCATTGGGGCAGTAAGCACAAGCTGGCTGCAGAGCAAATAAAATTAACAGCTTTGCATCATGTCAGAGAGTAAAAGACATGATATTAATACTCACTAATTAAAAAAAATATATGGAAATTCTCTGAAATTTGAATGATTCCATTGCCTACATGATAGAATTTCAATAACCATGACAAAAGCTTATTTCTAGAAGAATTCATTAGGATATTTGTATCAGTTTCATTATGAACACAATTTCATACACATCTTGATCTGCCATCTTTCAGCTGGCTCATCTGCACAATGTAGATAAGGGTCTTACACAGACATTGTGATGCTCAATATACCTTGGTCAAAAAGTATTTTTGAAGTGGTTTGAAATCCAAAGATAAATATGCTAGATATGTCATAAATACGCTATATTTATATAAAAAAATCTTGGTCTTGCAGATTACAGAAGATATGTTCTAAATTACACAGTTGTTTCTAAAATATACAGAACTCTCCAATTCTAGCAAGTTTATGCAGCACTTACTACTGCTGGCAAATCACAGATTGACAGAAATTTTTTAATTGGTATGGGGATACTTTTCAAAAGCGAATGCTAGAAAACCATGCTTTTGAAACCAATATCATCTTCTGTATTTGAATGTTTTCTATTGATACCCTACAAATGTATAATTAAAAAAAAAAATAGCTAACAGATTGCATACAAACCTTCTGCTGATGTTTTCTTAATATCTATAACGTTAGTGAAAATTTTATTTGCATGGCAAAACGTGATTCAGTCTCTGGAAACTGCTGATGAAACCCAATTTAAATGCTTTGAAGGCCATTTCAAAATCACACAGTCAGAAAAACTTGGCTTTGTTCCACTTTTCAGTATACCTTACTGCAAAATACTTTGTTCATGTGGGACAGTGATATCTTCATTTGGAAATTTTCTCACTTTTTATCTGTGAATTTTTCCAATATTCTCTAGATAGCATTGGATTTGGAGTGGTTTAGCTGCTTTGTGAGTCAGATGTCATTACAGAAACATAATTTATTTCTATATGACTTTAAACAGATATTTTCACTACCTGAGAGCACAGACATTCTGGTGCGTTTAGAATTACTCTGTACATAGTGTAGTCCTGCCACATAGTACATTCAAGGGAACTGTTGCCTTACTCATTAGTACTTTGTTATTTCTTCACAACGTTGCCAATTATTACAATAGAAACCTTGATATCAATGGTGATAATAAAAAATTCACTTTTAACTTGACATATCCTCACTGTGATTAATCTTGGTGCTACCACAGTGGAGAATATAAGAAATACCAGACTGAGAGATTATTAGAATAAGAAAGAGAAAATAAAGATTTTTTATGTCTCATTAGACAACAGTTTTGCTTTTGTAGAGGATATGGGCAACTTGAATCAAGGACAACTCATGAACGTGATAATCACTTCCTAAAATGATGACAGGCGCCTCATGGATTCCAATGACTTTTTTTTGTGATCTTTAGAATCCTACTCTTAGTTTGAGAGAGAATGCCCTATAAACAAAATAATTATTTGTACACTTGTTTATACAAAAAAAACAGGGCATGAAATTTTTATGAAATCTCTGACTTCATCTTCTGGTTCCCTGCAGGCAGGAACATCACCGCCTCTTACTACAGCACTGTGAAGTTGTTTAAACTTTACGTTAATAAACAAATTTTAACTGGATCCAGAGGGCTTGATTGGACTGCCTGAATGGTATTCAGATCTTGAACAGGTGTATATCTAAATAGTAAAGATGAGTGCTCACTATATACTATAACTTCTAAGGGAAGTTATAAGTTACAAGAACAATTTAGCAATAACAGGCATTGCTGAAGTCCATAGTTCATAGGGGAAAAGAGATGACTTCGGAAGGCAGAAGAATATGTATACTTTGGGATCTCTTTATTTTGGATGCATAGCTGCAGACACAGATGAAGAGCAGATGAATCAAGTAAGCTAACTGAAAAACTATGATCAGATACACAGCAGCTGCACTGCAAGGGTGTCTCTGTGATGTACCCCAAATAGAACATCTGAATGAGTTAGTCCCATGATAGCCTCAGAACACAACACATATGAAATGAAGTAATTATTTCAAATATGTTTGGCAATCCTCCAGAATTGTTCTAATGAAGAGTTTTCAAAAAGATGCATAAACTCCTAAGGAAAAGTTCTTGCCCTTTTTATTTTGTCATTTGTAATGCAGAAGGCTCTCTTTCAATCTCTTTACAAACTGCAATAAAGAATATTTTTAATAAGTAAGTGAGCTGATTGCCCAAAATGTGTGATCCAGGCTAAGAGCTGTAGGTCAGACCAGGAGACTGCCCTGCATTTTAATAAGCCAGTATGAACACCTGCTGTGCTGGAAGAGCTTTTTTTTTGCATCAAAAGTTCACCTTAATTTGAAATTCATTGTATAGAAAACATACTTTTTTTTCAGCAAAATTGCTGTGTCCCTAATGAAATGTTAATTACTTTGTTGCTTCAAACTTATTCAGTGTTGGAAAGATATATTCTAAAAAGCCTAAGATTGTGGGGCAACACCATCAACTTCAGTTGACATTAATGGGCAGTAAGAATTAAGTGTAGAAGCTGCTCATTATTGCTTCACACATGCTTGAAGACACAGAGAACATATCCATCTCTCACAGAGAAAAACAATAAATACATATGAGCTCTCCAGAATTTTTCCAGTTTAACAACAGAATTAATACGTCTAGCATTATTCTTTATTCCTCCCTTACGTGAGCAACAAGTCTAGGGGGCTCAATGACGCACATCCAAGGGTCCCAAAGGAAATGGCTGATGTAGTTGCCAAGTCACTCTCCATTATGTTCAAAAAGCTGTCAGGTGAAGTCCCCAGTGACTGTAAAAACATCACTCCCATTTGTAAGAAAAGTAGAAAAGAAGATATGGGAAAGTACAGGCCGGTAAGCCTCATGTCTGTTCCTTGGAATATCATGAAGAAGATCCTCCTGGAAGCTATGTTGAGGCATAGGACGGATGAGGAGGTGATTGTGACAGCCAGCATTGCTTCACTAAGGGAAGATCATACCTGACAAATCTGGTGGCCTACTACGATGGAGTGATGGTATCAGAAAATAGAAGAAGATTATCTACCTGGACTTCTGCAAGTCTTTTAATGTGGTCCCACATCACATTCTTATCTCTAAATTGGAGATACATGGATTTGGAAGGTAGACTATTCAGTACATCAGGAGTTCGTTGGATGGTCACAGGAAGAGCGTTGCTAGAGAGACAGTGGACCCCAGGGACTGGTCCAGAAAGGGCACCATCCGGAGGGAACTGGACAAGCCTGAGAAGTAGGCTCACCTGAACCAGATGAGGTTCCACAAGGCTAACTGGTGCACTTGAATCAGGACAATCTCAGATATGTCTACAGACTGGAAGAAGAACTCATTGAGAGAAGCCTTGCAGGGAAGGTCTTCGGGATCCTGGAGAATGGAAAACTTAACATAAGACAGTAGTGTGCACTTGTAGTCTGGATGGCTAACAGTATCCTGGGCTGCATCAAAAGAGAGGAGGCCAGCAGGAAGAGGGAAGGGATTATCCTCCTTTGCTCTGTCCCATCTGGAGTACTGTGTACAGGTTTGGGGGCCCCAGTACAAGAAGGAAGCAGAGTAGTTAGAATGGGTCCAGAGGTGGGTCATGAAGAATTTCTGAGGGTTGGAGCACCACTGAAGAAAAGTTGAGGGAGCTGGACTTGTTTTGCTTGGAGAGGAGAAGGCTCCAGGGAGACCATCCAGTTCTTGAAGGGAGCTTACAAGCAGGAGGGGACTGACTTTTTACATGGTCTGACAGTGACAGGATTGGGGGAATGTCTTTAAATTAAAAGAGGGGAGATTTAAGTTAGAAATTAGGAGGCATTTTTTTGCTCAGAGGTGGTGAAGCACTGGAACAGTTTGCCCAGAGAAGCTATGGCTGCTATGTCCCTAGAGGTATTCAAGGCCATGTTGGATGGGGCCCTGGGCAGCCTTGGGTGGCAACCCTGCCCACAGCAGGGAGTTGGAACTACGTGGTCTTTAAGGTCCCTTCAGACCCAAGCCATTTTATCATACTACAAAAACATAGTTTGATTGAAGCCTCCACACCATCAGCTATAATGATGGTAGGCACACTGGGTTAAAGCCCTACTCTTCCTATAGACAATACTAAGCCTACTAGTAGAATTTCTACATACTATGAGATTTTAATTATGAATAATTTTCTGGTCTTGTGAAAATGAATATCAACAGAGAAGTTTACAGTTCTCAAGGAGGAGTACGATAAATCAATCTTCAGATCTAAAATAAACATTTTATACAGTCTAAATTAATGAGACGATTACTGTCTATACTTAATTTGTGGCTATGTGGAAACTGTGCTACGCAGAGTACAATTTCAGAATGTAGCATCACAAAGGCATGGAAAAGTATGCAAATATATTTTCTGAATTTTCATGTTATTTATAGGATAGCACATGCAGTGCAAGTTGTCTAAATTTCCAAATAACAATTATACCGGTTATCATTTCTCTGCACTGAAATTTCAATAAATTTGTGTAATTGAGCCAAAAATACAAAAAATGTCAACATATAAAAACTAGATCCTGCATCAGTATTTCAAAATGCATTGTACTTTCTTTTAAATCAGAATGACTAAATGAATTTCTTTAATATATATTATAAAATCATTTCAGTTAGTAGTTGCAGACCATATTTTAGAGGACAGATCTCATACTAACCAGCTGTATTAAGGTAGAAACTTCTTTAAATGTAAACTCATTTTCACCAGGAAACAAATCTATAAATTCACAAAAAATGATGACAGATTTTATTTAAAATAGTAGAATTATAGATATGATTTGGAAGTTGTCATGTGCCATAAACCATTCCCTATAGTCCTTTAAAAGTCACTCAGTTTTGCAAGAAAAGCTAATTTAATCACATATATTGACTTTGAAATGCATTTGCTCTTTTTCTGTTCAGTTCTGATATAGCCTAAATTTCTCATGATGGAAGAATAATTCATTCTCTTTTATATCTGTAGCTTCAAAACAAATAGAATGTGAACAAATAGGTGAAAGTTCAATATTTTTCATGACTGGTAATCTTTTCAGAATCTGGACGTTTCTCTGTTACTAAGAAATCAAGTTCTCTGCTACACATAACCTTCTTTTCCTACTATTGCTTGAAAAGGAAATTACTTTTTTTATGTATATACTTATCCAATGTGTACTTTACATACTATGGCACGAATAGATTACCCTCTTGGAGTCCCAGACTGACTTCACTTTATTGGAGCTATATAAGCAAAAAGTACGGTATATTTGAGAAAGAAATACTGCACATCGGTATAAAAGATAGGGTTAACTGATAACTTCAAGAACACTGAAATAAAGCTGAGTTATGTTTTCTTTTCTTTTTCTTCTTACCTTGGTTTTACTGTCAAAACAGGTAAATCCCAGAGCAAAGTCGACTGTGAAACACAGAGTATCCCCTTGCCAACTGCATATATACGTTTTAGACTGGAAAAAAAAGCATGACTTTTGAGAGAACAACCATCAACTTCACATATCACATAATAATAACACTTCGATTTTTTTTGTGTGCATGAGAAGACAATTAGCTAACAACACTCATACTACTTTACAGTATTTTGTATTAAAGTTGTCAAAAACTTCTGACTAAATTCATAGCAGGTCTGTGAGCTAGAGAGGAACTGGAGGTCTTTGTACTGAATCACTCTTCTCAAAATAAAGGCTATATTCTTGGGAACCATCACTATAAAATGCTACATAGAAAAAAGTCATTACTGACTATTTCAAAACTTTTGGAGAACTGCTCAGACCTCACGTATGACTTCTCACATCATTTCCAGCGCATGTGCAGGTAAAAGTGCCTCAATGTTTAGCCATTGCAATGTAATTGTAACAGCTATCTGACTTCTTTGTTTCTCTGTCTGATAAAAAATTTGAAGGCAAGCTTTTACCTTGCAACATTTCTTCACATTATACTCGAATGACTGAAAAATGCCAGCTGATTCTCTTGGCATGCATTTTAAGGCTACCTGGCATCTTTGCTGGATTTTGAAAGCATAACAGAATGTGTCTGCAGCTGATGTCATTTGAAAGAGCATGATGAACATTAAAGTAAATAGTAAAAAGCCACTCAGCAAAAAGTCAGCATGAATAGAGATAGATCCTGCCTTCAGCTTTTCTTCATCTGACATTACTAGTCATTTTAAATATTATATATATATGTATACACACACTCTTGAACTTTATGAAATCTGATTTCTTTTATTTCGTTTTTCCAAGGGAGCATTATTTTGCTCCTGTTGATACTTATTAAATAACATGGTTGCCTCACCCTTGAACATTTGTTTGCATGAATTTTTGTATCTGGATTATTTCTTAAATGCCAAACAATGGTATTAATACAAGAATGGTCTGAAGGAGACTGAAAACATCAATAGAATTGTTTAAGGTGAAAGTTGTGCCATGGAGTTGTTCTTCAAAAATTTTGTGTATAATCTAGAACATGTGTATTTAGGAACTCTGATGGTTCCCTCCTTCTACTACTTAAAGAAATATTTACAGATTACAGATTTACATTTTATGTAGGATTTTGAAGGGGCTGGGAATTCAACTCACATAGTAATACAGATTAGTATTATAATCATTTGAACGGTGACAAATGTACATTATTTCCAACTAAATTACTTTGCTTATTGGTGTTCAAAGCTCATATTATTTGGCACTAAAAAGACTTCAGTAATCAATAATCAATTACAACAGTATTTAAATATTCCCACATATTATTCAATAATCATAAGGCAGTATCAAGCACCAGTCTCAACTTATTCTCCATTATTTTCCAACTAAAGACGTTAAAAAAAAATGTTTTTTGACTCAGAAAAGCAGTTTTGAAAATATATTAAATTAGATTTCCCTACTGAGTAAGCATTCTAATTGCTCAGCCACATATGGTGATTATTAAAACAAACTATTCATGCATAATTAGCCTGGAGATTTTACAAATATTCAATATTTGCAAATATTGGAACTGTTTTAAAAACAATTGGCAGACAAATACTAAAGACAAACAGTCTGTGCTGCATTTTCACTGTGATAAACATTACAAATAAACGTATCAGGTTTATACTTATTAAAAAAAAAAAACACTAATCGTTTATTATTTACAACAGAAGTAGCTTGCATTTTGCCATACAGGGAAGAGATTGCAGTTATTAAATTTAAAAGCTTGCCTCTCGCATATACTCAGTGACTTTAAACAGGTTCTCAGATAGCACTGTTACAAGGATCCCCATCCCTGCTCATTCACACTGATACAGAACACTATCCTTTCTCATTCCAGCCTTTGCAATAAACTTGCCATACATTTGCAATTATGTGATTACCCTTTGTTATTGTTTACATAGAAGTTTAACAATAGAAATCTGGGTTTAGCTGTCTTCTATTCTAATTCTCTAGGAAAAAAAAAAAAAAAAAAAAAAAAGGCAGTACTGCATATTAGCATACTGGCCAGTGCACTGCAGCTGTATTCAACAAGAGAACTCACAATTTAAGCAACAGAGAGGAAAAACATAGGTTATTTTAAACAATCTTCCTTACCAAATGGAAATGGGATTTTTTCTGGGCTTAGGTCCAATACTGGTTTATCACAGAGCACTTAAATATTATCAATAGAGAGAGATGAGAGGTATCACTTAATGGTACACATTAAAATATTTTTTTTATCATAGAACTATACTCAAATAGCCACATTAATTTTAACAACTACATTTACACAGCTTGTGTTTAAAAAGATTCAAAACATTAGCATAGAGACGTTCTTTATCTAGCACTGCTTGAGTAGGTGTAAAAGTTTTCCAGTTATAATCTTCGTATCTCTGAATATAGTCTGTCGAACTGTGAATTTAATACTGATTTGATTCTTTAGTACAAAGAATTATATCATTAAAAGGAAGGTGTCACTTTTGAACTGTGTCAGATCAGAAAATGCTAGTATCTATTCCAGATCAATCCAAGCAAAAATGAGTTCTAGAATGATCATTCATAATTTGTAACAAAAGACAAAGTGTTCTTTGTATTTTTTTTCAGATATCAGCATCACAATGCATATATGTTTATTTCACAAAAGGATCATTAATTTGACAACATGACTGCAAACAGGAGAACAGCATTTCTGACTCAGAATTTGTTGGACCTCTTGCGTCTATTCAGAAGGAGAATAAGGGTATATTTTTGGCACTGGTATCTGTCCTTCCAGGTCTTGAGAGAGTTTTTAATAGTTGCTACTTGGGTGCCCTTACTATCTTTCCCATAGATGTAGAGATTTCCCAGAAATCAGCTTTGATCCATCCTACTTTATTAGCAGACTGCCAGGATCCTGGAGCCTGCCCTCTTGATGGTAGGTTGTAGGTATACTGTAAAAGTGACAGATGTCCCAGCTGCTTCTTTGGGCAGTTTTATGTTAAATTATATGAAAGCATCATATGAAAGTATCATATCCATATGAAGACAGTATGCATATTTTATATATATACATTATTATAATTAATTTTATAATTAATTTTAAGTTAAAATATGCACTGCGCTTCTTTGTAGAAATAGCATATCATCCCTAAACTGGGAAAATCTTAACAAAACATTTACTTTGCTTAGAGAAAAAAAAAAAAAAATTGCATTCAAATTAGCAACATAATTTTATTAATCTATTTTTTTACATTATAAACATCATTTTTTTCAGAGACAAGTCATCCCAATTATATGTAAAATAAACATTACAATTAATGAGAATTCACCTTTATCTGTACAGTAAGAGCAATATACATTCCAGATAGTATAAAACAGCCATCATGATGTGCTTCTGGTCTTTTTTTATTATCATAATTAACTACCAGTCAATGTATATAGAACACAATAACAATAATTCATGCTTTTTGCACTGTTTATTTAGCAATGACTCCCAACTCTGATGGAGTTAATGGGAAAGCTCAAACTCTTCAAGATTTGCCTGACAATGAATTTTGATAAAAATATAGTGATCAGCCTTATATAGATCAAAATGAAATTAAAAACAAAACAACAACAACAAAAAAAACACCTAGAAATACTATAAGAATTTTTTCCTGCTAAAACAGTTGACTTGTTAACAAAGCACATTTCATAAAGACTAAAGGAAGTGTGTTGTATACAGATGAGGACATTGGAATTTTTATTGGCCTATTTTATTGGTCATATTCTATTAGAGATTAACATAGTAATTGAATTTAATCATAAAGAGTTTTCCCAAGAAATCAATTACTAGTCAATGTATTAATCATATTAGTATGAGACTCCTGTGTTGCCTCTTTGTTCTGGTAGAATTTTAATACCATGCAAATACCACTGATAATTTTTTGTCTCTGTTTAGAAGACCAAATATAAATTTGTTTCATACTTTCTTTAGTCTTTCTATCAGTGTGGATATGTGGAAAGAGCATAAAATTTGCAATCATTGTACTGAGAAATAGATCTCAGCCCACATACAGAAAGTACTAGGAGACTTACAAACCTCTTAATTCTGAAGACAGCCTGCAAAATTGTGAACAGTGTTTTTGTACAGAATTACCTGTGCTGAACAGAAGTGCTTTTAAAAATCTTTAAAATTCCAAAAAGCTGAGTTTAAAATGTGTATTACTTGGCTTTCCAGAGTATAAAAACCTCTGGTAGTTATTGTAGAGAAAAAATATATCATGTATTATCAAAATTAAAAGAAAAAGATATTTATAATGTATATGAATACATTCTTAATCTGAACCCGTAAGACATACCAGAAAATGAACTTAAGATGAAATAAAACATCAAAAGCATGAAAGTTTTCAGAAATTTCATCCAGAACAGATTTTCAAACCTCAGGCATCTTCTTGGTCCACATACCTTTGCAAAGGGATCAATGAAATCATTTCTGTGTGTATGCATGAATGAATAAAATCTTAGCTTATAAATGCATCAGGTTCACTCATCTGGGCATAAGGGATCGATCACGTCACAATTAAAATTTACAGAACTGCAATAATTATGAATAGATACGATTAAAACCATTTCACTGAAATAGAACAAATCTAAAGTGTTCTTACACACGCCTACAAGATCTGCAGTTAAAATTACAGGAGGAACCGCATCTAATGCCCTGAAATAACTACTTAAATGTTTTTTTTTTCTTGTCATGGTTTATTGGATATTAGTGTAAAAGAGTAGTTTCGAGAAGATGTTATACTTGTGCCTTATTTTTAAGAACAGATACGTACATTTCAGCACAGATATGTTCAAGAAAGTGGTACTAAAAGCAAAATTTTTCTAAGAATTCAGATAATGTCTCTTTTCAATTTCAAATTAAACTTCTACTGATTTTGGCAGAAGTAGTGCCAGCTCAGTTGTTAGTGCCTTAGAAAATAACACTTAATGCATTCACATTTTAAATGGTGTCTTTCTCAGGACACTGTGATGCTTGGAACTTTTGCATTTAGGTCAGCTATTACAATATGGACCACACTTAGTAAAATCACTGCCATACAATAGGTGGCCTAACTGAAATAAATACCTATGTTATCTAAGCACTGGTAATAGATTGAGCTTCCTCATCTCTGTCATTGAGCAACAGTTCTGTGGTTTTGTAGCACCTGTGTTGTTGTTTTTTTTTTTTCTCCAGAAGGAAAGAAAGTTATGATAATTAAATGAATGCTGCTTTACAACTTAGAGATTGCCTCACAGATATTTCCACATATCAGAAGCAGATTCTCAGTAATCAGGCTGGAATCATTCATCTTAGTGAAAATCTACTAGTGGACTTCAGCAAAGGTACTGACTTGTTTTTTGAGACAGCTCTTTATTATAAATTAAATGATCTTTCTTTCCTAGTGATTGCAAATTTCTAAAATACTACTAATTTTGCAGTTGAGAGACAATTGTAATTAGAAGTACAAGAGACATTGCCAGTTCATTTCTAGAACAACTGAACAATTCAATTATTTATTAGCAGAACAAAATTAGGTTCTTAATCAACGATGCTTCAATAGGAATTTTGGTTTTCTTCCATAATATTAAAAAAAAAATAAAATAGAGAATGCTCACTTTTGAAAGAAGAATGTAAGATTTCAAAATGCTAAAATCATATTCCGCTATAAATTCAAACTTTCCTTAGAGTAACTTCAATATTCTCATCCTTATTCAATTCTGTAATATCCTCTGGAAAACAGTAATAAAATTATATTACACTACATCACTATTAACTAAATCTCTGTATTTATAGATAAGTAAAAATATACTGATATAAATGTAAGGGTTTAGATTAGACTTTTAATATGGATCATTTGTAATTTTAAGAATGCCATTTTCAGAAACGCTGGTGTAGCAACATGAAAATCCACATTTTATACTTATCATGTTTAAAATATAGAACAAGTAAAGAAGAATTTCTTCAGTATCATTGTAAATCAGCTCTTATTGTAGAAAATGAAAGAGATTTACACAGTGTCTGAATTGCTGAATTATTAATAATTTTTATAAACAAAGCAATGATTTTTACAATTATATTTACAACTAAGGCATACAATTCTCTTAATCTTTTGGTCTTGGAGAATGTGGGTGTTTTTTTTGTTTTGTTTTTTGGTTTTTTTTTTTGCGTTAGCATGAAAATGAATTTGAATTTAATAGTATTTCTAATGATAAGCAATTAAACTGGAATTGTAATAACCCTTCTGTACAGAATGGAAACAATCTAAAGCTTAATTGTGTAATTAAACTGACCATTTCTGGTAACAAGCTGATAACTAACTTCTAATGACCCTATGAATCTAACTTAATCTAACTGCTATCTATTATTTCACCTCAATTTAAAAATGATATTCAGTTTGTTTGTTTCAGAAATGAGAGTGAAGTATCTTCTGAAAATAGATGGTGGCACTTCCACTATTGAAGATATTCCTATATACGTCTGCTTCATATATCCTTTGTTATCAGAAAAAAAAAAAAAAAAGATAGCATTGTCAGCTGTATTTAACTTTATATATATTATTCAGATCTCCTGTTTTACTCATCTTCTTAGTTTACTATGAATAATTAACCAGATTTGTGGACAAAAAATATCAATTATTGCTTATTCAGGTTGCCTAACTTCTGCTTTTTTTTTTTTTTTTTTTTTTTTTTAATTTTGGTGAACGTTTCTTGCTTAATCTCAGCTGGTGTTTTTGACCATCAATTCTCAAACACTGTTTAATTCCAAAATATGCCCAGGAACAATCAGCATGTTTCTTTTGACTGCAGACTTGCTAAGATATTCAAAATCCTCTATGCATCTCAGATACTAGTTAGAAGAGCCAAGGACACAGACTCTAAGATCCACTCTGATTACACTGAACTTGGGTTGTAACAAGATTAATTCAAAATGTCACTGGAGAATGACTAGAAAACACCTCTAGCGTATTGTGTCACTGAAGAGTTCAGGGAACTAAACTTTTTTTACGTTGCCTGGTTCCAAACACCACGAGCTTCCTTTAAATCAGTTTTCTCTAAATCTAAAACCTTCACTCATCAGATTTTTTCATTTCATATGATTAAAGAGATTCAGACGGATCTGTTTGGAAGCTCCTTTGCAGTTTGGTCACTACATAGTGGCAACACACAAACTACCATCACTGACAAGTGCATTCCACCTTTCTTGTTCTTAGTTGCTTGCTGAATGCTCATCTCTAACCATAAACTGCTTTATAAAGGTTTTCAGCTAAAATATCATTTGCCCTAGGAACAACAAACGATTAATGTAGAATCCAACTTGAAGCACAGGTGTGCCAAACATTGTTCTGACCAGCAGGCATTTAAAAAACAAAACAAAACAAACCATTGGTCATGCATAATCGCTTCTTTTATGAAAATATCAAACTGTGATAAAATGTCTTATGGAAGTCTATGCATCAATTGCTCTTCTTGTGCAATGTATATTCTCATCTAGATCTCAAACTGGTTGGGATAAAACCTTTGGTCCACAAAATAATGCTAACTGGTATTCCAATGCCTCTCTAATTATATATTACTTCAGAACAACAATATTGTCTTGCTTCATCACAGAGTATTATACTACAGTATAATTACTAGAATCTCATCCAAATGTTGGTGCTTATGGATATTATTTTGAATACAAACATTAACATCTTTATCGATGACACAGACAGTGGGATTGAGCATACCCTCAGCAAGTTTGATAATGGCACCAAAATGAGGGGTGTGGTTGACACAATAAAACTTGTTCTTGTGAATCCTCTCAGAGCTTTTTTAACACGAATACACAGGTAAAATTAACAATACAAAATGTAACAATACAAAACAAACAACAAGTAGTTAGTAGGAATTAGAGAACTGCACATATTAATTCCTCATTTATACAACAAACAGTTTGTTTCATGGAAGGCAACTTAGGTTAGAAATGACTTAAAACCAATGAACTGATAAAATCAATAACAAAGTAATACAAAGAAACGTCAAAAGATGAATAGAAGAGAGCATATTAAAAAGTACCCACAACCAGAAACATAAACAGAAGCAGTCCATTAAGCAAAAAGAGAAGCAGCTGAGGAAAGGATACTGTGTAAACAATTTCTTCAAAATAATTAGAGGATTTTGTTTGTTTGTTTGTTTGTTTTGATTTGCTTTAATCATCAATAGAGTAGTTGTAGATTCATCATCCTTAAGAATATACAGTAAATGGAGGAAAATGTTAAAGCATGGAAGTAGGAAGCTCGTGAACTAATGATACTGTAATACATGTCACTTTCATGCCTGTCATCTTTCATAACTCTGGAACACTGCTCATAATCACAGATGAAAACAGAGATTGGCATAACAGACCAATATTGAAATGGAACTCATTGTGTACAGAACAGAAAAATAATGGATTAATTGCATCTGTTTTAAGCGTTGCTACTTTTTATATCCAGGGAAATAGATACATGTTAGCTCAACTACTAACAGTGAAAACCTGTCATACATTTATGCTTATTATACTGTTTTTGGATTTCCAAACATTATTCACATTGAATGGATTTAAGTTACATCATTTACAAGAAAAATGTTTATTGTCATTTTTAATGCATTTCTCAGACAGGAGGGATCTGTATCATTCCAGAAACATGAATGTTACCCCTGTTATCCCTTATGTGTGGGGATACACTCATACTCCTGTCCTCAACTAATGCACGCCTATCCTGACGTGTCAAAGAATTAGTAAGAAATCTAGTAAAAGCGATAGAATTTTATTTTTGAAGACTTAAAAAAAAAAAAAAAAAAAAAGATAAAAATCTGATAGAGTTCTCCAGTTCTCCACTGTTGAAGATCATAGAATCATAGAACGGCCTGGGTTGAAAATGACCACAATGATCATCTAGTTTCAATCCCCTCCTATGTGCAGGATCACCAACCACTAGACCAGGCTGCCCAGAACCACATCCATGTGGTGAGGGGAATTTCTTTCTGCTTTATTGCATTCTTCCTATCATTTAAAACAGCTATTAAAAAATGTTTAAAATATAATACCTTTGAATATATCATAAAACATTAAGATTTCTTTTCATAAACTAAAGACAGCTGGTTAATCTCAGAAATACCATTTGTATGAAAGCATCAAAAACAAAGAACATGTAGAGGATACAGTTAAAAACAGCACTGCCAAAGACAAAATTCAAAAGGCCCTAATAAGCTAATAGCGTGAAGCCACATTTAAATAAGAATGGCTAGAATGACACAGTGACATCTGATTGCCACTGTGAATCTTGCCCAATCATTTATGAATAAAAATGAATTTCTTGATGCAATTATGGTCCTTATCCAAAAGAAAGAATTTTTATGGACAATCTAACCTAGAGGTTACAACAATTAATTTCATGAATACTGAAATGTCAATTCTCTCTCTATGGCTGGGATTAATCTACGTAATGTTGATTCGCAGCTCATTCATGCTGCTCTTAACATCTATCTGAAAACCAGTACGTGCAGAATTTATGTTTTGAAGGAAGAAAAAGAATAATGGAATCAAAAAGATTTTCCACTGCTGGAGAGTAACCACACTACTTTATATTCTACTGACAATGAGGTTTTCAGCAAACACGAATACATACAACTGAGGAAGAAAATTAATTTGAGAACACACACATGGAGACTTAAGCATTGTAATCATGATTTTAATTGAGTGCCTCTAATGGAGGTTTCAAATAGGTTAAACCACGGCTGGAAGAAATATTAATGTATTTAGTAGCTATTGGTCTACCATTTTGTTGGATTAAAATGACAAAAGGTCATTGCATAAGCAAACAAACATCTCTAAATGTTGAGATTGTTAGAATGCAATAGAAGAAGTTTTGAGATTTAGCAATAAACTCTTCAGACACTGAATCAGTGACAGAGCAAGTTAATCTCCAAACTTATTGCACTTAATTTTAATGATATACTATCTGTTTTTATATGCATGTTAAGTAGAGTAATTTATATGTTGTTCAAAGAGATTTATCATAATTATTTGAAGATTTCACGTACAAAAATATTTTATGCATAGTCAGCATTATGAATCCCTCCTTGGTGCCCAGCAGCTTTTCAGGAAGAATCCTGCCTTTTTTTTTCCTTTGAAGAACTGTATTCCTTTTCAGAAGAGCAGAAGAGACAGCATCATCATAAAAAAATCATTTTTGACAACCCATCAGTCCAAAGAGACATTTGGAAGTGTTCTATGAGAGTACTTGCAATTCTCTTTATGATCTCAGAGATTTGGAAATTTAGAAGAGCTGATTCAACAACTGTGCTAGGAGTCCTGTTTCTTGAATACTGTGCTAATGCAATGCTGGGACCCACTGCTCTTTCCTGTGCAAACATCTTTAGATTGTCTCGGTGCCTATCAATCAGCATATATCAGATCAAGCTTTCATTTGTGCTAAATAATGTAAATATGTTTATGACTGGAGAAGGCCTATATTCTTAATCCATATTTTCTCAAACCACTGGTCTAGTTTGCTTGAATCCACACATTCAGGAAAAAATTATCTGTGTAATAGTACCGAGGTGCTTTGGATTACAGCTTAACTCAAAATCAATAGATCTTCTCTGTCCTCATACCACAAAATATTTCCTTTAGAATAAAATGTTTATGGTCTGAAAGAAATGCCTCCTATTTTATTATGTTGGCTCACAATGTCAGATGCAGATGTTGGTGGTATGGAAGTAGAAACTGAGCTTTCCCATCAACATTCTGTTTCATTTTGCTGCCATGTGACAGATGGGAGCTGAGGGTCAGTCTGACACAATGGCATCTGACATGGAAGTGCGTATGAAGCAAAGCTATGCAATTGCATTCCCCCATGAGGAAAAAAAAGCACATTCAGCAACTCTTACTGAATGTTTATGGAGACTACACAGTGGGTATCAGCACAGTGAGGTGGTGGGTGATGCGTTTCAGCAGTGCTGACACCAAGAGTAGGTCACCTCTGTTGGTGTAAATTTTTACATGTGGCATACAGGTTCTTGATAACTGCTAGTGAAAATGCATAGCTATTGGCGGTGACCATATTAAAAACTCAGTGCTTTGTAGCTGAGAATTTGCTCTATCGAATGGCGTTACTGTGTCCTTTTTGTGTTAGCTGGAGTAACTTTAGGGTGAGCATAATCATTCCTGGGCTGTAGTGACCATGCTGTGGTTGAGGCCATGATCTCAAGGAACATGGGCTTAGCAAAGAGTAGAGTCAAAACTCTTACAGAGGGAGAATTTCCAGCTTAAGGAATTATTATTTAAGGAATTATTGGATGAGGTCCACAGGAAAACTGTACTTAGGGACATAGGAATGAAGTACAATTGCTAGCTCTTAAGGAAAACCTTCTGAGAGCACAAGAGCTCTCCAACCCCCAGCATCAAGCAGAGGAGGCAGGAAACCAGAATGGTTGAGCAAGGACCTGCTGGTTAAATTGAAGGATAAGAAGAAAATACATAGGCAGAGGAAGCAGGGATATGTGGCCTCAGATGAATGCATGGATGCCATCTGGACATGCAGAGATGGGATCTGGAAAGCCAAGGTATAGATGGAACTGCATTTGGCGAGAGATGTGAAAAATAACAAGGGATTCTATAGGTATACTGGTCAGAAGAGACAGGCAAAGGAGAGTGTACCCTCTGAGAAATGAGAAGGGAGAATTGGCTTCAAAAGATATGGAAAAGGCAGAGTTCCCTGACTCAATCTTCATTGGCTATCATGCTTCCCACACCTCTCATGTCTGAACCTCTAGGCGGGGTTCAAAGGAAGAAAATCCCTCTCAAGAGCAAATAAAGTTAGAGACTGCTTCATGAGACTGAACGTGTACAAGTCTATTGGGGCTGGCTACATGTTAGGAGGAAATTCTTTACTCAGAGAGTGGTGAGGCACTGGTAAAGGCTGCCCAGAGAATCTGTGGATGCCCTGTCCCCTGGAAGTGTTCAAGACTAGGTTGGATGGGGCCCTGAGCAGCCTGATCTAGTGGGTGGCAACCCTGCCCATCAAGGGGTTAGGAATTAGATGTTTTTTAAGGTCCTTTCCAACTTAAGCCATTCTGTGATTCTATGATGTGACTTTCTTATCTCGCTGATCTAACCTCACTGATTCTAATGGAAGCGTACTCAGCACCATGTTAATAGACATACATTTATGCAGTTATATCAGCTACATTAATGTTAAACATCAAACTATCTAACAAGGAGTGCACACGCAGGTCTAAAAAGTAATTGGGTTTAGAGAATTTTACTAGGCAGTTAAAAGTAATAATCCACTGTGTTATTTGATGAATTTAAGAATTAATGTGACTAACTTTCCTCTTTTACTCAGATTCTTCAAATTTTTCCAGTGTTAACAAAGTCAGCCCTAATTTTCAATTAATGTCATAAAAGTAAACAATTTATATTTTGTAAAATAGAGCAATAATGTAAAGAAACAAATTTTAAATTCCATTTAGGCAAGTAGAATTAAGCTTTATGGAAGAAAATGTTTACAGTAGTCTAAAAGAACCTCCACAAAAAATTGTATTTCAGTAGTAAAATGCATTAATTTCCAGTTTTTTTTTAATCAAGGTGAACTCATACATTTGAAAATTCTAATTTCCAAACATTATATAGTCACAGATTGTTATTACATGGGCACGGACAGATCAATATTGCTCTTATGAAGCTTTCAGAACCCTTCTATGCATTAAAACATATTCAAATCCTCATTAATGGAGCTCATCAATCTCATGCAATTATTGAACATATATATTATCTAAATATATTTTATACTTATTTTACTGAAAAAAAAATGGCTCCAGGATTTAAATTATTCATTACTTACCCCAGTTCTTTGAACTTCCAAGAAAATTGCTCTTTGAAATGATTTCTCCCAAACTGCCAACTCGCTGCCCAGCTCTACATTGAAACAATGACTCTTGCCATGACCAACCATAACACTGAAACAATAGGGCCTGTGGTCTTCAAAATCGAAGTCCTGATGAATACCAAAATACAAGTTTGCTTGTAGCCAGCAATCATCAGCAAGCCAGAGCTGAAAGATATGTTTCAGTATGTGATTCTTCATCTAGCAAAACAGTTAAAGCAACATTGTCTTTTGTAAGTAGTGGGTACTTGGATATGTTGTTATTAAGTTAATAATTATCTTGAAGAAACATTCTGACAATTAAGCAATATTTGCAAAATTCTCTCATTGGTTCTAATTCACGTAACCTTGTATCATATATTCAAAGCTACTTCAGTAGTTCAAAATTACTGTCAAATTTATCTAAGCAACATACACAGTTTAAAAGGAGTTTGTACAATATCTTGTTTACAGTGAGAAGAAACAAAATTTCTTAATTGTTTGAATACACTTCAAGAGCTGTCTAGAAGTCTTACAGATGAATATAACTAATGCATTCTAACTGGATTTCAATTTCCTAAACACTCAGGAATGTAATACTCTACCAAGTACACAAAGGGTCATTGAGGAAACGATGATCTGAACTTTCAAATATCCCCTAATAGCTTCCATTGCTGCTCTGCTACAACAAGAGGAGTGAAATGGGATCCTGCCACCATCTTCAGGATGAAGAAGATGAAAAATTTCACGTTAGTCTTTCATCATAACAAATATCCTCGTCAAAGAAAGCTTTTTACTGAAAACAAAATGTCACATGAAACTTCTCAAATATTTCAAGTGACTAGCATAGAGAAAAACAAAACTAAATTAAAAGCTTTTACAGTTGAATACTTTCAATGACTGTTTTTCCATACATATATTTATATATTTTAATTTCTATTTATCAGGGCCTTTTCCCATCTCCATTTCTCTATAATGATATGGAGCAGAAAAGATTGAAAAATGAAAGAATTTACAAATGGAATCTTTTTTTTTCATCTTATAAAATCACTTGCAATCAGAATTTTATTTCTCTAGCACTCCACATCAAGCTTGGGAGAGCTGACTCAAGTTAAGCAGATCTGAGGTAAAAGCAGTAATGCTGGAATGGACATAGCTGGCTTTGAAAAGATCAGAATGTAGCTCTGTAATGGCACCTAAGTCCTGGAATCTCATAGTAAAAGATTCTTTAGATTTCAAATTTATTTTTTCCAAAGGTTCCAATAGTATATCATAGCCTACCAGAGCTTGGAAATTCTGTGCACACAAAAACAAGCAAACAACTGGGATTTGAGCATCCAAATGTCACCTAAAATACTTTGCTATATGTAAGACAAATGTTTAAAAGCACAGGATTTTGCATCCTTTCTGTTCTAGATACACAAACAACCAACTTCACAGGGCAGCAGAGAAGATCCAGTTTCAATAATAAAAAGTAGAGGAAACAAATGATTCAGCACTACAACCTTCCCTGTGTACTGCTCTCGTATTCATAAACAGGATCAAAATAACTCATACTGAAAATTTTGTTTGTGTTGGTGAATTACTGAATAACATTAAAGCTGGCATATCTAAACTTATCCAATTTACTTGCCTATCTGTTAAATTATGGATATTTGAGGGGATACCTCAGAGGCAATACATAATTGTACCAGGGTACATGAGACTTTGCTGTCAAAAAAAAGCCCTACAGCTGGCATAGGAGAGAACAGTTTTTAAGCAGTTCAAAGCTACTTTCCAATGCTCCTTTGCACTGGTAAAAAGGAAACCGAATAAAATAAGTGCATATCATCTCGTGTTAAGTATACATGAACTAACAGGTAATAAGCCTATATCTACTTCAATACTACATGATGAGTAGTACTCATCGTGGCTGTTAGACTAAAATATTTTTGTTTTATAATTTGTACTTAGAAATGTGATTTGTGAAATACTATGCAATAAAAGAAAATCAAATGTATTTAATACAGGTTACTTTTAAAAATACATCTAATGCTATATACTGTTATTCATTAACAGTTCCAGTAAATACAGAGTATGAAGAAAATTTAGGAGGAAATACATAAGTGGGATCACATTTTCAGTCACATGGCTGTTACCATTAAATGTTCATGTATATGAATTTTAATTCACATATTTGCATATCTATGTGAATTAAAATATGTATTTATATGTATGTATACACACACGATCCTAAAATACAGTGAAACAGTTATAAGATGCCCTTCCCATATTGGATGCTTACTTTTCATTTTAACTCTCATTGCTTAATGAACATAGGTGAGACGCTTGCAGTTGAGTAACAAGTGCACCTTCCCTTAAAAACAGAAAAGCACTCTCCATCATGGCTTTGCAGTAGTTCTAACCAGCTCCTGAAAATCCTTAAAAACACTCTCCCAATCTGTATTTTTTACAAGATAAACTCCACCTTTCAGTCTATAATGTAGGAACTCTAGTCTCTTAAGATTTTTTCCATCTTTTCGGATTTGTTCAGTTTGCCTCATTGTCATTCATATTAAAGAACCAACAGAAAAGAGGTTAAAGTGCTGAATTTGAACTTTTGCACTTTAGTTAATGTATTCATGAAGACTAGCAATTAAGCATCAATTTATTAAAATGTCAAGAACATTAAAGAGTTGAATCTTTGGTAGTTTACTTCCCATTTCCTTTTCTTAATGAAAAAGTACCACAGAATGTGATTTAAGGATAAACTATCTTTGAAATTACCAGAATATTTAAAAAGGGGTGGCTTTCAAATCAGTAGCAACATTTGAAGGAGAAAAATGCAAAAGCAAAACCCACAGCAGAGAAAAACCTTTTCAAAAAGCACGAGTATTTGTTTCATTGTTGCCCAAATTATCTACCTGGAAAATGTAAATTTTAAGAAAATCTAATAAGACAGAATCAAAAATTAGGGTCAGATTCTCTATTCTTTGTTGCTGTCTCAGTGATGGTCAGGTTGGTTCACACATACCCATGATCAGTCATGGTAGCACTGATCTACATTAATGCTACATCCACAAAAGCAGTACTGAGCTCCTGGCTGGGCACCTGTGCTCTGGAGCTCAGCTCTGGTCTGCAACTCCAGGAGTGTCAGGCCCTTGGTAAGGCACTGGCCAAGACCCTTCCCTCTCTCACTTCTGTCAGAAAAGGGAATCATCCCCTACTGCTCAGTGAAAGAAGGCTTACTAGAGAATAAAAGCAGACACTGATGGGCTGGAACTGCCAAATTTTCACTTACAGCTGCAAAACAGGCATCCGACATCAGGCTCTTTTACCAGCCAGTTAATGGAGCTGACACCACTCTAAAAGGGAGATGTCAGTGCAAGGCTGAGAGCTATTGTTTGTTGTTATTTTGGTTTGTTTTGTTTGTTTGTTTTTGTCTGTGTGCTTCTTACTCTGTTGTTTGTAACTTAATCTTGTTTACAATTTATTTATTTTTAAATTACAATCCTCAAAACTGATGTAGGAAATATAACACTGCCATGGAAAGTCAGTTTGGGACAAGCAGTTTGAGCAGCCAGGACATGGAAACTCCATCACTCCATTCTCCAAACAATTTGGTCATTTAGTGAAACAGGTAACAACACCCTTTTTGCTATACAGGGAGGAATGTTATTGTCAGGTCTTTCCTTCTGTACACTGTCCCAATTAACTGTGTTGTGACAGAAAAGCATCCACAAGAAGTACTCCCTCAACTAAACAGTTCTCCCTCGGTAGCATTGCTAAGCCAGGATCTGTACCAGTAGCACAGCAACATTCCTTCTCCACAACATAAGTACACGCTCAAAGGAGGAACATCAGAGGGAAGGACAGCAGCTGGTGAGAACTAGAGCATGTTTGGAATTTTTCAATGAAACAGCATCTCATGGGAAAGGATTTTCTTTTTTCTTCCTTGAGAAAGTTTTCAGTTTTACTTTCTTAAGAATATCTTTCATCTAGCTCTATCTTGCTTGCAAAGCTCTTTTTGATTAGCTGGTAGAGAACTACACTAACCTACCTGATGCACCTGCTTAGAAAATATCTTTTGTAAGTCAACTATTTAAACAGACCAATAGGGTTTGCTCTAAATCCTTCCTTTCTACAAGCTAAACAGAAATATGACATTATCTCTAGATGGTGGAAAAAATAAAGAAATTTATGGTACACAAATGGACACAATTGCCCCTTTTACGGTAAAAACAACTATGATGTTATCAAATTATGAATGATCTAAGAATGGCAGAATTGTATACTTCTTATTACTCAAATAAAAGCATCTTCATGTAGAAAACATTCTTCAATACATTCACTTAAAAATCTAAGCTACTAGGAAAATAACATTATCTGGTTTCATTATGATTAGCTGATTGTCTCATCAGCATTTCACGTCTGATTCTCACATGGAAAAAAAAATACTCTTCAGTTTGGGAGAACTTAAGGAACTTGCTCACTTGAACCTTAATCTGTTTTCCAGATTCAATTATACTGCAATGGTCATTGCAAAAAAGGTTTTATTACAACAAATAAGCTACTTGAATGTCAGCTACCCCTAACTGAGATTAAACTGATCTCAACATCAACAGGAAGAGGCAAGCTTTCTTTACTGTATAATATAATTGTAATTGTTCAAAAACCTACCTTGTGAATTTTAAATAGAACCTCACAGAGGTTATACATTTTTTCAGCTCGTACCCAGTCTAGTGTGCTTACCTATAATATCAAAATACAATATTAAGAACAAATTCCTCTTCATTCTAAAATCATTTAAAGATGAAGAAAATATATAGATTTCACCAATCATTATTCTATCAGATGCTTTAAATATAATCAAATGTTAACTACATTTAATATCTAGCATTTAAAAAATACTGTCAAATAGCATTCAGTTTCTTCCAGAAACAGCATCTACATGAGTCTTACTATAATTAAAAGATGTGATATAATTGGAGAGATTTCTTTTCCATTATCACTACAGCACGATGGAAACCTCTTTGTAATCTCTGTGGTGAGGTACATAATAATATTTATTTTTCACTGTGCTAACATACAGAACCTTAACAAACACAGAGGTATTCAGCTCCATATCTCAATTTAATAAAAACCTTAGCATCAACAGACCAAGATGTGTTCCTAAATACAGGTTTGAGTTGACTTACAGTAGGGCACCATTATCTTAATATTTATATTAGAAACAGAAAAGGCTTATGTGTCTACAATATTTGAAATTAAAAAGCTTGTCAGCTGCACACGTAACAATGAATACTAATAACTGGATTTTGTTTTCTTTTGGCTTTGTTATCTTATCTTGTTCACATTATAGGCTATTCAAATTTGACAGTTGGAATGATAGGCGAAGATTCTTCCTTAAGACTGGGTCATGACATACTGTGCTAATCTATTTTCTATTAAAAACAGAATCTAGCCTAAGATAGCATAAGGAAAAGAGAACCTATCTATGAAAAATATCAGGGAAATGCACATTGTTTTAATTACATGCTTTAGAGCAAAATTATAACTCCTGGTAAATTAATAGGAATATCTGTATAGATTTATAAAGACTTTGAGTAAATTGAACTCTGAAGCTTTTAGCACATGAAATTCAGTGTTTTGGTGACTGTTATAACAGTTTGGATACCTTAAAGTACCAGGAAAGATGCAGCTTGGTTTATTTCCCCTCCCTCACTTTCCAAAGGAAGAGAGCAGATCAACTTTCTCAAAGTATTAGCTATAACTAAATGTGCATACAAATCATCTTGGTTCTATGGACAGAAGTTAACCAGAAAAGAGTGGTGAAATTCTTTACCTGATTATTTCAGTATATATAATAGCATGAATTTCAGCTACAGTACATGAATCTTGCCCATGTTGTTTCACATGATTTATATTTATATTTTTACTTTCAATGGGATATCATCATCTTCATGGACTCTAAATCTCAAAGGTTCAGAAAACTTGAGTTGTAATAAAATGATGATAATCCACATCACAACAACACTGAAGACAATCGTGACTTCTACTGGTTATCAAACCATATTTCTCTGAGAGCTCTTGGAAGAGTAAGGTAAACTCGGTGCTGGTTTCTGTCTAATATTATATGCTTATGCTTTTTTTACATGAATTTGAACTAATGAACGTTACCATTAGTCCTCTTTTGTATGCTTTTCAAAGCACTGTTTCAGAATCTACTTGAAGATGGCAATTACCTCACCTAAATTTACACAGCAGTGATATCTAACTTGATTGTTAATAAAATCTTAAAAAACTTAAAATCGAATTCTTAGAAATTTAATTTTAATTTCTGTTTACTGGGAAAGAAGAAAACAAAAGCAGAGGTTTCTTCCAGCCCTCACAGCTCCCTTCCATAAGGTTGATGAACAGGCCTTGGAAATTCTTTTTATCTTCAATCATTAAAAGAAAGTTTATAACAAATTCATAGTAGATCTTTAACTTCTAGATGATTGGATTTAGATGAGATGAATCATGTACTGCAAAAGGAACTGAAGACCTCTACAAAAAAAAGTTCTGCCACCACTTATTTTCAGGATATAAAGGAACTCATACTTCAGGGTTCTCATTGTGAAACTTATATATTTTAGTAGTCAATTGGGAAGAATCACTTGAATACAATGCATGCAGTAAAATATGCAAAAGTACACTACGTACTTTCTCATTCTGTTATATAATGAGCAATTTCTCCTTACAAATTAAATCTCAAACCATTACTTAACAATAACTTTCAAAGTACTCAATAATACCTAAAGGAAATTTGCCAGATTTAAATCTAAAGGTAATAGTCTTAGAAAATTAATTTAAAGCATTTTTAGATATTATACTCATCATCTCATCACTTCATAAGATGTAGGATTTTTTAGTCATACATCACTAATTTTTATTTTTCCATTAATATTTTCCTTCATGTAAGGTCTATTCAATATTTTATTTCAGGTTTGCTTTTTGATTTTTGCTAAGAGTAAGCAATCACAAAAGACTAGAAACAATTGGTATTGAGGAATTATAAAGCTAATTCAAAAATAAACATTATACTTTTTAATATGTTCACTTACACAAGTACTGTACACCTTTCCTTGATCCTTACCACATGGAAATATTTTTTAGTTTGACAGCTGATGTGGATATAAAATCATTAAGTAAAATAAAATTATTAGAGGGCAGATTGGATGGGGCTCTGGGCAAACAAACAAACAAAAAAAAGTGCCTGATGCCTGATATAGTGGTTGGCAATCCTGCCCATGACATGGGGGTGAGAGAACTAGGTGATCTCCGAGATCTGTTCCAACCCAAGCCATTCTATGATTCTATGATAAATAGAACAAGCTTTAGCCTATTATTGCTGACCTTCAAAGGGTCTTACAAAATAAGGTTTACAGCCTAAAATGGTGGTTAGTTCACTATTTGATCTGCTGTTTATGAAACATAATTTAGTGATATGTTCTATAATCAAGAACAGGTGAGATATGGCTTACGTTTGCTTCTATTTTTTTTTCTTTTATTCCTGTAGATTAACTTGAATTGTTGTAATTCTTTTGTGCCACTAATGATGGGAAATGGCGACACTGCTGTGCTATTAAATTTTTTCTAAATGCTTCAGTTTTCTCCTCAATACCTTTGAATTTCTTTCATCTTTTGACTCTCTGTAACCTCTTACGATATTTTCAGCAGAGATAGCTAGTAATCATAGATCACAACCAGCACCTGTATAAGCCAGGATTTTCTTTTTCTGTGTACGTCGGAGAAAGACCATCATACCTAAAGCCAAGTGAAACAGTCTGAATAGCATGGTGTGTTAGGTCACCAGTAGAACATAAATGACACGTTGAGGAATCTTATGGAATGGAAACAACAAAGGGATACTGGAACCCAAAAAGACAGCTGACATTAATATAGTTTCCATTTCAGAACCACTGTAGTATGCTTAAGTTTAAAATGCTGTTGTCAATGGCTGCATATGATTACAAATGATTATATAATTCTAGTCAACTAGTAAATCTGGAAAGAATCAGAACACTCAGAGGACCGGAGAGATAATAAACATGAACTAGGATACAAAAACAGGAATCTGAAGTTAGAATTTTAAGTCCATGGGAGACTGAAATAAACACAATAAACAATAACACAATAAAAACAGTTACAAAAATGTTAATTATTCAACTAAGTACTTTTTAGTGCGGGTTGCTTGTAAGCGCCTCATGTTTCCTAAACGAGAACCACAGTGAATTTAAGAAACTACACCAAGCTATTCAAATCTTCTAGTTTTAATTAGTTAAATTAATTAGTTAAATTAGTTTAATTAGTTAAATCAAGTAATCTCAGCAAGTATTCCAAATATACTTTGTTTTAGATGTATGTATAATATTTTTTTTCTTAAAAAACAGTTAAAATTCAAAATAGGATAGAGAAAAAAAATTAAATGCATTTTCCACATACAGGTAGTAAACAGCAAACCGGAGGACCACTTATTACCTAAATAAATTCTGTAATGAAACCAATCACAAAAGATTTGCTTGTTTATTCATATATCGCACTAACGGTTATACTATGCGTATGGAAATAATGGGCTGCATTTAAGAGTATCACTTTTCAAAAGCATCCAATCCACCCAGAAGTAACAAAATTGTAGAGGTAAAAGATGAAATACTTCTGAGTTGATGGCAGTTTATTTCACTGCCTTCTTTAACAATGGGAAAAAATGAGTCAAGTAAAATTCTTAAAAATTATGAAGAGATTTTTAAAAAAATTATACATGAAGAAATAGTCTTGAGATGAACTGTAATACAGCAATGTAAGATGCCTAAAGATGTCTAAACCAACTAAAACTAGATGTTACAAAACATACACCAAATAGCAGTCAGATCCTAGCAAGGAAGTGAAGAAAAAAGAAAAGAATTAGAAAGTTAATCAGAAGTATCCATAGTCAAGTCATTGTCCACAACTCATTGCCACCTGTTTCTTGTTAATTCACATTGGTATTATATATAACATGCATTTACAAGTATTTGGAAATGACATTGCAATTCTCTCTCACATACAAAATGCTGCTAAATTATGAATGATTCTCTGCAATGTTTTTCAAAGATGAAACAGATAAAATACAGTATATTACTTTAATAAATTTTTTTTTTTTTTTTTTTTTTTTTTTTTTCCCCTGTTACTCTCAGGCCACTGTTGCATTTATTCTTTTTCTGAAAAACTACAAGCAGGAAATTCAGAGATTGCCCAGGTGTCTAATTTCAGTGCTGTTTAACCATAGTGAAAAAGACATGGCAATTTTTGTAAGTTTTGTAATTAAGGGCAACACAATTCCAAAGGAGTGGCTATCTTAAGACTTGAATTTTAAACACAAAACTGAACCATAAGTAAGACATAAAATATAAATCAGTTCTGTCTTCCCATGCATTTATCACACATTCAATAAGAAGAAATAATTTCCAATTTGTGGAAATTTTTAATCACATAAAAAAAAAATTAAGTGACAATTTTGAATGACACTTCAATTTCTTCCAGGTTATAAATTCAGAACCTTTTCAAGATCTGAAAATTGGCTGAAATTTATCAGATTTTTTTTTAGAATGTATTAAAATACTGCTTGTATATTAGCACTTCCAAAAGAATAATTTCTGTTTGTGCCATGGTATTTTTCATATGTGCAGTTTTCAGAAGTGTGTCATATTTCAATTATAGCAATCTGTAAACTAAGTCTGCAAGTTTTTAAAATACAGTTAGATGATCCAGTTTACACGTGCATAAAAAACATTCTCTCATAAGTAACATTTTCTTGACATTTATTTTTATTATGATGCTTCCATATTTTTAGAAGAACCATCTGAGACATTGTTGAAACAGGTTATAAATAGAATATTACATTTCATAGATTCTTTCATATTATAGAATTGACATTTGGTCTACACTTCTCTTGATTTTTGTGCAGGGATAACCATATGTTTCTCATTCTTAAGGAAGTTAGCAGCTGTATTTCCACTCATGATTCTCTACACAAGAAGAAAAAGAGTAAAAATTATACCAGATCCTTTCATAATCAGTTGAAAAGTTATGAGTAAGGGCATTACAACTAAAGATAACTATACGATTTGCACATTGTCTACTCTGCATACACTACAGTGATTCACACAAACAGCAATACAATCAAAGCAGCATCTCTGAAATAAATCATAATCAGAAACTCTTATCTTGTAAAGATCAGACAAGTTAAAATATTTTATTTTTGTGACAGAACAATCCCATATTTAATCTTTCATTCATAACAATAAAAAAAGCAAAACTGTAGAAGAAATAATAAGAGAAGTACAATTAAATATCTCTAAAAATAGTGAAACAGCTCTCTGCATGGTTTTGTTTGGAGATCTATGTTTCCAGCTACAAAGCTGGGATGTGTTAGAGAACTGGTGTCTGGGTGCAGTATTGGCTGGCAGCTTCTTGGGGGTGTTGGGAAAGGGGTTTGGCAGCGCAGGGTCCCTCCAGCCAGGGTCCATCCAATCACACTTTGATGGATTGACCCCAGCTTAGTACCCATTCTGCTTATCACTCACTAACCCCCATCTGGAGGAGTAGGTAAAGCAAAATGAAGAAAGCTCATAGGTTAAGATGCTTCAGTAAACGATGGAAAGAGAGAAAAAACAAGTGTTTAAAAAGAAAAAAAAAAGAAAGAAAAAAAAAAAGCAATCACTCCAGTTCTCCATAAGTAGACCAATGCTAAGTCAATATGCAAGCAATGTGTTTTTTTTTTTTTGTTTGTTTGTTTTTTAAGACAGAAGCCCTGTTTATTATTTTCTCATTTCGTATTTGTTTAAGGTTTTGTGTGGTTTTTGCTCTTTAATTGGATTGTAGAAATCAAATGAAAATTCTTTCATTGATGTAACATATGGGCAAATAATAAAGAAATAAAGAAAGAAACTCCACAACTTTTCCTAATATGTGCTTTTGCATT
>JAOWBP010001760.1:76937884-76965552 GCA_028571105.1 Tragopan temminckii | reverse complement strand
GTTCAGGGGTTATTTATTTTATAGTCCAGATATTATTGTATTTATTTATATCATTTTACTTTATTTGTGATTCTACAATAACTTCAGATGAAAACATTCCCAAGATCTTTCCCTTCCAAACCATATCTAACAGTTATAAAATCAATTAAGGAAATGCAAATATTGAAAAATAATTGAAAAATAAATATTGAAAAATCCTCCTGTTTTTTCACAATCTTTACTAATGTAAAATCAGCCTCTTGAAAATTATCCTTTCAAAATTCAGTCTTGTATCTATTGTACTAGTCTACCAAACCTCACCGATTTAGATTGATCGGGTGTAAAATAAATAGCTCTGATATTTAAAAATATGGGATTTTACCATTTGAATATAGGTGCTTCTGCAGTCTGAGATGCTCTGAAGTCCCTCCAGTAACCAGAGGGTGCTAATGGGAACAGGCGCATGGAGGTGTGCAGCCTTGTGGGACATCAGCAGCGTGCCAGTTGGCACATTACATGGCAACTGACTGTAGTTGAGAGTGAGTAAAGGTAGCAATTATCACTCTGGTAGACAAATCCAACAATCATGCTTCTGAACATTGCAGCTGACATATGGATGCCAATAAGAAAATTAAATCACTCTTAGACATACATACATACATACATAACCGAGATACACTGCATACGCTGTGTTCTCCCTTGTCAAGTGGTGAAGCTGCATTTGGAAAGCAAGTGCTCATGGAATAATTCTCATTGGAAGTCAGATAGAGTATTTTGCACATTAAAAAGAAAGAAAGAAAGAAAGAAAAGATTAAACTAAATTGCTCGATGAAATAAAATGATATGCATGTTACTTACCAAAGAGGTCATCTTTGTCTGTCTGAAGGAAAGAGAAGAAAACAGCTGTGAAGGCTATAGCTGCTGAAATTCCCAAAACAATTAACACTTTCATCTAGAAGAAAGAAGAGATAACTGTTTACAAAATATATACCTTCATTTTATAGATAATTATAATCCATATTATAAATATTTTCTTGTGCATTATATATTTTACCATTAAATTATCTTTGTAGCCAAATTTTTGAGTATGTTATTGAAATTTAGAATATTCATTTTTAGAAATAATTGTACTTCCTTTTTTCTATTTTCATTTCTTATTAATTCTTTTCCCACTTGGGAAACTTCTAGCACAAGGAGATACAACATTTTTCTTTACAGCATGATACATTCTGACACTATTAGCAATGCTTAGCCTACATAATAGAAATTAAGCAATATTTTACCATTTATTTTGAACTTTTGTGTCTTAATATGGTTTGATTATAATTGTGGGTTACACACAAGATAGTGAAACTGGCCAAACTAGGAATAACAAACATCTACCAGAACTGTCTATAGCTCTGTCCATGTATAACTGTAACATCAAACCTGTATAGCAAATATATTCACATTGCAAATATGTGATACATTTTCCATTTCAGTACACTGGTTTGCTGGTAGCTTTTACAGTGCAAATACATATATAAATTATCCAAGAAGCAATATTTTTCACATGCTACATTCTGATAATAAAGAAAATAATAAATTAACACATCAACTGAAAATTCGGGGTAGTAGTATTACCCAAAGGAAGTCAATGTGAAAGCACCCCTTATTTTCCACAAGTTAATATGATGAAGTTACTCTGGAAAATGGCAAGAAAATTTTCATAGTCTGACCTTTTGTCTGCTGAGCAGATGATCTTCCACAGTTCTGTACTTTATTGATGGCAGTAACTCTTCTGAAATATTAAAGTGAAGTACCTTCCTGGGGCCCAGCCTACTCTATCAGCTTGATGCAGTGCTACTCACTCAAGCTTTAAAAGTGCAAATGATTTCAAAAATCTTTTTTTTTTTTTTTTCGCCACAGTATACTCACACTGTGCAGAAACTGACGTTAGAGCTTCACTTGCTTATTTTTGCTGTTAATAAGCGAACCTCTGTAGTTATTTCTGGTATTAGATTTCTTTTTAAAGGAAATGCAAAGGAAATTTACTGAAGTACTTCCTGGGTACAGTTTTCATTAGTTCATTTTGTCAAAAAGTTTGGAAAAGAAGATAAATCTGTGTCCTATTTTATCTTTTCTGGTATTGACTCTTTACCAAAATGATCTTTATTTCCTCTGGTGATAGCCCCAGGTTGCCTATCAAGTTTCTTGAATGGCCATTTACTTCATATTGTTCTCTTGAGCAATTTATTTTACATTTCCAAGGCTGCTTGTTTTTATTTATACTTTTTCAGCACCACTGTTTCTTCTAAAGTCAATATTTTGACCCAAGTTGTTTTTTTTGTTTGTTTTTCATTTCCTATTTAGGCAGAGAGATCCAATTCAGCCCTAGAATCAGAATTGAGATTTCCATTTCATTTTTGCTGGTCTTTACAGGGAAATCACAAGGTGGAGCCAAAGATCAGTGCTTTCCTCTTTGCTGTGGGTGATAAGTAGAGGCTGAGTAGCAGGGAGCATCCTGAAACTTCTGTACATCATGTACGGTGACCGAAGAAAGCTCATGAACATGGGAACAGGTTGGAAGCAAAACACAAGGCTATTATTATAGCAAACTTAAATTAAATAATATAACCATAATCCTATTCCCTACATGAATGAGTGGACTTGGGTGAAAAGAAAACAGAGAGTAAAGGGAAAGACCCTCACAGGATAAGTAGGCTTCTGCTACTTAGATGGGGGCCTTTTCCTTACACAAGAAAATGTAAAGAAGACTTTTAACATGGCACAGCAAAACACTGAGAAAAGCAGATACATTCCAAACTTCTAAAAGAATAAAGACCTTTTAACTATCTCTTCTCATATATTTCAGAAGTATCATGGGTCTCATTTCTGAGAATTATGGGACTTTCTTAACATGTAAAAATGGGCCTGCTTTTCTCTGCAGTTCCAGTCAAAAATTGGAGCTTTTTTGAAGAGTTCAAGAAAATCTTCCTTAACATTTAAATTAGAATCTTAACCTTTGCTCATTTGTTACACTTGAAATATTGGTAAGCTTTGGACTGTATTTTATTACCAGCAGAAAAATGATCTATGAGGAAAAACATGAATGGCAACATCTATGTTGCTTCTTTTGCTGAAAATATAAATACAATTTGTATCATAACTAATTTTTTAAAGAGTGTAAATGTTTATCTGCCCTCTGAGTCTCAATCATAGCTTTACTTAGAAAATATGGGAAGTCTTTATTGCTTTGGATCAGTACAGATAGATGCGGATATATTCTCATTCTAATTGTAGCTCATTCAGAATCATGTTATTGTAAACTGCCAAAAGAGAATTTATTGGCTTAAGAACAACTTCAGTTTTTGAATCCAAGAGTCATATGTTGCCTACTTGTCAGTGAAGATTAGTTGGATAAATATCTTGCTGAATGAATCCCTCTTATTCTGAATCTCCCATTATTCACTTGTCTTCAGCCTTTGTTACTATGTCATACCTTTCTGTTCAGCAGTGACTGCACAGAGGATGACTGTCTAAACATGAAAGACAAGTATAAAACAAGGCTTATGTTAAATACCACTGTTGAAAAAAGCAGCAGTGAATCCTAACAGCTAACAACATTAGCACTTAGGTTTTAAATTAACTAACACCTTAAATTTATTATATTTCCATGATTTGAATTTGTACATGAAGAGCAGTATTGTGTCTATTTGTGTTCTTAAAAGTTAAAGACCTACAAGGTAAATCCTTGAGCTGTTAATAAAAATATAAATTCAGTTCAAGGAAACACCCCTAAGCAACAGAATTTGGGATTATTCACACATACAAATTTCTGCAGCCTTACAATATTACTCGAAATGAATATTCCATAATCAAAATATTATGCAATTTCAACTGTTGTTTGATACAGGGAACAAACATATTTATCTAACCTTAGAAAGATTCCTATATTTGCACTGTAACAGTGGCTCTGCCAGGCATTATCAGTCCTTACAAGCATTGGGTTAGAATGAGAGACCATCAAGATAAATCTGGGCAGCCACAGGAACTATTTTTGATAACAGAAAACATTTTTTTTCAGCATTTAGTAGGAATCTTAGGCTCTAGCATGGTATGAAGCTGGCTGTCTAAATTGTAATAGAAAAATTAGTCTCTGATATCTCTACTTATTAAAATTCCATGAATGCTTTTGCAGAGGAGAGGCAAAAAGTATAACTATAAGGAGTTCCAATATAAGCAGCTTTGTCTAGGCTCCAGCTTAGCATTGTACAAATAGCAACAATCAGCCTCATTCCAGTTAATTCAGCAAAGTGTTACAAAGCCAAAAAAATATAAGAAGGTGAAAGAAAAGCAGATTACAAGAAGAGTTTATCAGTTTCACTGATACCTTGACTTTAGGCAACTTAGGGACTCCAAGAAGAATCTACAAAAGTAAATTAGGCTTTTGAGGAGAGTTTACTCCTTTGTTTGTTTACTCCTATTCCTTGTGGCTGAACTTACAGTAAGCTTGCATATCGCTGTGTGAAAACTCTGCCTTAACTAAAGAGCAAATTATGATTTATGTGGAAGCATGTGGAATGAACAAACAATATTTTAAGATATATACATACTCAGAAGGTCTAAAATTCAATGGCATAAATCACAAAACTTTTTATTTTTAAAATGCAACAGAAAAAACATTTTTCATCTTGATAAAGCATTGAGTTCATGAAATTCAGTCTCTTTCAGACCTAGCATTTTAAGGAAAACTTAATGGCAGGATTTCTAACTTCTATAATTAATGGCCTTCTTGCAGAGACCACAGATGTATCATATAATGAAGGTAATGGCTTGGATTTGGGGATGGCATGTAAATTCATCATATGTCATGTAGTCATAAAGCTGATAAAGTACTAACAAGGTAAATAGCATGATCTTTTGTAACTTAAAAATAATGTGGTCTTAGGAAGACAAAAACAATGACCATGAAGTACAGCAGACAAGTTTTGGTATACTGCCAGCGAATGAAGGTTAGTGTGATTAGTGACAAACCCACAAGAGGATTTAAGACCCCAGAAGGAAAATTGAGAAGTGCTGGTGCTGAAAGTGATTTGTTGCTGTATTTAAAGTGCATAGAGCTGGACAGTATTCCTGTCCTCCTTTTGTAGTGTTTTGCAGTGAGTGAAATATTCAAGGAAGCCTTGGTAGGAGCTTTGACATATAGATCTCTCATGACCATCGAGATCCATCAATACCAATGGGAACTTTGTCCAATGTCTTTCATCTTCTACCTCCCAACACTGAGTTACTGTGAAAATTCTAGCAGTGGCAGCACACTTTCATTTTGTACCCATCATGTAAAAGAACAAAAAGAGATGGTGTAGTAAAAGTACTCAAGTAAAGGACAGAAATACCTATAAAAGGAGAAGAGTGGGGAATCCTGACTGGACAAAGGCTATAATTTTGAGTGAGGGGAGAGAATGCTATACCATGAAACTTGTTTTATGCCATATGTATGGTTCTTGGCAGTTCTTACTAGCTGCATCAGGAGTCAGTATGATGGCATTAGTGCATCCTATGCTGAAGAACCTTATTGTCTCTCCACACTGTACAAAAAGCCTCAGTTTTGCCTGGCTAGATACCTTTCCTTAGACAGTGCAACTGTCAAGTTTGTGTTATCAACATTATGAATAAGAATACATGGGCAAAAATACTTCATTAAATTGAAATAACAGTGCTTGAACTCATCATCACACTTAAAACATTTTCTACTGTTTTGCTTTATTGAATTGCCTGGTACGTTTCCCAAGCATGGCACTGACTTTGCAAATTTATTATTTCATTTGTAATTAATTTTTAGATAAATCCAAAGATTAAGGCAATGGTGAATATCAGCACAGTAAGAAGTTGTTTCAGAGATAAAATAATCAAACAGTTTGTAGAAAAAAGTATTAAAAGGAAACAGACATTGAAAAATTAGGTTTCTATTTGGTAAATGAAGTATAAAAATATTTTCACAATATGGCCACCAGCTCATTAAATAGATTGTTCAGTAGACACAGCCTACATTATGAAAACATTTTATTAATGGAAAAACAAACTATAAATCTAAAGAAATACTCTTGAACTGTGTTCAGCCAAGTTCATATTCGCTTGAGTAAATGTGCATGCTTCTGAATCAGACTCCAGTTTTTTGTTGGTCTGTCACAAATCAGGAAAGTAAATGATCTGCAGAAGTTCAACTAAACATTCTCCACAAATTAAGAGGTCACACAACACCACTCTGGGACATTTAGTGTTCAAGTGTATCTTATGAATGTGTAATATAAACATCTTGGCTATCTGACGTCATGTCAAGGTTCCACTGAACTTGAACTGTTGATTTTAATGCCCTGCTGAGTTTGAAGTATTCTGTAACTTAATAAATTATGTTTTAGAAAAGTCTCAGACTGAAAAAAAAAAAAAACAACAAAAAAAAACCCACAAACAATAACCAGCAAGCAGTGCCATAGCTCATATTTTTGTGTTTATAAATACACACAGGAAAAATGAACATGACAAATATCGGGCATTCAGCATGAAATGTTTACTAATGACAAGAATGAAAATCATCATATTTAAATGAATATTAAAAAGAATCAAAGATTAAACAAAGAATGGTTCAAATAGTTGAAGAGATGAGAGAGCCAATGTCTATGTGTATGTGCAATAGTATGTAGGTCTACACATAAAATTATATGGAAACAGTCACAGTAAAATAACTCATTTTTTGCTAAGGTCTCCATCACCTAAATGAGACAAAAAAATGAGACACACTGTGTTAGACTGATAAATCCAGATACTCCTCCTATTTAACTTCTAGCTTAACATAAAGTCTGTAGCAGCATGTAGGCTGGTATTTATTATGGGCAACCTGAGACAAGATGGCAGATCAGCTGATATTTGCTCATGTGTATATTGCTGTAAACCACCTGGACATTTTTGCATACTGCTATTTGTAGTGTGGTTGAAAAACATCTCTTTTTTTTCTAAAAACATATCCCATATTTCTTTGTTTGTCATTTAATCTTGAAGCTCTCTCACTATTGGTAGCAAGACAAATCTATGCCCTAGACACAGCTGAATGGTATTTAACAGCAGTACTGTTCACCTCCTGAGGGAATCATAGTTCCCCCTCAGAAATAACTAAATGTGTTAATGAGAAATAAATACTCTGTAGAAATGTTGTTTGATGGAAAGCAACACTTCCTGGTGCTCTTTGTTAGCATAGTCTTAAAGTAAGTATGCCATGGTATAATTTGTACTGTGCTACATTTCAGCATCTAGATATTCTTTAGATCTTTTTTCTGGTTTTTAATAATACCATCAAGGATCAAAGAGCTTCTTACAATCTAAAAGACATGGGTGTCTTTCACTGATAAATGCTACCAATGTTCTGTAGAGGAGTTTGTACATCAACACTGGAGTCTCTGGAACTGAAAGCTACTGCTATACACTAAATTAAATGCACCTGGGACAATATATAGCCTTCACCTGTGCTAGTGGAACTCCCCAGTCAGGAGATAAAATAAAAAAAACTGTCATCACATTTGCACACCCATGCAGATCCACCATAAGAATACAGGGTCCAAATAACTTGTGACCTGGGGGAGGCAATGCACATTCTCACAGGTTATTTATTCTCAAGTCTAGCTGTAACAGATAAACATAGCGGTCTAATGGCCTGCAACAGACAGGTATTTGTAGCTACCCATGCACAGGAAAAAGCAGTGGAGAAGAGAGGAAGATGCAGATGAGTGTAGATCTCGTATTACCCAGAGAATTAGCCACCAGAGGAGCATGCTCTGAATTACCTGTCACCTCTTGATATCTCATCTGAGACAAACAGCTTTATTTGCCGAGGCAGTGAATATATTTGCCTTATCAAGAAGTTGATTTTTATGCAAGGTTGTCATCATTTTGTCAGATGTAAAGTACTCCACTGCTATATCAGCACTATATCGATATGATCAAATTTGTTGCAGCACAGGAAACTCATCTGAGGTAATGTGATATACTTTATCTGACAAATAGAGATATTAACACGGGCTGGGAAAGGCAGAAGCAAACAGGTTAAAGGGAGGTAAAAGATGGCAAAGGCAGAAAGTGTAACTTTTAAAGTGGGAACACATGAGAAGTGGCAATAGTAACAGGCAAGAAAAGGCATAACATTCCTGGAAGTCTGTCTGTGCCAGTAGCAGTAATTATATGGCAGAAGAAAGCTGCCAGCAGCACTGTTTGTTTCCTGTGCAACAGACAGGCTGTGGTACATATAACTAGCAAGCAGATGGCAAGAGCCCCATAGGAAATGGAGTTCATGATGACTTTTGCACTCGTGCCATAACGTTCTTTTGAAAATAGTGCATGTGCCAGGTCTGGTAATGGTTTAACAGATGCTTCATCTTGGTTTCTGGACAGCAGACAGGAAAGTTGCCCTGAGAGCCAGGAAGGAGACACTCATGCAGCTATGAATGTTCCAGCATGTACAACTTTTATACATATACTATTTTGCCTCTAAAATGCCATGGGCCTACATATCCCCTCTGCAAGTTCTGTGTTTTTTCCTAGTTTTTTTTTCTGTGCAGAAAAAATTGGCATCTCTCTCCATGAGAGCTCACAGGAACTTCATGGATCTCATTATACAGTGAAGTGGATGTTTTGCTGAATTACTGGGCTGGAGAATTTGGGTTCAAGGCACTGGAAGGCCAAACGGGCACAGGCACAGCACAATCCACTTCATTATGGGACATCTTGCAGAAATGTGAAGAGTCCTGAATCAAAAGCACTAGAAGTAAATATGTTTCTGTATTAGAACTAGTACTAGTTCTAGAAGTATTGTTTCTGGCTTGTTTCAGGGTATTTTGTGTCCATCAGCTGTAACAGCTTTCAAGAGCAACCAGCTTTACAAAGGAAGAAATATCTTAGAGTTAAAAGGACATTTATTCATGAGCATTTTAATATGCTTAAATACAATACTTCTGTAAAAACAAAATGTTGGCCTGTTATTTTAATCTGCTTCCTTCATCCCTGTTAACTTGCCCCATGTGTAAGCCATTATGTTGTAGGCTCAGCTATTCCTGCACACGTGACAAGTTACTTTGATTGGTTTTCCACAGTATTTTTCATTCAATTCTCCAATTTCTTCTCTTTTTCTCAATTGTGTTACCTCTAGCTCATTTATCACCCGAAGTTTCACTTTGCCTCCATGTTCTTCACACTGGCCAATGTTTTAGATACTGCTCTCGCTCTCAATCAAAGGCAAAGACATTTGCCATTCTTCTGGGGCAGGACACCCTCTTTTCAGGCCTCCCTTCATTTTTAACCTCTATCATTGCCTTTAGATCTCTTTTGCTAACTCCACACTTCTATTTCTACTTTTCCAGTCCTTTCTCATGTCCCCATCCATGACCTAATCTGACTTTATCTCCTTCTTTCTGTTTTCCCTCATGTTCTTTTTCCTTACTCTGCTTATTTTGTTCTGGGTCTCCTTTAACTATCACTTAACCATTTTTCTGATTTCCACCATAATTTTAGATCAAACAGGGATGCTTCAAAAAAAAATATGAAGAGACAATACTTTATGCTAGTTAGAAAAAAAAAAAAACAACCAACAACTCTTAACATAAAGTCCTGGGATTAGGAAGTACTTTCTACTAACTCAGACTAGTGTAGGTCTGCAGAAATAACTCGGGGCCACCGCTGGGTTGGAAACTACCCAGTATGAGACCACAAAATGACTGTTCTTCAAGCCTGTGCTTGTTGCAGGTCCTCAGTTAAGATCTGTTACCCTTGTGCTAGGTAGGTGTAATTCTATAACAGGATGGAAAGTGTTGTGATAATAGTGGGGTGGAAAAGTCTTTAATTGCAACAAATGAGAATGAGCCCAAGTGCAGCAGCCACAGAAATGGTAAAAAAAAAAAAAAAAAACAAAAAAAAACAAAAAACTACTTACCTCCTGAAGGACACAGATAGGCAGGGATGTCCAGCAAGAAATGCCCCTCAGTGCCACTACCAACCCTTAAATGAGGTCTGGGAAGGGGTGGATCCTGGCTTCATCCCTTCCAGTCACTCAGCTGCATTGCATGCACCTGAGCTCTCCTGGGTTGGCCCTGACTTCCACCAGGTGCTCCATCACTGGTTCAGGCTGTGAGTTAGCATTTCCACTACGGTGGAAAATAAGTATTTCCAGCAATGGTAGTTTCACGGATGGTACAGATACCAAATAAGTAGTCTTAAACTCTTCTAGCTCTACTTTTAATATAATCTTGTGAAGTTTCTCCTTTGGATGCACCTGAATCATTAAACAGGGCTGCACGGGAACACCAAAATACAGTTTTAAGAAGAGTTTCTCTTAACTTAGTTAAAAACTAACCTACCCCATTGTCTGCCAGCTGCAACACTACCAGTCCTGAGTTCATGGACTGCACATTCAAAGACTGAATGTGACCTACCTTCAGAGAAGTGAACTGTGCAGAGAATAGCTCCTTTTTTGGGGGGAGAGGGGATATTGGGAAGTTTAAAACTAGCAGAAATCAGCATTAAAAAAACCTAAGAGAAAAATAAATGCTATTACTTTGAAATTAGCCACTGTCTAAACATTCTGGCTGCAGTTGAAATAAAAATATTTTTTCCCAATTAGCAGGAAGTTTCTTCTCTTTTGGACTGTGTATGGCATAAAATAATTCAGCTCCATAGCTCTAAGCATGAAAGAAAACAAAGCAGCTTAAATAGTTAATATAATTTAGTGCAAAGCAATTACATATATTGCGACAAGAAGCAAAATTTACTACCACAGGGAACTGAAAAAGTTCCGTATGTCAATATGTCACAGTAAAACACAATATAAACTGCATGTAAATGAGATCTTCCACACAGCTCTGCATTTTGTGTCACAGAGCTATTGGATGGAGAATGGATGATTCCTTTGGACTGGAGCTCAGGATTACACCTCCCCAGCTGAGAGCCCTGACTGCTAGGTTACACAGTGCTTCAGCAGGAAGCCAAGAAATGTTGCCTCTTGAGATGCAGAAGGCAACTGCCACATTGCATCCAGGGCCTTGGGAATAAGTTGAGGCAACAAAGAGAGGTTGCTTAAAAAAAAAGTGCATCCTCTTGCTACCTGCTCTCTCTCAGCTGTGCTTCATGCAGTAATGCTCCTCAAAGTCTGGCATACAAATGGTCCCCCTTTCAGAGCTCACTGGAGCTGAAATCCAGGCTGTGAGCCACGAGGTAGGCAAGTATTCCTATTCCAATGAAGTAGCCCTCAGCAGAGAAGGTAGGTAGGCATTTTAGAGTACTTCAGTTCATGACTAAGAGATTTTGAACATTTTACCTCCATATAGGTTGTCATTGGTATTAACAAAGAAAGAAAGCTTGCCTCCATTACTAGCACACACTGTTTTCCTTTCAGTTTCAATGTAATATTTATTTTTCATTCAGAATGTACTATTTTCTTGAAATGCTGTTATTTCCTTTAGGAAGAATGTCTCTCTACAATTATCACCGCAAAAGGTCAATGATTCCACTGTTAGCAATATTCATATCACCTGTATGGTGGTAAAGGTAGAAAATTAGGAAAAAAAACCCCACTTCTGAAGTCCTTTTTTTCAAAAATCTGCTCGGTAGCGTCAACAGTGATTCTAATGCTTTGAATATTTTCAGTACTTTTGTGTTGGATGGGTGCAACATTTTTCATCTGTTAGGACAGCAGGCAACAAGTATACAAGAAATCTCAAATTACAGATGAGAATTCTGCTAAGATTTGAAAGCTGTTGACATGTTGCTGTTTAGTACCTTTGAGATCAGGACTTCACTGCTGACCTCTTACTGAAAAAATACAATATATATTGTGGTCATGATGCCTCAGCAAATCCCAACTGTATGTTTAAACCATGGGTATCCAAACTTTGCCTTGCCTGGGCCAAAATGTGTGAAGAGGAATGGTCTTGGTCTGCACACAAAATAGATAATATAGTTAATATTTATAAGCAACAAAACTTCTTTTTTTTTTTTTTTTGTATATATTTTTTTATTTAAACATAAAAGAGCAACAAAATCATAAAACTAGCAAGTTGAACACATATGGAGTAAACCATGGGAAGTGGGAGTGTTTCAGATTCCTTATAGACCATGCCAAAGGACCCGAGGAAATGGCCGCAAGTTGTACCAGAGGAGGTTTAGGTTAGATATAAGGAAGAAATTTTTCTCTCAGAGGGTGGTCAGACACTGGAATGGCCTGCCCAGGGAGGTGGTGGAGTCACTGTCCCTGGCAGTGTTTAAGAGGCGTCTGGATGAGGAGCTACGAGATATGGTTTAGTAGCTTGTGGTAGCAATGGTAATGGGAGGACGGTTGGACTAGATGATCTTGCAGGTTGTTTTCAACCTTGTGATTCTATGATCCTATGAAAACCTGACTCTTTCTTGTTATGCATCCCTCCCTCCATACCTTGATCTCCACTGTCAAAACTGCTCTTCCTGGCTGGTGGAAGCTGGAGGAAATCCTGTCTGGTTGATCAGGAGAAGGACTTCTTGGTGGCTCATGGATCGTACACACAGCCTATGTCAAAGAAACCAGGCTAAGCCAATGATGATTTATTAAATTAAAAGTGATGTGACCTAGTCCTTTACTGATCGAATTACAAAACTTACCTTTCATGAAACCCACCAAATTACTGATGATATATAAATCTATAGTAACCACTAACAAATTCCTTCTATTTATTTATAAATGACAAAAAGCCATGATGAGCAATAAATTATTTATTCAAAAACAACTATACAAAATAACACTTTTGGAGATCAACACTTCTACATTTTTTTAAAATGCATCTCTTCATTGCTACAATATTTGGTTTACTAATTTACACTGTACATTCATAATCTGTAAAAAAAATAATTGGTGAGTATTTTCCCAGTTGGATGTTAGTAACATTGACAGGGAGCACAGATTCCATTATAGGAATCACTTTTGATGTGTGTACATATACAAACTATTCATAATCAGAAGACAGCACTGTGACAATAGCAAGAGTATCACTAGAAAGTGGAATTACAGTATACCATACGACAATAGGTTCTCTTATAAAAGATTATGTAAAAGTGCAAAATATATACACCCTGCCTTTATATTACTTCCTAGTTTAATCTTTAATACTTATTAAATCTTGTTCTGACTTCCTGAAATGAAGAAAGAATTACAGTAATTTTACACTGTGTACTACAATCATGCACATGTTGCAAGGCTGCATTTATAAAAAAGAAAACAAAAAAAAAACAACAAACAAACAAAGCTTCACACACAAAAATACCTTTTTAAAAAATTTACCAAGTAAAACATAACAAAACATATTATGAATATAACTTCAGATGTGAAATATTATGAATATGAAAAAATCTTGTTAATTCTTTTTTGTCTGTCAGTTACAGGATTGTAAATAGTTTCATGTGCAGTCTACAAAGATTATCAAATTTACTTCATCATTTTGTTCTGCAGTATTTTGGCCCTCAATTCTTTCCAGTACACAGAAAGCAATCTACAATTTGCAGACAATTAAAAAAAAAACAAAACATTTAATTGCCACATAGCCAATATGAATGACATTCAAACAATCCCTTTGCGCCCATATAGAATGTTAATATGCATTAGGTTAGGCTCTATTATGATCTGTTAAATATTTTAATATACTTTTAGGACAGAGCTAGGGTACTTTGAGGAAATGCTTAATAATATATGGTTATTGCTTGTCATAAGGATACTTCTTAAAATATTTTTCTTAAAAAAGAACCTGTGCCTTTGAGTCATGTAAAGTTTAAAACAGAAATCTTTGTTGATGATCTGGTGTAGCTCACTTCAATTTTTTTTTCCTGTATCAGAGAATTCAATACACTTGATCTTTTAAAATTTATGTCATTTCTTGGAGGATGATCTTTCCTTTTCAGCAAGGAAAGATTTACAGACTGGAAGTGAGAATGAATGGCAGTTGTGGGAGGAAACTTGAATGTTTATGTCACCATTAATGACTTACTCCTAGACACTCTTCATTCTTAGGTAATTCCAATGTTGGCCAGTAATTTTCAAAAGCATTTGTCTGGAAGTGGTTTTAGAAATTTCCTATCAAGTGCCTAAGATATTAACATCTTTGGCTGAGAAAAAGAAGGCATTCAAAATAACATCTGAAAAACACACATTTTTCAATGAAGAATAGTATGCGCAATCAACCTGTTGAATGGGGTCTGGGCAACCTTGTCTAGTACCAGATCTGGAGGTTGGAGGCCCTGCCTGTGGCAGGGGGTTGGAACTTGATGATCCTTGGCGTCCCTTCCAACCCAATCCAAGCCATTCTATGATTCTATGATTCTGTGCTGAGGAAACATTTCATTATGATTGGAGTGCAAACAAACTCGAGACAGCATTGTTGGTGATAGTCACACTTAGGAGAAAAGTGTTAATGTGACGATTAATAAAAGAAATTATCCACACTTCACTTCTACAATGTGTTTTTTCATATTTCCTCCAAGAAATAAAAATCACTTTTTACTTTGTAAAAGAGAACACATATTATAGGGAGGTGGGGAAGCAAGGGCCACATGTTTCACACTGATCATCTTGGGAAGGAAATTCACACAGTTGTAATACATGGCTCTGGTACAAATGGTGCTTCCCACTGACAGTGAACAAATTTACTGTGGTATTTGAGATGGAAACTCTTGGAAATATGCAGGAATGCTGTTAGTACAAATTTCAGGGACTTTTCTTAGATAAAGAGAAGTCATTTAGTTTTCCCCTGCATTTACTAACCACTTTCATAAAGAATGTCATCTCCAGTTTTTTACAGTTAAGTGAAACCTGAGCACACTGAGAACTTTAAATCCCCTTAATTTAAAACCATCAGTGATTTACCACCTAATCCATTAGTCATGGTTCTGTTGAAACTGGACTAATACTGGATGAAAATACTATGAAAAATGCAAAAATACTGAGTAAAAATGAAACATAGATCTTTCTGCAGAAAATTTCATTCATTTTCTTGGATTTTCCTGTAGTAATAAAGGCAAAAACATTATAATTTTTTTTTCTCTTTAAATAATCATAGAAATATTATGCCATACCATAAATTATCAATCTCTTATGTAGACTAGATGGTGTCAACTTTAAAAAAAATTTTTAAATAAATGGCATTTTGTATGTCAGCACAAAAAGAATTGGACATATAGGAGAACCAGCCACCTCTCATTTCTAGTACATCTCATGCTATCAGAAAGATGTATATGCAGCTAAACTACTATCTCCTTCTATCTCTGAGAGATTTAGGTATTAAAAAATATTGGCTCAAAATGCAAAAATCAGGATAAACTGTTTAACAGAATGTAAATTTTGGTTTCTAGGTGAAATGGATGAAAGGCACTAGACCAACTAAACAAGCCTAAAACACAATAAGTAAACAACACTATAATCACTAACAAAAACCATGGATTCTGACATAGGTGAACAAATAGAACAAAGAGCAAAAATAGAACTAGTAAATATGCATTGGCTGCAGGGTAAGCAAATGCAAAAGGCTGAGTTGGGAAAGCTTGCAGTGACTACCAAGGATCCAGCCTCTTGGAGAATGTAATTTTGTTTACTTGGGGAACGCTAATAGTGTCTCCCCAAATGGATTGATGATATTACAACCTAGGTAGCTGGATAATGAGGTATACATTTGCATGCTTTAAGAAAGTACTTACATTTGCAATATCTCTCACTAACACAACAAGTATTTAAAAAAGCACCAATGATTTCACTTCCTCTGACAAGTCTGCTGTTATTGAATAATTGTGCAGTATTTCTTCTCATGTTATGTAGGGAATTGCTGTGTAATTCTCTTTTTCTGCTCTTTACATTTTTGTAATCGTCTGCTCTCCATACTCTGGCAAGCTTAGCAGTGCCTCAGAACACACTCTGCATATGCCCAAGCACCTGGATGCATCAGCTCCAGTGGAGCTCAACAGCTTGCATTTTTTCTGTTTATTTTGTGGCTCTTTCATTTAAGAGAATCTTTTTACAGTTCAAATATCATTTTCTTTTCAATAATTGAACTCATATTAAAAAAACTTCTAAGCATCAGTTATCTTTATGGGACAGATTATGGAGTCCTGCTCTTTATTATTAAAATTTCAAAAAAAAAAAAAAAAAAAAAAAAAAAAAAAAATCCACAAAAAGTGCTTCAACGTAAATATATCACTCTGTGTATAAGTTCAAGTCAGAAGTATTTATGCATGCTTTCACAAAGCTTTGTGGTCTACAGACAAGTGCCTCATGAATGCATTTGTCCCATTTACACAATGAAATTACTTAGGTTTTAACTGTAATCACATGCATTTATGTGATAAATCACATAAATACTAAATGCTTGAAAATAAATGGCATGTCATTCTAGATGAAGTGCATTTGTTTCTCACAACCACCCTAATTTTGCTTGAACACTTTAGACAAGAGAAAACTGCAAATTTACACTACCCAAGGTTAGCTAGAATTCCATAACTCTTCTGTGCGATTAGGCACCATTCTCAAACTGGGAAAAAAAAAAAAAAAAAAAAGGTGATTGTGGTGATCATAACTGTGACAAGCTGAGGAAGCACGGCTAAAACTGTGGAATGATACAGAAGCAAGACAATTAGAGAACACAAAGCGGAGAATTAAGACATCTCTCACTTCTAGTACTTCCTGACAGTGAAATACTTGAGAAACATAACATTGTTTCCTATATTTAAATACAATTCCTGGTCTCCATTCCTTTCTTACTTGCACTCCCTCTCCAGGAAGTCTATAATATGTTATTGACAAAGTCAGTGTTTTACTGAATAACCTGAAGAACTAGATGCTACAGAAAAATACATCAGACAAAAGGTCTCTCCTGCAGAAGGTCTGTGCTTCACTGTAACACATCTATCGCCACCAATATTGTTTGTGCTACATGAAGCACTGAATAAGTCACTGTGCCTGTTCCACTTCAAATGATCTGTTCATCAAACCATTTCGTGCTCAGCCCAAGCTCAGCCTGCCACTACTTACATTTGTGCAGGGACAATTGAATCTGCCCTTTAGAGCTATTACAGTGACATCGTTTCCTATTCCTCACTGAATTTCAGCAGAACACTATTTACTGAAGTGATTTATTTTATGACAGAGAACGAGGGGCTCAGCAGTCTGCAGAGCACCTTTTACTGCTGGAAACTGAAATGCCTCTGTGCATGCAGGAGGCTGCGGCTGAGGTTGCAATTTTGATTACTCTGCATACATTCACAAAGACATTTAGCATGAACTTAAAGAAAGAAGCTTCAATCAGTGATGCAACTGATCAGTCAGCTGCATCAAATGACCTTTCATATTTGAAAATGTTACGCTATTATAGTTTAAAGGCTGACTTTCCTATCCTGCTTAAATATGTTGCAGTGAGTACAAAACAAATGAGTTAATTTGATACAATTTGGGAAAAAAAAGGACAGCTTTTTAATAGAGTTTTCAAGTGCAAAAAGGCTCTTATTTTCTTCTACTCTTAATGCAGCTACTCATGTTTGCTTTTCTTACTCTAACAGTACTTTGCAGAAATTTCTTTGTTTCAAAGAATCGTAACAGTTGGAAGGGACCTCTGGAGATCAAAACCTTGTTAAAGCAGTTCCCTACAGTAGCTCTCAAGGGAAATCATCCAGGTTGGTCCTTAATATCTCCAGAGGAGATTTCACATTTCCATATTCTTAATTTTGTTTCAAAGCCACCCCTGAAGCACATTTTGGTTAATCTATTTGACCCCAGAAGTCAAAGGATGGATTCACTGATAAACAAACAGGTAATCAGCCTATTATAGCCTAATGACTTCCACTCATCAGCTTAGGCACAGCAATCATCTGCAAGTATGCTCCTAGCCCACTGCAGATATTAAGTGAAACATGCCCAGCAAACAACTGCAAAGGTCAAGGAATATGAAGTGAGTGTCTGAGTAGATGGCTGTGTATTCAGCAATTTTAATTATTAGACTTGTGTCGAGAAATCTAAATAATGAGAACTAATTAGAAAGGTGAGATGTTTTTTTCTTACTTCAAGACCTGCTCATAGCAATGGAGGAGTTATGGATTCAGATTACTCTGAATGAACCTCTGTGGATGTTTCACAGCCTAGTCTCCCACAGCCTTTGTATTCTTTTTTTTGTGAGCGCCATCATGTCCGTGTTTTTCACTAGTTGGAGGTTGTTCTCTGTTGGGAAATCTTACAGTCTGCAAACACACTGCAAATAGCACACAGAGAATGCAGGTGTGCCATACTGTCAGGTGTTAAGTCCAGCTTTTTAAATCTTGTAGAAGAGGTCTGCCTATTTATCTAAGTGCTGAATCATTGGGAAAATTCTTACTCAGTATTTGATCCTGGACCTTTGCTTTTCTAGGTTTTGAAAATCTTGATTGGACTCAAAATTGCAGTTCTTATATGGTTTGGGTAAATTTTTAATATGATGAAGTCATTATATTTCCAGTACTGGGATATTCTGTCTTTTCTGTGTAAGAAAAATATTCCTCATATTTGCAATGTTTGATGAAACATCAATTCCCTCAGTTTCAATTTTACATTGGGTTCAAATTAGTTAAACTATATCTGCATGCACTTCTGGCAGTTTTCAAGGTCTGAGCTGTCAAAGAATAGTGAATACTGAGCTGCCCTATGTAAATACTTGTGGCTCTTTTTTCATACAGTTTGAACTCCAAGCGTCTGAATTTGGAGCAGATGTTTTCACGCCACAGAGACATAACCAGTTCTATTTATCTTCTAGAAAAAGCTGCTTTTGCTTTGAAAATCAAGTTAAAAGAAGGAAGGTAGGAATATGAAGAGCAGGATTCAGCATATAATTAAAAAATTCAAAATCAGACTTCTATTTCTGTCAACAAAAATTAAAAAATGTAGTGAAATGAACAAACAAACAAAAAAATCAATGAAGCAAATTGTTTTAGAACAACTCCATAGAGTTTCTCCAAGCTGCTGAAGTTTTTTTTTTCATATCAAGACATGGGAATCGAAATAGAAAAGAACTAAGGTTGATTGATTTCTTTGGAAAGAAGTATAACAAATGAACACAACATACAATCCTTCAGAAAAATGACCTGAAAAAAAATGTGAAATGGTGTGATAAATTAAAGAGAAATGTGTAATGCAGATAAACACGCAAAAAAAAAAAAAAATAAAAAAAAAATAAAAATAATAAAAAAATTAGTAAGCAATAAGGAAAACTGGGACCCATTATTATTCAGTTTTAGATACATGTGTTTTCAACTAAGATACTTTTGCAAGCAGTTTGAAAAGTTGTACAGCTGTGGATGGTAGAAAAAAATATTGTGCTTATTATAAAAGAATATTGAAAATAATAATAAAAACACCTGAACCTCATCTATTTGCTCATATTTTTAGGAAATAAATATCAGTTGTGTCAGATGAAGAGAACAGTTCCTCTGAAGGCAAATGAGATAAGCAATTTTGAGTACAAGAAACCACATGATGATGACTGGCAAAGCTATTTAGATAGGGAAAGCAAAAATCCAGGAAAACTACATGCCCCTTAGCAAGATTAAGGACAATCATAAGAGGGCATGCCATAGAAATGGATTTACTGCCGATGAAAAGGTGGCTACCGTTGAGCGCTGTATACCAATTATAAAGGAAAAAAGTACTGCTCATCCTAGAATATACCAGACAAGAAAGGAGCATGGTGCAAGATTTTCCAAGAGAAAAACCCATAGAAGTTCTACAAATAAGTCTTTTAAAAAAGATTCATAAAGGAAATTACTCCATAAAAGGAAAAGTGAATTCTCATTTACATCCTTTTCATATGAGCTCTCACAAACTATGAGTTATGTGGTTGTTTTACGATTGCAATTGCAAATTTTCCTCTCCATGATATAAAACAGTGTTTAAGAAATGTGTTAAGAGAAATATATTAAAATGAAATGCAAAAAAATCTTAAATGAATAGAAATAGTTTATGTGGCAAGAGAAGACATGAGCAGTATTTGACTTTATAGAAAATTACTTCTTTTGGATGAAAAAGATTCTGATAAAAAAAAAAACATTTAAGATGTTTTGAGGTCTTTTAAAAATTAAAGATCTAAAACAAATTCAGGGAGTTAAATAGCAGGGTAAGGTAATTCTGTATAAGTTGTAATGACTGCAAATTCAGAATTTGGTACTGCCATAAGACAGTATCCTCTCCTACAGTTTAGAGTAGTATACAGTAAATTAATATTTAGAACCCCTCAGTGCCTTAATCCAAAGAAAGGTGAAGGGCAAATGAAGTACAAAACATTTTTTGATCGAATTCTGCTTCCTTCCACCTTGTTATGAATATTTTAGTGATGGGGAGAAATAAATCTGTAATAATGCTAAAAATGATGATAAAAGCATAATTTGCTGCCATGAAGAACTAAAGCCCAGAAGTGGTTTTGACATTCAAACCTGCAGATGTTTTAAAGTTACTACATTTCCTATTTCTCCCTGAGTGCATTCATTTCTTCATTTGAGGACTAAAAAAGGTCAAGTATATACAGGATACCAAGATGCAAAGTGTGCTACTAAGCGCTGGGACATTTGTGGTAGTCACGGTGGTTTTAGTAATAGACAATTGAGGAAAAACACTACATTTACTCCAAAATCTCTTCTTTGCAGTATTGGCTAAAGCTAGAGCACAAGTCAAATGCAAACCACAGTACTTCCCAAAGTCTTGGTGTGAAAAGTTTAAGGAATGTTTTTTTTTTTTTCCTATTTTATCCAACAACAAAATAATCTGCCTAAACATGTTGGTTCAGTAAAGGATTTCTACTTTAGAACAGGGAAAGTTTTATCCCTAAAGCCAATTAAATATTCACATTAAATCTGTTGGGGAATTTTGTCCAGCTTCTCTGCAATAAGAAAACAGTGAGCTGATAATGTAATCTGCTTATGGATAATTTAGGATATACTAAAAGGCAGTAATTTAGCTCAGTTCTGACTGCTAATTGAACAAAGTGCTTAAATACACAGTAAAAATATATATATATTTTACGAGTAGCTTGATCTTACAAGAGCCAACGTATCCCATGGGATATAGAACCAGTCTACAAATTAACACAATTTTTAGTGCCTCATTTTAGAAATATTTTATACTAAGCAATAGGTAGTAAGTGCTGGTTGGAAAAACAGGCTCTGTTTTTTTTTTTATCTCTTCCCTCCCCACTCTTCCCTGCCTCCTGGGCTGGCTAATGGAGAAAGATGAATACCTTTTCAGAACACTATTCAATCCGCTGGTTTTAGGCCTTCTGAGCAAGTGGGAGGAAAGCACTCCTTGTCACTTCCAGTTTCTCTCCAGTGATTACAGAGTTGAGACCAGATGATCAATAGAGACTAGATAACTAATTTCTACACAAATTCATGAATAAACATTGAGTATGATGTTTATACCATATTTGAAGAATGTAAGAATCAGGAGGCTTCCCATGCTATAAATATGACAAATAATATTCCAAGAACAGTTTGTAACTGAGAAAGAAAAATAAAATCGTTTTTACATTTAACTTCCTTTCCCTGTTTGGTATTCTGGCAATCCTACAGATCTATGACAGTCACAGCTAAGCATTAAATAAAGAAAGAATGAAGCACTCCCACAGCTCTAACAGTAGTAAGAAATTAGATGTATGAACATTACATGTCTTTTCATCCATTGTTCTGTTATGTTCTTCCAATTCTTGCAAATCCGATTTCTAGTAAAAAATGAATTTCTGCATTAAAAAACAACCAACAAACACCACCAGTAAAAATCTCCAACCCTTCACTAACAGAATTTCCTTCCTGTGTCTTCACACTCTCTAGAAATTAAAACCTTTTGGCTTGTAATGCTTTCCCTGAGTATTACCACTGCAGTGTTTACAAGAGCAGAAGGCTCTTGTGCAACTCAGTCTCCTACGCAGCTCTGACCTTTCTGCCACTCTCAATTCCCAGTGTAATGAGACTTACACAATATATCATGTTTCTTCCCTAAAAAAAAAAAGAAAAAAAATATTTTAAAAAAAGAGCATATTATACATCTGGACTAGAGGACTGCAGGTATCAATGCCTGCATAACTGCAATTCCTACAAGGCACCATGCAAGCCTTTCCAACTGAAAGGTTATAACTTCCAGTCCAATAAATGGAATTTGATTTCTCATTCAAAAGTCAGCAGCTTTTCTGCAGAATTAAACCCTTTTATTGACAATGCAGGCAGCTGCGGATCAAGGCAATATTAGAAAGCTTTTTCTTTTCTCTCTGGATTATTTAAAATAGTATATCTTTTTCTGATTTTTCAGTTTAAGTCCTTTCTAAATCACTGGGAGTCTGTTCCTAAACAGGAGTGGATTTTGGCTTGAGTCCACGGTTTTTAATAAATTTAAATTTAATGAAAAGATTTTACTTGCGGAATTCTTCTGATCACACCAGACTAAAATAGATCTTCAATTACATCTTGCATGCTGCACAAGTCCTTTTTGTGCTTTCTAACAAATCTACTACAAAGTCTACTTCACGAGATAATCCCTTCTCAACATGCTTCAACACAGAAGTATCTAAATGTTTTTGAAGCACACCTTAAGAAGTCAGATACATGAGTTTATAAATAAATGATACATTTAACATTATTGACTTTTAAAGTTCCCTATTTAGCAACCGTATCTCAATGGTTATCATTATAAAACAGGAGTACACTGAAAGAAGAATTTCTCTATGGAATGCAGAGTGATAGTTACTTTCAGCTTGCATGCTTGAGTAAAAAGACTTTTAAGATTGCACAGTCAGTCCATCTGTTTATCCTTGCCCTGCCTCAAGTTTTGCAATGCTTCGATCCACTTCCCATGCATTGGAAAGATGGGCAGAAATCACCACAGACACCTCTTCATCTCTCAAAAATGTGTGGAGGAAAGAGACTACTTCCTTCCTAATGCCCATCCTCTTTGCCCTCAGAAGTTTACTGGAGGACCTGGACAGACTACATTGAACCAAAACTCAACTACAATAGATCCAGTTGACCTAGCAGAGAAAACACATACTTTTCTATCTGTTGCCACAGGCACAGGTAGCATATGGAGGCAACTCAGAGCTTGCACTTAGTCTCCTTTCATGGGAAAGTGGAAATGGCTCGTCTCCTGGTGGAGGCTTCCAAGGCAGAGCTCTGCATGCAGGAGCATTTCTGGATCTTCTTTCAAGGAAATGGATGCCAACTCCTCAGCACTGCAACACTATGTGCTGAGAAGCTTTAACAGGTGTGCAAACTTCACTGCCTTAGATCATCTTGTTCAACAAAAAGCAGAAAAAATGTATTGCAACTACACTCCCTTCACTATGATATTCAGGGAAGTGGGGAGGTGCTACAAAATACGGACACTAGAAGCATTTATGGTAATCTCCTTAGAAAGAAATTCATCCATTTATAAATATTACTTATGCAATAAAGATTGGCCTACACATTTTGCTGAAAAGGCATTCCTTTTTAGAAGTTACGTAAGAATTAATGTAGTTCAGATAGAAAACAGATTCAGGTTGTAGATTTAGGATTGCAATGTCTGTTAGAGTTTATCCTCTCACTATCCCCCACAGATAATAATATAATAATTGTAATGAGTTTCAGGACTACTGGCACAAGAGTGGCTATCAGTCTGAAACACTTACTGTTTCTTAAGATCTTAGAGAAAAAAGAATTAAGTTGGATTTCCAGAATTTGAGCAATTGCTGGTTCAACACAGCCACCATATTGTAATTCTATGCTTTAATTATAGCAGCATCTAAATTTAAAACTAAAATTGTCAGGGCTCATTTTCTACCCCTAAGGCCATCTGGCATGGTCTACACACATCATATCTACTAAACTCTCTGATGTTTTAAACTGGGTAGCACAACAAAGCCACTCACTGGGAACAGACCTGAGCTCACTCAGCTCATAATTGTGCACAGGAATTTTTCTGCAGATTTTAATTAACTTTGATCAAAGAATGCCAGGAACTGGATAAATTAATCAATAGCATTGTTCAAGTCCAGTGCCCTAGTCTATGCTGTAGTGATTGTTAGTTTATATGGCAGTGATATACTTCTCTCTGATTTAAATTCATGGCACTAGACATTCACTCAATATATCTGCAAGTGGAAAGATATTTGGAAAGATAAGCTGTGTGCTTTTCATTACACTCAAATCATAACACTGTCTGGATGCCTGATCATAGTCTTAATCCAGTGGTAAGTAGTACATTTTTCTACTCAAGTTACACTAGTGCCATGCTAGTGATGAACTTCGTACATAAGAGAATAAAAGGAAAATAGAGGAAGATTTCCATCATGCTTTAATCTACAGTCACTTCGTAATCTATAATTTTTCACACTAATAATTGAGAATTGACTATAAGAAAGCCTTTCAGTTTTTAATGCTACCATTTGTGAATGTTAAAATCTCAGTAAAAACAAAAAGCTGAAATTTAAAAGCAAATTATTATTAAAAGCAAATTGAAAATTCAATTAAAATTTTTGAATATAATGTTTGAGAGTGACAATTTTTGATTTTCTTTAGACATAAAACTGAGATGCTGTTTGTTAAAAATACTGTAATGGTTATAAAAATTTATTTACAATTAATAAAAATATTGCTCAGCTTTTCTAAAAAAATGCTTTAAAATGAGTTGGCTGTCCTGCTACCCCTCCTTGCAAACATTAGATCTGTAAACAACAGTGGAATTGCAAACAGCATCCCTAATATTTAAATTAATTTATCTCAAGATACCACTTTGCAGTAGGCAATCTTTATGGTAGGATCAAATCACAAACTATAAGCACTTTAATTGTGCCTGTGCTTTAGGTAGGCAGATAAGCATTCCTTTAAAATAAGTGCCCAAGGCTCCACTGCTGTCTTTCAAGACAGTTACCTGCCTTAAGACAGAGGTAGAACCTTTCTAATTAAATTCAGACACTGAAGTTAGGTAAAAAGACTCCTCACCTGAGAGCTTTTAAAGGCACCTATCTCCTTTCCTTAGCATACAGTGATTTTAGGCTTTTATTCTAGCAGGACCCTTTTTAGACAACTAAAATTTAGAAGAACATTTGATTACATTGATCCATATGCATTGTATACATTGCCTGATTTTCAATTTATTTTTTTTTTACATTTCTCAAAAAATCATAATATTGCATGATGTTGCCTCAAAACTACAGTTGAAAACAACTGAGATTTTTATCACAAAAGCCTGGAATACTTGTTATTACTTACCCCTAAGATTAAAATGTCTTCCTTCAATAGTTTTTTATTAACAGGAAGCATTATCTGTGCAAATAAGAAAGTGATTTCAGAAGAAATTTTAATAACAAGCCAAAAAATAGACCCATATCCTCTTTTCACTTGTGTGCATATATGTAAGACAGGGCTAGAGGTGTGGGGGAAAAAAAAAAGAAGGTGTATGGGCCAGAAAATTCTTTATGTTCACCTCACTGAGAGCATCCTCTGTCAAACAGAAGTAACAGAGCATCACATTGGAGGTTAGTCTTAAGGGAATCTATGAGTGATGTGTATGAATGATTCATGGAAGCTTTATTAATAGATAAGAAAATCCTATGGCAAGTTTGCTACAACTCAATGCCTATAGTCAGACTCCTTAGCTTAGAACAAAGCTCTTCAGTTGATCTGGCAAGGTATTTAAATATATATGTAGCATTACCTTCTGCATACACTCAGGCTACATAATAAGGCCAGAATCAAGTATGGGCTTCAATCTTTTCCTCAGTCTGAGATAGAGTACTTCGTGTTATGCCAGATCTAACTCTCTGGCCTCAAAAGTACTGGACCAAGGAACTATAAATTTTCAAACACATCAAAGCAAGGTGAAAGTCCAATTCCTACTGCAGTTTTCTACAATAATCAGTTCTTTTCAGTGAGGACTGGAGAAATTGTGCCCAGCAATTTTCAAAATATACTTAAAAATCCTAATTTTTGGACATACATTTTCAAATGTTAGTTCTTGTTTTTATCTAATATATGGGTAGATATGCATGACCATGAGAACAGAAATCAAAATGACACCACAAATGTTACTGAATGAATATCTGCTCAGAATATTAGATTAGTGCTGAAGACAACAAACTGATTCAGTTTGATTTAATATTTGTTAACTCATAGATTCAAAATGTTAAAGTGTGAAAACTGTTAGCATTACAGATAACACAACCATAGACTTAGAAAATCACAAAGTTGCAATATTGTGCATGAAATAGCTACTTTCTTTAAGAAAATAATTTATTTGCCATAGTCACAACATTTATATCAGTTACTGTACATATATTTTCTTGCAATACTCTGGCTGTCTATGAATACTGGATCCACAGATGCCACTTTTGCAGCTATAAAGGAGTGAATACAATGTAAAACTGCCGTCAGATCCTGAAATTCAAGTTCCTGAAAGAGAAAGCAAGAGAGAAAAAAAAGAAGAAATTCAAATTCAGGTTAATAAACATTTGACATAAATGCAGAAATGACTCATTAGTCAACAACAATGAACTTAAATAGAAAATTTGAATATTTATAAGGAACTGTAAATTTAAATGTGCTAAGAATAAAAGATGTCTATCGATAGCTCATTCACAGGCATTGTTGTATGTCAACTTAGTTTTCATCCTTTGTTGCTTTACTGTTTACAATTCCCTCAGTTTAGACAAACAAAACATTCAACTTGCAAGAACTTGTTCAGACATCACCCCATGTTTTAAAATATTTGAATTTAAAGATGTGGTTTCAGGTCCCATTCAGAGGAGGATGAGGAGGACACAGAGTTAGGCAGCCTCCAAGGACAGTCAAAGAAGCAAGCTGTGAGGCCAGAGGCAACTGGAAGCAAAGGTAAAGTCACACCACAGTTTCCATATATAAATATGGGTGTTTGAAATTCACGTGCCCTAATTCAGCAAGAAAGACAGAGTTATTCCTAATTAGTTCTCAAATTCCTTTGACTGTATTATTAAATATTTCATCCTCTGTGCATAAATGACATTTCTGTTTTCCAGTCTTCCCAAAGAGAAATGAAGTGATATTCTGACACAGTGACAAAAAACACAGAATAAAAAGCATATTCAATTTACACAATAGTAATATTTACAGACTCTGCAAGTGGACATTTTGTATGGTTTTTGGTTTGGGGAGAAGGTTTCAACAGGACGTTTATTTAAGGTATTCGTTATACAACAGCATATCAGGAAATGTCTTGTTTATTTTAAAACGAAAATTTAAGCACTTCTGCTTTTCGTATCGCAGTACTTTATGGTATTTTCTAAACAAAAATTGCCTCAGACAGAATATTTGGAATTTATTCCTGTTCAGGAAAAGCTAACTTTCATACCACTTTTCTGTTGAAGTCTGTATATTTACTAGGTAGAAATGGTATTACTCCTAATGAATGCTTAATTGCAATCAGAAACTCTATTTTCCATTTTATCCGAATGTATAGCATTCACTGAAAGATTTTTGACGTTAGAGATTTATTTTTCCATCACAGATTTTATTTTTCCAATATCTCTTATTATCCTACTTCCAGTTCTCTTGTGATTAAACTCTTTCCAGATATATGTAACTTTAATACATACTTTTGTGGGTTTTGTTGTTGTTGTTGTTTTATTTTTTATTTTATTTTATTTTATTTT
>JAOWBP010001760.1:76919368-76936446 GCA_028571105.1 Tragopan temminckii | reverse complement strand
GCTGCCCAGGGCCCCATCCAACCTGGCCTTGAACACCTCCAGGGACGGGGCATCCACAACTTCTCTGGGCAGCCTGTCCCAGTGCCTCACCACTCTCTCTGTAAAGAACTTCCCCTTGATATCCAACCTAAATCTTCCCTCCCTCAAATAAAAAAAAAAACAACATTTACGCACATTGTTAAGGACTTCTTGATCCTTATCCTCTTCGGGCTGAGCAGTCTGAGCTCTCTCAACATCCCTTTGTATGAAAGACGATCTGTTTCCTTAATCAACTTCCTTTCTCTTCACTGGACTCAAACGAAGACTCGGTTTGGTAACCCCATGTCTCCTTGTCTTTATCATTCTGGAGAATACAGAACAGGAGGCAAAGCACTCCAGATGCTGCCACACCAGGGCTGAGCAGAGAGAAAAGGGAAGAGTTCCACCTCTGTGCTTTTGTTGTTAGAAAGTCAATGAGGTTCAGAAAAGTACATTTGGCTTGGTTTGGGGTAATGATCACTTAGTACAGTGCAATGCTATGTTTCCTCTCTTTGAAATATAAAACTAATATTTGAAGCTGCCCTGGTTTCATGCCAGTGCAATGTATTCATATATAATCTCTGTTCTCAACACCCCAACACCACTGAACTTATCTTTTTATGTTAATCTGAAGGCAGGTTTTGTCTCTGGATTTAGAATGGCAACAAAATATGACTATGGTTGAATGTGTAATGAAATACAACTGTAAATAAAGATAAGAAACACCTTCAAGTGAGGTTTTTTTTTTTCTTTTCTTTTTTTTCTCTTTCTATGGTATTTTAAAAGATAAAAACTCTGACTGACTTGCACCATTCCTTTTCACTTTTATTCCAGAAAGAAAGAAGTCCATAGGCCAAAAAAAAAAAAAAAGTGTTCAAGAGTGTTCCTGAAGCACAATGGGAAAATCAGCTATATATACATCATATCACTGAATTTTTTTTGTCTGTTTGTTTGTGAGAAGATAGATTTTCTGAAGAATTATAGTCCTCTGTTTTCCTTGTGCAAATAACAATGATGGACAGCTCAATCCAACATCATAATTCAGGTATTCATTGAAACAGGTAATGAGAGATGTGCCATTAGTGAAATTCCAAACCTAATTATAATTAGTAATATACAGCACCGAATATGCACTTTAAAGTTTCTGTGCTTCTTTTGGGCAAAGAAAATATTCATCCATTTGAGTTTGCATTGTAGGTTTTCATGGAGCTTTTGGCAGATGTAGTCTCTCTTTCCACAGAACGAGTATTAGTCAGCATCAGCTGAGCAGCTGGGCAGCTATTCTAATGCTCTCCACCTAAAATTTAAGACACAATACATATTCCAGGAGTGCTGGAATTATGAAGATCAAGAAAATGTGCAAATTATGCTAGAGTAAACTGTTTTGCAATGTAACAGATGGAACAAACCAGGTGAACTGAGATTATATTACCCATCATATACACTGTCAGAAAATAATGTCTTTTATAAATTAAGAATGGAAAATGACAACCTTCTCCATGTTATTTATTCAATACATTTATTTATTTTACAGAATCTGATGGCATATTTATGACTAAGACTGTCTGCAGAAAATTTCAGTTATTTTAACTATTCTTTCATAGATCTCAATTTTAACATTTTTACAGCACTGTTTAAAAAAAAGAACTGATAAAGTTTTAATGGACAGTAGGTTCACGAGCGCTATCAGTGCATGTTCTTCCATCTTCTGCCAGCTTGTAAGGTTCAGTACAGAGACATTTGTAGCTGCCTTTAGTGTTAATACATTTAGCAGTTGGAGAGCATGGTGGATCAATTTCATTTTCACACTCATTGATGTCTGCAAAACGAACAAACAGTGATCAATAATCATTACAAATTAGAGAAGGATTAATAACTTATGCACACCTGCTACAAGCATTCATAAGTGAAATTTTGTGCATTACACATTGGTATTCATTGCTTTTACCTTTTTTTGTTTTTTACTTTTTGAGCTGAATGGGTTTATGTTCTAAGACTTCCAGTTCTTCTATAAACATTATTTATATGTGCACTATAGAAGTAATGAAAAATAGTAACACTGAAATGGTTCTATACATTTCCAGACATTATTTTGAACAGTCTAAGATTCAGGTTAGATTTGGATATATCTGTGATACTACTGAAAAAGTTATTGCTCCTAGCAGATATATAAATTCTGTGAAATAGCAGTATCTCGGCAGAATGATGAGCAGATGAACAATTATCCACTTTTATCCACTTGAAGATGCACATAAATGCATTTTCCTTGAGGCCATTCAAGTCCTTTTGCTTTCAGTCTTATGCAATGAAAAGGGAATCAGTGTGGAGTACAGGAAAGAAAATACACAATGAGAGAAAGAATGTAGTCTTTTTCATATTTCTGCATCTCTCTTCATTCTGTGTAATGTTTGCTTACGCAACTTCATTCGGTTTCCTAAAAACATCCAGCACTGTTTTAGATTTTTTCCCATCAGTGCTGTGCAATATTTGCCAGCATGTTCAACACCTCAGATTCCTTGCCTTGGGAAACACTGCAAGCCCATATGTAGACAACTCTCTGAGCCTCCAGTGCCTTCTCTTTTTGGTTATATCACTTTCCTTTCATTCTCTACCTCATTTTTTTAGCTCTTTTTTTTTTTCTTTTTTTTTCCCCCATCAGTATTAGTATTAGAAAGTGACCTTGTAAAAATGGTTTACTGGCTTAGCTTAACATTGTCACTCAGACCACTTGGGAAAATCTGTCACTGAAAATGGGATCAAACTTGATCCTTTCTTAAATTTTAATACAAAGCAGCAGCTGTGTCCAAAGCTAACTGTCAACTGAGACAGTTGAAAGAGTGATCACATAAGGAATAATCTTAAATTTACAAATCCTTAAGAAATACTGTCTCCCATAATGCCTCTGTGAAGTAGTAAACTAGTCTGTTGTTCAGGATGAAGTCTTCTTAGTAATTATTACACCCTCAAGATCACATTTTACTTTAATTCCCCCAGATTTCATCACTGGGAAAGAAAAACCTGAACAGACTTTTTCTGCGCTGCAATTCGGAGGTTCTATTTCAGCTCATGCTCATGTTATCTGTTGACTAACTAATTGGTTTTACGACCATGAAATAGTGTATGTCAGATCTAACCAGCCTACCCTACTGCTCAAAGACTGTGGTACTTTATTAAAGCAAAGTAAACACAGTTATTTATCCAATGTAAGATGGCACTTATTATGAAGGTAGCACAATCTAGCACTAAATGCCTTCCTGAATCAATAGAAATGATTTCTATCAAAGCCTAAGTTAGTAAGCAAGAATTAACAGCTCTCAAATTTCTATGCTTTTGTCAGCAGGCCACTCTGTTTTTTCCAGAGAAGCATATAATTTTGAAACCATCTGCAGAAATGCTAAGCTTGATCCTCCTCATTATATTGCTTGACTTATTCCTAATTTGCTGAACATTTAGAAGAATGGGAACACATTGCACAGACATGCATGGGACAAAGTACTTTCTACTGTAAAACTGAAGTAGCATCTGCGTAAGTGGGGTTTGATGGCTTTCTTTTAATAAAGGCATTTCTTATTTAATATATGCAGCAGCTTGTTTTCCTGTAGCAGATATAAAGTCTTTTGTTTACATTGCTGAACATATTAAAAGAAACTAGGACAAGGAATGATTCATTCATATAAGTTATTTATTCAATTTGTAGTCAGAATATTAATCTAATGAAAAGATTTTATTATAATTCATTTAACAGCTTTATTTCTTTATATGGTATTAATGTGTGTGAGATTCAGCAAATAAATAGGATATGAATTAAGGAAAGAGCTGCAAATTTTATTTGACTTCTGATATACCAGGTATGAAATTAGAATCAATAGCTTTCTATTCTGCTACGACAGAAATACTGATAAGCACACTTTATTGCAGATCAGCTGCAGCCCTTACATTCAGAGTAATTTAACACAGTCCATAATATATTCCTAAATACAGCCTTTTCAGGTTTGATTTTCTTTCACGTTCTTATGAGGCACAACAGCTTGAGTATGCATATTGAAATACACACACATATATCATTAAGAACATTCTCATTAGGAATATGAACATTGAGAGAATTCATGCCTCATAGCAGTGAAGAGGAAACGTCTTGCAACAAAATATTTGCCATTTTCTCTTTCTCTCAGTCCTTTCAATAGCAAAAATAGAGCAAAAAGAGGAGAGAAAATAGTAAATAAATTATCAGAAAATTATTCTCTTTTTAAATGTTCATGAAATGCCTTTTAACTGACTTCTTATTGTTCCACTTTTCTACCTGCAGAAGTAACTCATTCCTGTCAAACTTTTCCATTGATATTTGAGGGATGGAATTTGGAATAGAATGACAATGAAATTGCTTAATTTCTCTTGTATTCAGTATTTCTTTGTCACCTTTCCTTAACTTATTAGGATAACACATCAACTACAAGAGCTGAGTTCACTTTGTATCTAGAGTGCCCATTGAATCACTTTAGGAAAATGACTTAAACAACAGTCTGATTCATTATTACATTGAATGTAGGAAGGAGTAATGTATAATACAGACTTGCTTTTTTTTTTTTCTTTTTTTTTTTTTTTTTTTTTCCCCTGCTGGTTGTTAATTGAATCACAGAATGGCCAGGGTTGGAAGGGACCTCAAGGATCATGAATCTTCAACCCCCCTGCCACATGCAGGGTCACCAACCTCCCCATTTAATACTAGACCAGGCTGCCCGGGGCCCCATCCAATCTGGCCTTGAACATCTCCAGGGATGGGGCATCCACAACAATTCTGGGCAGCCTGTTCCAGCACCTCACCACTCTCTCTGTAAAGAACTTGACAGTTGAATTGACATTTCCCTGTCATCAAACCTAATGATGAATCAGCACAGGTAGAGATTAAGATAGCAACTCTGGATCACGGGCAGTTTTGCATTATTGTGTCATCATACATATAAACCTAGCAGACTGATTATCTTTGTCATACAAACTGCACTCATTTACGAGGAACACAAAGGAAAAATGACATTTAAACAATACATTTCAAGACAAGAAATGAAAGTAGTTCACTTCTCTTGAACAGTGTTAGATGAGCTTTTAGAAAACTCAGAAACAAATACATATATCCAGAGAGATACCTATGCAAACAGGAGCCTGAAAGTTCCAGCCTTTACTTGTGCAGCTCAATTGCTCTTCTCCTTGTAACTGAAATCCATGTCGACAAGAATAAGTCACTGTAGATTCCCCAAATTCTGAACAATATACAAAATCACCATTTTCTACATGCTTTGGCTTTCCACACATTTCTTCTACAAATAAAAAATCACATTTTAAAAACATTCCAGCTTACCTTCAAAAATGGACATTATTCTTCCTTACTGCTATAAATTAACTTCAGTGAAATTACTCACATGCTTTAAGATGATCAAGAATTTAATTGTTCGTTACTGGACAAGAATTTATATGGAATTCCTCAGGTCTGACTTACAATTCTTGTAAAAATAACTTTACCTCCAAAAAGTGTGGTCTACAGAGATCTCACTTAATATATTTTCTATACTTCTAAGAACTCCTGCCCCAGTTAGCATAATGTTTGTGTATTTCACAAAGCCATCTGTTTTATCAAGGTGAAGATGGCAGACAGTATCCTTTTACAGAGGAGGAAATTGAGAAAGGAGAGAAAGATCTAGATCTCATTTCTAAGTGACAGAAATGGTAAAGCTCCATGACAGATCAAGAACTCAAGACCTGCATAACCACAGTCAGTGCTCTAACTACAGGTTACTCTCTCTTCCATCAGAAAAAAAAAAAAAGATAATTAACAAATTACCTTCCTGAAAGATTTCTTGCCAAGCTTCTAAATTCATTCCATCTATATTACTACAATGTTTAAAATCCTGTGGAAACTTTCCAAGTTGAAAGGCATCTACTGGCACATCAGAAATCCCTGTGTTGTCACAAATCACGCGAGACAAAGAGTGTTTTTTGAGTTCATTCTTTTGAGCTTCAGTGAAAACATTATCATTTTCCCACCAAAATCTGGAAAGGTTGATAGAAATATTTTTAAGCGGTTAAATTCAAAGAGCTGATTACTCTTACTGTCAGCGTATCCTACATAAGAAGACATAAAAAAAAATAATAATAATTACAACAAAATAAGCGGATACAAGAATAATAAATTGAAACTCCATAATCTGCAGATTTGCATATCCATCTTACAAGACACAGGAAGGATGTTGTGAGTATGAGGTACTAGTCATCTCGGGTGGTTTGTTAATGTAAGATAAGTAAAACTATTAATTAATTCACATGTGCTGAGTTGCTTGTAGCCACAAAAGAAAATTGCAGTACTGAGAGAAAAAAACAACAACAAAAAAAAAGATGCAAATTATTTGAATTGGATACTTAATCTTATGCAAACCAGCATTCTTATGCATTCATAAATTGTTTTAAACATAATTACAGGAGAATTACAGCAGTAGCCATAATAGATACACACCATAGCATTTGAACTTTTCTTTCCATTACAGAATTGTTGCTATGAAGTTGCTGCTGAATGCTTCTCTGTATAATATGGAACTCTTTGTTTGCTAAGAACTTGTAGGTATGTAGAATACCTATAGCAGAATGCTGTCAGTAATTGTGTTTTTGATCACAAATTAAAGAGAGGAGCAGCTTCTTCCTTTTGGTCACACCAGCAACATGCTGGCAGAAGGAAAGAATCAGTTGGTGGAAAGGTATATCTATTATACATCTACAATATATATGTGGATATGCACATGTACAAATAATTATAAAAACAATAAGAGGCTTAGTGGGAAAGTGAAAGGAAACACTGAAAAGAAAAAAAGATAAACAAGATATAAATTTTTTAACAAAGAAAGGGATACTCTCTGAAAGATCACAGAGACTGTGTTGCAGTTTCACACATGAAGACATAATGAATAGAAAATAATATTTTTGTAGACTTTGATAGCACATCTGTACTTAGCCACGTTAAGAACTGCTATATTGCTAAAATAATTCCCAGTGGTGCTCAGGACAGATGGAGTTTTCCCTACTGCTAGGCAAGATCTGGGCTAACATGACCTAGAACCTTCACCTGTAGAGTATGAGCACTTGGTCTCAGATTTACACTTGTAATACTGGAGGAAAAATACTGGGATTTCTGGAGATGTCTGTACTTTTAATGTTTACATCCCCCTGATGAGAAGGGAATCGCAGTGTTGGCTGTGGACCTTGTGCAAAACCTGCATGTGTGTTAAATGACAAAATTGCAATTGTTCAATGAAAGCAATAAGGTTAATAATCATTTCTATGCTGTGAGAAACGTAGGGGCTGTTAGTGTGCCCTGGGAGGCTTTTCAGGTCTAATTTCGCTTTTCTGCTAATGGAATTCTACTCAGAAGTCCAGAGCCACTCACATTCATGAAACTCACTTAAATAAACTGTATGTTTGTGTAATTTTGCAGAACCAGCTTTAGATAGAGGCAATTAGTTACCTACAGTGGGACAGTCTGAAGAGACAACTCTCCTACTGTGTTGGAGTAGGATGAAATCTACACGACCAAGGATAGGTCAAATGTTCCACAATACAGAAGCACTATGATAAAAAGTACAGAAGAGAGTGGGGGGCTGGAGAGTGAAGAAAAGGTGTTTTCCTTCTGCTTCCAACCTACACAGTGTCCCCAAACTTTTCACAACATTCTGAAATGTCACTGACTGTTCCTGGACCCCTTCTTATAACAAAAGTCATCAAAGGCTTTGCACTACTCAGCTCCCTTACACCCTCCAGTTTCCTCTTTCATAAAAAAGCTGTTCTACTTTCATCAGAATATTCAGTTTTATCTGCACTGCTGAGAAGGTTTGAGCAGATCATTATTTTTAATCTACCCAGCAGCTAGGTGATTGCTCTAACAGAGCTTGCTCCAGCATATCTGTAGCGAGTCATGAAAATTTTACAGGAGAATTTTGCAAGATTAGGGAAAAAAAAAAAAAAAAGAAGAAAAATATAAATACAGGCACAACCCTCTTATGCTAAGAATGTAAAGTCAGGTACAAAGTCTTCACCCTGTTATTTCAAACCCTGAGATCAGACAAAGATTCAGAGCAGGAACAGAAAAGAAGGCAACAGCTGATGGAACGAAAACAATTGTTTCCACATGATTTGACTGAAGTCAAGATAGGCTAAGGTCAAACCCAGCATAAGGGCCTGGGTTTATTACACTGGTGAAAGAAATCGTTTTTTCATCAGGATACTGACAGTAGATTTCAAGGTAGTGATAGTATTCAGTCAGTTAAAAATTCCACTTAGTCTTGATTTATGAACTTAAATTGGTAACTTCAAAAAGATGTCTTGAAATTCCTACTTACTAACATGTATGTTTATCTGGTATGCATGTAGTGTTACTAATGCAGATACAATATCCAATGCATTATACAGCAAGTCACTGCAATGAATTTTAGACTTTTTCATTCTTATGCTTACTCTATGACAACTACAGTATGTTGTTATATACTCCTAACTTTCTTAAATATCATAGTCTCAATAACCGAGCACCATTTCACACTTAAGTTAGCAGACACAAAATTTATAGCATAAACTTGAGATGTTCTTTTACTGTTAGAACTAATCTTTTCTCGGTTTAAAGATAACACATTAAATTATGCTTAAGTTTAATTAATGTTAGTAGTATCATGTGACATTGGATAAAAGAAGAAAGTCTGGAAGGGCCTCAATAGATCATCATTCTCCAGATAGAGTCGAGGATGCCATTACAATTCAGAAAACTTACAACCACGTTTTTGCTGCAACTGAGTGGAATGTTTGCTGTCTATATGGTTTGCCTTAATAAGATACTAACTTTGATTAATATTACTTTTTCCTGTGAGCTAATTAATTAACACTTTTTAAAGTTCAGATTTAAATTCTGTTTTAGATTCTTATTTACGTAATGGCTTCTTTCCACTTTTGAGAGGAGTGTAAAGGTGAGCATAAGGGCCAGATGTACTTAAACATCACTGCTAAGGTGGTGTGAGTAGTTTAAAATTAGTCTTCTCATGAGATTCTAAATTGCTGCCATAAGTATATGACAAAAATGAAAAACAAAGGTTGGTTTTATAATTGCTTCAGGAACAGAAATAAGAAAGATAAAAGCAGCATCTCAAACCCTTTTGAAGCCTGAAATAGCATTTCTTCTGCCTTCCTGGTATGAAGGTACAAGACAGACCATGGTGGCAGTTGTAGAAGACTAGGTGAAGTGACAGCCTTGTCTGGTGTGTCTGATGTGGCAGTTCTGAGAGTACTCTGCATTCCTGATACCCATAAGGCCAAGTACCCGGTGCTTTTATTTATCTTTCTAGGAAGTCTTAACTGCAACTCTCCTTTCTCTTACGAATCTTCCATGAAAAATGTTGAGATCCTTTCAGTTAAGGATCCTCAGGCTAGTGCATCCCTCAGGGATTGGATAGTTAAGATCTGTACATCCATTCACACAGAAGGAGATGTGTTCCTGGCACAATTAACTGCTGCTGGCGCCTTGAGTTTCCACCAGAATTTCAAAGTCGGGCATCTCAGTGTTACAGAAACAATCCTTATGTCTGAATTTGAGACTATTCAGATCAAAGAAGAATAAGGAAACATTAGTCTTTTCTCCGAGAAAACTGGAGAGACTAATGCAAAAATTAGGTATTGGCAGTGAATAATTTGTTTACATAATTAGAAGTAAGTTTAAGCATCATAATGCCTTACATGCTAAGAAGTATCCGCATGTATCTGTAAAATGACAGTTGCTGCTGAGTGGTTCACAAAAGATTCAGCATCATGAATAAACTTACCGATCACCATCCCTTAGTGCTTTCATTTGCTTTCCAATTAAACAGGCAAACAGGGGACCTGTTCTAGCACCTGGAAGGAAGTCTTCTACTAAACCACCAAGCCAAACATCAATATTGCTAGGATTATGATACAATTCCATGATTTTTTCAGCAACTTTCTGATTAGTTATTATTGTATTCAGGTCAGTTTGAGTTTCCAGTTTTGGTAAGCCACAGAATTCTCGCCAGTCATTATAACCTATAAAAATGATGATTAAAAGGAAGATTAGATTACTATTAGGCATGATACTTGAAATTAATGCATTCAAAAGCACTGGATTCTGGCAACCTTAATTACAATCATGGACAATTATTACCAAAAATAGTCTTGCTGTTATTGGTTAAAATGATTGGAGAAATTACAGCAGGATCTGCAACTACAAGGTATACAAATATTACATCGTTCTCATGGAGGAAGACAAGAGTTTAAGTTCTCCCATATTTAAGCAATGCGAATATGAAATAAAGGGATATATTTTGAGCTAATGCAGGCACGAGCATTCATTTTGTTTGGAGATTTTCAGATCCAGGAATAAACCCTGAATTCCTTTAGCACCTAAAGCTCTCTACTAAGGAGATTGTTGTAGGACATGACTAGTTCCCTGGAAAATATATATTTTTTCCAATTCTTTTACACCACTGCAATTAACTTTCCTCACCTCCCAGTAAAACTTGCATTTCTGGTCCTGGAAACAAAAACTCCATTTCTACTCCTATTTGGCTAAGACTTTTAAACTCCAGACTGGAGTCATTTTTACTAGCCAGGTCTGTATTCCCAGCTACAGAGTCACACAGCTTTAACAGGAGAAATGGAGAGGTTTGTCACCCAGAGACGTAGCAACCTTAGTTAATCAGTTACTTGTATTCTGTGGGTAAGACATCAGGCTCAGAACATAAAAGGGCAACCACATTTGTTCCTTATTCATGCGGACAAGTTGTCTGATCAGGTAGGGGATCAGGATGCAGTTTTACAAAACAAATGAGAGAGTCTGTCTGCTTTGCAGAGGGTTGTTGCCTCTGCATTTAGAGACTGTGGCACACTTACAGGAGGATTTTACTCAGGACTGTGAACATACTGTATGTTTTATCAGCTGCTGTGATTAAATTGATCCGAGCTCCATCATAGTCTTCCTCTAACTCTGTACACCTGTGGTCTGGTGGGCTCATGATCCTTGACTGTTACTTCAGCCATACCCTGGGCTAATTGGAGCAAGAAATCCAATGCAAAAAGTGGGCACAAAAATGTAATGTTTCTAAAAGTTAGGTGTACATTTAATGAAGTCATTAACCACTCCTGGAGACATTTCAATTCCAAGTAGGTTCTGCAGCCAGAAAACCCCACTCCTCTGGAGCTGAATCCTGCAGGAAGGAGTCTCAGGTGCTAGGAGCACCCAGATCTCCTCATCAATACCGGTCCTTCACATTCCAGACTGCAGACTGGGGAGGTTATTTTAATTTAAAATGCTGAGGAATATTTCTTTTCCATCAAAGTTGAAAATTCTTGTGTTTTAAAGAGACTTGATTTATATTTCCTATAAAAAAGCTGTTAAATAAAAACTTACAATTACATCCCAAATACAAACATTGATATCTCAGTTGCTGATTGAAAGAAGATTTAAGAAAAATCAATAGACCTGGGAGTCCATGATCACGGCCACGCTGTAAATTCAATGATGCTAAATCAAGCGAACCATTATTGGACAACACAAACAGCTTATCTGTTAACTCTTCATTCATCAGTTGACCTTGCACCTGCAGTTTTGCTGGATGTGCAAGAAGACCCCTTATCAATGGATCCAACCCTCCTTCAAATACAAAAATAATATAATGTTACAGCATGTATATATACCACTATAATGTTCTCAACAAATGTGAATGCATGTATGGTTCTCTGCCTTTAAACACTGGTCACGTAGCCTTTTACATTTAAAAACAAAAAAAGAAAAACCAAAAATTTACTTAAGATTGAAATTGTGGTAATACAATGAAAATGTTCCACCTGCTTCCTCTGGGATACAAAATTTGGCAATCTGATAATATATTTATCCACAAAAATGCATACAGAAGATCAATTTTTTGTCAGTCCATCAGTTTGTTTCAATCTGGAGAGTAATCTATTTTATTAAGAGAATTATTTACCTAAAATAATTGTTTCAGTTAGTATTAATTCTATGGAATGTGTTCAACAACATAAATCAGTTGTGCAGTTAAACAAATGTTTTTATTCCGAATTTTAGACCAGCAACATTAAAGAAACTGTAATATTTATGGGAAAAGCAAACAGAACAAAATAAAGAAACACACAAAGAATAAAAAACAGCTTAAATAAAAACATACCTTCTTTAATAAGCCTCCAAGGACTAAAGAAAACTTCATGCAAATGCAGATGTGGGAGTTCTGGATCATCTAAATACTGTGCATTCAATCGCCTTACTATTGGTTGGATTGTTGCATGACCAAAACGAAAAGCAGCTGTTGCAAATACGTTAGAAACCGTAGGATTCACTGTGGAATCATAACCTTTATAAAGGCCAATATAGTGCTTAAAAGCATCTGGGCCAATGATTTTGGGAATATAATCTCTTAAAGTAATAATCTGAAGAAAAAAAAAGAAAGAAAAAAAACCGAAACATCATTCAGAGTTTTGATAGATGAATAGTAATGATTCCTGTGTAGAGAATGCCTTTTTCATCACTCATTTGTTCCCAAGCATGACTAACAGCACTGTTAATTTGAAAGTAACAAGATGTTAGTACTTCTTTTGGTAGTCTGGAAAAAATGACAGAAGAAAACCAGTGGCAAAGTTCAGTACGTAGTACACTAACCAGGCTCATTTAGCATCCTACAATAATGCTGAACAAAAAGCTACTGGGCAGATTACCAGTATTTCTCCCTTTCAGTTCAAGTGGGCAAATCCAGCTCACAAGATCTCTGCTGAGATTTAAAGCCTGGGCATAAGCTATAATGCCCATGAATGGCTGTTAATACGTACAGATTCTATTTTCAGGCATATATATTGGACACAAATCTTCTTTTTTGGAGTATTTAAAATGACCAGGCTTTAAAATACTGGTTCTGAGCATCCTTTAGTAGACATTTTATGCTAAAGTCTATAGACTCATAAAAACACACTTCAAAAATGAAAATGGTGATAAACACCTTCTGCCAAAAGTTTATGTAATATATCATTACAAAATAATATTACTATTACATGAAAAAGTGTATGAGTACTTCTCACAAAAAAAAAAAAAAAGATGTAATAAGATCTAATGTGTGTTATAGGTTAAAGATTACACTGCACTCAATAAAGCACGAAAGGATGAATATCAAGCACAGCGAATTCAATAAAATACGTTATAGATTCAATATAGTGCCAGAAAATACAGAGAAAAATGTACTTTGAGCTTGGTGTAGAGGATATTGAAAAGCTAGCTGTCACAAAATTAGGAACTGAGAAACTTGTATCTTTATTTGAGGCATGAAAAAGAGGCAAGAAAGCCCTTGCAGAGTTCAGTCACTTTTCTCGTAAGGCACGGGTAACATCTTTATGTTTGCAGGTATTTGAGGTTAGGTCATGCAGTGAACACAATATTTGAAAGACAATAAGTGAGGAGTGAGCTCCCTAAATACAGCATACAACAAAATTCAAATATTTGCTGGAAATTAATACTGACATTGTCATTTGAGCAGTTAACCTTTTGCTACATTCACAATTATTTTGCAAGAAAATTCTTTCTAAATTTAGATTTAGTTTTTACAGGCAAGATATGGCACATTTTCTTATGATTTCAAAGGGTAGAAATACAGAATTTCAAAGCCTCATTCATCTTGACTTGGGGTCAAGTGTGATTTGGAAGTAACACAAATCCAAAAGCATGGGTAGAAAGGGATATATCTTAACAGCTGTGCAAAGATCTTAAATAAGGTTAGGTCAGCTCTGGTATGACAACATCCTGATATGGCAATTTTTTATTTTGTTTTGTTTTTTTGGCTCTTTTTAAGTGAAATCCCAAGCTAAGTGGCTCATTAAGGCTGGATTGCCCAAACGAAAGGTCAGTTCAAAATTTTCATTTGCTCCAGGGGCAAGATCTTAATTTCAAATTTCCTTGGCAGCAAAAGAGGAATTGTTGTTTCAAAACATGAGAATTAAAAGGCTAAAGGTAAGAAGGAGTCATATGCCTACTTTCAACTAGGCAAGACATATGTATGATGGAAACTTATGGCTTCTAAATAAGAGTCCACCAAGTAGAGGTGAGTTTTAGACAATACAGACTAAGATGATACAGCAGGAAAAAAAGAAGAATCTGGAATCTGACAGAGAACTACATTCAAAGTATATCAGCATGTAGTATCCTCTATATAGTTTCTGAACAATCTTACTGAATTTGTCTGCATTAAGACAAGGATAAACTCACTGTAACTGACATACATGTAAGTGTTAGAGAAGGAATAAACAGGTCACAAACAAAAAAATATTTTTCTTAAAATTATTTGGCATGAACTCCTCCCTGCTACAACAGAATTATTTGAAAGTTTTGAAATAATTGAAATTCTTCTGTGGAAACAAAGGTACGTTCTTGTCTGAAAATATGTTAATAAAATTAGAGCTAGAAAGTGGTAAGTCTTTATAGAAAAGGCATTACAAGAAACTACAATGCTACTATGCTACCATTTATTACTTATTTTGAGTCTCTTTATAAGCAATAAGTTTGGTTTGGGTGTTTGCAACAGCATAAGGGCTTTATGTGGGTATAGTGGGTCTGAACCTGCAAGGTATTGAATGGTCTCAGCTCCTTGTAACTCTTATAATATTAGTGCTAATCCAATTTCCTCTTAGGAGACATTTGACATCTGATAGCATTAGCTCAGATTTACAGAGAAACCTCATTAAGAAATTAATTTTAATCAATTATGTAAATATTTCTACTGTCTCATGGGTGTAATTACTTCAAATGTACAATTTAGTAGAAAAAATGAAAAATGGCCCTTGTCTTTTAAACAGAAGCTATATGCTCAGTATTTTAAAGACTTTAATAACCAATATGATCAGAAAGTAACAGGGATTAAGAGTATTTGTATATTATTCATTTAGTCATGTCTGAGAAAATTCTGATTTCCTAGCAATACAACCAAATATTTGGTAATTATACAAACAGAAACAGAATCTAAATGATAACAGACTGTCAGAAAAGGTTTTGTGTGGATTTGTCACAGCATCACTAAATCCTGATCTGCAAATGCAACAGTATTCAAAGTCAATTGTTAGTGTAAAAAGTACTATTCTTCTCATTCAGAAAGCAGAATTATATCAGGGATTCTGAAATGTCCTTAGGAGCTCAGGCAGCATCCTGACCGGATTTCCCTCTAGGATGGACCACCTTCAGCAGAATTCTTCCATACACTTGTTAATTGAAACTCTCAACTTATTTTTGAGATTTTTTTTTGTTCATGTCAAAAGCTATTTCAAATGAGGTGCAAAAGATGAAGGAATTCATATCACTTCCTCATTAGGTTTAGCAGACTTTTCAATACCCCTCAAGCATTTTCCAAAAAAGTTGCGAATAAAGGTACAATGCATTGAAAGGAAGATAAAAAGAACTCTGCAAAAGAGAATATAAAAATATATACGGATGACTGTAAGAAAAAAGTAAGGCTGATAGGACAACTAATCTTTGCCATTGGCCAGAGGTGACTGCAAAAAATATCATCTCACTGAGATAGCAAAGAACCAATTAACTCAAGCTCCTGTGCTTGGGAAAGATTGCAGAAATTGTACAGAACAATCAGACATAGCAACATTGTGTAATCTCTTAAAGTGCTATGCACAGTTGGTTTGAAATTCTTATGGTTATATTCAAAGATTTACAGATGACATTGAAGTCCTAAACATTTTCCTAAAGAATGACTGTAAAACAAGTTTTAATAAAAAATGAACACGTTTTTATAGTTCAGTGAATAGTCTGAACTATACTGTCTATGAGCTATGACGGTATGCAACACATTTTTTTTTACATAATACATATCATTTATCTTTTTATCATTCATCATTTCATAAAGTGTAAGCTCTGAGACGAGTTACTAATCATCCAATATCACAAACCATTTTCATTCAAGTCACCTGCAGAGGAGACACATTTTAAGCTCATGTATAAGTACATGGGAGAGAAGTTTGGATGCAAGATGCTTAGAAAACACAAGTTAAGTATAGAAGGAAGTGAAACACTGAAAACTAAATTCAGTTGACAACTACACTTGTGATCTACTGGCTGTAATGCCATCATTTCAGAGATTTTTCTCTGAAATCATAGTAATTCAAAGAGAACTTAAATCAGATTGATTCTGCATCGCTCTTTGACTAGTATCTCCTCATTCAACATTCGTAAGTCAAATGGCACATCAGAGCAAAACTGGTACACATGCATACATTTTCAACTCTCAAACCATAAATTTAACCCAGCAGGAACCTCAGCAATGCACACACAGTTCTTTGCTCACTCTCCTACCTTACCCAAGGGAATATGGGCGAAAATCGGAAAAAAACAAACCAACAAAGTAAATCTTGTGGGATGAGATAAAAGCCATTTACTAGAACAGAAATGACAAGGAAAAAAATGTATAACAGTAATTTTGATCATATAAATTTGCAGAGGATGCACAAGCAGTTGCTCACCACCCATTGATTGATGCCCAGCCAGTCCCCAAGCCCAGCCAAGTGTTTTTTTGCATGATGCCATATGGTATGGAATATCCCTTTGTCCAGTTGAGTTCTGTCCTCTCCTAGCTTCTTGTGCCCTCCAACCAACCCTTTGCTGGCAGGGCATCACATGAACCTGTAAAACTGATATGTCCTTGGCACTTGTATATAGCAACATCTAAATCAGTCTGTTATCAACAGTGTTTTTTATCCAAAAGCCAAAACATAGCATCATACCAGACATTATGAAGGAAAAAAATCAACTCTGTCTCAGTTGAAACCATGACAACAAAATAGCAATATTAAGACAGTAGAGTTTCCAGAACTTAGTGATCTTTTCCTGTTCTGTCTACACTTTTTGTTTAAAGGAAGAACAAATTTTAACTATTGTCTTCCAAATAACTTGAAAGGAGGAATCCTTCCAACTTCAATAATTCTGTGATTCTGTACCCTAATTTTTCTCATTCAGACATCTCAGAACAAAATAG
>JAOWBP010001760.1:76905955-76919007 GCA_028571105.1 Tragopan temminckii | reverse complement strand
GGAAGGGAAGGGAAGGGAAGGGAAGGGAAGGGAAGGGAAGGGAAGGGAAGGGAAGGGAAGGGAAGGGAAGGGAAGGAGGGTATCAACATTCTCTGATACTATGAACGTGAACATTCGCATGAATATGAAAAGCAGAAAACTTCAGTATTTAGACAAAAAAAAAAAAAAAAAAGAATGAAAATGAATAGTACATTTCACATACATTTTGGAATGTAAAATAGTTTTTGCTCCAGATTGGAAAAAATATTGAGATTTCTCACTCTTCCACTACTGAGTATTTCTGGCATTTACAGTAACTGCTGTTGGAAGAGAAATGCTAAATCTTCAATCTCACAGAATTTTTCTATATATGTGATTTGAAAGATCAGTAAGACAGAGTACAAAACCTAAAAAGATCTAGCTTGCAAGATAGATACATCTGCCTTAGACACGCAGCCGTAGGAAATATAAAGCCCCTAAAGAATATATGAGTAAGAACAGAGACTCAAATTGCATTACTTTTGCTAGGTGGAGCCTTACAGCTGCCCCTGAAGAGCACTTGCTGCCTTCCATCAAGAGGCAGAACAGAGAGAGAGAGAATACTTGGCTCTGTTGTAGTAACAAAGGGTGAGGGATGCACGACAGAGGAGTGTGGCAGGAGCACTGGGATGATAATTTTTGCACAGCCAGAAGTGCAGTGAGTAACTTAGTCTGTAATTTACACAATTTGTAACTTCTCCTTCTGTCATAGGTTCTTTTTCTTTCTATCGCACCTTAAAGATATTCTGTCTTTTTGTATATTTCCTGGGATGCCACCAGCATCCAGAAAAGCTGTGATATGGTCTGTACTTAAACAATAAAATGTCCGCAAAGCAGAATGGGAGGTAATAGACAGTTCAGATTCTCGAAAAGACAAGACTTGCCTGGATTCGTTCTACTTCACTTTTTGTTGTCTGCAGAAAGATTCTAGTGTGACTTGGGTGCTTGGATGTAAATGAGTATCTTGCAGGTATGTAAAAATAAATGAGATGGCTCACACTGAAGTTGTCCTTAATGAGCAGACAACTAATATGTGTTTTGTGCCATATTGCTTTGCAGTGGTACAGTTAAGGTTCAGGGCATAAGAGCTCTTTAAAAATATTTTCTTCATGATACTTTCCATGTAGAAAAATAGAGGATGTGTGAGAGCAGCCACAGTACCCACTGTGAGTGCCAACTTTTGTTTCCTGTGGATGGTTAGTTAAGTCACCACAATATTTTTTCGAATTAAGAAGAATGTCATGAATGTCTATACAAATAATAGAAACTAACTTTTTTTAGCAGGAATGGCATTATTAATTGATAGTTTAGGTCTCTGGTCAGTTAAATAATGAGATAAGAGTGACCTGATGCAAAGGAAGTTGCAACATCAAAATACAGAATAATATTGTCGTTCCTATGTAAATTAAAAAGTAATTCACTCTGCAAGGTATGAGTGCTTTGTTGTAGCTGGGCAGAGAGAATAGTTATTTAAGACCATTCAGCTCAGGTACTATTTCTAAATGCTCTTTTTCCTTTTCTTTTTTTTTCCCTTTCTTTTTTCTCCTGGAATGTCATCTGCATGCTACTTTATGTACTGTTTTTATAAAGGATTGAATTTGCCTTTATTATATAACTTGAATATTCCTTATTTTTATAGTTTATAAGAGATACTAAATTGTAAGCAAATGTTAGTATGATATCTGAGCTGTAAGAAAACATAATCTTAGGTAAAATTTAGATGCCTGTCACTAGGTCCCATGAGAATAATAAAAATATTTCACTCGTCCCATTTTTGAAGCCCAACAGCTATACCAGATTATTTTATTATAAACAACAAGTAAAAGGATCAAAAGTATGAAACACAGATGTGATTTAAATTATTGCAACTCCACTTTCCCTGATGTTGATTGTATGACTGAAGTGTCCTGGAATCATCTCACTTACTACAAGACAAAAGCCAAGTTCAGAGGCAGGCTGTCCAAACCACCTGGCTTCCTCTAGCTCACATGCTAGTTAGCAGAGTCTTCTACAAAAAAAAGATTAATTTTCTTAGATTTGGAACAACATTTGGATCTGCTTTTTTCAGACCTCGCAACAAGCTGTCTGTATGAGAGGAATTCATTTTTCATCCCATTTCACCCATTAATCATCTTCAGAATTGTGCTCACTGTACTGCATCAAGATGGTTGATCAGATTTACTCCTTGGCAACTAGTTGCATATCCAATCAACACTGTCAAATTGCTGCTGAGGTTGTCTTCTTTGCTAAGGATGGACCTGACCATTGGTAAGGACCAATGAACCCTCTATTCCCTTCCTTCAGTTCTGCTGTGAATCTGATGTTCTGGTAACATCAGAGTTGAATTCACTGGAAATGGAATATGTCTACAAGGTGAATGTTTATTTTAATCAGTGAGGTTTTCTTTGTCTTTGGGTGTAATTCACCTCATCTTAGAAAAGACATCCACAATAAGTCAGAGGAATGTCTTTATATGCTTCTTTCTCTCCATGAGTAATCTGTTCATCCATGAGGGAAAGACTGGGGGGTATTGATCTATATTTAAAGAATGAAGACTTTTCCTTCTCACAGACTTCTTACCTTCCCCAAACAGAATCAAGGAGAAGAACATCTGCACAAGGCTCTCATATGTGCCCAGTAGAAAGCTCAGACGGTTTACTGAAACTTGAAATTTTTAAATTTATTATTTCTATTACTTGATGGTAGAATTTGATGATTGCCAAAAATACCTTACTGAAATCTTCTGTAGAAAGGAGCAATGTGTTCTAAAGAGATTGCTTGTCAAGAACGACTGATGTAAGTTTAAAAAAAAGTTCTAGAAAAAAGAATATTTTGCACTGCCACGTTACATGAATATATGAGTTGTTATTTATTTCCATGCTTCATATACAGTAATGTTTCCACATCTTCCTAGTGCTTGAATGATATGTTCCAAGATTTTTATCTAATTTTTATCTCGAGGGCAGCTGAAATTGCCTCTCCAGATGTTATAATAAATAAATTAAATAACCGAGGCATTCTGTAATCAGGCAGCAGAATTCCCTGGAAAGGGAAATTATTTCCTGTACCTTATTTACATATTCCTAGTTTCTTTTAAAGCTTGCAGAAGACAATGACAGTGGGAGCTGATGCTGGTTTCCCACTAAAGAACAAATAGTTCAAACTCTCTGCTGGCACTAACTCCATTCACTCCCATCAGTTAGCCTTCTGGGAATGTTACAAGAGCAATTCTGGGTCTGGATAGGTTTGTCACTTTGTAATATAAGAATTTAGCTGTCTCACAGGAATATTGTAAGAAGCCTGGTGGGAAATTGACATAACCTTTCTTCTGTGAGCTTGAGAGCACAGGCAGAAATAAATACATTTCTTCTAAGAGAAGAGTGTGCTTGTTCTCTTAAGCACTAGCAGGATACGCATACTTTTAACTGGATAATATAACCCTTGTACATTCCACATTAACATTTTAAGGGCAGCTCCCATTATGTATTCTGAAGCTGTAATTTGTAAAAGTAAAAAACCATTTAACACTTAAGCTAGTGGCTTAAAACATCTGCAGACTTTGACACTTCCAAGTAGGGCAGTTTAAAATTAAACTCATTTTCAAAGAACTAAAATTTAGAAGAGATATTTAATATCTTCAAACTTGCTCCACCATGTGTACAGTTTTAGTCCCCCTCACAAAACACTACAAACTTGAACAGAATGGAAACCAGTTCATAAAGTAAGAGCACGTGAATAGCTAGCTAGGAACTTAGCCTGAAGTCCGTAATTCGTAGCTGGATACTAACAGGCAAAATGTAGTTCTGAGCACAGCGATGACAGTGACTCTAGAAAAATTTCACGGTTAATAGTTGTGAATGTACACGTCCACCTGAAAGTTTGTTTACATTGTTCATGTGTGAACATGTAGTCTCAAATACTGATCTCTACAATCACACAGAAGAAAGGAGGGGAAAATCAATCAATCAAACAAACAAACAAAAATCCTGCAAAAAAAAAAAAAAATCCTTTTATTTCTCAAGGGTACCTAGGGCCGTTTTTTATAGCTAAACACTGCAGTATGAAATGTGAGAAGTTCCCTTACTCTTTTTCCCTGTGCATCATTAAAGGCCAAATCCAGTTAACCTTTTCTTAAGATTCATTCCCTTGAGCCCCTTACAAGTCGGTTCTGTGATATCCTATTTCAAGAATTTCCCATTTGTTCAAATGAGGCCTCATTAACGCTAGATGAAGTCCTGCAATAGCTTCATAACTCAGTAGATGTGTTCTGGGACTTTGTTTGCTCTGTTTTGTTGCTGCAAAATAACATGCAGATGGTTTATTATATGCAGTCATTCCCAGTTTCCTTCCCTGACCTATAACCTATAACATTAACATTAGACATTATAAATCTCAAGTACACTAACACTTGAGAGTTTTCATCTTACCAGTGATACAGCCTCAGTGAGAGACATTCATTAAAAACAGCTCACATCTACAAGTAAACTTTCTTATTAATGTTCCTTAAAGGTCAGGGAGATGATGAAGGAAAAATTCTGTAGTAATAATTAATAGCTATTGTTTATATTTGAAAGTAATTTCACTCTCAATATTCTAAAATATATTAAAATATGATTAACAGAAACATTTGTGCTTTGGATGGCTTGTTGCAGAAAAATGTAAGTGAAATAATTTTGAATCTTCTGCTGGACTACAGAATGTATCATCATTAACATTTTTTTAAGTTCCCTAAATATTAAAAAAAATACAAAAAATATTGTTAAAAGGTTCTCCTAAGCATGATAAAAGGAGTCCAGGTATAAAGTCAGACCTAATTTAATATGACACTTCTTAAAGTGGGGACTCAGAAATGTCACAAAACCGGTGATTTTTTGAAAGAAGCTTTGTGCAAGCTATTATGTAACCCTTTTTCTTTTTTCTTTTATTCTTTTTTTCTTTGCAAGTGTTTCTAGAGTTTCTGCCACTTGAAATGTTCCACTTTTCCCTGAAGAATAAATTGGTCTTCTTATTCACCTATTAACCTTGACAGATAGCCAGCGGTATTTCTTAATGTAAAACTAATTTACACAACCTGCCATGCTCTCACAGGGAAACTGGATCTTTATAAAGATACACTTCCACAAGAGACAGAGTATGTACTTTCCATTTCTCTGCAAGGGCCAGTAGCATGAATGACCCAGCAGTGAAGTAACAACCTTTGACAAGTGACATTCAGCATCATGGTATGCAGGCAACCAGATAGCGTGAAAACAGCTTAAGAACTAAAGTCTACATAAACTAATCACTGCAGGTCTACCCAGGAAAGTGATTATCCTGGAAATCCCTTTCTTGCTGAACAGATCCTTTCTTTAGTCCTACTCCACAATTGGAAAGTTGCCATTGACTTTAGCAGACTGAATAGGGTATAATTCATATTTAGATCTATATGCTTATGCAATTGACAATACCCAGTTCTTGTTGCATGCTGCTCCTTTCAGCAGGACAGAGCTAACAAAGGGGTCTGTGAGAGGGATGAGATAGCAAGCAGACTTGTGCTTCATCAGCAGATCTGTCTCCTCCATTCTGATTGCAGTTTCCTTACGGCTGCTGATGACTATGAGCCAGGAAAAATCACAGCTGTTGTTCCAAAAGCCTTTTTAAAACAGAGTAAATCCAATCTCATATCACTGGCAAGACAATTAACTTGAAATGATCTGATGATGATTTTGCAGGCTTTCTTTTTAGAGGCTATCAAATAGAAAGCTCAGGAATAAGGATCTACATTATAGACACTCCATTTACATTCCTTGCTTCAGGAGCAGAAAGAAATACTCCAGCTGTCCTTATGCTTGTTTTAATTTGTTCAGGACACACATTTTAGAAATGTTGATAAAGATCCAAAACGCTGTCTAACTGAATATATAGAAACAGATTTATTGTTTTGATATATACAGACTATGTATACAGATAAATACAAGAGACACAAAATCTGCAAATTCCTTTTCATCATGATTTCACCTCATATAAAATTATTTATTCTAAATATTTCATACCATTCTCAAGTGTGAAATTAGATTTTAGGGACATAGGAATGGTAGAAGGAGATTTGTGTGCCTGAGCAGAAAAGTAAGGATGTCTTGAAAGACACAAAGATATTAAGCAAGCCAAGATTATTGCAATGCTGCCACTTACTGCCTAAACAGGAAATAAATAACTTTCTGTTTTCTAGTGCAGAATAATTGCTCAGAGCAGAAACATAAGGCTGTATTACAGTTAGAAGATCTGCAATATCAGGAAAATTGCTTTTATTTTTTGTCTCTCAGAGTTTGTTGTGGTTTAATCTGGCAGGTGGCTCAGCAACACAGACTCGTTTGCTCACTCACCCCTTCCCAGTGGAATGGGGGAGAGAACTGGGGAAAAAAGTAGAACTTGTGGATTGAGATAAAACTATTTACTAAGCTAGAAGGAAAGGAAAAGGATAGTAGTTATGACTCTGTACATATGTGTGTGTATCTGTGTGAATGTATATAACAAGTGGTGCACAAGCAATTGTTCACCACCCCCTGACCAATGCTCTGCTAGCCCTCCAATGAGCAGAAAAGGGAGATGAACTCTCCCTTCAAAACTCCTTTCACATGATCCTTTGGCAAATTTTAAGTGTTCTAATTCTGTTCCCCCCAGTTCCTTGGGCCGTTCACTGAGTATGGCCTCTGTACAGCACTGCTTAGCAACAACAATAACCATCAGTGTGTTATCAACATTGCTTTTATTCCTAGAACCAAAACATAGCATCATACCAAATACTCTGAAGAAAACAATTCTGTCCCAGCTGAAACCAAGATAGAGCCTAAAGCTTTCAGAGCAGGGACTGACTACTGCTGTGAGGTTTTGTGTATTATCAGTGAGAGTCCTAAATACCACTGTAATCCTAATATTTAAATCCTAATAACAGGTTTTTTTAAGACTGTGAAAAGGTGGAGAGTCACAATCACAGTGTTACACTTGTCTGTGCAGTCTTAACTCCTTTATGGGAGTGGTATGCGTAGAACTAGACAATAAAAGAGGAGTTGTAAGGAGTGAAATGATACCCTGAGGAAGGGAGGCATGTCCCATGGAATGCCAGTGACCTCAAATGTCAGTGTTCTTTGCTTCATGGAGATTTTGAGATAATCATAGAGCAGTTCTGAAAAATAATTAAAAAAAAAGACATTGGAAGAATGAAGAAAAAGAGATTGGAAAATCTGTAGAATGTAAACTACTTAGCATTTCTATCTGATGGTGCTCTGCATTCTCCTGGTTTTGTTTGCCCTTTCTGATGTGAAAATTTATTGTTCGAAATGACATTTGAACAGCTGGTGATGTTTGGAAATTTCCATTCAACAGTTCAGAATCTGAAGAACAAGGAGAATAAGTCCTACACTGAGAAAGCATCTAATGTTCATTGAAATTGATTTAATTGGCTTTGGTGTCTAAATGAGTTGGAAAATATGTAATTTAAAGAGATCTGACTCCATCTCAGGGCAATTAAATTACAGGAGAATGATCTGAACATTAGCTTATGGAGATCAATTCTGTCATCAAAATTATCCAATGGCTGAATCAAGAATATTTATTTATATGTTGCTAGTCACTTTGCATTGCCTGTGGATTGAATTCAACTATTTATTCTTGAACATGAACTTTAAATTCTAACATTTGAGATTTTTTAAACAATTTAATTAAATAAATACATCTATCACATTAAGTACTGAGAACAGTCTTTATTAACAGTTAAAGACTTGACCATGGTAAGGGTGATGGAGCATTGAAACAGACTGTCCAGAGAGGATATGTCTATAGAGATACTCAAGACACATCTGGATGCCAACCTGTGCAACCTATTGTAGGTTACCTGCTTTAGCAGGGGGGTTGGACTCAATGATCTCTCAAGGTCCCTTCCAACCCCTATGATTCTGTGGCTTAAATAAGTAAATAGACCTAATGATGTAATAGACCTTGAGGTCTATTTTGCCACTAACATATATGTAGAAGCTTAATTGGCATTTGTAGTAGATGTGCAGGCACAGAAAAGCAGAAAATATCTTTTCATTTTAACTGTATCAGAAACAAACTATGTGAAACTCTTTTACAATGAGTATTTCAGCTTAAGAAAGAATTCACATGCAAGCAACCTGTTAAATAGGCTAAAATAACATATTTGACTTCTGGCAGAAGTATGGAAAATCTACATTTGTACTTGATTTATTCTTGACCCAAAGACCTAAATGCACGTGTTTTCAGTTCCCATTTATTTTATGACTAGTTCTTTCTATTTATTGCCTTCAAATCATAATCAGGTGAGGAACATCTTATCTGATAGAGCAGTTTCCTGCATTATGTATTTAGCGTAAACGATGCATTTTTTCTTAACATATGGGTTAGATGATATTTTTAAAGGATTTCTCCAGTTTTCCTCTGGCTTCTTGATGAGAGTCCAAAGAAAAAAGGATGGTGAGAAAATGAAAAAGATAGAGAACCTTTAGATAGTTTTTCTTGATACTTTCGACTTGCTAGTCAGAATTTAGTTTGTTTTGACCAAATCCACTTGCCAGGTTACATGCCCTTTTAAGCTCCATTAATCTCTGAAGTTGACTGATTGCTATTCTGACCTTCAGGCATGTCCAGCTATTAATCCTACATCTGACAGCTGTTGTAGAAGTGGCACTTCCCCAGTCAGTGTGACAACCTTCCAGAATCCTGACATGTTACTTGGCTCACTCACAACCAGGAATGACCTGGATCTAGGAGCCTTGCTTTCTAATGGCCCTGTGAGTACAAAACAGCATGACATTTGCTGTATTTGGGGAGAAAAATGTGATCTAGTCATCTGGACCCAAAACGTATGACTTCAGCATAAGAAGTAAGTAGGAGCTGTGACTGTATTAGCAAGTCATGTGACTTATTAGGAACAGCTCTGTAGGGAGTTTGATAATCATCACTAGATGTTCATGCATTAAATGCTTTGGGCAGTTTTTAGTCTAGTGCTGATCTGGTCCCATATTCTGAATGTCCCCTAGTAGTTGGAGCACACTTTCTTGTTAGGTTTCATTCAGAACCAGTTCAGTTTGTGTGGTCTAAGATCACAACATTATAAATGGAGGAAACTGGGAGATTTCCTTCAAAAATAAAGTTCTGGTTTGAAGCGAAATATTAACATGACTTTTATCTATAATCCTTATCTGTGAATCTGTTGTGCACCAAGGAGCTTAAATGTAATGCAGGCAACCACCTTTCACTAAAACCTCTCCTGTGAGACGTTGCCTGAGTAGCCTAGGCTCAGCCTCTCTCTGCCTGTGCTCACGGTGTGAAGATGTGAGAGCCATGGCACCGTCAGTGTCACATATGCAACCAAAAACCCATGTTCAGGTGTTGCTACCCTGAGCAGCACAATACATAATTCCTTTCTTTGTTCAGGGTCAAACCCCTCAATTTACAGAAACGTGCCCAGCTGTCTATGCTGGCTGCTGTAAGATTTTTATCAGAAAATCTCTCAAGATCCTAGGCTTGCAAGGATCCTTCAGTCAGTGTATTTACTGCAGCTTCCAGATTACTTCTTTATATGTTTGTTCTCTTTTATCAGCTTTAATCATACTTAATATCTAATATTCATGCTGAGATATCAGTACACACAAATCCATGGGCTAGAAGTAAAGTGCACTTAAGACTGCCATCTGCTACTGTGAATGAGGCCATTTTCGCCACACTGCTACGCTGCTTACTGTGTCTCCTGGAGTCAAAAATTACTGATGTGAATGGTTTTCATCCTTTTTTTTTTTTTTTTAACATTGCCCCAAATCTTCTTTCATGTGTTTTTTTGGGGCTTTTTTTGGACTATCAATTCATGCTACTTCTATTCATATAAATAAAGCCTCTAGAATCACTGCTTGATTATAACCAGAGTATGTTAAAGTGTACCCCCAGGAAAAGCACTTTTTGATATCTTCGTAAACTGCATTTGATTTTCTCTTGTTTAACAGTTACACAAAATTGACAGCCCAGAGCCTTCTCTGCCAACAGCCCATCTCCTATTCAAAAGCTTCACCTCCCATGTGGGCCCTGACCGTTGACATTTGCAGATGTACCTCATGGTCCCCAGCTCACACCTGCTGGTAGCCAGAGCCAACAAGGGTCAGAAGCAGCACCAGAAGATCTCTTGGGATGAGGATGGTAAGCTGAAGGGCAGTGAAGTCATAGTTAGAGCACTGACAGTGCCCTACCTCTCAGGTCATATGCATTCTTATGTACAGTCTTGTATCTTCATTCTTGCACTTGATTTCATCCAGTAATCTCATTACTTTCACTGTTTTTCTTACCTCTGCACATCTTATTGCACACATTTGGTTATCCACCATACTTATTCTTGCTTTTAAGAACCCTAAGTGACAGATTTTTGACTTTCTATATATCGTTTCCACTGGCTAGAGTAAAATTGTTTCTTTGTGCATGAAAAATGTCATATGGAGAGACAATGCATGGTGGAGATGATCAGCAATTGGACAGAAATTCTGTAGATTAGACTAAAGTTCTACACTAAAGGTACAACTAAGTCATGCCATGCGCATCAGCTTGGATGCTGATTGCCTCCTGAGACTTGTAGGCTGTGATTTGTTTCCCCTTACTCTACCCAAAAAAAGAATCTATGGGAAAAAATGAGGATCTGAGACCTTATGTGTGTATAAATGAATCTTCATATATGTAAAGAGATTGCTGAGGCAGCTGAGAGGAGGGAATGAATGAAGACTGTTACGAAGCAGTTTTACTCCTTCGACTCACTGGGAGAGAGATTTGAAGTTTTAGAGAAAGTGGCACTGGACAAGGGTCTGTAGTTTTGAAATATGGAGAAAAATCTTTTTAAGCATGTCTCCATGTGGGAAACATTCAACTGGATTTGTGCATAGGATTACACACACCACGCAGGTGTCACAGAAGATGATGAATGATGAAGGGAGTGGCGAGAGTGAATAGAGAAATACATACTGAAACACATGGAAAATGTCATTGAGCAAATGTATAATTCTATCTATCTATCTATCTATCTATCTATCTATCTATCTATCTATCTATTTATTTATTTTGTGGCTCTTTTGTAATGAAAATGCTATGTGAACTCCAAAGTGCAACTATAGGAGGTACCTTGTAGACCTGAGTTTGCACTGAAATCTCAGTCTGTTTTGAAGATCATCTGGTTTACAACTACAGGCACCAGATTGCATTAGTATGCTTCTGTAATTTTTTTCCATTGAAAAAGTTAAAAACCAAGTTTCAGACCTCATGAAAATAGGAATACAGAGTAGAAGTTCTCAGTTCCAACAGGAAATGCACCTTGGATCAACTGCCTAATTTTCAGAAGATAATGGTGTGATTAGGAATAAGTACAGATATCCTCTTCCCTTTCTAATAATTGACTTTTTTTATTTCAGTGGATTCAGTGGATTTATCTAAGGACAACCAAAAAGAGCAAAAACATAAAACACTTAGTGCTAATATAAATGACAGAGAAAATCAAAATGAGCACCTAAATTGAATGCAGCATTATGGCCTACTCTGAAGGAAACTTTAAAAAGCATAAAAAGGGACACAAGATACAGAATTTGGGTATTGAAACTCACACTTTCTTCAAAATTCAGTGACTAAGGAACATTATTATTTTTCCAAGATGTCAGTCATACCAGCATTCAGATTCACAGTCTGTATCTTCTGAAATTTGAATGTGTTAAAATTCTTTTTTTTTTTTAAAACATATTTTCAATCTCTTTGTAATATTAGGGTTGGTTTTTTTGTTTGTTTGTTTGTTTTTTTCTTATTCATATTTATGTCTGCTAAAAGTTTTCTGGGATACTACCAGAACATACTTATTTTCTATTTTTGACCAAAAAAAGTTTTTCAGGAATTAAATATCCCTGTGTAGAGCTGAAAGATAATTTAAGAAAATTTCATTCATTTCACATACATGATGTGTGAACCCTTCTTAAAAATGGATGTGATGTTGCCTTTTTTCCAGTCACCAGGGACTTCATTTCCACAACTTTTCAAATATCATTGAGAGTGGCTTGGCAACTAGATCAGCCAATTCCCTCAGGACTCTGGGGTGCATCTCCTCAGGACCCATAGTCTCATGGATGATCAGGTTCCTCAGGTGGTCATGAATGAACCTGATCTTCATTTCCCCTATCCCCTTCTACCAAACCAAACATTTGAGGGCTGTGTGGTAAGCAGTTATTAGAGAAGATAAAAGAGTTGCAAAGTAGCTCAGCCTTCTCCTTGTCTGTTGTTACCAGCTTTCCTGTGTCACTCCCTAGGCCGGGTATGCCCTCCTGGACTTTCCTTTTCTGGTTGAGGTACCTGTAGAAGCCTTTCTTGTTCTTCTTGGCATCCCTTGCCAAGTTTAGTTTAAGCTGGGCCTTGGCTTTCCTGACCCCATTCCTACACAGCCTAGCAGCTTCCTTAGAGTTTTCTCACAGTATATGTCCCTGTTTCCATTGCCTGTGCAGTTTCTTCTTGCTCTTCACTTTCACCAGCAGGTCCCAGTTCAGCCACCTCTATCTCTTGCCTTTCTTTCCTGACTTGCTGCACCCAGGGATGAAGAGCTCTTGCCTGCTAAGGAAAGCCTACTTAAAGAACTGCCAGCTCTGCTTTGTACCCATACCCATGTGGACAGTTTCCCAGGGCGTTCTGTTGACTGACTCTCTGAAGAGCTGGAATTCAGCTTTCCTAAAATTTAGCTTCCTAATTTCACTCTTTGCCTGTCTCCGGAGCATGATCTCAACCATAGGATGGCCACTACAACCCAGGCAGCCTCCAGTCCTGATGTCACCGATCAGTTCATTTGCACTGGTCCAGTATTGCATCCCCCTACTAGGGCCTTCTATTTCTTGACTCAGGAAGTTATCCTCAACACATTCCAGAAGCATTCTGGATTGCCTACACCTCACCTTGCTCCTTTTCCAACAGATGTCTGCGTTGTTGAATTCCCCCAGCATGACAAGTGCTTGTGATCATTGCACCTGTTGTCGCTG
>JAOWBP010001760.1:76891012-76905855 GCA_028571105.1 Tragopan temminckii | reverse complement strand
CTTTTCCAACAGATGTCTGCGTTGTTGAATTCCCCCAGCATGACAAGTGCTTGTGATCATTGCACCTGTTGTCGCTGGAGGTCGAAGGCCTTATCAACAGGCTCTGCTTGATCAGGTGGCCTGTAGTAGACACCAGTCACAAAGCTCCCTTTGCTGCCTCGGTCTCTAGTTGTCACCCATAGGCTTTGAACTATTCTTAGGGACAGCACTTCACATTCTGTTCTTCTCCTGATATAGATAGCAACATCTCCTCCTTTCCTTCCTCACCTGTCCCTTCTGAACAGCGTGTAGTCATCAATAGCCACGTTTCAGTCATGGGATTTATTCTACCAGGTTTCAATTATGGCAACTACATCGTGGTTTTCTAGCAGTGCATTAGCTTCCAGCTCCTCCTGTTTGTTCCCCAAGCTGCATGCATTAGTGTAGAGGCACTGCAGCTGGTCAGCTGGTCTTGTCACCTCCTTGAAGGATAACTCCTTAATTCCTTTTAAGTATTTCCCTTGATTTTCCCCACTGTCTTCTCCCATTGCCCCAGCAGCCACTGCCTCATCATCATAGGATTTCGTATGTGTGCAGTGTTGCCAGCACCTCTCAGTGCACACATCTCCAAGATACACTCGGAGATTCTATGTAATGAAAAAAATTTAGTAATTAAAGAAGTAACTTAAAAACATAAGCAAAAAAGCAAATGCATTTTTATGTATTACTGTTTGATGAGATAAATACAAAAATTTAATTTTTATACAAGTCAACATTTTAATGTTATGCTCTTAAAAGAAGTTAATTACTGTTTCATTCCACTTGTCTAGGTTTGACAAGTTTCAGAATACCCACATATCTTACAATAAAGCTCCTGCTTTGCTATTAACATCATGGGGAATTTGCTTATAGGCTCTTTGTCAGTCCCTGTAGTTTGAGTCAGCAAAACCCACTCATTCATGTTTCTCGTGAGCCTTTCCCCTCTCTTCCCCCTCCGCTTCAACTGTCTCAAACTAAAAGCTGGCTCTATGTTTGCAGTGCACTGTGAACTGTTTCACTGCTGGTGATTAAAAACAAAGGAAAGCAAACCTTAGTAGGAATTTATAGAGTGGTAATGAATCCTGTATATTCCATCCACATGCTCTTCAAACCTATTCACATAACCTCTGTCAGTTTTCTTTTTTTTTTTTTTTTGTCCTGGGTTAAAAAGCATGAACTCTGACAAATGCAACTACTTGGAAGAAGGAAAATCCCTACTGTGCCCCCCACGCTGTCTTTGTAACAGGAGATTAGGGGGTGGGAGTGCAGCTCACCAAAGCAACCTAAAGCTCGTGAAAGCTGGAGACCATAGATGACACAAAGCATTCTGTTGTTGTCAGATGTAACAATAAGCTAAGGAAAGGCCCAATGAAAAGGAGCCATGGCAGAGCATAGTTGCACAGACTGGTACAGGAGAGGGACTCTAATTTAATCCGTTATTATGGAACACTGGAAGAGGCTGCCCAGAGAGCTTGTGGGATCTCTTTATATGGAAATATTCAAGACACCTCTGAACGCCTACATGTGTGACCAGCTGAAGGGAATCATCTTTAGCAGTGGGGTTGGTCTGAGTGATCTCTAAAGGTTCCTTCCAACCCCTGCGATTCTGTGATATAGAGCGGTGGTAGTTATGATGTCGCACCTTCAAAGTAGAATAGAATTGTGAGAGAACTACACCATCCCCACTGACATCAAAGTTTGGTCCAAAGTTTGGTCCAATCACAGGGCAAAGAAACAATGTTTGCAGTCAGTTTTGTGCAAATGAATATTTGTAAGAAAATGTAAACTACATTCATGGTTCCGGACTCTTCTTTGGTATTGCACATACAACCAAAATTGACCCTACCTCACCAACTGTTTTCTGTTCAGAGAGAGTTATAGCATTCACATTTGGAGAAGGATTTGTACCTTGGAAGAGAGCAGAGGGAGAATATATGCCTGCTGTGTTTGTGCTCAGGAAACCCCCAGCTGGCATTGCTGTTGGGACTAGTGCCAGGGCAGGAGGCTGAGATGATTTGCACTGGAGGCATAAAAATTAAAAACAAACTTTGTATTACCTGCTGATTATGTGCAATGCTTGATAAAGCATTTAGTAAATTGTCTTTTGTATGCATCAGAACTATATTGTAATAAGCAACAGAGACAGTGTTAGTCATCAGCCCTTCCAGTCAGAGGATTTTGATAACAGGCTGAAGTACTGAACACTTCATCAGAGAATGTATCTAAAATGAAAAGGTAAGCATACAGTCTTTGTTTCAGTCAAAAAAACAGGCATTGGGGAAAAGGAAATATGAACTTTGCACCTTGGTTGACAGACTTGATTGCCCACAAAGGGACTTTGTGATGGCCCATAGGATAGAGCTGCATTTATTTCCAGGAATATTCCTTTCCTTCCCTTCTTGTCTCATGCACAGCGTATTTTTTCTATTCTGAAAGGTATCAGATAGAGGTCTTGCAGATAGCAAAACTATGATTCTTTAAAAACCTTTTTTTACTTTTTTTTTTTTAATTTTGAAGTAAAAAATGATTTTTGGCCTGTGCGTATTCATTCATCAACTTCAAAACAGTGTTCACTGTGTTCTCATTTCCTCTTTAAATAGTTGAACTCAGTGATCAATTGATAGCCACAATGAGTTGCTATCATCTTTGCAAAAGCCATGAGAGGAAGCTGACACTGCTTGCCTAGCTTCATTGGAGCTATTTTGGAAGGAGTGAAGTAAAGTGCCAGAACACTGATACTGAGCATCACAGATAGCCGATGGGCAGAACTGTTCCAATACACACTATTTTGGATCATTTCAGCATAAAATTAGCTCTGGTTTTCACTGTTATGTGCTGTCACTAGAAGTACTGATGCTCAGAAATGAGGATCTGTGTTTGGGAGACTGTGCTTTATTGGGTGCTGACTGAAATTTTGGGATTTTCTTTTTCCTAGGGTAAGGCTTCTCCTGATTTCCCTACAACTATGCTTGTTCCAAAACCCTCTGCTCTCCTGGTTCCCCAGTCTGGTGTTCCCCTCACGCATCCTGTTTCCAGACTTGCTCAGTCAGCCCGTGCTGTTTTCTCAGAGACTTTTACCAGTGTATTTTCTTCCCAATCCAGCTTTCAGCTCCAGTCTCCTCAGCCACAGTCTCTCTTAAAACACCTCTCACAATATTTTGGCCTGGTCAACCCTCCCTTAGGTCCAAAAAGAGTCCTCCAATCCTCCAACAAATTGGTCCTCTCCATTTCCACATTTTCTTTCTGGGCCCAGTACTCCCTTGCAAACATCTCCTCACACACAAACTGTATTCCTATGCTTTCTTTTGGCCTTTCTTGTCTAATTTTCCCAGTCAGTCTTTTCCCAAAGTCTTCATGCTTTCTCAGCTGCTGCTTACACTTCCTTTGAATCCACTTCAGACGATTTCTGACTGTCCCAAACGCTTCTTTTTTCTTGTCTCTCCAACACTAGCTTCTCCTCCTGCCTCATTTCCTCCACTTGGCTCCTGATCATGAGCCCCTGCAGCACTGCTGCTCCAGGAACCAGAGTTACCCATGACTAAGCCTTGGTTCTGCAGCTCACGCAAAGTACTGTTTAGAAGACTTCCTCGTGTGTATTCCCATTTTGGTTGCCAGCAGAGCAGTGACTGAAAGCCGCAGCTGGAGTAGAAACAGAGGGGTGGTGCTGGGGAGCTTAGCAGATTTGGACTGGCTTCAAACTTCCTTCAATGGAGCATAGGGAGGCAATTAATGGGGAAGCCTGGCACCGTGCCCATCTGCAGAGTCTGCCTGTGCTGTACAGCTGGCCTTATTCATTTGAACATTTTCTTTGGTTCAATTCACCACATGGCTTTACTTCACCAGGATTAGTTCTTCAGTTGCTGTAAACCTATGCAGCCTTATTGAAAGTAATGTGGAGATGATGGTTTACAGCAAAGAAGGATACAGCCTTTATTTTTCTTCCCTTGCAGATGAGTGAAACTTAAAATTGAAACAGAATTTCACTTTGTGTCAAATCAAAACCCCAACTTAGACATAATTTCAGTATAAAACCTCAAAGTGGTCTGGGTGAATATGAAAAGGCTTGTGAAGTTTAGGAAATCTTTAAATGGGCTTGATTTCTGTTCTGTGCATGCAATTATCTCATGTGGTTCCCAGTGTCAGGTTTTACTGCATCAATTTTGCATTAATTTAATTAATCTCCAGTTGGAAGAAAAGACATAAAAATATGCATGGTATATTCAGATTTTGGTATTCTTTCAATTTTATTCCTGTATTTTTAGCAACAATCTGAAATTCTCAGTTTCATAGGCTTCCTAGTCATTAAAGGATATGTTTCCGATGCGAAGTTATGTTAGAGCTGAGAGAGGGATCTAGGGATCTTGAAGTTAGGCAGTGCAGCAACTCTATTTTAAGCATTTTTCCTTGGCATACAATTTCAAATCAAGAGTTACAGTCCTCAGGACATGGGAAGTGCTGTAAAAAATGAAATGGCACTCCAAAATGTCTCTACGCTGACAGGAGAAGACGAAGCAACAGGAATGGCCAAGGATGAGTTATGGTGAACATTTTTTGGCTCCCTCAAGCTTAAGAACAGAGTCAAGCCTCCAGGCAGACATACTGACTAATTAAAATATGTTTTAGAGTTACTTTAATTATCTAAGAATAATTAAGTCCACTTTCTAGTTCATGTTATGAACTGGATTCCCATGGTGCTCAAGCTCTGATGTCAAAAACTGTAGCTGGTTCTGTGTCACCTCCAGGCATTAATATGTTTAGAAATGTGTGCCAGACAAATTCAGTTTGTGTGATTTTAAATTCCTTGCTTGTGCTAGATTGGTATCAAAATATTATGCTTTTAAAAAATGACTATGGAAAAGGATTGTAAGGGTGGAACAAAGTACCTGTCTTCTGCATAAGTATCTACCTGGGAAGGGGATCATTTAAGTTTACTTACTGCTTCAGTTAAAGAAGAAATAAACACATCAAATTAATTTCTTGTTGAATAGTAGCTCAAATGTGAGACTGAAATTGGATGGAAAGTATTGCCATTGCTTCAAACTTGTGGTTTGCCAGAGGGAGAAAACCATGCTAGAGGTGAACAAAAGTAGGGCAGCCTGGATCAGGAGCTCAGCCCTTAGAAATTGCAGTGGAAGGAGAGCTCTAATTCCTTCGCTGTGAAATCCAAATTCACACATAGGGAGTAAAAAAGGGAACCATACTGCATAATAGTCCTGCATAATAGCGAATAATTCATGGTGTGAGGAGAAATAGGACAGTTTAGTGATGGTTGGACGTCAGTATTCAGAACTTTTAGAAATTATACATCACTAGATTACAGATACTCAATCAAGCATGAGTTCTCTCAGCAGCACACACTGCATATGCTTTCCTGTTGTGGAACAATACAGAAAGAAAACAGAGTATCTCTTCTCACCACTTTTAGTCAAAAAAAGGCAGCTTACAGAAACCTTGAAGCTGAGATTTGTATGCAGTCATCTTTGTGTTAAAAAAGCAAAACACTCAACAGATGTACACAGCAGGCAATGAGAGAAACCCTCTTTCATAGACAATTAAAAAAAAATTATTAAAATATCACAGGATTCACAGATTCAAATTCTAAAGGAAGCAGAGCAGCATTGCAACCCATGATCTTCCAAAAAAATCAACTGCTAAGGATTTTATGACAAAACATCCTGTTTGCAAAGAATGTCTGTATCTATTTGTAGACTAAGGCAGAACCATCAGTGTTGACTGGAGTCTCCTTTTAGCTACTTGCAGTTATATTTTTGGCTGGCTGCATTTATTGTTGTTGGTCTTCACTTGCAAGCTGTTATCTGAAGCAGTGGTATTCAGAGCAGGTTACTCCTCATACTATATAATTTTGTCCTAGAAAAGACTAATGTGATCGGTTTATTTCATAGCTTGGAGTAGAAACAGTTCTTCTGAACTGAGTTTGAATATATTTCTCTCACATGATTTCAGACACACCAGTAACATTCCCAGACCACCAAGCTTCCCGAAGAAACCACTGAGTGCCAAAGTCTGCTTCCATTTATGCGAATGTTAAATTCTGCTATTATACATGCCAGTGGCCAAAGAACCACGTTGTAAATGAGTAATTAAGAACATCATTTCCCCAGTGTGAGTTACGTATGCATTTTTGAGGGTAGATTTTAGCTGTTTTACTGTTGTTTTCCAAAAGTTTGTTTCCCATGCAGTTGCACTTAGTTACTGTATATTAAGATTGTTTTGGGCTACACCAAAGAATTTACTGTACATAGACTAATTCTATTCAGACAAATATTTTCACTGAAGCAAAAATCTTAATCTCTTATATATTCTCTCACTATAGATATTGCCCTGATTAAAGGAGCAGAATATTGTTCTATTGTCATAGAACAATAAATTATTTTAATGACTTTAGCAGCTTTAGTGTTCTTACACATGTATCAAGAAAAGTTGCTACCTGAAGCTGACAATCTTTGCATCTATAAAACACCTTTCCCTTCGAAGTATCACACTAGTACTGGTAACAATGTTTTGAGATTTGTGTCTTCAGACAGCACTTCTAACCTCATGATTTGTACTGTACAGTACTTGACTGCTGAACCTCCCTGTAAAAAGCCCATTACAACATTGCCAGATAAACATTGAGCAACCACAAAGATGACCTTTTATATTACTTGTGTACAGATGGTTCCAAATAGTGATGTTTCAGCTACTTTGATACAGATTATTTTGGATAGACAGGAATATTGGCCATGCCACAGTGTTCACAATTATTCCTCTCTCCTTCCAAAACAGATGGGACAGACTTACTGTCTAAATAACTACAATAACATTTGAATTCTCTACTCAGCTTCTCTTTGTGTCTGGGAGTGGTTTCAGCTTTTGGGCTTGCTTTCTTGTGCTCTATGAACACTACAACATTTGGTGTTCTTTCAAAATGAACACATAAATAGAAGACCACTCTGAAACATTTTATTTCAATGTTATTTTATCTAAGTATCTAGTAATTTTGAATCTTCAGTAATGAACAATGATTTTTAATCAATTACATAAACGTGCGTTTTTATTCTACTATGTAGTTTAGCCGGTCCTCTCTGCCATGCAGCTATGCATACTGGTTATCAGCTCCCCAGAACCCCAGTGTGAGCTGCTGAGAATACTTAGAAGTGTATGAGAGTACTTTGTGTAGCTGAGAAGATCCTACAACTCTAACCACACAAAAAGGCTGACCGCTTTGCTGTGTCCTTAAGAGAAAATTATTGCCTAGGAAATTCTAGGTGAAGTCAGCTACAGAAAGACATTTAATCCTAAATGTCTAATTTAATCCTAATCCTGAAGAAAGTGGTGTCGTTTAACCTTCTGGTTAGATGAACATGAGATTAAATTGTACCTCTTGAGTTACATGAAATGGCATGATGTTTTTTTGTTCTTGGAAGTACAACTGCTTCAGTTTGTTGCAAAACAAGAATACTATAAGACATAGTAATATCACCACCTTGTGGGGAATGAATGTACATGTAAAAGCATTCTCATGCCTGTGAACATCCTTGGAGCCTCTATGTACTCAACAGGGAGAGCCAAAAACAATACTTAGTTGATATTGCTGAAATTAGAAGTGAAAAAATATTTTAACAGAAAGGAATTTTATTACATATTACAAGGTACTGCAATAGATGGATTTATCCTCTGATTTTTGCTTAACAGTATCAACTCTGTACACTTCATAGAACATTATAATTTAAAGCTAAGATTTATAAAGGCATTTAAAATATAGAAATGTTTTAATGCATCTATAAAGTTTTAGAAAATAATGCATTAGAGTGTTCCATAAAATATAAGTGTAACTGTTAAGTGTATTCAATAGCCACTTCGTACATTGTTTCTAATTCTGCTTTCTTCAAGGTCCATTTTCACAGAAAACATCTAAATCAGGTTTTTTGAGAAGCTAGATGTCTGTCAGAGGCAAAAATGTACTCAGTCTGTAGTCAACCAACTTAGGAACAAGACCATCATCACTCTTCCTCTTTAGACCCCCATTTATGTTTTTATTTATTTTCTGTAATAACTTCTAACCTCTATGAGACATAAGGCAGGCTTTGTACAGACAACGGTTTCATTCACCACAGGTCTGACTGTCTACACTGTTCACTGAACGACATATACTATGGAAAATTAGTATATGCATATGTTATTAAAGACTGTAGTACAAAAACTATACTCAAGGTTTAGAAACGGAATCAGAAACTTAACTCCAGCATTTACTTATACCTTTAGATGATTTTTGACATTTTTAACAACCGGTTTTACAGAGAAAGGTGAAAATAGACTTTCTTATTTGTTATTGTAACACCAGTGAGGGAAACTTTGAAACACATTCTAAAGCATCTACCTGTGAAATTGCTTTCATAGAATCACAGAATCGTTTGAGTTGGAAGGGACCTCTAAGGATCATCTAGTCTAACTCCCTTCAGTGAACAGGGACACGTACAGCTAGATCAGGTTATTCAGAGCCCGTGCAGCCTGACCTTGAATGTCCCCAGGGAAGGGGCATCCACACCTCTCTGGGAAAGCTGTTCCAGTGCCTCGTCACCATTACTGTAAAAAACTTCTTCCTTATATCCAGTCTAAACCTCCCATCCTTTAGTATGAAACCACTTCCCCATCACAACAGACCCTGATAAAGAGTCTGTCCCATTCTGAATGGCCTTAAGTTGCACCAGAAGAGATTCAGGTTGGATATTAGGAGAAACTTAATCTTCTTTTTTCCTCTTGTCCTACCACCCACATAGCACAAAATGAGTCTGGGTAGAGAAGAATTATGTTAGGATGAAATACAAAATGCACAAAATACTTTAGCAGAATTATGTTATTTATGATTTTTAAGAAGACATTATGGTTTTAACTTCACATAGCTTGAGGATGTTTGCACCACAATTTCTAGTGCTGTGGAGCTGAAAGAGTGACAGAAAGGTTTGGGCTGATTCTCTTTTGAGTTTTCTCCATTGAATCTGGACCTTTTGCAGCACAAACTACAAACAGAACACAGAAGTAAGCTAAAGTAAGCCTAACTCAAGGAAGGAGGGTAATTTACTGAGAAGTTTCAAGTTTTCCTGCTCTTGTTATTCGTTGTTCACAGTTAAATATACAAACATCCTCTAATTCTTGGTCCTATGTATATATGTATAATTTCTCAAGACAGTTCCCGGATTCCCTATAAATAAACAAACAAACAAATAAATAAATATTAGAGACCTTCTGAGAGCCTGAATGTGTTCAGCATTAGGTTTTTGTTTTTTTTTTTTTTTTTGGTCATCTAATTGGTTTCTTTTAATCTAAATTTCAGATATTGTGTTCCTTCTAAAATCCTACAAGCCTCACAACTGCAGCGGCTCCATGATCAAGAAGAGCAGTTTGGAAAACCTTACCTCCAGAACACACTTGTGATTAGTATCTACATTTTGCGTTGACAGGTCTCCCGGGTATGCATGTACAAGGGCATGTAGTAACAGGAGAAAGGGAAGTGGTTTTAAACTGGAAGAAGGTAGGTTTAGACTAAGTATTAGGAAGAAATGTGAAGGTGGTAAGACACTGGAACAGATTGCCCAGAGAAGTTGTGAACGTCCCCTCCCTAGAAGCATTCAAGGCCAGTATGGATGGGGCTCTGAGCAACCTGGTCTAGAGAGAGGTGTCCAGGCCTAAAGCAGGGGATTGGAACTAGATGATCTTAAATGACCCTTCCAATCCAAACCATTATATGATTCTATGAGACTGCTACGTACCTCACCCACGTCAAGATTCAGAACTGAGACAAAGAGCTGACTAACATTGGGGTAAGGCAGTATCTCTTAGGTGTGATCATTGCACACAGTAAGCAGAGTGTTCAGCATACAATAAGACAGCCACAGATGATGTCATATGAGAAAGGGGAGTGGCAGACTAACACAAGCCCCAGTGTGTACATCTGTGTGCGTACATGTGTACTCAGGTAGGATTACAACTTTTTTTGGAACTAACTATAAATGAACACCCAAAAATTTCTACATGTTAATTGACAGTGCATATGTGTCTAATGTTGTGGTTTATCTGTTTTATTGCTGACATTGGTTGTGAATGAATTGTTCACTGATAGTCGATAATTTTTTGTGTCATTTACAAATCAATTAGCTGCTTTGAACCTAATTTGATTCAGACCACATGAATTGAGCAGTTCTCCTTGCACTGCTCCACTAATGCATGTCTCTCATGTACTGTAGCCAAAGACCAAGAAAGAGACTCAGCTTCTATTTCAGGATCAGGCTTTCTCGCACAGAGATGCTGCTGTGGATGTCAGATAACCTCAACAGCAAACTTTTCACAAAAATTGGACACACCTATATGGAATTTTAATTTAAGTGAATCACCATTTTTTTTCAGAAGAAATCTGGTCAAAGCATTCATAACTTGCTTGATTTTTTGTTTGGTTGAGATACCAACTTTTAATGGCACTCTTTTAAAAAGTAAATGAAATTCATTGTTCTTTAGGCCGCTTGTAAGAGCAAAAACTCAGGCAATAGCTTAGATCTACACTGTGCTGATAATCAGCTGGTTGTGTTGAAGTATTTATTGAAGACTGTTTTCATGTGTGGCATCTCTGAAATCTCTTCAGGGATTTGTTCTCATTGCAGACCTCATGTTTATTTCACAAGCTTATTTTCCCCTATTTGTTACAGAACTGGAATCAGAAATGCAAAATGTGGATATCAGGTGATCACAGCATAGAGTGGCTGTGATCTGAGGTTTTTATCAACACTTTGGACTTACCAGGAATTAGGCTGAAATTACACCTCTGTAGAGAGAAAACACTATGACAAAAGCAATAAAATGTCACCATCTTGAAACACCTTGTGATAATTAAGTGCTAAACGTGCCTGAGTTTTCATATGCATTCTTTATAGAACTTGTTCAAATATATCAATTTCAGGCCTAATCCCAGGAAGATTTTACTAACAGCTCTATAAATCAACGGAAAGATCTCGTTTCCTTAATAGATCCATCAAATTTTCTAACAGCCATTTAATGAAATTGGTGGGATAACCTTGACAACTTGTCTGACAGGTGCCTTCCAAACACTGCAGCACTGTCTTGCTCTACTGTATGAAGTTCAATTATTTTATCTCCCAAGGAAATTAATGTCTTACAAAGGGTAGGCCAATGACAGCAGTGATCCACTGAATTTTTAAAAAATAATTATTCAGGATCAAAATTTGAAAATTTTTCTCACCCATAAAAACCATATTATCTCTCCTGGCACATTCCAGCAGGGGAATAAGGCTCATGTCTTTTCCCTGCAGTCAGTGCCGAGCTCCCTCTTACTTGCCTTCCTCCTCTCACAAGTTTTCACTCCTGAACTTTTGGCTCCATACCAGCCAAAGGAGTGCAGACAACCCAGAAGCCAGCTGTTAGGGCATTCCTTGGAAGAAAGGATTGAATCCTTGAGAAATAAAAGAGTCGCAGTCCTTGTCTGACACTTTGCTTTGAGGAAGCTAGCTGTTTGTGTTGCAAGGGTATGTAGGCATTTTCAGTTACGTCAGTAAGAGAAATAAGATACTAAGGTATCTTAGTTTAATGTTTCTTTATGGAAGACTTAAAAGCTGACTACAGAAAGAATTTAAGCACATCACGTAACAAAAGTAGATTGTGTTTTCCGACTGATGCTATTTGCCAATATTCAGATCCCTTTGCAGCTAAATCAGTGCCTCAGTTAGTTACCCTGGCTATGGGGTATGCATTCTATCTTCTTATTGTGAGTACATTCATTTCATTAGCTTCTCTCTTATCTGAAAAGAAAAACAGAGCATAGGGAGTCTGGTAATTTGCTGATGTGAATTAAAGCTTCAGAGTTGCTCTCTTGAATTGACAGGTCACAGCTTTCCAAGATCTATTCTTTTGTCCAGGGTCACTGGAGTGTACGTTAGTGCAACTGCCTCCTGGAAATTTGCAAGCAAAGTCTTCCGGTGATGCTTTCACACAATCACTTCCCACAAAAGTATATTAAGACCCTATAGCTGACAGCGACAAGTCCAAAGTTCCGCTTAAATTTCCTGCTGAGCAGTATCTGTGAGCATGCTACGTACGGCACTTCAAAGAGCTCACCATGTCCAGGAAGCATCAGACAAGCTCTGTACATCCTGTATAATTTCTTTCAGTATGCTGTAACTCCAGCATGTTCAGACATAAGGACGTAATGTGTTCAGTAGGTCAGGGTCAGGTCTGTGAGTTGTTTTGATGCTGCATTGATGGTCTAAGGTTTTGCAGTGTGCATACCTGATCTACAGATCTTAAGGCCAGAGGTCCTACTATGCTGACAGATGTCTAGAAATCCTGAGCAAGTATCTGAGGAGATTTCCCAGTGTGATAAAAAACTCTTTGCAAATCTCAAGCTTACTGTTTCCTATGTTTGTAAAGTTCTCATGCAAAATTTGATACAAAGGAATTAAAGGATTGTAACCTAATTAAAGTAATTCAACATTTTTATAGCTATCAGATGATCCCAATTAAAAAAAGTTATCACTGTATTATTACAGATTTGATTTATGAAGAGTTTAATATTTAAATTACTAGAAGTCAGCTGATATAATACTGCATATTACTTGAGATTATATTGCTAAACTTTTTATCCAAGTCTACATTAAGATAATTACTTTACCTTTAAAAGATTAGCATAAATGGTTAATTGTTACCCAGTAGGCACACTTAGAGAAGAATTCTTTAAGAAAAGAATTTTGGCTTCCTACTATCCTGAAGAAAACTACTGGCAGTATGCTGGCATAACTGCGTTTCACACCAAAAAAAGCACTCCCCAAACTGTTAGAGTGAAAAACAATAGCAACCTGATTTCAGATGAAACAGCATTAATAACACACCAATGGTTTTAGCACCAATAAGAAATGGGAACACGCTCAAAGCCAGGCCACAACAACACGAAAAAGCCATTGCCTTTATAGCATGGCAGAAGGAACAGGGCAGAACCAGGACAGCTGACCTGAATTTGGCAAAGGTTATTTCATTATTTCATTACCATAAAACATAATGTGGAAGGGCAGAAAGCTACAGGGAGTTGTTTGGGGTGTTGGGCTACGGCTGCTTGGAGAAGTGCTGGTTGGTAGGAGACAAAGCACTTCAGGTTTCTCCAAGCTCTTTCCTCTGCATGGTGTGAAACCCAAGACACCGGACATGGGAAAGAGCAGCAGAAGGTGGAAGGTCACACTGCAGAGCAGGGGCAGGTCTTGGTCTCCCAGTTCTCCTAGTCTATCATTTGTTGTCAGGGCATGGGAGAAGCCTGAAACTACTGTACCAGACAGGCCTGAGTAAAATATTTGATGCAGTCTTAGAAAACTGAGCCACTGCAGTGTTCTGCTGTGATTTTTTGACATTCTGCCTGTGCTACTGAAAGCACAGTGACAGCAGTCATCCACAGCTTCCTGGCTTGTCACGATATGAAGAAAAATCTTGCAGGCTGCTTTTCACTTGCTTTTCTGCCTTAGCAAGTCTGTGCCCCAGAAGGCAGACAAATGAGTCTTCTCTCCCAGATGTGTCCATGTTCTTCCCAGAGAGCTCACAAACCTCTTCTATTTCCCCTGTCTCAGTCTCTTCCAAGAAGTACCTCTGGTAGATTTTTCATTGAAACCTCTCCATCAAATAATCTATTTGTTTGCCCAGTAGTGGAGAAATAGCTGAAGAACAAGAAAGCTTTAGGACAGGTGCACAGAACATCAATACGAACACATAAATATCTACACTGAGAGGAAACAAAACATGTATGCTATTTTTTTTTTCTTGCCTTGAAATAAGAATGAATAGGTTTATTTACCATTGGTTTCAAGCTCTCACAATGGATTTATCACCTGAAATAAGAACGCTGAAAAACTTGAAAATAGTATTTTTATTGTTTTTGACTCTATGTAAATGCATAGCTGTGACTATAACTTCAGCAATGCCTTTGTATTAACCCTGAAGAAATACAGCTCCCTGTTCTAACCTTAAAATATTTTGTTGACAGATTAAGATTTGTCATGCAAAGAAATCTTTACATTTTTGTCTTGGCATGATTATTAGCTATATGAACTTCTGATGATGAAAATAATTATCTGTGGAAAATGCCTATGTTAACTAATGTATGATACCTTTAGGAGTATTTATAATGTATCTTCAAGGTGTTTCCAGGGTTTCTTGCCCCAGATGATGTTGTTTTGAGGTATGCACTAGTGAGATCTCACCTGGAGTACTGTGTCCAGGTGTGGAGTCCTCAGTGCAGGAGAGACACAGACCTATTGGAGCACATCCAGAGGAGGGCCACAGAAATGATCCAAGGGATGGAACACCTCTCCTACAAGGACAAGCTGAGAGCTGAGGCAGTTGAGCCTGGAAAAGAGAAAGCTCCAGGAAGATCTGATAGCAGCCTTCAAGTATCTAAAGGGGAGCTACAAGAAAAAAGGGGACAGACTCTTTAGCAGGGTCTGTGGTGGAAGAACAAGGAGAAATGGCTTCAATCTCAAAGAGGAAAGAGGGTAGGTTTAGGTTAGATATAAGGAAAAAATCTTTTATAGTGAAGGTGATGAGGCACCGGAACAGTTTGCCCAGTGATGTGGTTGACACCCTGTCCCTGGAAACTTTAAAGGCGAGGCTGGATCAGGCCCTGGGCTATCTGATCTAGCTATGGATGTCCCCATTCCTTGCAGAGGAGTTGGGCTAGATGACTTTTAAGGGTCCCTTCTAAGAAATCGATGATTCTCTAATACTTCACAGCTGTGAGAAGCACTATACAGGAAGCTATAACAGATAAAGGTAGAAGGATT
>JAOWBP010001760.1:76865333-76879551 GCA_028571105.1 Tragopan temminckii | reverse complement strand
AATGCTAAATTTAAAAATCAATTATTTAATTTTTTAATGATAGTTTGAATGTCCAGAATCCATTGTTCAAGGAATTCTCTGACATCACCCAGTGCTTTATTATTTCAACTTCATTAGTTTATCAGCCTTCTCCTCTTCAGGATGAGCAGTCCCAGCTGTCGCAGCCTTTCTTTATATGATTGATACTACAGTCCCTTCATCGTCTTTATGACCCTCCATGGCTCCATGTCTCTCTTACACTGATGAGCCCACAGCTGGACTCCACACTCCAGGTGTGGCCTCACCAATACTTATCGGAGGGGAACGGTCACTTCTCTCAAGCAGATGGCAATATATTTTCCTAATGCAGCCACAAATACTGTTAATTCTCTTAGCAACAAGAAAGTTACATGATGCCGTCTCATATTCAGCTTGGTGTCCACCAGGGTCCTCAGGTCCATTTTGCAGAGCTACTTTCCAGCTGGGAGCCCCCATCATGTCCTGGTGCCTGGATTTGTTTCTCCGTAAGTGCAGGACTTTGCACTTCCCCTTGTTGAACTTCATGAGATTTTCAACAGCCCACCTCTCCTACCTGTTGAGGTCCTCCTGAATGGCAGCACAGCCCTCTGGTGAGTTAGCCACCCCTCCCTGCTCTGTGTCATTTGCAAACTTGCTGAGGGTGTTCTCTGTCCAACCATCCAGATCGTTGGTGATGTTGAATAGAATCATCTGTGGTACAGTTATGTTTGTTCATGCTCAGTTTAAAGAGTCACAGCATTCTCTGACTTCTTGGCCTGTGGGTAAATGAGTGGTCCAAACTGCAAGTGTCAAGGTTCTGGGACACTGAGGAAATAATTACATCAGATGATTAATTTACTTGATAGTGTTCAAAAATAAGGCTCTTAAAATGAAAGAACTGCCTTAAAATTTTGTATCTTTCAGGTACAAAAGTTATGTAAAAAATATCTGAAACAAGTGATGGGCTTTAAGCTTGATATCATTCATGAGAATTAAGAAACTGAAAATGAGATGTATGAAAAAGAATAAGCTGAACAGTTAGCAGCCTACAGTAACCTAAAGAGATATCCCAAAGATAAGATTTTTTTATTAAATATCACCCCTGCATAGATTTATATTCCGTTTGCAGTGGAGTTCAGATACCATTCCTTGTTCCAATGACTGACAGTGAGCACGCACTTCAATCACTCTTTTAAAACCACGACTTCTGTGAATTCACCTTTTCCTTCATACATAACTGTGAAGTCGTGCTACTGCTAATTTTCAGCTCCTTGCTAATGCTTAATTTAAAACTCTACTGAGACTTTATTTTTTCAGTGCTTTTCTAGTAATTTGATTACTTGTAAAGTGGCAGAGGAATACTTGACAGGCTGAAAACTAGGTGTTGTCTAACATTAAATGCTCATGGAATGAATACAGAAAAAAATCATGGCAAAATCCTATAATGACTTCATAATGGCTTTATACCAAAGTTAGGCTGTGCTAGCAGCTGGTTGTAAGCAGCTGACTGTAAGCAGTGATGCTGCCATGCAGCTGATTCCAAGAGATTGTGATGATTAAGTTCTGTATTAGAGTGTCACAATAATCAATGTCAGCCTCCCTGCCTGCAAACCTTTGTGCATTGTTTGAAAAGACCCTGTATGCTCTCAGCTTTTGCCAACTAGCAATAACTGGCAATTACTCAAGCTGCTTGAATGAAGACCCTGGTTCTACTTCAGCTATCTCTGTTTGTATGTAGTGCATGAAATGGAGGGTGATCCATTCTCATCACTGTTACAAGGAAAAATATAAAAGGAAAATTTCATTCCAATGAAGAGAGAATTTGTACTATCCCAGAATTCCAGAATCACTTATTAATTGCTAATGATTAAGAGATGCCTGATATATGAACTGCCAGCAAAATTCAAGTGAACTTTTTTTTCAAACAGCTACAAATCCTGCAGGTTCCTGTGCTCTGCTGACACTTCTCCAGTGCAAGCTTCTCTACACAGCCACCTTGGTTGCTTGTTCTTTTTCCCCCTCTTTGCATCGCATCCTTCTCATCTTAATCCTCCTATTACCGTTAGCTTTTATCCCAGTCTGCTCACATCACTCCCACTTTGGCTCCACGTTGGGTTTAGCTGGAGAATCAAGCATGTCAACAAGCCCCAGCAGAGCAATTTTGAGTCTAACATAAGCAGACATTTCCTGTAAACCTGACACCTGGATTATTTCCATGTTACAAGAATGACAAATGGCTTGCTAAATAATAGACTTCATAAATACATTATCATTTCAATGAAATGTTTCATAGCATTTTTGAAAAGGCAATAAGAAGTGAACTGTAGCACAATTCTCTACTGAGCTTTGCAGCCAGACCTAGTCCTAGGTTCATGTATGATGCTGAAAAACAATTTGGGACATGATATCATTGCCAGATGTTGTTTGTATAACGATGTATTTCTTGTGGTTAGTGGGCTGAAGAGCTGATCGAACCATTATACCTCTTTGCGTAAGAGCTGCAATACATCTGTTAGAAATTGTGCTAGGACCTTTGGGGTTTTCAAATGCTGCAATGCAATTTTGCAGATGTAGCTAATTATAAACTGGTAGATTATGAAAATTTAGATTTTGAGGGTCAGGAAGAGAATATTCCGTATTTTATTTTCTTAGGATTTCTAGCTGATTTTTCAGAGGGTAGACTTGAAAACAAATCATTTAATTCAGTTGCTAATTCTTAGAAAAGAATTAAACTACTTGTCTTACACTGATCCCTTTACACCACTTTTGTCACATAAATGTCACAGTATTTCAGAGTTGAACTGATTGTGGTAAAGAGTTGGTCTTATGCAATGGAAACACACAGGAACAATGCACAAATTTTAGTAGTGATGCATAAAAATTTGTTACAAAATTGTATTTTAATCATTACATTTTGGGTTCTAATATGCAAATACAAAAGAAAACTTCAGCTGGACTTCATACATATTCCCTTGAAAATAGATGCAGATTGTTTTCTCTGAGACTTCACAGTTCCAAAGAAATGCGAAAAAATAATTTTAGTGGAAGGCTAAGGACTGCATCTTAATTCTCTGGAAATCCCTGTGTATATATTTTGGAGCTGAAATATAGTGTGTAAAGTGCTGCTATTCAGAATTGTAAAGCCCACAAGAACAACTGGTCAGATGGTTGTCTCTTTTGGAATATTATCTACCCAAACACATAACTTTCAAGGTGTTTGATGAGGCAAATGTTTTTTACATTTGCTGATGAAATGTGTCTAACTTGGACAAAACCTTTTGCCTTTGACCTGTGCTTTTTTGTTGTTTTGGTTTTTTGCACCTCTTCCTAATTCCCAAGAGTATTTCAGAAACATCTTACCTCATTCACCTAACAGTGATGACATTTCAGGTCAGCTCATGAAATAAGTTCAAGGCAATACCATTTATATCTTAATGTGGGAAAGATCTGGTCAGCGTTTGTAGGCCTAAGAATAAATATTTATCCTTGACCACCTGGGAAATCCTAAAGTCACCTTGAAAAAAGTGATAAACGTGTGTTTTTAGTTTTCAGTAACAGAAGAGAAAGCAAAGAGTGGTAATTTGCTCTAACAGCTCTTCTAATCTGATTGTTAATCTCTTATTCTGGGGATTCTTGGCTTTTGAAAGCTTGTTAATGCAAAAGGAAAAGTTTGATTAGCCTGCAGGCTCAACTCTTGCAGTCTCATATTCAATGGAATGGGATAATTTTCTTGAACAATAAAGAAGTTATTGGCGTGCATGTCTCCACTTCTCTGAAATTGTGTTCTTGGGAATGAAAGTCCGATGAAATTCCTGTTCTTTAATCGTGAAGATTTACTCCAAGACAGAGGAATAAAAGGAAAGAAACAAAGAAATTAGGCATGTCTTTAATACATGCTATAGCATGGGCAGCATAGAGAGACACAAAAATGGTTCTATAAAAGCTTGAACTGAATAACTGTGTTCTGTAACAACTTCTGCATTTAGGGAGACTCATTGTGCACAGTCACTACTAAATGACAACTGCAGTTGAGAATCTCCATCTTGAGAGAACTTTGGCATTCTGCTCATGGAGGCCACCACTGACTCTCAGAGGCCCTATGGCTCCATCTGAGCAGAGCAGCTGTGAACCACCTGCAGCTCCAGTTCTCCCAGAGTAGGCAAAGTCCACTCTGCTCACAGGCTCAGGGGTGCTGGATGCATGTTTCCAGATGCAAGTCTTTCAAAAGAAAAAGGGGAATGTAAACTATTTGGCTGCATTCAGTTATATAGAGGGGAAGCAAAGAAGGACTTCAGCAAATGATATGGCTGACATTCTTGTCCTCCTGTTAGGACTAGGGGGAATGGTTTTAAACTAAGGGGAGGTTTAGGTTAGATATTAGGAGGAAGTTTTTCACTCAGAGAGTGGTGGCACACTGCAACAGGTTGCCCAGAGAGGTTGTGGATGCCCCATCCATAGAGGCATTCAAGGCCAGGCTGGATGTGGTTCTGGGCAGTCTGGTCTAGTTCTATGAATTCTTTGTATATGTTAAATAGTTTGCCTCTTTTTGCTGGACATCATCTGAGTGGATAAAATCCATTCTCTGGGTTGTCATTGGTAAAATTTACAGGAATATTTTCCTCTCAGCCTCAAGTGTACATTTCAAGTGTATTTTTTTCCCCTGTAAAACAATTTAAGAACTTCAGTAGTCTCCTGAATTTCCTCTAACTTCTGTTAAAGCTGTCCAGTTTGCACTGAAATGCTTACGAGGTTGAGGTTTTGCTTTCTTCAGTTTCTCTACTGCAGAGTAGGTCTGAAAAATGCATTCCCAGATCGTTAATGTACCCCCAAAACAGAACACTGAGCAAGCTACTGTGTGTTAATTTTAAGTCTTGCAAGTCTCCTGACATTTTTATTTCCTTGAGAGAAAGCAGAAATTATATGTTTAACTGTTTGTTTTACAGTTGAAAAAAAAAAAATCAGGAATATTTTCTCTCTTATAAACTAGGCCAGTTTGTGGACACCAGGGAGTCCTTAAAAGCCAACTTTTCTCAATATTTTACTTTCTTCCAGGTGGCTGAGGAAAATAATGTGTCTGTTCCAAATCTCAGCAGACCCATACATTACAGATGTCACCAGAGTCCTAAAACAAACACATAGTATAAAACTGGAAGTGTTTCAAGAGTTCCCACAATTATGAATTCACCTGATATTCACTTGGGAAATGTAACAACTTGGAACAAATGATCTCTGAACTAGCTAGTTGTAGATGGATTTTCTGTATGTGTGTGTATACGTGTAGAGGTAAGAAGGCAACAGGGTGGACAGACAGGTTACACAATGTCCTGTCCTGAGCCAAGAAGGGACAGAGGTAGTTTCTGGCAGCCCCAGATCTATGACTGCAAATGAGGTAATGACTTACCAGTCCCAGGTTTTACTCTTTTCTGGTGATTTGAGTTGTAGTACCCATTGATTTAACTTGTCAGCAAAAGACACATGAGGAGAGAGTAAGCTCTCAATAAGTCAAAGCAGATCCCTTCTGCCAGAATTAAGTCCCTTGCTTATGTTATTGAATCTATTTATACGTTATTTCATCAGGAAAATTCCCTTGTGACACGCTTCATATTTCCAAGGAGGTCCTGGGAGACCACTGTGATCTCATGAGGATATTTTAGCTTTTTTTCCTACCTGGATCATAGCAAACATCATTTGTGTTTTCTTTGGCAGGGAATTTTATAAAAAAAAAAAAAAAAAAAAGAATTTTCAACAATATTTTATTACCATTTAAACAGCAAAACATATTCCCCTTAGAAATGCTAGGCTATTTTATAATGGTAACAACATTTTTGTCTATTTCTTTTTTTTTTTTTAACTGTTCACCCTTATAAATGTCAGTGTTCAGGCATTTTTATCTCTTTCAAAGTGTCTATGCTTTTAATTGCCTTGTTATTTTCATACATAGTACTGTAAACTGATCGTATCAAGCAATTATTTTGCACTTGTCTAGTATTTAAAAATCGCATCTCTTGTCAAAGATCCAGAATGATATCATTGATTGTTAGTATAATTTGAAAGTTGTTCTTAAAAAAACTGAGTAATGCCCTTCTGAGCACGAGGAAAATTATCTACAAAAGATAGGACCTGAGGGAAATGACAACATGCATGAGAAAACAGAGAGAACAGAAAAGAAATAAAGAGAAACAAAAGTTTTACTGTATAGTAGTGCTTAAGTTATTGATACAGGCAAGGCATTTTTATTCTTTTTAAAGGTGACCCTAAATTATTTTAAGTCCCATAGCTTGAACTGATGCCAGCTCGTTCCTTTTTATACTGTTTTTATTTTATAACTTGCATCTGTTTCCAATTTTTTTTTATTATTATTATTTTTAACTGTAAATGTATTTCTATTCTTCATTAGTTCCTCTCCTATCTTTCACCAGGAAGTGTGTGGCAGGGGAGGACAATGGTTTTCATTCTACTTTGGACAGCTTCCTTAAGGCTCTGCCTCAGTACACAGAGGAGTGAAAAGCAGCCCTTCACTCAAGTACCTAAACCGAGAACCTATCCTTGGTTGTTCTGTATTTTTGCAGACATCATACCATTTAATAGTGAGATCATTTATACCAGAGACCTTGCTCTTTCTCTTACTCTGTTGTGATCCCCCAATTATTTGTTGGAAGTGATAAAGTGTAGCTCAAGAAAGAGTAAAAACTTGTGAGCCCAGCATTTTTTTATTTTTCAATTAATTATGTGGTCATGTGAGTAAAATGGCACTATTCATTTCCTTATGATTCTGTAGACCTACTGACTTCTACTGATTTTGTAAGGTACACTGACAAACCTCATGCCATTAGGGATGACCCAGAGCAACCTGCTAAGAGGAGAGCTCTGGTAAAGAGGAAAGGAGATGGAAGGGTGACAAGAGTGTATACATCCTTGCTTTGAAGTTTTGTCAAAAAGGGGATCTTCCATTCATTTTTTTCCTACAACTGTTAACAGCCTTATTTCATGGCCACGATCTTTCTGAAACTTAAATCCTCCTTTCTGAAAGAAAAATGGCGTTGGCAAATACATAAATGCAGTAAAATTAAGCATGGTGGGCTGACAAGAATCTTGTGAAGTTAAGCAAGGAGAAGTGCAAACTCTACCACTTGGAGAGGAACAACCCCAGGCACCAGGACATGAGGACATCCAGCTGAAAAGCAGTTCTGCCAAAAAAACGACCTGGGGCCATTGTAGACACCAATGTGAATGTGAGTCAGTGATGTGTCCTTGGTACTAAGGAAAACATTATTCATTCCTGAATTAGGCTAAGAGGTATTGCCAATAGGTCAGGAGAGATGATCCTCTTCTTAACACTGAATGAGGCTGTGCCTGGAGTGGATAGTCCAACTCTAGACCCTCCAGTAAAAGAGACTTAGTGGAAAGAATCCAGTGGAAGGCTATCAAGATGGTCAAGGGTCTAGAGCATCTCTCCTTAGGGGTGTTTGATACAGCAGGGACTGTTTAGCCTGGAGGAGGCGCAGGGAGGATCTTGTCAGAGTCTCTAAATACCTCAGGGGAGAGTGAAAAGAAGATGGAGCTAGGCTCTGTTCAGTGATGCCTAGTGATAGGGGAAGAGGTGATGGATATAAACTGGAACACAAGATGTTCTCTCTGAGCACCAGGAAACATTTCTGTGCTGTGCAGGTGACAGAGCACTAGCACAGGCTGCCCAGAGGCTGCGGACTCTGTTCCTTGGAAAGTTTCAAAAGCCATCTGACTATGGTCCTGGGCACCCTATCCTTGCTGGAGCAGAGTTTGGCCAGAAGGACCCAGAGGTTCCTGCCAAGCTCAAGCATTCTGATACTGTGATTTTGTGATTCTATGGGGAATCTAGGTTACCTGCACTAAAAGATAAGAGTGACAGTAATAAAAATAACTAAAAAATTCTGTCTTGTGATATGTAGGATAGGGTGTGTGCACATATTCCTAAGAGATGAAAAAAATTCTGTGTTTGAAGAGCAAATTGGTACATGATGTTCATATTCCCTAGAAGTAGAGTTCTTAACTGGAAGGATGTGACTCATGTCCTCTCCTTCATCTGAAAATTTTGTCTGAATGAAGTTTGAGGATTATGGGAATTTGTGAAAAGGATTTGTGTGTTATATAAGCCACTAACTTTAGCCACTACAATGCAGGCTATTAATGCATTATATACATTGGAACTGCTCTTTTAGCTGTGTTGCAGATATGGTTCATTGATAATCCATGTTTTGGATTGTCTACAAACTGCAAATGTATGCTTCTGCTTACAGATCAATCTTTGTATCACTTATGTAGTGGGCTCCATGTGTTCTAGATCTGTGTCCAGCTCATTCTGTTTGTACTGTGGAGCATGTGCGCACATATTCCTGCACAGGAAATGCCAGTTAAAAGCTGCCTAGACTACAGTTTACATTACTTGATGCAGGAGGAAGTGAATTAGCAACCCTTCTGGTCTTAGAAGCTTTGGTAGTTGAGTTACTGTTACAGATATTTTGGAAGTGGTTCAAGGAAAGAAGAATATATTTAATTTAACAAAATTAATGTGTTGGGTTTTTTTCTTCCTTTTCAAGCAATGAGAGAGAGAGATTTCAGGGAACAATGGTTGCTGAGAACGAGGTGAAGAATTTATAAGTGTGCATTTAGAAAAAAATTTTTCTAGGCTTACATGAAGAATTTCTCTCAGTGTCAGTCTAGGATGCTGCAGGAGAGAGCTCTGACTATTAGAGTAAGATGCAAGATACAATTTTTAAGCAATTACCTATTGTGCAAGAAAGAATATTTTGCTACTTTGAGCATCATGGGTATGTTCAATTAGTTATTTGGACATTTATTAATATAAAGTATTTATCAGACTATGAATTGCAGGGATTTTCCTTCATAATTCTTTGTTTTATTAGTTGCTTTACGGTCTAAAATCATAATTGCCATGTTTTAGTTTCCTGAAAAACTGTTCATTATTGAAGTTATTATTTCATTGCTACATGCTAGTGATATTTTTGTAAGTTTTGGAATATAGCTATATGCTTTTAGAAATGTCATTCAACATATGCAGTTTTAAGTGTTTGGTACAGATACAGTGTTCAAATGTAAAACTATGTTATGAACTTCAATTACAATGCCAGGTGTTCATCTTCCCCAGTCAGTTCCTCCAATTCTCTGCTGAAAATACATGCTCCAGATCCTCTTCCTTTACTCTGTGTTCCTCTGGAACATTTCCTTCCTGCTCTCTTTGCTCTCTCTGCATCAGAAACAACTGATTCCCCAGCTTCAGTATATCAAGCTAATCTTTTATGCATTCAATTATGAGCGATTTACATTTTTCAGTTGTGAAAATTCACATGAGATATTGCTGCGACAAGAGAGTCAGCTTAGTGATCTCTGGTAGGAATGCTGAAGTTGTATTATAGGTAATGCTGCCTGGACTAAGGAATTCCCAGTCATGCCTGGTGGTGGCTTGGATACACCTCTGAAGATGATTGATGCTGGGTGCTGAGCAAAAGGAGGAGATGGTCAAGGGAGAGTGAGAATTTAGGAAGTGAAGGAACAATATCAGAGCCACCTACAGTGCTTAGGAAGTATTTGGAGAACTCCTACTATGTGGTAATTTTATTGTGATCATTGTATTACTTACAGCCATGGGACTTTGCTCAGAGGATATCCAATTAGGAACACTGAAAGAGGAGAGATTAGTCTGGGAAAACCTTGGCAGTAGCAGGAAAATATTAATTACAGGCTGAAAATTACCTCAGTACCTCAAGTTTAATCATAAAACCACAAAGCCTTGGGCCAGCTCTTTATTTTTCATCTCCTTTGTGACACTTGGATCTCTGTTTGCATACTTAAAGTTTTAATCACCCTGTATGTTATTGGTAGGAGGCTGCATGCCTTTTCCTTGCTGTAGTCAGGAAGGGTCTGTTTTTCTCATAACATTATTTTCCACTTGTCCTGAGAACAACTTATTGCTCCAGTGGTTACCATGGGGACCAGAAAGACTTTCAGCATATTCCTTCACAGAATTTCTGAAGGCTGCTCTATGAGCCTGCACAATTCCAAGTGCATGACACCATGTTGTATTTGTTTCTTTAAGATGTTATCTCTTTAGGAAAACCTTATTCTGATTTCTGAACAAGTTAACAAGAATTAACAAGTGGTTTTAACCATCTCATTAGTTCCTTTTTTTTTTTAATCCCATTTTTTTAATGAAACCTCAAAAAAAAAAAGAAAAAATCACTTCAAATCTTTTTAAAATCTCTTTATCCAAAAGGAAAGATTACCCTTAAGTTAACAGACATAGTTACTTTTGTCTTGCCCTCTTAGATCTATTGGACATACTGATACAAAGATCCCAGAAAGTAAACACAAGGGCCATTTCATTTGTGTTCTGGGAGTAACAGAGCAACAACCTTTCCTTGTTATTAGTCATTAAATCAAAGCTACAATGCAGGACTGTTGTATTTATGTCCAAACCTAAATTTCACTGAGTAAATGGCTTCAAATTCAATATTCAGAGATTAAATTAGGTAGTTAAAGTCTGATTAAACACTGAAAAAGAATACTTGGCCCATAGTTCACGTTTATTTCTGCCCTGGTTGACTGGAAATATTTTTTTTCAAAAGTTCCCTGATGGATTATGGTTCTGCTTATTTTTCAGTGCACCTATTCATTTACACGTCAAGTGATTGGGGATACTTCAGTGCTGGGGCTAAGATGCAAGGGTCTTTAAACTGTCCTCTGCTTGGCCTTCAAATTTTCTGGGATCTAAAATCACTCAGCAGGTCAGAGACTCTTACTCTATCTTTAAAACAGTGCCCTCTTTAAGTGGAAACTAGTTGTAGAATTGTTCTGTAGATGAACTAGTACCTCTGCTCCTAGCATTGGGATGAATATTGTAATAAATGTTATTCTTATTTTTTAGAAGTGAAGTTGAAAAATCTCCAGAAAGGTTCCAAAATTTGTCCCTTACTTTGACTTTCACATTCTTATGTGAATGTCTAGGTCTCAAACTAGACATTTGCTGAAGCTGACTTTCCCTGGGTAGTCTATGTAAAGCTGACCCTGTGTTATTTTCTGCTGTGAAGGCACTTCAATGTCATTTGTCAGACAGTCAGGCTCAGAGACAAATAAGGTTTCATTTCTGGGCATGGGTCAGGACACTGCAGTGGACCCAGCAGACATCTATTTACAGAAAACTTCTCTGTGAAAGGAGAACCTTCTTAGAAACAAAAGGCATGTGGCTGTCTACTGTGCACATTCAGGCTTCCCCATGTAACCTAACAAATGTTTTCTCTGTGCTGCAGAGCTATGCCATACCCATAGCCTTTCCTGTTTTTCTTCTCCATTACGACATATTTTGCCTCTGGATTGAAATATACAGCAGGCATTTGTGTGGAAAGCTTCACATCTTCAGTATTTGCTGGACACTCAGCAGGAACCAAGCTGTGTGCTTAATCTGATAAACCCTCACAGCCCTGACTCGGTGAGCTGTTTGCACTATGAGGTTACGTGAGAATTCATGCATACTTGGATGTGATGGGGCTTCTAAAAATATCGCACTCCAATGTACATGCACACTGACAGCAGAAATGCCAGACATTCCTCACTGCTCAAGGCTTTTCTTTGAATGTGTATGAGTACGAAAAAGAAACCAGTTCGAGGAATGCACCCACCACCCAGAAGGTAGTATTCTAAGAATTCTTTTAGTAGAATTTCTTTGCTAATTGCTCATAGATTCTTTGTTCCAAATAATATCCAGCTGTAGCCTGAAATACTATAGATCTTCTCCTGCCCTTGGCTATCCAGTCAACTTGACTAGTGGTGAAAAAAAAAAATCAAAGGAGTGTTGGAGGGAGAGCTGCCAATCAAAGAAAGTTTGCTATTGAAACAAAAGTGAATCTACCTTCCTCCCAGACTTTCCACGGACAAAAGTGTATTTTGTTTTCCTTTGGTACCCACAGTGGCATGGTCTTCATTAAAAAGTCAATGAGCCAAAGTTACAGCTGTACAGGACTGCCAGCCAAGTTTTTGCAGCCAAGTGGTCAAAGGCAGTCCATGAGAGTGTAGATGTCTCATAGTATGATGAGGTGAGGAATATATGATGAATAGCTACTTCTGTGCCTGTGGGTGAAGTGGGAAATGAGGAGACAACACAGAGGTTATCACAGAATGCAGGTAATACAAATAATCCTGGGAATTTGCTGTCAGTTATATGAGCTACACATCTAGTGCCTGAAAGACCCAATAGATTGAAATGAAGTTGTCACATCAAACTCATCGGTGGCCAAGAAGGGTGGGGAAACATTTAAATTCTCAGCTTCAGCATCAGTCATGCTTATTGCTTCCAGTAAAGGTCCCAAAGCTGGAGGAATCTGTTTCCTATTTAAGATGCAACCATATTGTCAAAAAACAACAATTCTCAGGAGAGTTCATGAGATTTCTGCCAAAACTCATGTAACTGCTAAAAAAGATGTAGGCATGGTTCTGTCACCAACCCGAACTGTAGTTTCTTCTGGTAGTCTTAAGCCTTCGAGCTTCAGCCAAGACCAAAATCCTTGCCCCTCAGCCCATCTTTACTAGCAAATATATTAAGTATTTTACTGTTGCTGGAATTAACTGTATGTGAATCCAATACTGTGGACAAGCAATTGCATTTATTAATTTTTTTTATTATTTTATCTTTAGAACTTACAAGTGCAGTATGGAGTAAACTATTTTTAAATACTAAAATCCTTAAAATCAGCCAGCTGTGTGTTAAATTGAGAGCATGTAACTTTTATGTTTTTTGAAATTTTCCAGACATCCAGGCCACAAAAGCTCTAGTGGGCCTTACTGACACTGTCCAGCCTCTCCATGGGCTTCTCCTGATCCCTGTACGTGGGGCCAGGACACTGTCTTTAGCTTAACCTGGGACCTTGCCCTAACTGTTTTACAACTATGTCTGTTTGCAACCATTTCTCTGGCACTATCTCCTTTTCCTTATTGGCAGAATACCCTGGATAGATCCTAAAACTGCATCTGGTGCTACTGATGGACCTTGCAACCAGCCCACAGCTCAGCCTTTTTGCTCAGCCCCTGTGGGGCTGGACTCTGTTGGTGAGGGTCATCTTCAACTAAGTTGACCTTAGACAGCAGCTGGCCCCTGACATCGGGTTTTCATCAGCAGATTAGTTTGTTTATTTTTATAAAGAAGCACATTTTATGTATAGCACCTTGGAAATTTTAGCTGGTGATTACATTCTGATTCTACCTTTAAAGAAACAGAGAGATATTCAGGCTCTGTTTCTGAGTCATCCAGCTCTTAAATGTGGTGTAAACAACCTTCATACAAATTGAAGTGAGTACTCACTATAGGGAAAACACATGACTAGGTTGGACATCCCTTAGTATGTGGCAGTAACTCTACATTTTCAGAGAGTCTTCTGCCAAATATTTTGCTCTTGAAGGTGAGCTAAGCAGTTCATAGAATCATAGAACGGCTTGGGTGGAAGGGATCTCAAATATCATCTGGTTCCCATCACCCTTGCTGCAGGAAGGGTAATGTGAACTGTTTGTATAGAACCCGTTCCTGGTGCTCTCAGAAGAGAGAACAAATCACATTGACCAAAAGTCTTTAATAGGAATCAGCACTGGAAATATACTCATTCAGTTCTCTGTTCTTCCTTACTCTTAGAGACAGAAAAAGTTAAGACATGCCTATTAGCATCAATTCCCACTCATTGCTTGTAAGAGTCCAATGAAACTGCTGCATTGTCTGCCTGCTTTGAAGTATTTTGTGCTACTACTGGTATAAACTACTTGTATTGGTAAGACATATTAGAAAATTAATATGAATTATTTTTTATCTGTTGATGTGCATGTTAATATCCCTATTCTGAGTCAAAATTTAATCTTTAGGGCAAAATATAACTATAGAATCATAGAATCACTCAGGTTGGAAAAGACCTTAAAGATCATCGAGTCCAACCACGACCTAACCCTACTACCCTAACTCTGACAACTCTCTGCTAAATCATAGCCCTGAGCACCACATCCAAATGGTTTTTAAACACATCCAGGGATGGTGACTCAACCACTTCCCTGGGGAGCCTATTCCAGTGCTTAACAATGCTTTCTGTAAAGTTTTTCCTAATTAATATCCAACATAAACTTACCCTGGCACAACTTGAGGCCATTTCCCCTCGTCCTGTCACCAGTGAGAAGAGACCAACCCCGCTCTCGC
>JAOWBP010001760.1:76817466-76865233 GCA_028571105.1 Tragopan temminckii | reverse complement strand
ATCTTGCCTTGTCATTGCCAGAGAAATACGAGAAGCATGTAGGAAGGTTATTTTATTGAGTAGGTAAGAAGGTATTGGGACTTGTGGATAATAAAAATGCAGAGAATTAACGATGTTAAAAATAATAAAAAAAGAATCCCTGCTTGCGGCATAAGATGGAATGGTGGATGTAATTTTTTATTTTTTATTTTTTATCCGAAAGCAAAGCTGCTTTGGAAGAGGGCACACTGCTGTTATTGTCTAGCTGCAAGCAGCTTGTGTGTGAACAGTGCCTGGGGAGGGTTAAACACTGACCCCACTCCACCAACCCTTCCTCAGGGCTGGGTCTTGCTGAGAGCTTGCTGCTGTTCACTGTGGAATTGGATGAAATGCTTTCGAGATGTCTGTTTAAGTTAGTGGAAGCTGGCCATTATTTTCAAAAATAGTCTGTAGACTGATAGGCAGAAGCTTATTACTTATTTTGTGCTTCCTATTGCAAACAGGATCAGAATCTGTTCTCATGATGATCTGTGGCTGCAGGCATGCTTGACACTCCGATGCGCCTGATCACATCTGTGCAGTCTATTGATTTTTTTTTCTTTCTTTCTTTTTTTTCTTTCTCCCGTGGTCTCCATTCATTGCTGCCTGGCCTCGCTCACGCTCTGTCTGTACTCTGGGGAGCTGGGCAGCTGCCAGCCACGCGCCTGGCGTCTGTGCCCCATGCATCCTCCGGTGCTCGCAGATCCAGCACTTGCAGCCACCTCTGCTGGGGCTTGCAGGCCCTGCAGGAGCTCCCTATAATTTGTGCCATGGGATTGATTTTATTTAATTTTTTTCAGCAGATTTGGCGGTCTGAGATTTTCTCTGTTTTGAAATGATGAGCTTTTTTCATTCTTCAGCCCGTGGTGATGTTCCTAAGTTTGTCAGAGGTAGCAGGAAATGTTGAGAGGATACATATGGATATAATTGGGATCCAAAGTCTATAAAATACTTTCACAGTTTTCGCAATTCCTTCAGTTCCCTTTTGTTCTCTCCTCCCCAAAGCAGTGGGGTACCTACACAGCACAGTCAGGGCTGGCACGAGCCTGCCGAGCCTGCCCTTAGCCCTTATGAATAGCCCATTGTTACACCAGTTGCAAATTAATCATCTGGTTAATTGCCCTGTTTCGTTAAACTCCTTCAGAGTTACAGGGTTAGCAGCTGTTTAGTATTCGTTGCTGCATAGTTAATATCTTACATGAGCATCAGCAGTGCATCAAACAGCACAGCTGTGTTAGTTAACTGTAGACCAGTTGCTGGGAAGCCCTTTGTCTAGGAATGATTCAGTCAAAATAATTTTTTTTCTTACAATTTTTTTTTGCTTTTTGAGATTGGGAGATACCTAATAACTTTAAATGGCAGGATTCATGGACAAGCGCAGGTTATTTCTTGGCATCTTTTGAAATTTTCACTTATTCTGATGAAAATGAAAACAGTTACATGCTAAAAATGTTACTCTACAGGAAAGTAAATGTTTTCAAAACAACATGTAACACTGTAAATTTGATAATTTTCTTTCTTACTCGTGTACTCATTCAAGGATGCACACTTATGAAAACTGGACTTGGCAAAGAAGTAATTCTTAAAGTAGTGTCTCCAAAAATCTCCAAAGTAAATGTCTGAACAGTTCTTTTGCACGCATATCTGCATACAATGTATAGCAGTCTGTAGATCCTCCTTGTTTGTCGCATCCCGTATTTCTCAGAATCAAATACAGGATCCAGATTTCAGAAGAAATTTAATCTGCTACATCATGACCGTCGTTTAGATGTGTAAACCAAGTATAAGCAGTAAAAAATGTTTTATAATACTTAGTTTCATTAAGGACACTGTTTCAGCATTTCTCTTTTTGTTTAACATATTTTCAGGTATCTGCACTTTAATCAAATAGAAACATTGGATCCTGAGTCCTTTACCCATCTTCCAAAACTTGAAAGGCTGTAAGTTTGTTTAACTTGGGGTAAGATATGGAAGAGTCAGCTTGCTTCTCTGTTTGAATTTTTTTTTTTTTTTTTTTAATTTTAATTGTTATGTAGCTTTTGCCAAGAACACCTTGTGCAGGCTGACCTTAGGAACATTGCTTGTGTTATATTTTTCTGTTGCAAAACTATTTGTCAAGTAGTTGTGATTGATATTTGGCCTAAATAAATGTTGTGAATGGGGAAGATTTATATTTTGAACCCCCTTCTTTTTTTGGTTGATTTATTATGTTGCTTCTTTTTTTTCCTATATGGACACACCAAATATACCTTAGAAGCTATCCAAAAATTAGTAGCCAATGAATTAATGAAAAAGATTATTAAAAAAAAAAAAGATTGCTTTCTCTTAAACTACTTTCAGAATAATGTAAACAAAATGCATACATGTCAAAATCTGAAATATTACATGTATATTTCTGTGCTTTTTAACAGATTTTTACATAACAACAGAATAGCTCATTTGATTCCTGGAACATTTAATCACTTAGAATCTATGAAGAGACTGTAAGTAAATTAAACTGTTACAGTGTATCTCATTTTGCAATGTCTGTCTTCCTTGATGAGTCTTTTCATTCAATATTATAAATACTGAATTATTTTTTCTGACTGTGCTCCAGTTGCTAACTTACACAGAGTGAGACAATTGTTTCATATCCTACCATCTTTAATGACTGAGTAAATCTTTTTGTTTGTTTCCTGTCTTCAAGTTATTTGTAGTCATGTGATCATGTTCACCATCAGCCCTTTGTCATCTAGACTAAATAATATACACAGCTCTTTTTTCTTTTTCTTCCTTGTCTGTGTCTTACTAGGTGATCCTTGCATGTTATCCCTGACTATTAGATTATTTGAAGTGCTTTGTTTAATTGTTTTTCTTATCTGATTATAAATAATGTCTGTTGAAAGATGCTCAGAGATGCAAGAATGTAATCATCACTTTCAAAACCCAGTTCCTCTTGAAATGCCGTTCACATGGAAAATTAGAGGCCTGTTAGTCCCTCAGGAGCACTTCAGATTTTGGCTTAATCTTGACAGAGTGCTGCACTGAGACTATTTTTAGGATCACCTAAGGCAGCCATTTTGAAAAAGATATAGCCTCTTGCTGGGAGGACCACTGAGGAATGGGCTGTGCCACACAAACTCGTCTGCCATAAGGGAAATAATAAGATGATGTTACTGCAGCGCTGCTGCGTTAGGGCCTTTGAGCCAGATCTGAAACCACACTTTTAACTGCAGAGGGGAGGTGGAATAAAGTAAATTTTGGTGATGTATCCTTCCTGGAGTAGTTGCTTCACTTGTGCAGTGCCTGAGGTCAAGTAGAGCAAACAAAAAAGGGGTGTTTCTTCATATAAAGTAAAGGGGTCTTTTGATAGTGGGCAGTACTGGGATGGAGCACTGAGCCGGATTGACCTGCTCTCTTCTGAGCTGATACAGCTTATCTCTAATGCATTTGTAAGGCAGCTTGTAGAATGGTTTTCTTTGTTTTTGTCTGTTTATCACAGAGCAGCAAGGAATACAGAGTATCTGGGCATTTGAACTACAGGTTAAAAAAAAAAAAGAGAGAGAGAAAATGTCTCCCAAAGGCACACCAAACTAAAGTTATTTTGCCATGCAACTTTTTTTCTGATTAATATATAGAAACATTTAATGCTACAGATTTCTGTACTTCATGCTTCTTTTTTCTACAGGGCTCTACCCTAGAAAGTGCAGTGTTCCACATAGTAACTGGAAAGTCAGCCAAATTTATGGGTTCTCGTTGTAGGCAGGTGTGTTAGGAGGTTACTGACCCACTAAACTCAGTGAAAGCTTAGCCCTTAAATAAAACTGTGGGTCTTTGTGTCAGTTGCCTGATCAGCAAAATGGGAAGTTGTAAAACTGTCAAGTTAACTGTGAGGTTACTGCAGTAACAAGTATTAAACAAAAAAAATGTGGGGAGAATTGTGTATGTTCCTTATGTAAGCAAAGTTTGCATAACTTCTAAATAAATTCAGATTTTTTTCATTGATTGTTGGGGTTAGAAGAGAGATGTTGTATACATGCTTGTTAGGTTGAACACAGGCCTACCCGCGTGGTAAAAATAATACATGTTGTTGTAATAAAGACTGCCAGAATGCATATACGCTAAGTGACAACCATCTGTATCTGAGACTGCCCTTTGTAAATAGTTTGAGCTTGCTAACAAGAATTGTGGCTGCTTGTTCCATGCAGGCGTTTAGATTCAAATGCCCTTCACTGTGACTGTGAAATCCTTTGGCTGGCAGAGCTGCTGAAGACATACGTGGAGTCAGGCAATGCTCAGGCAGCCGCTACCTGTGAATACCCACGCAGGATCCAGGGGCGGTCAGTGGCCACGATAACACCAGAAGAACTGAACTGTGGTGGGTTTGCTGCTTCGTGCTGACTTCTTCAGTGTATTGAACATACCCAGACTGTGTTTTGTTGGTTAGAATTTGCTCTTCTGTTCCCTTCAGTAATACTGACCGCTTTGAGTTAACAGTGCCAGTTTCCAGAAATCCCTCTGTGTTCCTTCAGTGTTTTTTGTCTGCTTCTGGCAGTATTGGTCATTTTTACTCTGAGACTACATTTACTGAAACAAGTATATTCACATTTGAAATTTGGTATTGAGAAATTTAATGTGATTATTCAGAAAGAAATTATTTTTCATTTTATGTTTCAGATTTGATTGTCAGCCTGGGTCTTTTAATGTTGTTGGTGTCATATGTTTCCTTTTTCACGGGGGAGAGTAAATAAAGAGAACAAACGTAGTTGTCCCTGATTTCTAAGAATTCGTTGTTAAAACGTCTGTTAACTGTGTTGTTGTGTTAGGTTAGGGTTTTCTTTTACTCTTCTGTATGTATAGGTTGTGCACAGGCAGTGAAACCCTCTGTCACTACAGGATTACTGCACACCCAGGGCTTATCTCGCTTTCTGAAACTGAAATGAAGGTTTCTTGCCAGGTGATGAGCATTTGCCTGTGAAGATATAAAGTAACTAAATTGCTCTTTTGTTTGTATGTTGGGTATGATTCTGATGGGAAGAATTATGACCATAAGTGTCTGCAAGGTTCTTGAATAATACAGCAAAAGGGGATTTAATGTGAGAATAATTCATATGGCATCGTCCCAGCTCCCTGCACATCTAAGGAGCCAGAACAGGGAAACTGCAGGAAACAAGCTGGACAAATTATTCTGTAGGAGGTAGACTTAGGTGCTGATACTTATCTAAAGGAAGTTATTTTAAATGGCACTTGTGCTTGCTGCTTTAAAGTTTGTTCTTCATAAGCAAATTGAGCCTTTGTTCAAATAAATAGAACAGCTACTTTAGAACCTGACACAAATTTGCACAATCCATTTCCAGTCTGATTAAAGTTCCTAGGAAACAACAGAGGTCAGAAAGGCAGCAGTCACTTTTAGATAGGTAAAAATAAGTTTAATCCTGATTAAGCTCATAAATGTTTAACCTTTAAATATTTGTGAAAAATATTTTTCAATAAGGTGCATGAAAAAGAGTTTATTTACCATTCTTTATTAGTTTTGAAACAAGTAAGAGATCCTTATACATTTCATTTTTAATACAGAGAGGCCAAGAATTACATCAGAGCCTCAGGATGTGGATGTTACCTCAGGGAATACAGTGTACTTCACTTGCAGAGCTGAAGGCAATCCTAAACCAGAAATTATTTGGCTTCGAAACAAGTAAGTTCAAAAAAGGAAAAGAGAAAACTTGATGTAAGTATGTTTGTGTGTGTACATTGCTGGGTGCATGACCAAACACATTGCTTGTAACATTTGGAATAGTAACAGCAGAAACATATTCCAATAAAAAGTAGTATATGGAGCAATAATGGCCTGGATCTGTTTTATTGGTAATTCTAAACTCGTAAGAGCTGATCATTTTAGAAAGTGATTATAATAAGTAAACTTTTCAACTGTAGTTATACATACAAAGTTGCTCTCAACTGTAAAACTTTAAATCGCTTGAATGTAAGTACCAGACAATCCAACAGGATCACATTGCACGTGCAGTTGAATAGCTTAGCTGGTGTTTGAACGTGCAGCTTAGATCTGTTTACATCATGTTTTGAGGCTGAACGATAGTTGCTTTTACACAGAGATTCAGCTAGACAAGAGTTGGGTTTCAGAAGAGATGGTCTTTGAACACCAGCTCCAAAGCAGGAAGATTTCCTCTGAGGTGTAGCTTCATCCCAGAAGAAGGTAGATGGTATATCAGTTGCCCCAGGCCAATACATGGAGGGTGGGCACATGCATATATCACAGGATTGTAGGGTAATTCTTGTGGAAGGGAACCTCCACAGGTCTCTAGTGCAGCCTTCTGCTCCAGGCAAGGTCAGCTGTGGGAACATCTCAGGTTGCTCAGGGCTTTATCTAATTGGATCTTAAAATCCTCCAAGGGTGGAGGTAGCAGAAACTCTCTGGGCAACCTGCTTGAATGTTTCTTCTTGCAGCTTGAGAGCTTAGGGTCTATAAAAGCATGAGTGTCTCCTGGGGGCCCATGGGCTGGCCTATCTGCTCAAGCTCTACCCAGGTGCTGCCTTGTTTTATCAGAGCCAGGCACAGCAGTGCAGAACCAGCCACATGGCAGCATTTCATGTGCCCTAAACCTATGTGAATTTACAGTGGACAGATGATCTGTGAGTTTAGCGCTTTCTTAATCAGACTTTGGCTTATTAACTCCCTTAAACAAATGCAGAACTTGATCTGGAAAACAGATTCCTTCACAGTTCATCTTAGTAAGTGAACCATTTTAATTTGTTAGTTTCTGATAAAATGGAACGAGGTGGAGTCGTAGTTCTGCAACTTTCTGCTGGTTTCAGTGAGAACTCCAGATGAAACAAGGGTACAGCGTTTATGGAGTATGTAAAGAGCAGAGCCTTAAACTTGGATGGTATAATTATTTCATTAAAATTTTCTTTGGCTCATGAACTTATTATAATAAACAAAGAAAACATGTATTTGGAATACACATATGAAAGAGTTTTAAGAAGAAATTTGAGCTTGGGGTGTGGGATTATTGACTCTGGCTTGTTTCCTGGCTGCATGAATGAGAGCAAAGCTTTCTGCAAGGTAGTTGAATATGGCAGGATTACAGTCAAAAGGCATTAACCTGTTGAGCAGTTGTTGAATGTTGTATAGCTCAGCAATTGGTCTTGGTTTTGTACACAAGGAATGAGCTTTTCATCCCTCCTCTGTGCTTTCTTCATTGTGTAGTGAGGGATGGAGTGAGAGACAGTTCCTTCAATACAATGTTCTTACTGTACTAAGATCATATCAAGAAATGTTGCAGCCATGATAGCCTGATGAGCTGATCTTGACTTAGATTTCAAGCCAGTGCAAATTGCAGTCAGGTTCATAAGTGCTCCTTGAGCAATCCAGAGGCAGGCTGGCACCAAGATGGTTTTATATAACTAGTCCTCCTCCTAGTAGAACATATTTTGATTATTGAATTTACCTAGTGTACTTCCAGAAGAAACATTTGAAATTGTTTTGCCACTTAGAAAAGCCTGTATCCTCAAAAGAGAATGAGACAAATTATGGTTTTTTGTTGTTTTTTTTTCCACATAAGCTTTTACTCATAAAAATATTTTGGCTTTTCATTTTGAAGATGTAGTGCTTGCAGTAAAAAAAAAAAAAAAAAAAAAGGATTATTTTTAGTTTTTCCTCTGTTTTTTCTCTTCAGGAGAAAACTAAAAACTAAAAGTTCTATTTTATTTAATGCAGTAAAAAACTTAAATTTTTTTCCTAGTTATTTTGGTTAATATAATTTTTTATTATTTGACAGTTTTCTGTGCTTCTGATTTAAAGGTTTAACTCCAGCAGATTCTTTTCTTCACAGTAATGAGCTCATTATGAAAGAAGATTCTCGTCTAAACTTGTTAGATGATGGCACATTAATGATTCAAAATACTCGAGAAACCGACCAGGGCATTTACCAGTGCATGGCAAAAAACGTAGCTGGAGAAGTGAAAACTCAGGAAGTTACTCTCAGATATTTTGGATCACCAGGTAAACATTTAAACAGATAACTATTTTGATTATAGGTCTGCTAAAAACAAGATCATAAGGTTGCTAAAACTAGGATTTTTAAAAATAAAAATGCCCTGCTTCTTGTATATTCTTGACATGCAGAATTCTTTTGCTCGGGTCAAATACCAAATTAATGTGCAGAACTGCATGGTTGATAATTGTTTCAAGGGGATTTAAAGAAAAACAAAAAACAAAAACAAACAAAAAGTTTAGGATTAAAGCATGCAGTGTTTGCACCAAGTTTAGTAGTACTTTGGAACAGAGACATCAACAAGAAAAAAAACTAAATTCCACAAACTATTGTAATATTTGGCCAAATCAATTCTCTCAGCTGGAAGTCATATTTAGGCATTGTTCTTTTCTCACAGCCAGGCCAAGTTTTGTGATTCACCCGCAGAATACAGAGGTTTTAGTTGGAGAAAGTGTCACTTTGGAATGCAGTGCAACTGGACACCCTCAGCCACAAATTACATGGACCAAAGGTGACAGAACACCTTTACCCAGTGATCCTCGCATCACGATAACTCCATCAGGAGGACTTTACATACAAAATGTCAAGCAGGAAGACAGTGGCGAGTACACCTGTTTTGCAACTAACAGCGTAGGTAACATCCATGCAACTGCGTACATCATAGTCCAAGGTGAGTAAAATTAAACAGAGTGACATGCTGTAAAACATATTATGAGGAGTATATAACAGCAAATTGTATGGTTTTCTTGTTTTTTGTTTTTTGTTTTTTTTCCTGAATGACCAGAACCAAGCTGAAACCATAAGGGTTTTTTCTTTCAATTACACTAGTCCATGGGAATGTTGCTCTATGTTTCATCAAGATTAAGATATTATACACTAAATCTCTGGAAGTGAAGTTTCATTGATTATTCACAGAAGTTAGCATTTGTGTTTTGAAATGTTTACAATTTAGTTGGTTACAGTTTGTTTGTTTTGGGTTTTTTTGTGTGTGTTTTTGAGTAAGTATGCAGTGTCTAGCTCATGGGGAACCAAATTTTTTTCTATGACAACAATCCTAGAGATTAGGATTTATGCCTGGAGCACTAGAAAAAGAGTTTCAAATCTAGATCCGTATCACTTCCTTCTGTAGACCCCTAAGTGAATGTGGGTACATTCTGCTGATTTTCATGGAAACAACTACTCTTCCAGCTGAGGCACTGGCAAAGCTTTTCTATTCAAGAGCAGTACGTCAGAAAACTTTCTTCCGTACATACAGGTGGAGAATATATTTTTGCAAAAGTTTTGATGCTGAAACCTTTATTCACAAAATGTTCTGATTAACAAATTAATTTCTATCCTTGCACTAAGACATGACAAAACATTCAGGTTGCATACACTTGGTTAATGAGTTCAGTTTTTAAAGCTATGCAGAACCATCTGTCCATGTGGTTTGTTCATTTATCGTTTACCAGTGGATGACTGTGTTTTGAGAGCTGAAAGAATTCCTTCTCACATTGATAATGCCATGATATTATTGCAGAAACTGGCCTGCACTTCACTCTCTGTTTTCCTTCTGAGTAAAGGCAAGCAAAAACAGCTAAGGAAGCTTTAGACCACATTGCATTTTCTCCATAGTTTGTGTGAGGTGTTTTTGAAAGACAGAAAAGGTGAGGCCGCGCCTCGAGTATTGTGTTCAGTTTTGGGCCCCTCACTACAAGAAAGACATTGAGGCCCTGGAACATGTCCAGAGAAGGGCAATGAAACTGGTGAGGGGTCTTATGAGGAGTGGCTGAGGGATCTGGGATTGTTTAGTATGGAGAAGAGGAGGCTTAGGGGAGACCTCACTGCACTCTACAACTTCCTAAAGGGAGGTTGTGATGAGGAGGGGTTTGGCCTCTTCTCCCAGGCAACGAACAGGATCCGGAGAAATGGCCACAAGCTGTACCAGAGGAGGTTTAGGTTAGACATAAGGAAGAACTTTTTCTCTCAGATAGCGGTCAGGCACTGGAATGGCCTGCCCAGGGAGGTGGTGGAGTCGCTGTCCCTGGCAGTGTTCAAGAGGCTGGATGAGGAGCTGCGAGATATTGTTTAGTAGCTTGTGGTAGCAACGGTAATGAGAAGACAGTTGGACTAGATGATCTTATAGGTCGTTTCCAACCTTGTGATTCTATGATTCTGTGGTTCTAGGGTAACCCAGGAACACTCTGATTCTTTAAACCTACTGTACCTCTTTCTTTGTGTCTGTGGCAGTAGGTCCCAGAGGCCTCCACTGGTGCCAGGACACGGTGTGATGGGATGTTCCTGTTGCATAAGACATTGCCCTTAACTTTCATCCCTAAATTGCTTATAATGTGAAAGGGTCCCATTGGCAACCCCTTTCCCACCCTTACGAGCCTTTCATGTTACACAGAAAATTGTACATCATTTCAGACAGTTATGCATTTTTCAGCTCTTGTTTTTTCTCTTCTATAGCTCTGCCTCAATTTACTGTCACCCCTCAAGACAAAACAGTGATTGAAGGGCAAACAGTTGACTTCCCTTGTGAAGCACAAGGCTATCCACAGCCTGTTATTGCCTGGACTAAAGGAGGTAAGTTTATTCTGGTTTTACTTTTAGTCTGCTAGAATAGAATTTGGAATCACTAATGAATTGAAGGGAAATGTGTGTATTTTTCAGATGCTTCAGTCTCTGAAGGAAACAGAGTTCATATCTCCCTTCTTTAGCTAGAAAAAGCAAAATACCTAGCAGAAGCTAGTTGCCTAAGAGCTCTTCAGTAGAAAGGACTCAGTAAAATATATGTGTTCATAACAGATTTCTGCAAAAATATGTTTATGAAATGTGAGACAAAACACATGCAGCAGTACTGCCAATTTACAGAAGACTGTCACTGACTGGAGATCTAAAGTATGGTGGGATGTGCTGTCTTCACAAACCAGACCAATCCAGGCTGCCATTAGTACAATTTTCGTCCACCACATTTCTGTCAGAGTAAGTGGATCAACAGGAACACTGGGATCCACTCTGCTGACTGCTTTGTCAGGGGCTGTAAAGACTCTAAGTCCAATACAGTGGGAAGAAATACTGTAGTGGATGTTGTAAGTAGAAGTAGATGTACCAGTTCTATGAAATGAAGTAGCTCTAGCAGGAAAAGCAACTTGTAAGGAATTTTGAATTATGATAGACAAAGCAGATTTCTAACACACTTGAACATTTTGATTCTGATAATGTTCCTGTTTCTCCCTCTGCCAAAGTTGTTCCAGTCAAATGAGATGTCCAGAAAGGAAAAAGAGGGTACAGACACTGCTGTGCCTTTCATTTCCTTTGCATTGTATTACATTATATTCCTTTTCCAGACCTGTGGGTTGTTATTGGTTCTCTAGATGTCCTGGGCAGATTAGATGAATTGTGACTGTCCTACATATAATAATAGGAATTTATCATTAATACCAGAAGGCATTCTTCATTCTGTTCTTCTGTTAGGTTAAAAAAAAAAAATGTTACGTTGCTTGGATGAAAATACTTGTATCACAAAAGGTGACAGGGGAGAGATCAGAATTGTGATTTTGTGAATTTATATATTTGCGAGTTTGTATTCTGTGATTTAAAACTTTCAGAAGTTGTTTCTTTTTAAGAGACTTCTTTTTGTTTCCAGTGTTTTATCATATTTAAAATCTTCTAGATTTCCCTTTCACTGGAACAAAGAGACTTTGTTCTCTACTGTTATAAATAGCAAATGCTATTGCTCTTTATTTCAGGAGGCCAGTTGTCTGTTGACAGAAGACATTTAGTCCTATCTTCTGGTACCCTGAGGATTTCCAGAGTTGCGCTGCATGACCAAGGACAGTATGAATGCCAAGCTGTCAATATCATTGGATCTCAAAGGATTGTTGTATACCTGACTGTACAGCCTAGAGGTACGTACTCCACATTAAAATATATTGTGTTTGTATTATTATTTTCTTTTTCTAAAATGAAGGCATAGTATGTCATACATGTGAATATGAAATAGGTTAAATTTATCTTACTTTAGAATTAAAAAGTTTTTGAAGCGGACCTTAAGTAAGATTTGGGGTTTCTTCAGAATTTTGCTGAATATTACGATGAATGTAGGTTGCTGGGTTTGAACTGTAAGGTGTCTTACTAGGTTTTAAAAATTGAATGTGTGGGTCAGTGTGCCCAGATGGACTTTAAATAAAGTCACCTGGAGAATACATAACCTTACAATTAAGCATGGCCTTTTTTGATAAGAGCTTGTTAGAATGGGACTGTATCTTTTATTATTTAGAAAACTTGCTGTTCTGGTTGTTGCCCACAATTCACATTTCTCATCATTATTTCTGAGCACATCTATCTTTAGCTTGCAGGTAGTTTTTAATAAATAGCATATAGGTAGGCTTTATAGGATCTGAGAAGAATGTTGTTCCTTTAGAACAATCTGTCTGTGAAAGAGGTTTATCTGATTTACTGATTTGTGTTTTTTTGTTTTTGTTTTTTTAATAAAAAGAATGGAGGTTTATTTTGTAGATGGCCGTATTCCTGTGCTTGTGAAGTATTTTGTTTTGAAAATGTTTACTGATTCCGTGAGCATGTTAAACTAAATTCTAAAATGCCTCTCTGCTGTTTACTAATGAAAATAATGAAAACATTATTTTAAATTACCAGAATGACCTTTACAATGAAGCACCACCCCTTATACCCAAAATATTAACATAGAAAAAATCGACCATTTTCTTATGCCTTTCTTAGTAAGCTACTTCCACAATTTATTAGGATCATATTAATATTTAAATCAAAAGATAGTAGATACAATACTGAATGCTAAATCCTGAAATTGAAGCTCTCCATAGATTAGTTGTAAAAATATTTTTAATTATGCAAAATAAGATAAAACCTTTTTATAGGGTTTTAAGATACACACTCTCCAGTGTGGACCCCTTATTTGAAATGTTTTTTTTGTTCCTTGATAAATATCACGTGTCATTTGCGAGACAGTGTACAAACAAAATAACACCAGGGCCAGATCTGAATGGTTGTATTCTGTGTGGCCAAATACTTTTCTGTAGAACCACAGTCCCATTCCTACCCCCTCAAAGTGCTTGCACTCAGCAGAAATACAGTTCTTACCGTCTTCATAATTTTGTACTTTTCTCATTTAACATCTGAGTTCTCAGTGTTGTTCTTGATTTGAAGGAAACTAGGATTAAAAAATGTGTTAATTTTGTTCACCATGAAATTAGGTGGCCATTCCTTAAAAACAGAAGGTTATTTGATGTTTAAGGCCTAGGGCTTATTGGGTTTAGATGCTCAAGAATTTTGGTTGGGGCAGTCAGAGTTGAGTGAGTTCTGGAAGGTACTTTTTCTGTAAAAAAAGTTCTCTGTTGCTGCTACTTAAAATTTAAAACTTTAAAAATTTTGACAAACGATGGCAAATTTCACATCATTCTGCTGATTTTGTGCAGAGTTAGTTATTCACAGGTTTTTTTTTGTCAGAGCTATTAACTTAAGGATCTTAGTGTTTTTGGCAATTACTTGCCCATTTGACAAGAAGTTAAGTGTATGTAAAACATCGGCCTAAGGGGATATTAAGAACAAGGATTGTTATCTTTAAGGCATAGTTAGAAGCAATTAAAACTTGCAAACAGAATAGGATTGTAGATTAAGAAATGTTGGGTAACTGAAACAAACAAACAGTGCTGATTTTTTTCAGATCATCATTTGTACAAGTTGCATTTCATAACTTACCAATGCGTCTTTTGTTTTTCTAGTGACTCCTGTATTTGCCAGTGTTCCTAGTGACATGACAGTAGAAGTTGGCACAAACGTGCAGATCCCATGCAGTGCTCAAGGAGAGCCAGAGCCAGTAATTACATGGAATAAGGTAACAGAGCGCCAGTAATATAGGCAACCTATATATTTCAATAACAATTCTTTGTGAATATTCAGTTAATATTCCCACTTTAAATGACATAGCAATAAAAGCATTAAAGTAACAAAACTCACTGTAGTGCTCAGTTGTTTTAGACTGTTAAAGTTTCAGCCAATATGTGTTTTGGTAACTTTTTGGTAGCCCAATGTTTTGAGGAAAAAGAAGAAAAAAATAGTTAAAAAAAAAAATAAGCTTTGAAAACAAGGAGTGGATATACCTGCATAACAAAACACTGTGCTTTGCTGCAGGATGGAGTACAGGTAACTGAGAGTGGAAAATTTCATGTTAGTCCGGAGGGATATCTTACCATTCGTGATGTTGGAACTGCTGATGAAGGTCGATATGAATGTGTTGCCCGGAATACCATAGGATACTCCTCTGTTAGTATGGTACTTAGCGTTAATGGTAAGGTTTATGAGTTGGTCAGTGGTATGAACTAGATAATTACTTTTATAATAATTATCTAATTTGTAAGATGCAAAAAGTTCATCGAATGCTGAATTCTTTATCTTTTTTTTTATTTTATTTCTCTTGTGGTCCTCTCATTTTTTTCCCATTTAATTCAGGCAGCCATCTGTACAGACATAAGATAGAAGCATGTCAGCCAAAACGTCTCTGGAACTTACGCTTGAAAACAAACAACGTTCTGGGCTCCAGTTAATTATGCTTCTTTTCTCTTGAGTTATGATTTGGACCTGTTAAAATTTTCTGGTTGAATACACAATCTAATCTTTTGAGATAACTTAACAAGAACTCCTGTGGCATTTTTCAAGAGGCACTTAAAGCTGTTATTTGAAAATGGGGCTGCAACCACTGTGAAATAATTCAGTGAAGTAGTAAAGTTGTAATACTCTTGAGAATGAAAAGGAGAAAACAGGAAAAAAAAATGCAGAAAATATGATTTTATTCTAATTTTGGGAAGTAATAATGGATTACTGGATTAAAATTTCTGGATTAAGTTTAAGGCATGATGGGAGTAGATGATGTTTTTGTTGCTTAAAAATCGATTGATAGGTTTTAACAAGCAAATTGCCATTTTTCTGCTCCTCTCAGAAAAATAAGGCTTGAAAGGCTTGTATGGAGCTTTGACTTTTAGTATTTATTGGCCTATAAAGCAAACTACTGTCAACAGATCAAACAAAAATGAAGTACTATGTGGTTAACATTTGACTAAGGGTTATGATTCAGCTTGCATGTACTGTTAATCAGAAATATAGCTCTGCAGAACACATACCTAAGGTGAACACTGGGATTACTTTTATTCCAGGCAGCCTGGAAGAGAAAAACAGCTACTGTTTTCTTATATCTATAATGGTGAAGTCCAAGGTGATTCAGGTTACACAAATACTCTCCAAAACAACTCAAACAAGGGTATAAAAAGCTGTAAATGATATTACATCATTATTATCAATAATAATATATCTCTATAGCTGCTACAGCAGTTGATAATTAGCATGGATCAAGGTTTATTCCAATTAGGCATTGTGGTCAGCCCATTTTGAGTGTGTAGAGTATGTCAGCAGCCCAAGGCAGCTGGCCTGAGGGCAGATCAAGGGGCTCCAGTAATACAATCATACAGAGCCAGGTGCCTTTTATTTGACTATATTGATGATTGAATTTGATTGCCCTTGTCCAAGTTCTGAAGCTCATGTAGACACAACCAAGCTGCCAGAAATGAAGGAATAATGAAATATTGCCCAGAAAAGAGAAAAAAATGTCATGAAAGGCTTGTAAACAAGAGTTTTTATATCCGCTGATTTTGTACATCTGCTAACTTTTATTCCAGTGTTTTTGCTTTGGACTTTTTCCCTACTTTTACCCTTCTTCCTGTGTGGCTTTTCCAATCTAAACATACTCTGGAAATTGTTAGCTGTTGCCCCTGGATCTGGTAGTTCTTGGGTTAGACTGAAAGGAAGGTTATTGGCCTTAGATGTTGTACAAACATTCAGTTGCAATTGAGCATGGCATGAAAAGGCCTATGCTTTAGTGTTCTGGTACTATGAAGAGTTGTAAAGCCCTGAAGTATGTGATTTTTAACATAAATTACTTAGCTTAATAATACTAAAAGTGGAAACAAAGTAGTATTCAAAAGAAATAAAATGAATATACATTGCTTACCAGGGTGAATTCAGGAGTAAAGAGCAATGTTAGTTTAGTGTAGCTGTAAAGGGAAAATACGCTAATCTGTATTCTTCCTTTTTATTTTTTTCAATTTGATTTTTTTTATTTGTTTTCATGAAATCTCTGTATTTATGTGATTTATGTGTTTTAAGAGGCAAAATTAATTCTATTAAGTAACATTCCTTTTTAACCTCTTACATTTTTGCATTGAATTCAGCCATTTATTCAGTACTAATTGGATTCAAAGGGAAAACTTGATATTATTTCATTGGATATAGATCATGTTCTTCATATCAACACTGGAAAGCTGGTAATACACTACAGTCAAAAAGAACTTTTTGTTCATTTTTACTTACATTTGTAGGACTTATTAATGAGCAGTTAAACCCCTTACACATTTATCCTTACATTATTTTTAGAATTATAAGTAAGATGACTTTTAAACTTGTGTTAACTATTATTTTAGTTCAATTTTTCTCTTCTGTAATATGTTTTGTTAGCACTCGAAAGCGGTTAAGAATTTTATATTTGGACAAACTAATGCTTAAAGAACAGGGGTTTACTTTGTACAACTAAAATGATGTCGTGTCTAGACTCTGTTTTATAGAAGTATCTTTTTGTGTGTGGTCATTTTTGCAATAACATGTGAATTCCTCTTTCTGTAGTCCCTAATGTCAGCCGAAATGGAGATCCTTTTGTACAAACATCAATTGTGGAAGCAATTGCAACTGTTGACAGAGCAATAAATTCAACGCGTACACATCTGTTTGACAGGTATCCCTTTCTTTTTCAACAAATAAAGCAAAATTAAAGTATATACTAGAAGAAATGGAACATTTAGTAAGCAAGAAGCCATTTTATTATTATTTTAATGAATGTTAATGTGGGATTAATTCTGGGAATAGTAGTAGTATGGAAGGATTCCTACTATGAAATACTAAGTAGCAGAAATCAAATTTTTGTCTGTTGATCTCTCTATTCAATGCCGTAGTTTTTCTAGGGAGATGGTGTGTTATAATAGGCAAGTAACTCTTTATTTCCATATTCTTTTATTAAACATATATGTATTTGTTTTTGTTTGCCTTCCATTTTGAGATGAGTAACCAAGGTATGTTTTAATCATGTTGAAATTTTACTGTATGTTATTTTACAACTCCTTTGTGTACTTACCACTTTTTTTCAAATTATCTATTAGTCGTCCTCGTTCTCCAAATGATTTGCTAGCCTTATTTCGATACCCAAGGGATCCATACACTGTGGAGCAAGCAAGAGCTGGGGAAATATTTGAAAGAACATTACAGCTTATTCAAGATCATGTACAGGATGGTCTAATGGTTGACCTGAATGGAACAAGTCAGTATTTTTTCCTTATTTTTCTGTGATGGAGTGTATTTGCCTCCTTAAGTCATTAACAGTTAGAAGAAAGATTGCCAGAGTCTGGGTCCCAATTGCAGAACCCTTATATCAAAATCAGTGACTTCACAAAACTTTACTAGAAATACATTTACCTATTCAGTCGTTGGTTTGCACACTGCTACAATATGGTGAAACTCAATTTGATTTCATTGAGCTCTCCTAGTAGAATGTTTATACTTTTCCTCATGTTGACACATCAGGGAAAAATTCATGTTCAGATTCTTCTCCTAATCTTGTTCGATATTATGGAAGTGCCTAATGCATCCTGTTTGCTAGCTGCTTATGTGCTAATTCATTAGGATCACTGTTTCATTGCAAAACAGATTTATCTGTTATGTACTGAAAAGAATCAGTAATTTGTTACTATTTCTTTAAGTAGATTCATTTGGTGTCATCATTCAGAGAAAAGAGTGTACAACAAGAAGAGTGTATATTCTTTACAAAACAAGGTTTCTACATGTACCACCATAGCATTCAAAGAATTATTTGCTACTCATTCTTTAAGTACTGTATCAAACTAAGCTGTTTAACTCAGATCTCACATAGTGAGAAATAACATTTTTGCTGCTTTTTATAAACACCAGAAAAATTTGGTGTTTAATATTTCTACTTCTTATATATTTAACTCCAAGTTCTAATTCATGACGTCCAGTTGGAGCACATACAGCTAATGTGTGTAAATGTGTGTGTGGATAGGCTTGAGACTCAGGACTGAAGCATTTGGAAATAATGACAGAGTTTTAGGAGAGCTTTTGAGACTTGAGACATAGCCAAAAGCTACACTGAAAGTCTAGAGGAAATATTTTTACTTATTATATTTCTTTTGATGTTTATAATTGAGTATTTATTGTAACTTCCGAAAACTTTAACTCTGACTGACCCTGAACTATGCAAGTATTTATAAGACCAAAGACTGCAGGCTTTGTGTAATACTGTAAATGTGATAGTAAAAGAAGCTTGTTACTCATTATTAAAGCTGAATAAATAATTTGTGATAAAATTAACCACAAAAACTTATATAAAAATATGTGAAGGCTTGTGTTTTTTAAGAGCAACATGATTTAATTTGCTTCTCTGATTAGATGCATATGCAAACATATTAAATACAAAACTCACACAGTACAGTACAGCAGTAAGGATATTTGAAAACTAATGTGTGAGAATACCTTAGCTCCTTTTCATTAGAATTTGTAATAGAAGAAATCAATCACCTAAGCCTTATAAAAAATTAGCATTAACGCATGTAAACACAAGTTAATGAACACAAATTCAAGCAACTCTCTGTGATATTTCAATTTCTGTTCACAACCAGAGCTTATTTTTCAGCCAAACAAAATCTATAAGAATCTAGCTTATAGGGAAACCTGAATACTAGAACAAATCTGTTTTCATTTAAAAAGCCTAATGCTTAGATCTTAATACTCAAATTTGTCCCTATTTGCTTTTATTTCCAAACACAGAACCCAGTGAAAGATGTTATTTAGCACTTTTACATGGGGAACAGTTGAGAAACTTGACAATTTCGTATTCAGAGAGTTTTTGTAAAATCTTGGAATATACCAAGGAAAAATGGTGGAGCCAAATTCTCTTCCTCAGTGCTCAGTGTAACAAGGGGAATGGCCACAAATCACTACTCTGGAAGTTCAGATTGAATTTTAGGATACTTTCTCACCAGGAAGCCAGTGCAGTACTGGAACAACTTATCCAAAAAGGCTGAGGAGTCTCAGTCAGTGGAGTGCTCATGACAACTAGACAGGATAGAGCTGAGCTGATCCAATCCTGGAGACTTCCTTGCTTCAAGCAGGAGCCATCGAATCTAACCCCTAGTTGAAATGTCGCCACCCACTGGAACGTGAAGCAGTGTCAAGGTTCCAGACGTGAGTGGTGTGAATCCAAGAGGAAATCTGTGCCAAGTGTTACACAAACACTAATTTTTCTTTGCAGTGAAATGCTGTGAGTAATGTGAATGCAGATTATTCCACACCACTTGTCTTACAGATCACTCTCCTATTTAGTTAAATTGTTTGTGATGATTTTCCTCTGTGCTGTCTATTCTTTGTTCATCTTGCAACACTACAGCTTTTACTGCGATAAAGCAAAACAAAATTGCAATATGTTCACTGAATTATCAAATCTTAAAAGAGAAAATTTCAAAATCTAAATAAGTTGCTGAGTTTTCTATGAGTTTTTACTAACGTGAGGAATTTTTTTCCATTCTCTGTATGAGGCTGTTATTTCTGAAAATATCTATGCTTTTTTAAGTGACCAAATAAGAAATAAACTCTTTTTGTGAAAGTTCTACTTGAATTGTCCTTTTACATAATCCTCTCCTGATTTAATAGTAGTTGTTCCTCAAATGAGTGAACAGTGCAATATATATACATTATTACTATTCTTTTTTAAAAGATAATCATGTGAAAAATACAGTATAAAAAATAACATTCTAAACAAATTGGGAACCATGAGTCTACAAAGTCTTTGATTTTCTTTCTTCTCTCTTCTGGTTTCAGGTTATCACTATAATGACCTTGTATCCCCACAGTACTTGAATCTGATAGCTAATCTCTCGGGCTGTACAGCTCATCGACGAGTGAACAATTGCTCAGATATGTGCTTTCACCAGAAGTACAGGACACATGATGGAACATGCAACAATCTGCAGCATCCCATGTGGGGTGCTTCTCTGACCGCCTTTGAACGCCTGTTAAAATCAGTCTATGAAAATGGATTTAATTTGCCTCGTGGAATTGAACCCAAGAGACTCTCTAACGGATATGTACTCCCAATGCCTCGCTTGGTTTCAACTACTCTGATTGGAACTGAAACCATAACCCCAGATGAGCAGTACACTCACATGCTCATGCAGTGGGGTCAGTTTCTCGACCATGACCTTGATCTCACCGTTGCTGCCTTAAGTGAGGCGAGATTTTCAGATGGTCAGCATTGCAGTTCAGTTTGCACGAATGATCCTCCATGCTTTTCAATAATGATACCGCCAAACGATCCCAGAGTCAGAAACGGTGCACGCTGCATGTTTTTTGTACGCTCCAGTCCAGTTTGTGGAAGTGGCATGACATCTCTCTTGATGAATTCTGTGTACCCACGAGAACAGATTAACCAGCTGACTTCATATATTGACGCATCCAATGTATATGGCAGTTCAGATCATGAAGCTCTGGAAATCAGAGACTTCGCAAGTCAAAGGGGTCTTCTGAGACAGGGCATCGTACAAAGATCTGGCAAGCCCCTTCTTCCGTTTGCTACTGGCCCACCAACAGAATGTATGAGGGATGAAAATGAGAGCCCCATTCCCTGCTTTTTAGCTGGTGATCAGCGTTCTAATGAACAGCTGGGTCTTACCAGTATCCACACATTGTGGTTTAGAGAACACAACAGAATTGCCACAGAGCTACTGAAACTCAATCCACACTGGGATGGTGACACAATATATCATGAAACACGCAAAATTGTTGGTGCAGAAATGCAACACATAACATTTAGCCACTGGCTACCTAAGATCTTTGGAGAGGTAGGCATGAAGATGCTTGGCGAATATAAAGGTTATGATCCCAGTGTTAATTCTGGCATAACTAATGAGTTTGCAACTGCCGCTTTTAGGTTTGGTCACACACTCATTAATCCTTTTCTGTATCGACTGGATGAAAACTTTGAACCTATTCCACAAGGCCATCTACCTCTTCATAAGGCATTCTTCTCTCCATTTCGGATTGTAAATGAAGGAGGCATTGATCCACTTCTAAGGGGATTGTTTGGTGTTGCTGGTAAGATGCGTGTCCCATCACAATTACTCAATACAGAGTTAACAGAAAGACTCTTCTCCATGGCACGTACTGTGGCTTTAGATCTGGCAGCTATGAATATTCAGAGAGGCAGAGATCATGGAATTCCTCCCTACCATGATTTTAGAGTTTACTGTAATCTTTCTTCAGCTCAGACTTTTGAAGATCTGAAAAATGAAATTAAGAATCCTGAAATCAGGGAAAAACTTAGCAGGTGAGCCTGAGGTGAAGAAAAACAATATCAATTATCTAAATGTGCATGTGAAATTAATAGCTAAATGTCTTATCTGGGAGAAAGTATTTGTTAAGAAAGGTGTAAAGAGATTTTTTTTTTTTTTTAAGAAACATCAATCTGTATCAGGAAATGAGGAAATTTCCCACATATAGTTAGTTTCTCCACTTCTAGATCTTGATGAGCAATATGAAGTTGCATGCATTCATGAAAGTATTAATTTGAAACATCTGTTTTTATAAATGTTGCTAAATATGAATGTAGTTTTAATGCAAGTTCATGCACAGTTTTATGCAATCAGGAAACAGGAACTAATCTAAAACAGGAGTATAATTAATTGTATATGCACTGTGTTTTCATGTGTGCATTCTTCATCACAAGTGATCTGTGCTCCTTTAGTTGTATCAACAACTGAAAATAAGTCTTCAGCTATCTTCCATCCCAAGCTTATCTACACAAAACCAGAGACTGAGTCTTGGCTACGGTAAAAACATACAGAAGGGCAAGAAACATTTATTAGGAATCAAAAGAATAAAGGAAATTGTGGGATAGACTCCCATATCTCCATGTTCTTACTTGTATGAACAACCTACATTGCAGGATTTCTTGTAGGTACACCACAAATTCTTCACAAAAGATGTAGCACCGACACAGTCATTTTTTACTTTATGTTACCTGTATATTTTCCCTTTAGTTTTATGGCATACTGTTTTTGTGTGTGGAGGTTTGTTGCGTTTTTGTTTTGTTTTGTTTTAATAAATGGATAATGTTTAATGATAAATATTTGTGGGTTTTTTTTGGTTTTTTTTATAGGTTGTATGGCTCCCCCCTGAACATAGACCTATTTCCTGCTTTAATGGTAGAAGATTTAGTTCCAGGAAGCCGACTGGGACCAACTTTGATGTGTCTGTTAAGCACCCAGTTTAGGCGTATCAGGGATGGAGACAGGTAAATTGAAATACTATGGAAACAAGAGGTAGTTTTAAATTGAGGGTGCTTAAAAGCAGTTGCAATGTCCTGTTTCAAGATTAATCTGCATTTATTGTTTTCATTTGAAAGATGAAGAAAACAGATTCAAAATATTGTTAAAAGCTGTGATGAATTTGCATGTTACGTCTGTTACTTTTTATGGTGATATGTCATACTGAGTTTCAAAAAGTACCACTGCCAACAAATTCTGATTAATTATGGGTCACTCTTGATCTTCCTTTTACCAGTTACTCAAATCACTTACCTTTCTGCAAAGTGGATATTATTCATCTGCTTTCATTGATATTTAATTATTTTATTGACAAAGAAATTGCAATAATAAAGACACTAGCATTATCTCTGCTATTAAGCTTGGGTTGAGAAAGTACTGCTCTGTACATCCGACTCCAGTGCATTTTTCAGTATAAGCGGTATATGCACCTAAAGTACATTTAAACGCCTTTTTATTTCTCTAGAAAGTAATGCATGTTTTTTTTATATACTTTTTTTTTTGTACAACAACTTTCTTACATCAAATCTGTTTAAACATTAAACTGTGAAATGTAAAAATCTCATGCCTGGAGGCAAAGAGAGTAAAAGGAAACATATATAATATGTATTCCAGATAGCTGGTGATAAGTTCCTATATGTATCACAACAGGAAAATGGTATTGCTTTTTCTTTTTTTGTGCGACTGTGTGCGTTTTTTTTTCAGCAAAATACTTTTTTTTCCCCCGAGAAAGAAACATTTAGGAGTTATAGGAAAACACTGAATATTTAGGGAATGGGATTCTGCTGTCCAAATAGTACAAATGTTTTGAAGCAGCATGCCAGAAAATAGTAAAATATTATTAGACATAATGAAAGCAACTCTCGCTTCCTTGAAAAGCATTTACAATGGGCAGAGGATCAAAGCTTTCAGCACCATGCAAAATATATGTGCCTGTGCAGGGAAAAGGAGTGATGTTTGAAGTGAGCCTAACTTCATATCAAGATGGAAATTTCATAATCTGTTTTTCTGATTCTAGTGTTTGGAATTACATTGGCGACTGCCCAATGCCTTACGAAAATGATAAAATAAGTAGGTAAAATGAAATTTGTTGAGCATTCTTCTAGGTCTAGCATAAAATAAGCTTGATGTAAAATTCAACATTAAAGAGCCTCCTACTTATTTTTTATCACAGTTGATGAAAAAAGTACCAATTTAGATTGGTATCTTCACAGTTTTGTGAGACGTAAACAAAATCACACCGAGTGATTCTTATATGTTAGTGTAAAATCATTCCAAATCCCAGACAGTGACTTAAAATGTTTTCTTTCAGAAGGCTGGCTTCTTTCTCATAGTAATTATTATTTATGTTTTGTATTCATAAAAGGCTTTTGACCCTTTATGAATGAAAATCAAAATATATTGTTCTAAGCCACAGCATTTCCCTCTTGAATCTCGTGAATTACCTCAGCATATATTAACAAGACTGTAAGTTAATATGGTCATTTGAATGAATTCAAAGAAAAAAAAATCTTGACTAAAATTAATAATCTGTTATCTTAATCATAAAATATGTATAGATTGGCTGTTCTCTAATCTGTTCACCAATGCTGTCAAATTATTTTCATATCCATAAGAACGTTGTCTGGAGAAATAATTTGTATTTTAAAGCTCTACCTTTAAAGAACCTTAATTTAGGTAGTCTAATGCCATTTTTTATGTCCTAAGGTACTCAAGACATCAAACAAGATGTCAAAGGTGCTGTTAATGACTTAAGGCCCTTTCAGAGTTTCAGTCCAACACTACCTTGGGTGAAAGTGATGCCTTTAGGCATCTGGATCACACCCTCAAACGCAATGTATCTGGGCTCCTCAGTATGAAAAGGATGTTAATGTCCTCGATAGCATTCGGAGGAGGACAACAAATACACGCCCTGTGAGGAGGCTGAGGACACTTGGGTTGCCCAGTCTGAAGAAGAGGAGGCCAAGAGATGGCTTTACTGCTCCCTGCAGTTCCCTGAGGAGGGGAAGCAGAGGAATGCGCTGGGCTCTGCTTCTGGGAACTAATGGCAGAATGGAAATGGCACAGAGCTACACCAGGAGAGGGTTACACTGCATATTAGGAAAAATTTCCTTACTCTGAGGGTGGTCAAAGACTGAAACAGGTTTCCTAGAGAAGTGGTTGGTGCTCCATGCCTGTAAGAGTTCGAGAGGAATTTGGACAATGCCTTCAATTAATATGCTTTAACATTTGGTTACCCCTGGTCAGGCAGGTCAGACAGCTGAAGTTCATCTTTGTTTGGTCCCTTCCAACAGAACTATTGTATTCTAAAGTAAAGATGTCTGAGATTAGGTTTCATTAAAAAGCTCATTTACTTTTTAATACAGTTTGCAAGTTTTCTGGAAAAGTACATGTTTTGATTTTTCACTAGCAAACCTGTCTTTTCTGTGAGATTACAGGTTATGGTATGAGAACCCAGGTGTGTTCACACCTGCTCAGCTCACTCAGATCAAGCAGACATCTCTTGCCAGAGTTCTGTGTGACAATGGTGACAACATAACCAGAGTGCAGCATGATGTCTTTAAGGTGGCTGAATTCCCGTATGGATATAGCAGTTGTGAAGATATTCCTAAACTGGATCTCAGGATGTGGCAAGATTGCTGTGAAGGTCAGTAGTGTCTTTTTTAACTCCTTTGGTAAAATGTAATTCTTCCCAAGGGCAGAGAGTTCTCTGTTAAATACCTCAGAATTTAAGGCAACATGTAAAAAGAGTTCTATCTAGTATGACTTCACCATGAGAACAAACTCAGCTGACATTAGAAGTGAGATGGAAAAAAAAATACTATTCCTAGATATCCAGATTCCTAGATAAGAAAATTCTTCACTGGAACATTCAGTCCGAAATGCTGGTTATCTGTGTGAGACTGGGAAGATACTTCAGATTTTGATGAAATCATGTATATTTTTTTCACAAGGTATCATGTCATTCAAGTCATGTGGTCATGTCCTGATTTTTACAAAGTTATTCAATTTTTTAAGCAATTCCTTTCCTAGGTTTGCCCTTCCCATACTGATAATAATAGCTTATAAACCACTAGATATTCTCGAGTTTGTCATTTTACCAACATAGCATGAAGTCTTTCAGTATCGCTTCAAAATAATCCTTCTATATACCAGAGGCATAAAGAAAAAATCAATTATCATTCTTCAAATGCTTTACCATAAGCAAATAAATTATGTTCTACCAGTTCAGAATAAGTTCACATTGCCAGGGTTCATGCAATTTGGCACACATTATCACAAATACATTAACTACATCAATTTGGAAAACTTGTAAAGCTGACTAATTATGTGTTGATTCTCTAAATGTTATGTTATCACTGAGCCTGGTAAAGCAGTTGTTATCTTTGGAAATTCTTAAGACTACAGAGCCATTCAACAGCCTAGCTTGTATTTTTATTCAAGAATGTTACTACCACAGTAATACTGGACTCAGTACAGTTTCACAACTGCCAGGCAAAAGAGAAGGTAAATTACTAACTGTCTTTAAAAAACTGCCTATTTGTATTCCCTTCTTTTGAATTTTTTGAAGTCTGTGCAGAGGTTAATGAAATAAAAATAAAGTATTCATGGCTTGAACTCCTTTCTTGTGTGGATGAATGGGTGTAATGTTTTCTACAGGAATCTAGTGTTAGGCAGTTCAGTTTTAATATTTCATTCTGTGGTACTGGAGACTCAGCACTCATCTGAGGTGAAGTACATACACAATATAGATTCAGGAAAAGCATTCAAGTTTAATAGATTCTGTTTATTTGAATTTATTATTATTTTTTTTTTTTATTATTTTTTTTTAGAATAAAAGTATTTAAGCAATATTCCTTCTCCACATTTAAAATATTTCTCATCATTTTATAAATAAAATTATCCTGAACTGTGCTAAGTTAAAAATTAGAATACAGGCTCCGATGTCATTGCACTTTATGTATATGTATGAAGTGACTCATATATTCAGTAGTTTTACTTAGGTTAATAAACGTATCTGTTTTTGTTATCCTTCCTTTTTTTGTTCAAGTTGAAATACTTTTCCACATAAAGAATAGAAAAACTTCTCAGTTATAAAGTTATTTCTTAGATTTCTTTTCTAATGCCAGTATTTGTTTCTTACAAAAAAAAGCATTATTACCTTTTATAATAACAATAGCAGATTGCCTCTAGATTTCCGTTAACAAATCATACAACAGAATTACTGGTTTTCAGTGGTGGAAAAAACCTGTGTTCCACTGAAATACATAAGACTTTGTTGATTTTGTTCACTTTCTGTCTTTCTTTTACTGTTGGAGGCAGAGGGAAGTTATGCAGAATTATTGCAGCTCTTTCCCGAATAAGCACTGTTGGTGCTTTTTTTCAGGTTCTCAGATACAAAAAGAATTTTTTTTTTTTTTTTTTTACTTTGAAAGTACTCAGTATAATTTCTGCGATTACTGTTGTTGACAGTTCTGAACACAAACACAAAAATGATAAAATTATATTTCCTCAAAGATGAGCATATTATTCTGAATGTGGTATAGGTTTATGAAATGAGTTACATGAAGAATAAAAAGACTACTTGCAAGCAGAAGGAAACATAGTTTTACTCCAAATATATAAAGTGGAAATGTTTTCCATTTCTTTAAAAGTTATGCTCAATTTTTATAAATCAAAATGAAAAATATCTTTAATCATGTTTTATGTCAAGCAATAACCCAGTTGTAAGTGATTCAGACAAGATAAGAAGTCATTCCCATAAGTACAAACTGATTTATGAAGGCAGTTTTTCTTAACTGGTTGTCATTTAACAACAGACTTATCTACTGAATCAAATACCAAAAATTGGATTAATTCAGGAAACACTCATATAAATTTGGATAAAATCTCACTGGATTCATAAGAAGGGCTAAAACACACATTTCCTCTGAGCGCATGGTCTTCCAGTAGGGTAGACTCACATCCTGTATTTCAAGACCATACTACGAATTATGTCTTCTGTTATGTCAGTATCAGCCACATTAATCTTTTTGATTTAAGAACTGCTTTAAGCATTACTTTCACAAAGACATCGGCTGTTTAACTATTGTGCTTAATTCCCAAATTAGAGCTTGTCTGGCTTTTTATTCTAGCTTCATACCTTATTATGCTCTTCCTATTATGCCTAACATCTTTAATGAAAATAACAAGTAATACAGGCCTAGACACTAAATGCTGTGCAAGACTTTGCACGTTTCAAAATATGAACAGTAATCTTGGGATGAGGCTGTAAGTTTTTCTATGACAATGAAAATTGTTTAGTAAGAGATCTTCAAAGTATCAAAGTGATGTATATGCCTGGCCATGTTTTCTCTTCACACAGATTTTGCGGTTTGCTTATATCATGTCATATTAATGTTTGCCTTCTACATTCAAATGGATATTTCTACACTGAAATTTATGTTTAAGGACAGTATCTGTCAGCTTAATAAAGATTCAGACTTTACCAGACTACTAAATAAAATTCCATGTTCTGAGATTTTAAGACCTTCTCTTAATGATCATTTTAAGAACTTCTTATTAGTTTGAATTGAAATGCGTTTATTGTAGTCCTGCATATCTGTATAACAAATTTTATTGAGAAAATCAGTATATTTTTAAAACATTTCATCCAAAACAAGAAAGTTTTATTTTTTTCTACCTGTGGTCATTAACATAAAGTTGTAATTCATAAACTAAAAGTCAGGAGACATTAATTTCTGACATTGCTGCATCTTTACTAGCAGGAGTCTCATGCCATTAGTTTCCATAGCTACCAAAGAACTAGGGGGAAGCAGTAGGCTGAGATTTATTGCATTTAAGCCTAAACTCCTGTTAGCATACCCAGGGCTAAGACTTATGGAGCTCTTCAAGTCCCACTGCAGACAATAAGGAAAGAGATGCTGTTCAGGCTGCAATCACTTTTTACATTTGCCTACATCTTTGCCCTTTTACTGTAAAAGAAGCATAACTAGAAAAACATCCTAATATAAGCATCTTGGTGATTCTGTGCATAATGAGATAATCAGAGCCTTTCATCAATTATGGATACTGTCTTTCTCAGACACTCATCCCTTCACAGTCTAATGGGCAGATCCATACTTAGGGTCCTTAGTTTGCAAATTTTCATTTAGTCCCAACTGCTCTTTCTGATTGTTCTTTGATATCCGTAGTCCTCAGATACATAATTTTAATTTTTATAACTTTCTAAATAATTCTGTTTTCTACTTGGAGAATTTGCCTTGCTTTGGTGTTTTCTTTCACCTCAAGAACCTAATAGTTCTCCTTCAACTACCTGTTGGCTGTCCAAAAGCCGCTTAGTTCACAAAAACAGAATATGCTGTTGAATGTCTTCAGGCTATCATTAATTTTACATTATTTGGATTTTTTTTTTTCCCCAATAATGTCTGGAGCTTCTGTCTATAACAGAGTTAGTCTGTAAGCTTCAAGGTGAAGTACAGATGTGAGATCTCTCCTCAGCCTCCTCTTCTCTAGGCTGAACAGACCAAGGGACTTCAGCTGCTCCTCATATATTTTCCCCTCTAGACTCTTAACTATCTTTAAAGCTCTCTTCTGGACACTCTCTAAGAGTTTTATGTCCTTTTTGCACTGTGGCGCCCAAAACTGCACACACTACTCTAGGTGAGGCCATACTAGTACTGTGTAGAGCAGAACAATCCCTGCTGCTGCCCAGCTGGCAGTGCTGGGCCTGATGCACTCCTGGGTACAGCTGGCCTTTCTGGCTGCCTGGATGCACTGTTGACTCATGTTCCTTGCTGTTGATCAAGACCCCCATATCTCTTTCAGGAGGGCTGCTCTCCAGCACCTCACCCACCAGTCTGTCTGTATAGCCAGGGTTGCTCCTTTCCAGGTGCAGAATCTAGCACTTGCTCTTGTTAAACTTCATGTGTTTGGTGATTGCCCAGTTCTCTGATTTGTCTAGATCTCTCTGCAAAGCCTCTCTACCCTCAATGGAGTCAACAGCCAGCTCCTTCCAACTTAGTGTTGTCAGCAAACTTACTCAAAACACCTCTTAGTCCTACATCCAAGTCATTTATGAAAACACTGAAGAGAACTGGCCCTAAAAGGGAGCCACTAGAGCCACCAGCCTGATGTAACTCCATTTTGGCCATTTCCTGGGTTTCTCCGTTGTTTTTACTAGTCCCACTGGCATGACTGGGAGTTCTTAGATTTATACAAATGCTTATAGTAATGACAACAAATTCACTACTTTACATTTCAGAGAATTGAAGTATAATCAAATAGAAGCAGTAGTTGCATTACATGTCCTTTTTTTCACATTTCCTTGATCTTTCAAGTTGTTTTTAATCTATTGTGAGATGAATTCTTCTTGACTCAGATCTTGAAATGTGATTTGCTAAGAATTAAGATGGCTTAATACTTCTAAATGTCTTCTCTTTTTCCCATTCAGTTTATGTTATAGGTCCAATTCTAAAACCTTGTGGGAAGCAGGGCACTTTCTGAAGTTATGTATATAGCTATCAAATACTGATGAATTATCTTGACATTTGCAATATGACAATAACCAGCTTCTGGAAGAAAATGTTATCTGTAGAGGGAGTATTCGGTTGGTTTTAAACATTCAGCTTCTTTTACAGAAAATGAATTCAAATAGATATAGCTAATTTGGAGAAATCTGAGGTGGAATGGGAAAAAAAAGCATAACTTTAGGTTGATTTTTCTCATGTGCTAGTGTTTTTAAGGTATTTTTTCATTCATCGTCTTTATACATACAGTTACAGATGTATATAAACACATGTATGTACAGGTATATATACAAATCTCTTGGTTGGGGTTTTCTGAAAGCTGGTGCATTCTGTCCTGAACTTCTCAGCACTGATAATCTTCTCCCTTATACCTGAAACTGGAACTAGGAAATAGAGTCGTTCCTTTGAAAAGCTGGCACCTTTAAAAACTACATAAATGTCAGATCTGTGTACTTGAAGCTGCCACTAACATATGGTTCTTGTATTTACCAGTCTAAGGTTATAAGAACCTTCCCAGGATTTTGGTGCTTTAATTCGAAGCACCAGCATACGATTGAAAAAACACAATGGGCCGTTGTGCTATTGTGCTCAAGAAAACTCTGTAGTACAGAAAATGACTTCAGCAGTTAGTAAAGAAAGGAAAAGAGCAGAATCCTTTCCGAAATTGCGTTCAAGAAAGAGTGACATTTCTATGGGATGCAGGAAAGCTTTAAGCAAAAGATTGCTTTAAGAGAAAGTTTCCTCTGACAAAAACTAGATTTTTGTCTAGTCAGCCTTCAGTATGAGACCCCTTTTCTGCCCATACTAAATACAGAAGTACTTAAGGGTGATCAACTATGTCTTCATGCCTAGCATCTTACAGACACAACAGTCTGTTCCCATCTGAAAAAGCTTAGTTTCTGAGTGAGCAGGAAGAGGATTGTGGGAGAAACAATGGAACACGCAAGAAAAATGAACAATATGTTGGCAGTAGATATCATCTAGTTCTTAGGTGCTGCTGTAATTATAAGAGAAAGGAAATAAATGTACTGAAGAAGGGGACAAGATGCAGGGAAGAAAAAGGGAGGAAAATTGAGTGGAAAACTCTTTGAGAATAATCTATAGGTACTGTTTTCAAATTGAAAATTATTAAGACCATAGACTTAAATTTTAAGACTAAATTAGTTATTCATTATTCATTAAATTAATTATTTGAATTGATCAGGGTGGTTATTTTGTCAGTTATTTTTCTCTGTCTTAATTTCTTAATTGTTATTAAACCATGGATAAGCTTTTTTTTTTTTTTTTTGTAATATGAAAATAATAATAATCTTAAGTAAAAGTCCAATACTAATAAAAATAATCCAAGATACTAATTGTATAATCGCAGAGCAACCAATGTATTATTTGCTCAGTTTACAGAGAGTGAAAACATTACATTTGTTTCTCAGGTTGCTTAGCTGAGCATTGTTTTTTATGGTGTTTCTTTTTTTCTCTTTTTTTTTTTTTTTTTTTTTTGACTCTTAACTTGAAACTTGTGCAATAATTTGTGTTAATGCTTTAGGTATTTGTGCTAGGTACTGCAAAATTCAAAACAAATATTTTCTAAAATGGTACTACCCTTTTGAATAGAGTTGTTGTGGGGGAAAATGACTTCTTCCCCTGTTCAGTTGCTGTCATGGTTCATTCTGCTAATACCAGACTTAACTGTAATAATAGATCATGGATCCCATTTTTCAGCTTTTCCCTTCTGGTTTCTTAGCAGACTCTCTACTTCTAAGAGCTAAACATGCTTTTGGTTTGTGCAGCAGCCTGACCCATGATAACTGTTTGTTTTTAAAACCTCTGCGAACAGAAATGAGAAAACTTCATTTTCTAATTCTCTCCAAAGTGCTGTTTCTGTTTTGTTTTGTTTTTCTATATGGGACTCTTTCCAAATATTCACAGTTTTTGGAAGGCTAAATAATGTAAATTGGAAATACATACTTCATCCTGTGAAGTCATCCTCTCTGGATCTTATGAGAAGATTATTACTTTTTTTTTATGATTGTTCTCAGGCTTGACACTTCTGCTATACCATAGAAAATGTGTTAGTGTCTGAGTGACTGGTGATACTTTCAAATCCCTTAAGAAAGCCCTATGCCCAAACATGCGACTGTTTGACCAGTAAGGAGTCCGCAAATGTTCTCCAGGATTTAATTAAATATTCTCTTTCAAATGCCAAAAATAACAAACTTAGAATAGATGAGGAAACATCACTTTTATTTTTCTGTTACCGTTTCCACCATATGTAACTACTTCATTCCAACAGGAAAACAGCTAAAAGCCGAAAGAGTGGAAATTTTGAATATCAAGAGATTATTTAAAGCAGTAATGATATATGTGTGGAAAACAAATTATTTATTTATTTATTTCAAATGATGATAATAATAAAAAAAAGGTCTGTAAATAATCAAATTCTCTGCGTCCAGCTGACTTAAGTACTGTATCCCTCAGAGGTTTTCAGCTCCATTCAAGCTGATTCCACATGGGTCAGTATACATGATTCAGAAGATACTGTAAAAATACTGCAGATAGTGTAGTTCGTAATGTGTAATTTCTTGTCTAATTTCAGACTGTAGAACTAGAGGACAGTTTAATGCATTTTCTTATCACTTTCGGGGAAGACGTTCTCTTGATTACAGCTTTCAGGAGGACAAGCCCTTGAAGAAAATGAAAATGTCCAAAACAGTAAGGTGAGATTTTTTTTTTTTTAAAGAAATATGAAAAAGCAATTATTTTCAAAATAGAATGAAACTGAAGGATTCCTTTGTAAGTGCATATAACCCTTTTTTCCAATCCCTGCTTTCTCAAGTTTGTCACTGATGTATTTCATTCTAGCACTTCTGCATAGCCATAACAGTAAATCACTTATTTTCACACTCAAATTTGTGTAAGACCCTTTGTGTGTGACACAGTATAGTACTTCTGTTCTTGCTGTGCTTTTCAGGAAAATAAGTCAGTAATAAAGGGCAGTTTGGGGGATTTGGAATCCCACAGCCCTGCTGTGCCTGCAGGAACCAAACTAAATGACTTCCTTTCCTCCTCAGAGCTGCCAGGTTCTCCTGGAGAAATAGGAAGGAACCGAGTGTTGGTAACACAAAAAAAAATGTGTGGTGATGGTAGAGATTGTTTCCAGTACCTCATAGCAAGGCACAGGAGGACAGAAGTCTTGCAGAGAGATAGTGTTGTTTATAATCCCATAATCCTCAAAATACTTCAGCAAGGAAGTAGGTCTCAAGGTCGGTGAGAAATAATCTTCACGTGTCCCTACAGTTTCCAGGGAATCTATGAATTAGAGCAAGGAAATGAATTCTGCTCAGACTTTTTTTTTTTTTTTTTTTGTGATATTTTATAAAGAATATAACTTAAAATCCCTTCACTCTCTCTCTTCCTTGACTAAACATCCTTTGCTTTTTCCATACAGTGTGTGTTCTTCTAGCAAATAAAATTATCTGCTTGACTTAAAAGAACATTGGTTCATATTTTTCCAGAGCCTACCCACTCAAGGAAAGGAAAGCAAGGAAAGATAAACATATATCTGAGAAGCATCTTGTTCTCATTAATAAGCTGTTTCACTTTTTCAGAGATGAAACTCAAGTCGAGTACTAATTAGGACTAAAATATATGTAGAAAATGTACAATACTTTGTTTAGAGTGTAGATAGGACCAAAGCAACAGGATTCTTCTTCTATCATTCCTATCAATTCTCATGCTCGTTGTTTTATTTAAATTACATTTAAATTAATTTAAATGATGAAAAGATATTTGTCTCTCTTTTTTTTTTTCTTCTCATTTTCTGTAACAAGCAGGTGGAGAAGATTAAATATTTACTTACACAATAACAGCTGGTTTACTTGAATTTTGGCATATTATGTTGTTTTGATTTCTTTTTGTTTTATTTAGATAAAAAAGTATGGGAAACTAAGTAGCTTGAACACTTGCCAATCAATACTGTTTTAATTTATACAGAAAGATTATAAATTGTGAATCATAGTACTGAAGAGAGTACTTTTCCTGTTCATTTTCTGTGTAGTCCTTAGCTCTGAAGAAGACATGGTAAAGAATAAGAGGGCTTGTATGGATTGAAAGATATTAATGAAATAAGTGACTTAAGAATTTGTGTTTTCCTAGTTTTGAATATATTACTTTTTAAGACTTGCCAAACAAGGTCTTGTATATTACTGACAATTCCTTTGGTAATTACGTACAATTTTTCCATCACCAGAGGGAGTTGATTAACACAGTTTACTGTTGTGTGACTCTTATCGGATATCAGCTGCAAAAGGCAATAGACAAAATCTCCAGATACTGTGTATGATAAATAACACTGACCTCAAATGTAAATTAAATTGGACAGAAGAATATGTCTATATATAAAAGCATTTATTCTCATTTGTTTATGAACCTTCTTCCTTTTTAAAGAAATTTCTTTAAATAGATCGTTTGCTAATGATTCTTTAGAAGGAAAAGCTATGAATCTGAATGTGAAAGGTGAATATCATGTTTTCAATTACAGTTTTTAAGGCTTTTTTTTAGATTTCTTGGCTTTCATATTTAGACTCAAGAGTTTCCTTGATTCTGTTCCCAGTCAGTTTAAGGTGATACTCTACACCGTCACTGATGAAAACTTTGTGTTTCCCTCTGCATGAAATACATACATTATTCTTCTCAGTGGAATGAATTCACTGTCACTAATGACAGCAGTAATCCATAACTCACCTGACCTGAGGCTGTCTTCTGTACCGGTCTGGTGTACTGTTGTGGTTCATATAGCCAACTACCAACACTTCTTGGTTGGTGTTCTTTTACATTTTTGCTAAGTGTTCTAAAACATTTAGCTAAATAAAAGCTGGATAAATGTCCTGACATGGCATTCATTTCTTGCAGTTCTGTGAAACAGAGTAAATATTTTCGTAATGCCACCTCAGCATCTGATGAAAATGCAAATACGCCCATAGTGAATGACTTCAAAGAATTTGTTTTGGAAATGCAAAAAACTATTTCAAGCCTCAGAAGCCAGGTAAGATCCTATAATGGATAGTTTCTAATTGCACTTTTAATTTATAATGTTCTCCTAACATCACTCCTCTTATGTTTTTAATATTTAGACATCCACTGCAGCAAAAAACCCACCACATAGTATCTCAAACAAAAAACAACACAGAACATGGTGTGTTATTATTCTTTATTTCTATGTTCTTTTGAAATCATATTGAAATATTATAAAATTAGATCTTCTTGACTTTCCAATCTATGATTAGTCTTTCGCTAAAAATTTGTCTGTGGAGTTATAAAAAAATCTTTCTTATCTAAAATATATAGAATCTAAATAAAAAGTAGGATTAATTTAAGAAGACTTTTACAATGTGACATTATTCAGAAAAACTTAGCGATAATGAAATTCAGTTTCAAAAATATTTACTATGCAGCAGATTAATCCAAAATAAACCAAAGATTTTGCCTACAAAATTCCTCTAGAGCAACTTTTCTGTGTAATCTCTAAATATGCATCATACATTTATTTACACTGTAGTTTAGTTACATGTTTAGTGGTTTAATCACTGTTGCACTCACTCATGCTGCTAATCTGACAATGGTAATCCTATGGTAGTCCAATCTAAGAGTTCGTTACGTTACTGTCTTTTTTGGATGTAAAAATTGTCAAAAGCTGGTGCATTTCTAATTACTGTTACCAAGAGACAAATATCCAGCAAGATACGCTAATGCTATAAAATGTTTTTTCATAATTAAGGAAAAAATATGGATACAGTAGTCTGAATTGAAGTTAACATATTTAATTGAGGTTTTGGTATTTTTTTTTTACCTCTTTTTTACTCACATATTTTGGAAAGTTTGTCTTTCCATGTAAATGTTAGATATAGTTTGTTTATCTCTGTAAGACGTATATTCCAATTGTAGGAAAGATGTATCCTTTATTATTTGATTTTTAGTTTTTGAATGGCTGTCAGTATGCATTACATATTTCCAATTTTTTAAGCATTCTAAAAATTAAGTAGCCAGAAGTAAACCCAGACAAGTATTTATCATGAACTGCATAGCATAAGAGAAAAGAGAGAATACCTTACGCATATAAAAACTTCCCTTTTTATTCAGTTATTAACTTTTTAAATATTTCCAGATAAAAAAACTTGAATCACGCCTCAGTAAAACTGATTGCACTGATGAAAAGGGTAAATCATATTCCAGCAATGAAACCTGGAAAAGGGACCCATGTACTGTGTGTGAATGCAAAGTAAGTACTTAGAAATCCATTTTGTGATAGAAAATATATTAGGTTCCACTTCTAAGTCAGCATCTCAAGTTTTATGTTTAGTAATTACTGGGTAACAGTTTCTAATTCTTTTTTTTTTTTTTTTCTAATGGATCTTCAGTTATTTTATGCAAAATGTGATTCTGTTTCCATTTCCCTACCCCTGATAATTAACTGCAAAATGAGAGAGCTTTTGAAAAATCATCTATTATAATCATCTATCATCTATTAAAATCACTGAAAATCAAAAGCTCATATAGCTTATTGCTAAGTTTTCATTTTCTTTTATCACGGCAGAGTTTTAAAAAATACATTCAAAGAAATATGTGGGTACTTACCATCTCAGTTTCATGCCTGATCATTAAATAAAACGTTATACTGCTGCATTAAGGAAGTTAATATAGAAAGAGAGTTCTCAGTATCAATTTCAGTAATGAAACAAACTAGACAAAGTTAATTGTAACAACTGAAATCTTGAGAGAATGAATGAAAACAACTTCTTCGATAATGTGAAAACAATATTTCTTGCCTGGAAAATGTTGCTAAATATGGTTTGGCTTTGTTCCTTTTTTCCTGATGCAGGTTGGTCAGATTACCTGTTTTGTGGAGTCATGCCCACCAGTTGACTGTGAAGCCCCTATGAAGGCTAAGGGAGATTGCTGTCCACTCTGTGTCAAAGAAAGTATTAATAAAAAGAAGCCTTAAGTCTTCTTTTATAGATTTTAGGGTGCATACTCTTCAAATCATATCAGTGCCTGCTGATGGCAAAAACAGGTAACTACAGGCTTAAAACAACGAGAAATCAAGATTTACAACATTTTAATGGTGCTGTAAGAGTATAACATAATATATCGTTGTATTTTCTGCCCATGAAGGTAATCACAATGCAAAATTAACAAAAGGGAAACTAGCAAACAGGTCAAACTTAATTGTGTGTTAAACTTCTCAGGTTAGACAAATTCAAACTGGTGCTACTTTAAAAAGAACACTGTCAGGCAGTTTAGGTATCTAAAATGACTGGGCTTAAGATTTGCTCTTAAAATGAGCACTTTTCTTTCCCATCTGTGATTAGCAGTGTTGACAGTTTACTCTCCATTTTCAGTCCCAGTCTGACTTGAAATTTAGCTCTTTGTTATTACTTCATAAATGATGGGAAAACAAAAGGTCACTCGCTGTACCCATCAGTGCTGTAGAGTGCCCGTTTCTGCAACACATCTATGCGTGGAAATGCTGTTGAATCACTTCTGAGCATGGACTACCAAGGAGGTAAAGAAAATCAGAGTGCACCTTTCAACATCCTCATGTTAATTCAAGGAGCAAAATTAATTGGTAATTGCTAAATTTGCAAAAAGGCTAAAATTAACTGGGAAATGAGGGAAATATGAATAAATGTAATTGGAAGATAGAGAAAGCAATTGAATGTATATTACAGGAGTAATTGACAGTGTTTCTCATTTTAGCAAAACATACATGACAGAGTAGCGTTTGATCTTAACATGAACGTAATCATTTTTTGTCGAAACATATGTAATTGCTTGGCAACTTTTTGTTTGTTTGTTTCATTTCTTTGAAATCATTGTAACATGACCATCCACTCCAGTTTTTAAGCATGCTTCTTTTGATCTTGGATTGGTTCACCTGAACACATGGCCCTGTTATGAGAATGTGAAACCATGTCACATGCTAATTTGTATACAAAGATACCTACTGAGTCATTGCGCATATTGTCAATAGACATATGTCCCTGATTATATTGTGGCACTGTTTGTTGAAAAAAAGAACAATCAAAATCAAGCATCGTGATTAATTGTGGATTGACTACTTTTTCTGACAAGGTATTTGATTTTTTTTAGGGTTTTTTTTTCTTTCCAATTTCATCTAATGCATATATATTTTTACCTCAATATTTTTATTATTCATGTTAAAGTTGGCTGCCAATGGACTTTATTTCCCATTTAATAAATGTTTAACATTTTAGAGTATATGTCTACACTAGCATTTCAAAGTCATGTACTTTTTAGAATACAAATTGCATATTTTTGACCAGGAGTTATATATTATATTCAGTGAAGTACAACTATCATACCTCATTTTACATGTTTTTTTTTTTTTTTTGTTTTGTTTTGTTTTGTTTTGTTTTTGTTTGTTTGATTTTTTATTCAGAATTGATTCTATCTCTAACTGGTTAATATTTTAGAATTGAATTCTTCTTTAGTTATGCTTTTCACTGACTTCTGAATTTGTTGTTCAAATTTAGACATTTGGGAATCAAAAAACTGCACAAAATTAAACATTTTCATCCTAACGTTTCAGATTATACAAACAAACCGAATTCTTATTTACTGCATGGTAGATCAAATAACTGTGTAATAATTAACCTAACGCATCAATATGGGTTCCACTATAATATTTTGGCACATAATTTCTGTGATTACTAGCATTAATAATTTCTAGTTTAATAATCAGATACAATGACACACTCTCAAACTCTGGTGTATCTTTGAAGCTTGCTACAGAAACACTTTTCAACTATAGTAAGAGCAGTATGTACATGTGAGTGGTGTGTCAAAGATGTGTGGTAGAGGGTACACATGGAACTGCAATTTATATTTTTGAGAATATTTTAATTGATTTTATATATGGTATTTTGATTTATGTAATTTTCTATTTTAATACTTATAGAAATTGTGTGTGGTGAGCATGTTTGAGTATCATGTGGTTTCTAGAGGCTGTCATTCTTGTATTTCTTTGATACTCTGGTATTTTGTTGAAACTCCAAACCACGTGTCTCATCCTGTAAGTTCAACTTGGATGGAACTCTCATTGACCTATAGCAGGAATTCCTTAAAGAGGAACAGTTGCAGAGCTGAATCAAATATAATTTATCTGTCTAAACAGTTGTCCAAATCAGTAATACATTCAGCTGGTTACTTTCTTTTATTCCAGTTTTATATTAAATAAACCTTCTCTAAGTTTCTGCTTATAGAAAAAGAGAGTTTCCATTTATACAATATAAAATAGTACCATATATCTGATAGTTTGTTTTCTCCAACCTCCAGAATAAAGAGGGAGGTTTTTTTTTCCATTGTTCACTGTTTATTCATATGCTATATAAAATGGATTTAGGACTCTGGATATGTTTAAGTGTAATATTGAGTTATTTTCCACTATCCGTCTAATGATAAACTATTCAGGAAAAACAGGTCTTTATCCACAGTTTAAAGTGTAATCAGTCATGGATTGTATTAATTAAGTTTTATTGCTGTTTCTGCAGAATCAGCATTGATTTTAATGTTTCTGAAACAATGGCCAATGCCTACATGACCATTTCCTCAGTATCCACTGTGAGAATATTGCTGTACTATGTTGCAAATTTTATGTATTTATTTTCTTTTTTAATATTACCTAAACAAAGTCTTTGTTGTTTTTATTTTATTCAGTAAATTTACCAAAGAACTGTTTGCACTGTATAATGAATGCTTTTCAGTTAAAATAAAACGGGCCACATTTCCAAGTTACCTCCCTGGTGGTAATTTAGTGAAAGCAGTGACTAAATGAGATTAGGGTGCTGAGAAAGTAAGTACAGTCACAAACACACATGCTTGGTACAGCTCTGAAAGGGTTCTCCTGTGCAAGAGATTCTCCTCGTCTTGTTAATCCATCGCAGGATGGAAGTTACTACTGAAATCAGGAGCAGTTACTCTTATCCTTTGGTGAGGTATTAGGATCTCGGGGGTGCGGGGTAGGTTCCTTTACAATATAGTATCACTGCAGTTAATATAGTAGCCTCACAGTGAAATGGGAGAACTTAAAGACTCCCAGATATACAGTTAAGAATTCTATTGGATTGCCATGGAGCTGCACCAGGAAAGAGGTTGAGTATTACAAAAATATTCTTCACCAGAGAGTGGTGGGCATGGAACAGGCTGCCCAGGTCATGGCCCTAGGCTGCTGGAGTTCAGAGTGTTTAGACAACACTCCCAGACATTAGAGTATGAATTTTGAGTGGTCCTGTGTGAAGCCAGGAGCTGGACTCTATCCTTGTGGGTCCATTCCAACTCAGGATATTCTATGATTCTAAGACTATGCTGCAGTATAGTTTGAATATTACATAAGGCAAAACTGCAATAAATATGTTTGTGTGTTTTCCAGAGTGCTGGTCTTCCAGAATGTTGGCAAGTAGTATTCAGTTTCTATCCTTGAAAAAAATTACAGCAATCAGATTATTTTTTCCCCATTTTTCTAATACCTTACATGAGTAATGCATGCTTCTTTTGTCAAGAACAGTCAATTTCTGAGCGTAACATAATAGTTCTCAAATACAGAAATTCCAACAACTTCTTAGTGGCTTTGTCATTTGGGATTTTAAAATAGAGCTTTGTATAAACAAGGCAAATTCCAGGGTTCAATAGTTAATTGCCAGAAGATTCGTTAATGATTATTAAAAACAAAACAAAACAAAAAGCCGAAGAAACAGAAACTAATTGTAACAAAATTCTTGGTCTACTACTGATATATTTTGAGAAAGATTCAGATATGCTTGCCATACTCTAAGTAATTTCACTTTATTCTTTTTAGTTGATTACAGCTAAAAATCATTTGCCATAGTATGATTAAAGTTGTCTTTACAGGGAATGACCTCCCGTACTCTGTAACTTTGTTTTGTAAAATAATATTGTGCTGCCATAGTGCATGTCATTATATGATCTAAAATCCTTTTGCTTGTATTTTTAATTCCATACAAGTTTTATATTTTTTTTTCCTGTAGCATTTGCCAAATCACTAATCTTCACAGAGAGACTTTATACGTCTCGGGACTGCTTGACAGTTTTGGGTTGGAAATTAAAATGAGGTATAGAAAACAGATATGCTTGAGTAGTTGTATCTAAGCATACTCATTATTCTGTTGTAGTTTTCTGTAAATGGAATAAATATAGTACATATGCAGGATAACACAACTATAAAATTACCATATAAATATAATATTAAATAATATATATATATAATATTTATACATAAAATATAAAGTTAAGAAGAAAGACTTCACTGCTATTTGCTGGTTTATCACATCTACCACATGGGGTTCAGCTATATATATGTTTCTGAATTCACTACTATCACGTTTATTATGTACATCTGATATGTGATAAAAAGCTTGTTAGATGGGATATAGAAATTAGCAGTATGACCATGTACGCATACCTCTGTGCAGCCTGGTCTAATGGTTGGTGACTCTGCACATAGCAGGGAGGTTGAAACTGGGTGATCATTCTGGTCCTTTTCAATTCAGGCCATTCTGTGATTCTATGATCTCTGAACAAAGTTTGTATTAGACTCCCAGTGAAAACCAAGTTTATCCTTAGTACGACTAATGGAAAACTAAAAGTCATTAGAGTTATATAAATTATTTTTTACTAATAATGTTGTAATCGGTTATGCACAACTTACCTAAGCAGGAGATTTTACTGAGTTGTCTAAAGGCAGAATTTTTGTCTGCTAATATCTTATTTCAGATCAGACCTCCTAGTGATATCAGGCTGTTCTTTTGCAATTATCTTGACTGCTTAGTTTCATGCAATTATTCCTATTATTCGCATTTTTTCACACTTAGCCTGCTGTATCATATCAAGAAACTTCTACACCTCCAGTATAGTTTTCCAGTTTTTTTCTGCCCAATATATTTGCTACCTGCCCACAGTGTTATGAGTGGTCCTTTCACTCTGCTTTAGCCTTCCAGCCTGGTAGTACACAGCTGAGTACAGATCAGATATATGCAAGTTACAAAGGACTCTTGACAGCTGTATTTAGCTTAAAAGCTCTGAACTGAACATCTCTGTTTACTCTCAGAGATGAAACGTAACAGAAATTCCTATGATAAAGGAATAAACCTAATTGCTGCATCCAGTAAGGGTTGATGCCTCCCTCGGTAATGCAACTTTACAATCCCACAGGTTACATGCCTTAAAAATGCTATTGCTTTGCCAAAGTAAATCACGTTACCTACCGATATCTTTATGAGATGTTGTCTGCTGTTAAGCTGGCTCTCAGCCATTCCTAGGATGAGCACAGTAAGTGCTTTTTGTCTCTTTTTATAGAGATTAGCATGAAAAAAAAAGTACCCAGAGGGAGCAAAAAGTAATCAGAAATAGTTCTGAGAATGGAAAAGGAATTATTTTATTCTAGGGAGAAAATAAAAACAAAACAAATAAAAGCTAGTACTCTTTTATTTATTTATTTTTTTTCCAGGCAGAATCTGATGGTTCAGTAGGAATATAGGAACAGCTATAAAATACATCAAAGCTGCACCTGTGCTAAGTTACAGTAGAGAATCCCCAGGCACTTGGAATCAGTTTGACCACTTACTCGACCAAGTTCTAGAGTCCCACACTAGATTTTGGGACTCCAGCTCCATACCAAAGCATTGCCTCTCTTTTTTTGAAGACCACATTCTCTTTTTTTCTCCCCACATACTTTCGTAACGAAAGGAGTTAAAGAGGAACTCAAGAATACAAGCCTAAAGGTTTATTCTGCAAATCATCAGCTCAGCTGCTCAGAATGGCAGGTCTTAGCTGGTGAACAAGGGCATGGTTAGATGCTCTGGAGAAGGATTCACCATCAGCCAGTCATAAACTTTAGACAAAGGAGTATACTGGTGTTCTTGTCCTTTTTCTGTGCCTAGGCACCAAATTCAGCATAGTCCATTATGAATTTCCATTTTGGAAATGGATTGTTTGGATTTCACAGTAATGAGGAACTCTTGAAATGCTGAGTACAGGGCTCGCTCTTTCCTACCAGTGGGAGGTAAGTGTGATAGCTTTCATAATATGGGGAACAATTTCAGCTACTAAAGGAATACTCCAGCTGTTTATCTCAAGGGTTTTCTCTTACTCTCACTGAAATTCAGTTATGCAGACTATGCTTTCATTCACAGCTTCATGTGCTGTCAAAGAAAAGAACAAGTTTTATTAATATTATTATTATTATTACTTTTTTTTTTTTTTTTTTAATTATGCTTTGTAGAAAGTGCCTTCTTGAATGCAGCACCACAGACTGGAGACACTGTCAGAAAGGAATAAACATTTTCTTTCAGCTGAACTGGCTTGACATTCAGCCAGCATACAGCCTCATTTGTTGCCAGGCTATTCTTTTAAATTAAGGGTATTTAAGGATTGCCATGGATTGTTTGAATTTTCTTTTATATCAGCAATCAATTCAAGCAGTAACAATAGCTGCCATGAGGTCACACCATGACAGATTGTTTCTGGTACAGGCAAATGCTGATGTGGATTTTGAAGCTGTCATCTTATATTCTTTTTTTTTTTTTTTCTGGTGGAATGCTAATGTTAGCCTAGATTGTACCTCTCAAGCCTAGTATTTTCCATTGGAATGTTAGATGTACTCAGAAAACATGCTGCCTCACTTGTTTGCAATCAAGGACTTTGCACTTTGAGAATGATAAGGATGGCATAGCTCCTCTTGTTTTAGATAACAGACTTTTAAAGCCAGGAGAAGCCACTGCAGTCACATCTAGCATCTGCACTGTGCATTATAAGGAATTCATGAGCTGTTTCTCACATTGAGACAATTGTGTTTCAATAGAATCTTAAAAAGATATGCAGTCTTGATTTAAAATTTTAAAATGTTACTTCTGCATCACCATAGTGTAAATTGTAATAGTGGGTTGCTTACTCTCAGAAGGAAGTTCAAAGTGTAAGAATTTATGAGTCTATTCAGCTACTTCACTGCTCGTCCTGACACTAATGTTTCACTTTTATAGCCAACTTCTGCTGCTGCTTCTCATGTTGTTTATTTTTTCATATACATATTACAAGATTTTACGTTTGCCCATTCAGAATTGCAGAGGAGTCTTAATCACTAAATCAGAGAGAATTCATATTCAGCCAGATTTTAAAGCTGCTTTTAGCTATTATATAGCCCCAGTTTTAAAAGTAGGAGCTATATTCTTTATTTCCACATGCATGATCTTGCATTTAACTCTGTTATACTGATTGGATAAACACAGTCTAGAAAATAATCTGGATATCTATGATTTTTTAAATTTTCATTAAAGTAATTTACTTATGGTTTCAGATTGTTTAATCTGGTATACAGGTTACAGCTACAGGTGAATCCTTCTCTTACATTCCTTGCACTAAAGTTAATCAATTATTACTGATCACAGTTGAGAGACAAAGAAAGTAAAGGAAGAACAAGTAAAAGAGATATCCTGTTTCTTTTTATAGCGAGAAATTGTTCACAGAGGAAAGATGCTGATGACAGCTGCTTTCCCCTTTTTCCATCTGCTGCTGTTTACTTCACTTGCAATGCATTTAGAAGTGTGATTGTTTTGAGAGTGGGGCTTTGACAGAAGCATCAGGATTCAAAGTGCAATAACATACTGTGGAGTTTATGTGCTCTTAGAGATAGTCTTGTCTCTCCTTTCCCTTCCAGGCCAAAATCTTGTCTGTATTATGGCCCATGGCTCTGTTTTTAATTTAAATTAAATTTAAACAAGAATAGCCCTTGTAAAAGAGCAGAAAAAATATGACTGGGGAGAATGTTTATATTACAAGTTTAAAGAGTTTGGGCTACATTAAGTTATAGCTGTGGTCAGGAATTTTGCATATTTTAGTGTTGGATTTGCATCACTGGAAAATAAAATGGTTTGTTGGCCTACTGATCAGCCATGGTTCACAGATGTGAGAACTTCCTAGTGCCAGTGAATTTCACTACAGCTGTGGAAAATTGTTCAGACACAGAGAAAGACCTGTGTTCTTTCAGGCCTTGGTTTCTCTACTGAGACTTGTACTGTAAGTAAGAACTAATCTTGGTGGGTTTGTGACAATTGCTTGTTTGCACGGGAGCTGAAGGGAGTAATTCTCTGTTATGTGTAAAATTACTGATAATAGTTTTTCTTCTTCATGAGAAACACTGCAAGTCTGTACTCTGTACTCTATTTTGTTCTTCTTAAAACTAATTCATGGTGTTTAGACCAGATTTCAGGAGATCATTTAGTTTTTGACTACCATCACCCTCCTAACAAAGGCACCAGATCATCCTAGGTGGCTTTGCAGAGTGTCAAGATGATGGCTACAATCTCAGATCTCAGCCCATTTTGGACTTTAGTGAAGATTCTCAAAGTTTTTTACATCAATCTTGGCACAGCCCCCCAAGGAAGAATGCACAGAATCCCTACTTATATTAATACATTTTTCTCTCATGCCCTGGAGAAAAATTCTGGCAATCGAAGAGAAAAACTATACTTCCCCTTTGTCTTGTAAACTTGAGAGCCAATTAGTTAAAACATCTCTATGGGATACATGAATTTCCAGCTGTAAGCAGGAAAGGCAACTTTCACTGAATATAATGCTCCTTTTTTTTTTTTTTTTTTAAATTATGAAATATTTTGTTTTATTGTATGAGGTAGTTTTTTTTGTGATAGTATTGGCTATGGATAAAAACTTCCTTCAGTGATGCATATATTACTTTTGCCTATCCAGTGACACCTATAACCCACATTACTCTCTTACAGGACACAAGTAACCCTGCACCTAAAAAGTAATCCAGAATGCTGTCCAAATTATTCTGTAAAGCAGTTAGATGTATGAGAGAAAAAAAAGTCAGGTACTGTAGGGACTGATTTCATGGGGGGTGGTTAAAAGCGAATATCAAACGACTGTAATGACATGACCAAATAATTCACAATTATTCTGAAGGGAATATTTGAAGAAAGGGATTGATTGAGGCTGTTCAAAAAGAATGTGGTTTTGAAGAAGAAGGTTTACTGAACACCGAGCAACTCTCTAAATTCCTTAACCTGTGGAGTAATCCCTGAAATTATCTTCAGAGTTTCACCTGTTTAGTTCTCAATGAAATTTGCACAGAATATTAAGTGCAGAGGACATGAAAATAGTAAAATGCATAAAAAATATTTGTTATCAAAAACTGTAGCATATCTGACCACATAATACATTTTTATATTTACACTGATTTGATGAGTAGCTAGAAAGATGAAGTCTGTGTGAAAGGAATACCATGGTATAAAATATCCAGTATTTGAAAAATTGTGGGGTTTTTGTGTTTATTTTTTGTTTATTTGTTTGGTTGGCTTTTGATTTTGCTGATAACTTGCTGAAGGAAGCACAGATCTGTGTACTGAGAAGTTGAAATGAGCTGTTAAGGATACTCTACAGTCTGTATAGAATATCCTGTACTTTATGTGTTTATCTAAATAATGTAACTAATATTAAAATTATTTTTAAAGTAAATGTCAGAGGTAGATTTAGTTGTCCAAACTAGATTAAGAGAGAGTGGCTTTTCAGCTCTTCTAGTCTTCTGGCTCTTTTTGGGCTGAGTTAGCTCAAGAAGTTAAAGAACTTTTTGAAGAACTTAAGTTAAAGAACTTAGAGGGGGAGTTTTTGCTGTTAAACACATCAAAATGGGCGGTGTTTTAAATGAAGAATTTAAAAGGAGTTGGCTGCAATATGCTTGTAAATGTTGTTTATCTAAAGTGCTCTAAATAAACCATCTGGACTGCTAGATGTATAGTGAGGACACATGGCTAACAGAGCTGCTGGCCCTCCTGTGTCCAGCAGTGCTGGATTCTACATTGATAATTTTGTCATCTTGTTCCTAAGAAGTATTCTAGACCAAACCAGAAAGAGGGAAAAACATCTCTTAAACATTGCCTGGCTTGAATGATTAATTGAAGGAAGGATGGCCTTCAAGATAAGAAACAGGATGGTATCATTCTTGGATGAGCTTTCAGCATGCCTGGGCAAATGATTTAATCTCTCAACGCTTAAGTCATCTGTAAAAAAGACAAAATAAAGGAGGCCTCTAAAGTCTCTTAAAGTCTACTGAAGCTCACCAATAGTCTTTTTTTAGTCTCTTTCAGAGAAAACCTGCTGTTATTCCTTCAGTGTTATTTCCCTTTCCAGTTTGCTTTTCCTTTTTACTGTCATTGTCTTTGTTTTGAATAAGAATTTGGTTGACCAAATGACAACACTTTCATGAACCTGAAAGCCAAAAGGGGAAGCTGAGTCTTAAATTGCCTTTTGGAAGTTTTCCAGGTCTGAGAGAGACTGATAATGCTGTTATGGTGCCTGCAATTTCCCACCAGCGGCTCTGCAGAGGGTATTAAGGGTTACAAGTGATACTGACTGTCCTTTTTGCCTTCAAGTGCACAGAATGAGGCACATGGAGAATTAGTAGCAGCGATACCATATACATTTATGCTTGTCTTGTTCCTGTTAGATATCCTAGACCCTTAAAATCTTGAAATCACTTGAACCTCACATTATCCAGCCAAAATTAAACCAAAAAAAAAAAAAAAACAAACAAACAAACCCTCAAAGATCAATTAACGTAACTTGAAAATAATTGCATAACATCCCTGAATGGGAACTGCTGAATCACAGCCTGAACCTCTGATTGACCACCTGAGGCGAGCAATGAGTCAGCCCTGGGAGCACAGGTGAA
>JAOWBP010001760.1:76801741-76817366 GCA_028571105.1 Tragopan temminckii | reverse complement strand
TTGAAAATGTTATTAGTTTATTGTTAAGAATGGATTCCCTTAAAAGGAAGGGACTAATGGACGCGTTTAGTTCAAACAGGTGATTTATGAGGAGCAAAGATAATTTCCTTCCAGACGAAAAGGTCTGCAGCCCAGCTTGTTAACACGAACTCTTTGTCACAAAAAGGAAAGCAAATACTTTGTGTTAAAATTTTACGTATCACAAAGAAAGTGTAAATGAGAGTCATCATTTCAGATAGTTCAACAAATCAGATACAGAATATTCACCATTTTGTGTCACATGAAACCGACTGTTTATTTAGGGCTACTTATTTTGCGGTTAGTTATAGGCTAGACAACCAGATCTCACAGACCTGCATGACAAAGCCCACATACCAGCTTTGCTGCACGCTGCTGCGTGCCTGCGGCAGTGCACAGGAGTGTGCCTCCAGGGTGTCCCAAGTGTCAGATGTGCAGTGTGCACCATGGCAAGTTCTTGGCCCCGCAGCCTCACGCTCACCCAAACGTTTCCTGCTCGTGCTCCATGAGTTAGCACGGAGCAGTTGATACAGGGCCAGGAAAGTAATCCTGGGAGTAGGCGGCTTACCATGAGTAGTTGAGATGCTGTTTGTGAATGAGAGCTGAGAAATAATATTAGCAAAGCATTTAGGGAGAACTAGCCTGAAGAAAGGTGCTTAGGAACAGGACCACAAGCCCAGAGAATTCCATAGAGAAAGTTGCAGTAGCAGGCTTTTCCCTAAATGTACTTTTGTGTCAAATCTAGGTCAAATTTGAAAGGAGTAACTGTTTTTACTGTGAACTATGTTAAAGTAAACTATATTAAAAAAATATGTTAAAGACATAATGTGAATTAGGAGCTAGGTATACTAGGTTTGTCTGAAGAACTCAAAGCATGACAATCACTTTTGGATTTGTATCTGAAAACTACTATATTATCCTAAAATCCCATGCTGCCATTGCAAGGGCATAATTTTTATTGGTTGCTCCATTTATTCCTTTTTTTTTTTTTTTTTTTTTCTTATTTCACTGATAAATGGTAACTGATGAGGAAGGTGAAAAAATGACAGTAAAAATGGAGGTGGGCTGCTTGGGGCTGTGGCTTCTACCTGCTGATGCCACATGGCAGGTTGGTGGCTGTCAGGATTGTGGAGGCCTGGAGCACAGCACACAGCGGGTGTATGGTTGGTTTGTAAGAACAGAATGAGGGTGAAAGAGAAGTGAATAGACGGGGAGCGAGCTTTTGAGAGTAACTAGGAAGGAGATGACATGGTTGAAATGGTTGTGCAGAAGATATGTTCTTTATTTTGAACAGCGTTTGCAATCTGCTTCATTCTTTATTGTAGAGAATTTTGTGATGAAAACTGAATGAAAAAAATTCAGCAATAAAAGGTGTTACTTCCTCTGAAGGAAGACCTCTCATTTGGAGGAATGTACCAAAAATCTTAGTTCTCAAATCTAATCACATTAACATTGATTTGTTGGAATTTTTTTTGCTTCCAATTTTAGTGTAGCTGTAGTATTAACTTTAAACAAAACGTAATTAATCTTTATAAGAATGTATTTTTGTCATCATAGCTTTCTGTGCAGTATTTTACTTACAGATAGTTTCTGTTACCAAGTTCATTGGACTCTAGTGAAAATTTGGGCACAGCGTTTTGTTACGGCTGCGTGAATACCTTTATGCGGAATGAAGGCAAATAGTTATGACTTAAAACATTTCTCATTTAACCTCAACAGATTAATATCAGAAGGCAAATATTGTCGGGATCTGGGATGCGCAGTGTATAAATTATTTTGCTTGATGTTGCTATTCCAGAGATATCATAGTGAAATACTGTACAATGGATTTGACACATCAAAATTGTACTTGTTTTAATGCTGACATGGAGGATGGGGCCTGTTGCATTCATGGAAGTTAAGTGCTTATTTATAAGCCTGTTCCCTACGCTGCAGGGAGTAGACTTGCTTTCCATATTGGATGAATTTTAGACATCTATTATCTCTAAAAAGACATTCTGCATTCTAGCAGTGCTTAGTTTGGATAAACATTGGCTTTTAATTGTGGACCTTTTTTAAGAAATATAACAAAATTTTAAGTTTCCTCTTGTTTAGGAGCTTGTTTTGAGTCTTTTGGAAAATATTCAGTATTCAACATTCAGTTCAGCAATATTGGATTTTTGCACTTTTGATTATTTTACTCAAAAATTAAAATGTTTATTTGAAGCAAGAAAGATGAGCAGGGACTCTTTATTAGGGAGCATAATAGCAAGAAAAGGAACAGACTGACTACCACCCTCTCCTCCAATCCTCGTCTCTTCTTCGAGTCTTTCTCACTTGTAATACAATTCAACATCCATCACCCATTACAAGGTCCTTCATTGCGAAAGGGAACATACTTCATGAACCTGTGTTGAGCCTAGATGCAGCCTTCAGCGCTGACAACCAAGGCTGTATTTGGAGAATCCTCTTCCTAACAGTGTGGAATTTTTTTGCTTCTCACTTCTTCCAAAGGTATGGTTTATGGATGGAGGATGGTCGCAGTGGTCCCAGAAACTTGTGCTTAGTTCTGTTTTTCATACGAATAATATTTCATTTCTATTTGTTTTGTTTCTAATAACATATTTATTTATTTTTCTACAGAGATCTAAGATTTAATAGGATTAAAGAAATCCAGCCTGGAGAATTTAGACGGCTTAAAAACTTGAATACGTTGTAAGTTATTTTTCAACTTTCCCCTTTTGATCTAATATGATGAACTCAATATTGTGCCAAATTTGTTCACTTTTCTTGGATAAACAGTCTCATAAATTTCAGCTGTAGTATTTACACAGGTGAAGGAAGCAAGATTTAGGTCCAAAGTATATGAAAGCAAAACCTGGTATTTGTCTACTGAAATAAAAACAAAAACAACAACAAAAAAAGGAAATTATTGACATCCTGTTTCCATTTTTTCTTTATTTAACCGCAGCTACAAAAAATGTAGAAGTTTACTTATATATATATATATTTTTTTTCCAAATTTTGCTAAATGATTTAAGTGCAATATCACACATTAAATCATGTAGTCACAACAAGCCTGTTCAAATGTTCAGGCGTTCAAACAGGCTTCAGTTAAAAAATATTTGACAATCTCTATTTCTTAAGTTTTGAGCATTCCTCTTCAAAGTGGTAGCTGTGAAGGCAGAATTTGGAAAATATGGTTCCTACTGAGCTTGCTTTTATTGATATCTCTGCTATGTCATATGCTATGTCAAGTGAAGACCGTGTATTGTAAAAGACATTTTTACACACCTGTAATGCAAGTAGTTTCTGTTCTCTAATATATCAGCAGCCAAAAGGTTGAACTGACATGGACATTCTACATCATTTATAATTACAAATTTGAATTATATTATGGAAATGTGTGATCTCAAATAAAATACAGTGGTATCAGTTAACTCTGAATTGTTATTTTCTATTTGTTCTGAAAGCATGTTATTAATAAATGTATTGCATTGTATATTCACACCAGGAGAAAAAAAAATAAAAAAAAAAAAAGTATTTCCCCCAGAGCAGTTTTACCAAGATGTTTCCACTCTGTGTAAGACCTTCTGTGTAATTGTGGCACCAGGAATTTTTCCTTCATCTACAAAAAGAAAGCTTGTTCCAGCTTATAGATTTTATTTTTTTTAAATTCTGTTCAATTTTTCCAGACGTTCCTCTTACAAGGCAGTGGCAGTGCAAGGCAGCTTTTTTTTCTTCTAAGTTACTGGTATCAAAAAAGACTTTTGTTTTGCTTTTTCAGTTTATGTGCTACATTTACACCTACTATTATACATTTTGTTTCTACTGTTCTTGTATATTAAAATAAACGTATGTTTATTTATTTTTATAGGCTTCTAAACAACAATCAAATTAAAAGAATACCTAGTGGGGCATTTGAAGATCTCGAAAATCTGAAATATCTGTAAGTTAAATGAATGTCACTTTTTTTTTTTTTTAATCAATATATAACTGAATATCTTCAATGAGAAAGTGTTTTAATCTGAGATTGAGTTTTCATCTGACTTACTATCTCACATGTTAAGCTGCTTTGAATAAGAGTGAAATTTGTTTGTGGGTTGGAGACAACTGTGAATCTTTCTGTAAGTTGGTGGTTTGCGATTTCCTAATACTAGATTTCAGTATATGTTTGTAGTCAGTGGATTTTGAAGGGTTTTCTAGTTACTGTTTACTATATGCAACTTATGTAGTGTCATGAGGAAAAGTGTCACTCCACTGTCTTGGGTTATGGCCCTTATTATAGTGCCGGTTGCTTTGAGATTTCAGTATTTTGGAAACAACTTAGGAATTTAATTTTTCGTACAGTTTTAAAGAGTGCAACCTAGGGATTTGGGAGAAGGCTGAAAAACGAAAATCACATAAATTTGTGCAGGCACATTATTTGGTTTTCAGAGATGCATTTGGTCACATTTCTTGATGTTATTTTTCATATTTTGTCTTTCCATAATAAAATTGTTTACTCTCTATAGAAATAGAGAAAAAAAAATATTGAACAGACTATCTCCATAAATTACGAAAGTCCACGATGATTTGTTGGCAATATTTTTTACAAAACATGTTTGTGTAATGGATCTGGTGCTTTGAAACCTGAGATACAAAATATAAGTGGAGTACTTAAGGTCTCTTAATTCAAAATGTTTCTTTTGGTTGTCAGCAGCTGTGCAGAAATATTGCTCAGATCTTATTAGTTCTTTATTTACACATGCTTGCTTCTGCAAAGCTGTAGTAAATCTGAGATAAAATGGATATAAAAGACTGAACAGAGTTAACTGAGTTATTGTGTGTTTATTTTCCTATGCATATATTAATGTCTGTTAATACAATATCTGTATTTTTAAGTGGAGATCTTTTCTTCTTCCAGTAAAATCTGAATATGAAGTTAAAAGTGGTAGTTCATTCAATTCTTTAAAATCGCTGACCATTTTGCTAAAATATTATTTAAGAAGATTTTTTTGCCTATTTTGATATTAATTTTTTGAATTAATACAAATATTCTACAGAACTGTACAGCCATAACATTTATAAAATGGTCAAATACCAGCACAAAAAAGCTCAAATGTACCAAATAAATACAGTTTAGCTGTGAAAAGTTCAGTTCATTAAGCCCCTGTGAAGTGTATTCTATGGAACAAAGGAAATAATTTTTTTGACAGTGGAATTTACTGGAGTAGAAATTAGAGGGAGAGACTATATTGCCCTTAAAAAGATAAAAGCATTGTTCAGAATCTAGTATCATATAGTAAAATCATCCAGAATAACTGCGGCTTTGGATGGTCTGATCCTATAGATGTGAATGTAACTTTTCTTCTCCTATTTGATGAAATGAGAATATTAGCTCATGGTGTTCTGCTTTTATGCCTACAGAAATACTAGGTGACGAATAGTTTTGAAAATTTAGGCTTCACAGATATTAGAAAGTTTGTTGTTTTTCACTGGCTTTTCTTTTTCAGACGTTTTCAGAGAATTCTCAAAGAAGCCCCTGCATTTTCGAATGCCTTTTTGCACCATTCATTTCTGAGATTGAGTTCATAGTTTTATGAGTTGCACCTGTTTTCAGAATTATCTGTCAGATGGAAGACATTTTAACAGACTAATGGCATTTTCTCAGCTTTCTATGCATTAAAAATATTAATCATTGTAAAAGCTGATCCCTAAATTATAAAAAGAAAATTGCACATACAGTTTTGGAAACTTATTTTTTAGATTTTTTTTTTGTTCTTTCTGTAATCAAAATAATGACAACTCTATAAACATATTTTGTAGTTCCATAAACAAAATTTTTATATGATCTTGTGCTGCTTGTGGTAATAATTGGTCTGAATCCATATATAAATCAGAAGGTTTTAGATGTTATCAGCTTTTTGCTGAAACCAAAAGGATACATCTTCTTTCTGCTTTTCTTTCTTTCTTTCTGATTTCTGATTTCTTGTACCTTAGTATTGGCAATCTGATTCTTTAGAAAGGATGAAAAAAGCATTAGTAGATAGGACCTAATCTGTAACAGTTTCTTTTGCACTTAAGTAATTATGTGTAGTGTTTTGATCTTACGTTACCACTTCTGTAAAAGGGGAACACTGCTGGCTACAGTAAACTTTTAGAAAGTTGTATGAATATGAGCAAAATAGTTGGTAATATTTTTGAAATTTGTTGCTGCTCATATGAGATATATATGGTACACTGAATATATTTTGTTGACTTCCTAGGAGATTTTCAATTTACTTTTTGCTTATTCAGTTAATGGAGTTACTCAGTTATTACTTAAAGAGGAGACAGAAAAGCTTCTCAGTCATGCAATATAGCTGTTGGTGGGCTTGTGGAAACTGTTAGATTGTTCTTAATCCTGAATGTCAGCAGTTTATTCTCCAAGATAGAAAATAATTGGGAATTTAAGAAGGAGGTGTACTGCACTTCGAAGTTGTAGGATGTGGAATCAGTAGTGTTGAAAGCGAGCTTAAGATAAAAAGAGAGAGAGTTTGATGAGGATATATGGAAAAATATAAAATATAGTCTAGCAATTGCAAAGAGCTTTTCAGAAAAAAGAGAAGGTACTTTATATTTACAAAGCAGTAAGGTATAAGCTAGTGTGAAGGAAACTACGTACATTAAAGTGGAAAACAAAAATTTTGGTAAACATTGAGGCACGTTTACTTAATGAGAAATGGAAAGGTCAGGAATCGGATATTAGGGATTGTGGGAATTGAGACCGTACGGAATGTATCAGTTCTGAAAATACTTAGAAGGAATGATCAATATTTGCTTTGCAATTGGTGAATGAAGCCATAGTGGTAGAAGAGGTGTTGTAGGTTTGCCAAAATGCAGAATTGCTGACCTCACTCTTCCCAATATCAGATTATGTCACATTTTCTTCTGTGCCTTCTGCTTTCACTGTTGCTATCATGGTCACGTTACTTTTTCCTTTGAATGCCACCAGTGATTACTGATCTCATTTCTCTGCGTATCATTTTGCAAATTCCACCAACAACCTTCTTTACATTTCTATATTAATCTCTCTGCTGTTTTTATTTACTTCTCAGTTTTACTCCACGTATCTGATACTGTCAATACCTTTTCTTTTTCCTCCTGTTCCAAAGAAATATATGTGGATCTGAATTTCATTTTATCACATGACTTTTTATACAGTTCATAAAAAAAAAACAACAACCACAACTCTCGTAACAGAGTCTTTGATTTAAACTATTTCTTTCTTATTTTCTGAGAACTGATTACCTATTTGTTCACTTCCAAGTGTGTGATCAGTAACATCATCAGCCTTACTTGCATTTCTGGCAAGTGTTGTTTTTGTGAACTCTTCTGAAAACAGTAGTAATTTCCAGAAAATAATCTAATATCTGAATAGAATGTGTCATCTTGTCATCTTAATCCACTGTTTATACATCCTTTGAAGAATTCCAGTGATTTAGTTGTGTTAATAGAGCTTTGAGGTAAAGTGATAAACTACTTTGTCCATAATTTTACTTTAAATCACTTTTCTGCTAATGTGACTGGATGATAGATAGATAGATATTAAAGGTTAGTGCAGTGTTTGCAAAGTACCTTTCTAAAAGGCAGAGCACCCTTTTAGAAACGCAAATATTTTTTGTAAGTGCTACTTACAAATATACTCACTCCTCATTAGGTGAGTATATTTTTTTGTCTTTCTGTTAATAACCTTAGGGAAGCATCCACATGGCTAAGCGAATGTGTGATTGTCGTATCTGTCATACTACATGCATACCTTTTTGTAACTTTGAGTTTGCTTGAGTTTCTCTCTGGATGGGGAAAATGGTGGACTGAGGTCAGTTGACTGTTCTGTATCTGAAGGCTTTCTGATCAACATGAAAAAAAATATAGTTTAAAGTAGAACATATACAAAAAAAAAAAAAAAAAAGGTTACTCCATTCTTGACAGCGTGGTACTAAATGTCTGAAAAACCAAAGTCATTTTCCCAGTCATCCACTTGTGTTCTTCACTCTGCTTTACTTGGTCTCCAGAAAAATAAATAAATAGAAATTTTAGCAAGGATTCTAATAGAAATTATTTCTTCTTAACTGAAACTGATTGATTATTAAAGGTATCCGAAGCCACTGTCATTCCTGGGTCAAATCAGAATGTTTGCACTCAGAGGAATAAGAGAAATTTCCAAACTGCTATGCAGGGCGTGTTAAGAAAGGAAAACAGTGCCTTAACTGTTCAGTCTTGCAAATTTTCTAAGGAGTAAGAGAAAATGATGTATTTAAAATTCTCACTATAGAAAAAGGTAGGAATTTGTACCATACAGACAGGAAAAGCGTGTAGATAAAATCATAAAGACCATGCAATATTATGCAAAATAAGCATAATACACCTGTTCTCTCTTTTTACATGAATTTCTAAGTCTTTACAGGTATTTCAGATGACCATATTATTTTTTATGGTTTAATTTATTCAGTCTTTTAAACATTCTAAAAGCCTCACAACTTCTCTGCTTTTTAGTTATTCTGTCACTGGAGGTGCTGTACATTTTGTTTAGATGCATGTTTTTGTTAATGAAGTCTAAATATATTATTGTGTTCAGATCTTGGCAACTGATTTATCAGAAAACTTTAGATTCAAGGAAAAGACATTACTTCATACTGTTCCTCAAAGTTGTCATGAGGTACCGTTAGATGCCTACAACTTCTCTTTTTGAGGCCTGTTGTAAAGTGTTGGCCTTTGTCAGGTCAGTTTAAAAGCTGCCACTAGTTCCAGCAATATTTTATCTTTTACCTCAAAAGATCTCTGCAGTAACTTAATGAAAGCTATAACAATAAAAAAGTCAAAAACACTACTAATAAAGCTAATAAAGCCATTTGTGGTTCCAAGTCTCTTCATCCTTTTTTCATAGACATCCATGCCTGATTAACTCAGTTTCAAAGCATTTGTCAAATAATTATGACAGTTCTTACTGTGAATCTGTTCCTAACCCAGCCTAAAAACAGGTTGGCTGACATTGAACCCATAAACTACAATTATCAGCCAAACTGTATGTTTTTTCTGAAATATTCTCTCACTAAACCATCCTAAATATTAAAAGCTTGATGATAATAGACTTGAGCACATACACCAATCCATCCAGAACCGGGTATATTTTAATTCTGTGGGAAAGGTAGAGAATGCACTTGTGAACATACTGGTACTCTGCATATGTATATTCTGTTTGTATTATGAATGGGGGCCTAATGTCCATCTTCTGTATGGGATAGAACAAATAAACAATGCTGTTTTATTGATGCAATATCAATACTCTGTCTTGTACTTTTTTTTTGGTAAATATTCAAAAGGTGACACAGATGGCTTTATATCACTGTTTGTTCTCTAAGTCAATTCAAAAGACAAATTCTGTCACAATACGAATATTTGTACCAGTATTCACATGAGATATTTTAATAAAATAAGAGGCCTGGTGTATTCCAGAAAAGGAGCTGATGCAATCTTGTCCCATTAAGATGAATTTCTTTTGACTTTTGACAAGCCCATCAAGAAAATAAGGGGCAAAGAAGCAATAAGTCATAACAGTGAGAAAGGGGAAGCCAAAGATCAACCAGGTGATAGCCTGCAAGGCCCTATAATTTTGATTTTCTAGGCAAACATTTGAGATGAATTCTGAAAGGCAAAGTATTTTTATGTGTATGTGTTTAGTTTTTGTTTTGTATTTTTTTTCCTAATATGTAGTGAAAAGACTGTCTTCATGTGTCAACTTAATTCTTCTTTCCCACCTTTATGTAGCTCCTGTTTGTGTACTAATATTACTGATTGTTTCTTGTTTCAGCTATTTGTACAAGAATGAAATCCAGTCAATTGACAGGCAAGCATTTAAAGGACTTGCCTCTCTAGAACAACTGTAAGTGCCTTTTCTCTTCTGTGCTGTCATCTCCATGATTCCCCTGCAGAGGAAAAGTGCACACCCTGATCCGTACATCCTGCCTGCATGCTCTGCATGTCTGCTGTCAATGGGTTGTTAGTCAGAGAGCCCCGTAATCAGCTGCATGTGGAAAAACAAAATTGATCTCTGTGTCAAATTCCTCATTTCCGTGTTTGTCTTTTTTTTTTTTTAATTTCTCATTTGCATTCCCCATGTTGCTAGATGATGTGAAAGAGCTTTGATGAAGAGGCAGTGTAATGGTGGAAAATGTGGAAAACTAATGTGCATTGCTTGGAGAGAGATTTTTTTAAATTCATTTCTGTAGATTTTATGATACTGTGATTACTTTGCAGCAGTTACTTTGTTTTATACTAGTGCAACTAAAGCTGAGCTAGTATATTGAAGTTTAACTTGGTATTGCTATATTTTAAAACAAAAATAGATTTTAAAATTAAGATTTTAATTTTATTTATACGTGCTAATGATTGCTATGTACAGACTGAAAAATAAGGACGTTCACTGCTTGTAATCTAGATGTTCTTTGTCTTATAGAAAGGTTGGCTAAAATCGTACTCGTTTCCTGTGTAGTGACTGAAGATGAATCTCTGAAAATGAAAATGCAGTCAGTAGCATGACAAAAATTAACTGTATTGGTTCTGTTAGGTTTAAGTATGTGGTTTGTTTGTTTTCATGAACAGAAAGCATTACTATGCATTCAGTATAGCAGTGTTTAGAAAAACAGCCATAAAATGCATAGCTCTTTAACAATCTGACTACCAAATAACAACACTAGACTGACGAATCTTGGAGCATGTGAATTGTGAGGGCTGAAAAACTCTATTCTACTAAGATATATATCAGTTTCCTTCATAGTATAAATACCTAGTGAACATTAGTGGACAAGGTGTGTATGTGAAATAAAATGGCATTCAGAATGTGTACAATGTTGTTCAAGCTCATGTTAGAGGGAAGTAGATGTGATTTGTTTCCTTAGCACATTTCTCTTTCTCTTGCTCTAGAAGTGATTACTGCAGTATATTGACAGCAACTAGTAGGGCTTACTTGCACCCTGGTGGAAAGTCTTGTTTTCTGTGCAGAATTTTAAACACTGAGATCCATTTATTGAATCTCTGATGATTCCAAATATGCCACAAGCCTGATATGTCAACAGTGTCAACAGTGCTACATTCTTCTTTTCCTATGTTTCCTGTCCGTCTATGTTAAGGCTAGAAAAAGCCCCACATATCATTGTGGATTATTAACATGTTCTCATTGGACTGTTCCACTAGGCTGCACTTGAGCCTCTCAGCCAGCAGTGATATCACACTGTGCCATCAATATTATTCCATATAAAATCAAGCTTTTAACAAAGTGAGCCCCATAAATAGGTTCTGGCTGTGTAAGGTCTATTTTACCCCATTATATTTGAGGAAAGACAGTGTTCACAAAGCTAAGCTGTGTGAACATGTTCTCAAATCCCCCAGCTTTACATTGTGATAGGGTCAGTAGCTCCGGATGATTTTTTCAAGTTACAGGTCTGTGTGGCCTTGATAATTAAAGACACTTTGTGACCTGGATGCACTGACTTGGCCAGTATTATTCTCCTTGCTCAGCAGAGTTCTTGGGGCAGAAGTTTCGGGTCCACACCTCAGAAGGATACTTGTTTCACAGTCTTATCGCGTGCTCCAGTGAAACAGGATGAAACTGATAGCTGATTTCTTAATTTTATTTTTTTATTTATTTAAATTGGACTACACACTAAACATTTTTCTTGCTTTTTTTTTTTTTAAATTAACTTTTAAAAATATATTTTGCTTTCATTCACCAGCAGTAGTGGGGAAAAGCTGTAAATACAGTTTAGATTAAATAGACCATTGCATGTATGTAAGGGAAGAAAAAGAACAGCAGCCGCAAATGCTGCTCTTGGCAGTGTCCCACTAAAACCTCTGCAAGAGATTCTTTGCTGCTGATGTAGTAGAAATACCTTTTTTTTTTTTTTTTGGTAAATTTCTGCCAAGACAATAAGATCTTTGAATCAGACCTTGAAACTCACTTGTGCTAGAGTAAATTCTAAGAACAGTTGGCAGTTTTAGGTGCTTGAACACAGTGAGAACTTTAAGCCATACGTATTTCATCATGTAACTCTTCAGCCAGGCAGGACATGAAGGGAGAAAGCCATCAGATTAAAAGCAGACAGTTAGGACCAGTTTAGACCTTGCTGAATCTGCAAGATGTGTGTTTGGATCTGGCAAATATGACACAAACCTTCAGGAAACTTGCATTTTTTGGAGCAGATGCTGGAAGACATCCAAGGCACTTGAAAGGCAGCCAAACCTGCCCTTGTATGCTTGTGCTTGTACAGCTCTGATATACCTCTATATGCCACTGTGTAAAACACTGAACTGCAATAAAATGTCACAGATAGCCGTCCTGGGGGTGTTTTGAGTTTTTGACATCTGGATCCCATGTTTGAGCTCTATGTTCAATCAATTTCCAGATGCATGCACTTGTTGGTAGGTGGATTTTCTGGTATATTTTTCAGATTTCAGTTAAAAGCTTTGCATGTATTAGGGACAAAATACTTTCTCTGCAGTCTGTAATTAGTGGGAGTCACACAAGTATTGTTGGGGCTATTTAAATCTGCTTTTTCTTAGTGGAATACTAATTACCCATTTTCCTTTGACTTTCATATTAACATACTAATTTTGCATTTTGTAAACTGTTCCTAAAGTTATGCTGCAATTTGTATTCACATATACATCTTTGGAGAAATCAATACATGAAAAGTATTATCTTACATGCAATGATGCAGCTTCTTATATTTATTTATTTTTCCAAATTCAATTTTCAGTAGCTTTTAGCTGTTGCTATGTGTTGGTTGTTGGTTTTTTTTTGTTTGTTTGTTTGTTTTTTTTTTTTTTTTAAGTTTTATATTACAAAGGGCTCCTACTTGTTACATAAACTTGTGGGGGGTCTATGTATGTTCATCATAGTGGAGTCTGATTCAAGAAATATGACTTGAGAATCATAGAATCATTAAGATTGGAAGAGACCACCTTAGATGATCTAGCTCAGTCATCATGTGCAGTACCTCTTTGCTGTTCTTTGATAAGATTAGCTATAGCCACGCAATCTAAATGGCTGGAATCTTGCTTTATTTTGAAAATCTTTTAAGAACAGATTCAATAATCTCCTTATGCATCTTGTTCCAGTACTTTATATCATTATTATAATATCTAATCTTAATCTCTTATTATGCTTATTATGGAAAATAGGATTCTAAATTTAGTCCTGTGAAAGAGGACAGGATTTACTGCACATGTTCATCTTCTAAGAGTAATCTTAACAAAGAGAAAATCTGTACCATGCTTACTTGATGAAATCTTTATGTTCCTCTAGGTGTGATGTGTTCACTATAGACTTTTTTCCTTCAAATACATATTTATGAAGACTTGACAATGTGAGATTAATTCTTGAGTATGATTACCTTTTGGATGAGTTTTCCGTCCAAGAAGTTTTCATAATAATTAAAAAACTAAATCCCCCTTCAAAAAACTCATTTATTTGCTGCATACAAAGAAAGAACTAGTATATTGACAGTTACAGGAGAACTAAGGATAATCTCTTTCCTTTACAAGATGTGACAGGGAATGTGATCACTAAGGATAAGGAAAAGGCTGAGATTCTCAATGCCTTCTTTACATCTGTCTTTCATAGTCAGACCAGTTATCCTTGAAGTACTCCACCCCCTGACCTGGAAGACAGGGATGGGGTGCAGAATAAACCCCCCACAATTCAGATGGAGACAGTTAGAAACCTTCTACTGCATCTAGACTATCCGTGGAGCCAGATGGTATCCACCCAAGGGAGCTGGTGCAGGTGATTGCCAAGCCACTTTCCACCATCTATCAGCATTCCTGGTCAACTGGAGAGGTCCCAGAAGATTGGAGACGTGCCAGCGTGACTGCCTTCTCCAAAGAAGAGTTGTAAGGAGGATTCAGGGAACTACAGACCTGTCAGCCTGCCAGGGAAGGTTATGAAACAGATCATCTTGAGCGGTATCACACAGCATGTGTGGGACAAGTCCAGCCAGCATGGGTTGATGAAAGGCAGGTTCTGCTTGACCAATCTGATTTCCTTCAATGATTAAGTGACTCGTCTGGTAGATGAGGGAAAGGTTGCTGATGTATGCTGAAGTATGCCTAGTCTTCAGCAAAGCCTTTAACACTGTCTCCCTCAGTATTCTCCTGTAGAAGCTGCCAGTCCATGGCTTGGATGGGTGCGCTTTTCTGGGGAAAGAACTGGCTGGATGGCTGGGCCTAGAATGTGGTGTTGAATGGAATTAAAAACAGCTGGTGACTGATGATGAGTGGTGTTCCTCAAGGGTTAGTATTGGAGCTTGTCCTGTTTACTATCTTCATTGATGACCTGGACAAGGGGATTGATTGCACCCTCAGTAAGTCTGCAGATGACACTAAGCTGGGAGGAAGCGTCAATATGCCTAAAAGGGCACGAAGGCCCTTTGGAGGGATTTGGACAGGCTGGATTGCAGGGCTGAAGCCACGAGATGAAGATCAAGAAGAACAAGGGATGGGTCCTACACTTTTGCCCCCACAACCACAGGTTTGGCGCAGAGTGGGTGGAAAAATGTGTAGAGGAAAAGGACTTGGGGGCGTTGGTTGTTACTCAGCTGAACATGAGACAGCAGTGTGCCCAGGTAGCCAAGAAGGCCAATGGCATCTTGGCTTGTATCAGAATATGTTGCCAGCAGGAACAGGTAGATGGTTCAGCTCTGGTGAGGCCACACTTAAGAGTACTCTTTGGGCCCCTTACTTCAGGAAAGACAACAAAGCTCTGTAGCAAGTCTAGAGAAAGGCTGGTGAGAGGCCTGGAGCACAGATCTTATGAGGAGTGTCTGAGGTAATTGAGGCTGTTTAATCTGGAGAGGAGAAAGCTCAGGGGAGACCTTATAGCTCTCTACAAGTATCAGAATGGAGGTTGTGGCAAGATGGGATCAGTCTCTTGTCCTGGTTAAAAGTGATAGGATGAGAGGCAATAGCCTCAAGTTGTGCCATGGGAGGTTCAGCTTGGATGTTAGGAAAAACTTCTCTGAAAGATTGGTTAGACACTGGAATGGGCTGTGCGCAGGGAGATGATTGAGTCTCTCTCCCCAAAGATGTGGAAACGTGTAGATGGGGTACTAAGGGACATGGTTTAGTGGGCAACATTGGTGGTAAGTGAATGGTCAAACTGGATGATCTTAGAGGTCTTTTCCAACCATAATGATTCTGTGATTCTATGAAAATGTGATGCATTTTTAACATCTGATTCTGTTCGCAAGTAGCCTGAGAAATTGGTCAGAATTTTTTTTTTGAGGTCACAGTAAGAACCCGCTCAGCTACCTCATTGTGTGAAACACCTCAGAACATTTTTTAGCTGGGTATCTTATTAATTAATTAATTAATTAATTTAATATTCCTGCAGTCAGCATGGTTTCTGATAATGTAAAGTTGACTGTTACAAAGTATTTGAGTGCCTGGATCGCTGCAGTTCTATCTGCAATATCTGAGGATATGAGTAAGGCAAGGTTTACAAAAGAATTGTTGTTTTAGTTAAACTGATTCATTTTATTTGAAGAAATAGTACTCACTAGACCATGTCCCTCAACACAAAATCCAACCGTTCCTTGAACACCCCCAGGGT
>JAOWBP010001760.1:76778150-76792961 GCA_028571105.1 Tragopan temminckii | reverse complement strand
GGGGTAATGGCAACTTAAGGGTATTTTGATATTGATTTGTTGATAACATTATGTTTCCCAAAAGAGGCATTTAGGGAAAAGAAATAGGCAATATGTATAATTTCTGTCAGTGCAGGAGTCTCTGAGCTATTACAGCGGAATGATGTGTGCTACTTGCAGATCTGCTGTTTGCAAGTAGTGCGTTATCAGTCAGCAAAGCATCATGTTATTCTCATCTCAGAAATGCAGGGTTCTTGCTTCCAATCAGATCTTTGAAAACCTTTTAGAGAACTTCCAATAGACTAAGGAATTAAGAGAGCAAATAATTACACCTTGACGCCATGAGAGACAAAGAGTTGTAGTCTCAAATCAGGGCTATGAGTAAGCTCAATCACTTTGCTGCTGAGTATCAATTTAGGCATAGGACACAGATGAAAGATATGCTGCTGGTTTCAGATTTCAGTTAAAACATGGAGGCCTATGTATACTTAGAGTATAAAAAAAAATAAATTGATAAGTACAGATACTGGAGATTTCCTTGAAGTGTTTGAGAATAGCTGAATGCAGACATAGATCTCATCAGATTCTTGACCGGGCCATGAGCTGCATTAGATGCCAACAACAATTCCCTTGAATTGCTCAAAGCAAGGGAATGGTATAAAATTATTTCAATAAAATTATTTTAGGTCTTCCTTCATAGGAATTTTATTACCAACTGCAGATTCAATTTAAGATTAAAACATCTACATTTATGTGTCTATACTTAGGGATCCACAGCCATATTAGATTTTTAAGCTTTCCCTATGTTGAGTAGCAATTTACCAAATGCAGTCAATTGACCCTCGAGAAAGATTCAGATCACCCTGAAGGGAACATCTAGGACTCAATTCATTTTCTAACTGTAAGTATCTAACACCATCTGAATTCCCTTAAGGGAATCCTTTCTAGCCTTCATCTGCTTCTCCAAAATGGATGTAGGTTAGGGTTACACATTGGGCCTGTGTTGTACCTACTTGCTCCCAGCCATTGTTTCAGCCCAGGGCAACTTAAAACAGCAGATGCCACTGAACTGAATCAAGCTGCTGCTATCTGGGCAGTTTAGTCATTCTCCAGCTTTTGCTAACTGCGCTGACTAATGCTCTGTTGACAATAAATGGGAGTTTAAACATCTGTATGTAGACATCTGTATTTATTTGTCTAAACAAAAATTTAAAATGTTTTCAGAAGATATTTTCATAATATTTTCAACAGAAAGAGACTGCTTACAAAAATCAGAGGCTAAGGAGTACACAATGCATAGAATAATTCATTTTCAAGGTTGGTAAAAGAGGAGAATTTCTAGTGGCATGCCCATTAGACCCTATCCTCTGAATACCAACAAGTCAAATTGATGCTGGAAAGGATACTAAGCCTTCTCAGCAAAGCAGCTTTGGAGAGCGTGTAGGATGTGAATCCTGCTAAAGCCATTCCTGGGCAGTCTGTCTGTTCTGCTGATGGAATAAGCCAGGGTCATGGTGTGAATGCATTGAGACATTTATAGAACTTGCAGAATGTGTTTGGCCTTTAGCAGGGGGGAAAAGGAGCAATACTGATACAGTGGTTGGCATTTACTGGGAGATATCATGGAAATCTGCTGAAAGATATAGCGGAAGACCCAAATGAGTCTTTGTTTCAAGAACATGTCTTCAGATAAGTAGATTAATCAGTGGGGAAGTATTTCTGTCATCTCAGTAGAGAGTTAACCTTCATCAAGTTCTTTGTTTAAGACTGGGGAAAAATATGGGGTAAAATCATATCCATCATTTCCTGCAAGTATCTTATTGTATATTTAATATAATACACTATCACCAGGGGAATACATTGTATTATATTACGGTTAATAAATACAATTTTCGGTTTTCATCTTTTTTACTACAATATATTTTTGACTAGTAAATATATAACATTTGAATATTAAAATGCTAAACAAATATATTTTTTTAATGGGCAGATGCCCAGAGTGAGTAATACAAATGATCCATTTGTCCTAATACCTGTTCTTTTAGGATTACTGAATGTATAGCTTGTAAAAAGGCAGGTAGCTTAAAGCAAGCATGTAGTGGTTCATTTCTATAATTAATTTGCAGGTAATGGATTTCTCACCTAAAGACAATTTCAATAGCATGTGTAAATCTTGATGAATTTCTCTTCCGCAAATTGTTTAGCCTCTTTTTTCAACTAGTTAAGCTGTTACTTACAGTCATCACTTTTGGTGTTAAGGAATCCTATACAAATTACATAGTGTAAACTGTTGTCTTCTAATGTGTGAAGCCTCCAGGTTGCTTGCTTCACTTGGTGTCTCTCAGCTTTGAACATGAACTAACGGTGTGCCTCTGTGGCCAAGACGGCCAATGGCATCCTGGCCTGCATCAGAAATAGCTTAGCCAGCTGGAATAGGGGATCCTCACTACAAGAACACTGAGTTGCTCAAGCGTGTGAAGAGAAGAGCAACAAAGCTGACAAATGGACTACAAAACAAGACTTGGAAGGAATAGATGGGGGTATTGAGGTTGTTTAGTCTGGAGAAGATGAGGCTGAGAAGGGACCTCATTGCTATCTACAACTGCTGAAAGGATGTTGCAGTGAGATTGGTGTTGGTCTCTTTCCTGAGAAGACAAGTGATAGGACACAAGGAAATGACTTCAGGTTGTGCCAGGGGAGATTAAGTTGGACATTATGAAGAATTTCTTCATGGAGAGTATGGTTAGGTGTTGGAGCAGGCTGCCCAGGGAACTGTAGTCACTCTGGAGGTATTTATTTAAGAGATTTGTGGACATGGCACTATGTGTCATGGTTGGTGATTTGCCTTGGTAGATCAGGTTTATGATTGGACTTGATGATCTTGAAGGTCTTTTTCAACTTATATGATTCTATGATTTTTTTTTCTGTTGGAAGAGACAATGAATATTCAATCCCTTTCCATTGCCTCAGTGCCAGCCTGTTTTCAAAACAGAAATGTCTTGTTACTGAAAGGTCACTGTTCCCGAGCTTTCATCATCTGAAATTCTCCTTCCCCACTCCACTGTGTTTTGAGGTGATGAAATTATAACTTTCCACTGTATTTGCATGGAGATTTCTGGTATGTGAGTTAATGGGGATTATAGAGCAGCTTTGTGAGAGTCTGTTTTTGTTTTCTGTTCCTTTCCTAGTAATTCTCAGCATCCTATCTCGGTTTCTTGCACTGTTGTTTTCACAGAATCATCAAATGTAGCTAATTATTGACAATAATTAGCAATGATTAGTTCTAGTCTCACCATTCTATTTGCCAAGCTTGCATTGTTTTCTCCGTCTACATTACTTTGTATTTATGTGCATTAGGTCTACGTTTTAATTTCTGGACTAATGGCAGGCCCTTCCTAGTCAGACTTTGTGAAAATAAGTGACTGTCATAAGGAGTTGTTCGTCATCTCATTGTTCACCTCACTTTTACTTCTGAATGTATTGAACAATACAGAACTCTTTACAGATAACTGAAACTCTACAGGTGACTTTGTTTTACTATGAAAATTTACCATTTACTGCCGGTATCTCTTTATATGATTATTCGGACCATGTAAAATATTTGTTTCAAATAGCTGTTTCAAGAAATTGTTATTGGGACTGTGGTCAGCCTAAAGCTTTTTCTTTTATTCTACCAAAACTTTTTAGAAAACCATGAATTTGTTCTAGATCTGTGGATCGCTGTTGCTGTCTAAACCCACAGTTGAAAATCCCAGTTGAAAACCCACAGTTTTAAATGTTTTTGTTTTCCCAGTTCTGCTGACGGTTAACTTCAGTGCTTCTGTTGCTACTCAGTTTTTCCAAACAACAAAATTAAAAGAGATGAATTATATTATTTTTCATCATTGCTTTGGGGAATCTGTAGGCACATAAGGGACCTTGAAAAGAATAAGAAATTTATGAGTAGCAGGGATAAACATGGGATTAGTTAGTCACTGGAAAGAGTAAGAAATGAATGCTTGGACATGAGTGAATATACTCTTTCTGCCCTAATTCCCAAAGAAGACTGATGGAAAAACAACAGGGAGATGCCTATCTCTTGTATCATCAGGAGTGTCTGTATCTGAGATGCAGATAGGAGTGAGTTTCATCTAACATTCTGGTAAACATATGCCTAAGAGAAAAAATATGATGAATAAATATTCCAACCTCCTCCATTTTTCTGAGTAGGTCTTACTGACTTCTCTCCCAGGTGATGTCAGTACTCATTAAGAGAAGAGATGGGAGTGTCATTAACCAGCAGGAAATTATAGAATACTTCAGTTGGACGGGTCCTTCACAGATCATCAAGTCCAACTGCCTGACCACTCCAGGGCAACCTGAAAGTTAAAGCTTATTACTGAGGGCATTGTCCAAATATGTCTTGAACACTGACAAGCATGGGGCATCAACTACCTCTCTTGGAATTCTGGTCCAGTGTATAACCACCCTCAGAGTACAGAAATATTTCCTAATGCCAAGCCTGACCCTCCCTGGTGCATGTTTGTACCGTTTCTGTATGTAACTTCATTGTTTGGATTTTAAATAAAAGTTAAGATGTCTGTGTGTGCTCATGGATTGGCTTGTAAAGAAACTAAGATTGAATTAAAAGGTCAGAAGAACATTGCAAAAAAATAAATAAAACATTGCAAAAAATAAAGCAGAAAATATAGATGATAAGGAAGAGATAAAGATAGAAGGAAGTGTGGAAAGAAACGCAACATAGTATAATAGGAGAAATTGCTCTTGCTGTTATGAAAAATAGAAGATAACAATTATTCAAAAAATAATGAAGAAGAGAAATAGTGTGCGATATGCAAAATTGCATATTTTTTTATTATTTGAATTACAAAATATCCTTTTACAGGAAAATTTTGTTTTGTATAATAGGTAAAATTAAAATATTCTATTAATGTTTTCAGGCCCCAATCTTACTTTGAACAATGAAAAAATGAACTGTAAATTTTCACTCATCTTGATTCGTCTCCCAGAATGGTATTTTTTTCAATTACTTCTTGTTGGATTCATATTTCTGAGTCTTTTAAAGCTTACTGTATTTGTTTACAGTATTATTTCCCATTTCATGTAATATTTTGTGATCAAATATTTTGAACACTAGCTTTCAACTTGCAAATGTGACCTTATGGTTAGCTTTGTATTCCTGAGTACTGCTCAGGCTTGTAACTCTTCCTGGACTTGGACATTTACTGAGTCTCTTTCCAGGAAGTCACACTATGTGTATACAGTCTCATAGGCTATGTAATTCTTCACCTCACAGAAAAGGTCCATTTATAAAGATGGCATTTAAAAGTCGTATCAAACAAGGTAAGAGAATCTTATGTATAAAAAGTTAGTTCATACTTTAAAAACTTGTGTGCTTGTGTTTTATATGTGCTTATACATGCTACACATACAGCGTGTATCTCTGCGTATGCACACATACACATAGTGAAGTGGAAGCAACTGAGCCAAATTGTCAATCATTTGTTCCATTTGGATTTGATGAAAACAAAACAAAAATAACTTCATTTTATTACTGCAAACATGGGCAGATTTTCAAGGCAATCCAGAGAGATGGTGCAATGAGGGCTGGCCAAGCTGGAATAGAATGACTCAAATATTTCCTTTTGCTTCCTTTGCTTATCTGGCTGCCAGATTTGACTTTTTTTTTCCTTTTATTTTTATGGAGTTATTACTGTTGCTAATGAGAGTCAATTGAGTCTTTTAAAAATAAAACTGAATGGAAGTTTTGATTTATTGCAAATAACAAGGATTGTTACATCTCTTGAGAAAGACAGGGAGAGATTAGTGTGAGCTCTCAGCTTCACGTCCTTCTGTTTAATCTAGATGTGTGTACTAGTTACTTGTAGCACTGATTAGGATATTTGAGGGTCTGGACAGTGCCTGGCATGGCTTCTTAAACCATGTGAAAGGTTCTAGAAGGAGTGCAGTAAAATTTAGTATAGTGTAGTTTTCTGTTTTGTTTTTCTCCTGAGTTTTCCTAAGTAAAACAAGAAGTGTATAAACTCCAAAATTTGTTGTAATGGCCATGACGTGGCTCCCTTTTCTGGTATGATCTGTTGTTGTTTGGACTTTCAGGTCTTTTATTCTCTTTACAACTACCACTCCCCAAATTGTTTTGAAAATTTTTGCTTCAGCGTTCTTTCCCCTTACATCACCTATTACAACACTGCTCATTGCCTGGCTGCTCTGAAAAATGAAAACAATAATACTTTGTACATGGCGTTACCTTAAGAGTAATAACTGCTTTTGGCAAACAGAATGGCGACTGCTAAATGTCAGCATCATGTTAGCCAGACTGATGGATTCAGTACCCTCTTATTAGCTATTTAGCTATGTGTTTCCCTTATAGGAGATAAAACATAGCATGACTGGTCCATACTTGCTTTGATGTGTCTGCAGGCAAGTGCAAGCATCTGTGGCTGCATGAAACACAGTACAGGTTTTCAGACTGCTCAACACAATTAAATTCAGAACCATAGAACCATAACATCAGCAAGGTTGGAAAAGACCTCCGAGATCATCCAGTCCAACCATCCACCTACCACCTCAGTACTATATCCCTTGGTACAACATCTAGATGTTCCTTGAGCACCTCCAGGTGGTGACTCCACCACCTCCCTGGGTAGCCTATTCCAGCACCTGACAGAAGCTTACACACTCTGTCCAAGGTCCACCACATTCTACAGATGGTAAATATTTTGTCTTTCCAGAGTTTTGATTGGCCACTTGAATGTTAAGTCACACTTTTTGATGTTGGATGTTGCATTCTATTTAATGACTGATTCAATAAATCTCTCATCAATATGATTCAATAAATGTCATTGGTATTCTAACCTTTAAAGTATGTCTGCTTCAAAGTCTTGTAATGTTTTGAAAGTGGTTAAGAAAACTTTTTTAAATCATATTTTCAAAAATATTTTTGAGATTGTGTGGTCTGGTGCAATGGTAACTTTAGAGAGCCGGTCTAAAAGCAAAATGAATACTTTGTGTTTCCTGTGTACGCTGCTCAGATGACGTAAAAAGCTGGAGCAGCAGTGTGGTAGTATGACATTGTGTGTATGAAAAACACATAGTGACTTGCTGCTGCTGGGAGGCTGCATTTTAAGGGATATTTTGTCATTGTTTAGTTTGGGGATAATCATTTGAGTTCAAGAAAAAAGTTTTTTGTTTGTCATTTTGATAAATCTTTCCTGAGAAACTTGAGAGATAGGAGTATTTTAGGGTGTTTTTTCAAGACGTGAACTGAAACATAAAATTCAGTTCTTTGACCTAGGTGATGTTCTCAGTTTCCATATGGAAAGACCCAGATGTTTGGTTTCAAGAAATGTAGAGCTGTGACAGGGCCTCAAGAGCAGTGGGAGCAGTGTGGTTATGGGAGAAGGTGATTCGCTCTGGCCAGATTGAAGTAATTAAGTTGCCGATTTAATTTTATTGGCCTAAGTGAAGCCTAAGTAAATGTAATAGTACTCATATAGGGTACTCAGCTGAAGCAAATCAATTAAAATGTTCACTCATTAGGCTTTAGTTTATAGCTTATTGTGGTGGTTTCACGTTATGTGCAGCTCAGCTCCACCATTCCACACTCTCTCCTTCCTCTAAGGAAGAACAGAAGAAAAAAACTATGAAAAAGAGCTAAAGGATTGAGATAAAGATAGGAATATTGCTCACTAGTTACTGTCACAGGCCAAACAGACTTAGCCTAGAGATAATAATGTAATTTATTGCCAAATACTCACAGACTGGAGCAGCGAGAACTAAAAAAAAAAAACAAAAAAACGGGTGATTGTGCTGTAATTTATTTTATTTTTGAACTTTGGAGATAATTGAACTTGAGGTTAGATGTCCGTAAAATGCATTAATTTTAAGATCCGGGTCTGCATGTAAGAAATTTCTAATGACTTTAAAAACTTGTTGAATGCCTTCTTGGATTCTAAAGAACGCTTTTTTTCTTTTGGTTGGTCCCATAAATCTGCTGTTTTTTACTGCAGAGCAGCAACTTTTCAGTGGGTGGGACCTCAAATGTCCATTCAGCATAGTGTTATCTCTAGATCTATGGAGTGAACATGGGAAGGCAACCTCTCTGGAGACCAGGGCAAGGGAATGAGCAGGCAATGCCTGAGGATGAGAGACTGCAGCCACAGCACTGCTGTAGTAGCACAGTGTCTGTTACCTGAGGAAACAGCAGAAGTTTGTGCTTTTCAGAGGCTGAGGGCTAGGTTTGTGGCTTGGACTCTTCAGCATCTTAAATTCTACTTAGACATCCTAAGTGCTTTGGAAATCCCAGCCTTAAATTGGCATGTGTGTGCCTCTGGCTTAAAGGATGTATTTGTCATTCAGACTGGTCTGGCCTTACCAAAACTATATTTCAGCGTGAGTCTAGAGATATTTTTTGTTTGCTTGCTATTTTCAGGTAAATAATTATTTATTATTATTTGGCAAATAATCCTTTCAGGAAAGATTTTTTTCACTGAACTTTATGGCTGTGTTCTTAGTACTGGTGGAAATACTGGCCAAATATACACTACCAAGATGTGTAAAAATACAGTTTTTATTAAGGATCTGTGGTTCATAGTTGAGAAGTGATTAGTGAGTGTACGCTATTACTGAAACTATGATTTATTTAATGTTTGTCAGCAGATAGTACTCATGAACATCCAAATGTGTGTATGTATATATAGATGGATATTTACAGTGAATATTGAAAGAAAATTGTAAATCTAATGTATTTAAGTAGCTCTTCTATTTAATCTATTAATGCTGGTATGTACCTGTGTGATTTGTTTCACCTTTCTCTTTGAGTGGTTGGGGAACTTTTGCATCATTATTAATTTTTAAAATAGGGATTATACCTTTTTATGATTAAAAGCAAAACATAAATAAACAAATTCAAGAAGGAAAAACACCCTACCACCACCACAGAAACACTCTGTGAGAGGTTTTTATGTTCCTTTTGGGTGCTGGCTGCCAGCTATAGTTTCTCATTTCTCTCCTTTGTCTTCTCCGTCACTTTGTGAAATTAGCTGGAAAATAAGGGAAAAAAAACAAGCGGCTTCACTCTGAATCATTTTCCTGACTTCTGTGTGCTGTGATAGATGCAAACAATGGTACTAGCCCCTGTGGAGGGGGATGGCCTGGAAAGGAGCAGCAAGGAAGGAACTACTTCAGCCATTTCTGCCACCGAGGGAAACTGGTAACTGGTCCCTGAGGGTGCTCTCCTTGTCACCAAAATAGTCATGACCTCAGGGAAAACCTTAGTAAGACAGCTCTGTAAAGCTTTTAAGGGACTTATTTGGGCAAAGGGTAGTCCCACCAGTGGCTCTGCTGAGGACTTCTGGAAGAGGAGGTAATAGCTTGTTTGTAACTGGAGCAATGAAAACCAGAATCTAAGTTGAAATGCATTCAAAATGGAAACATCAGCTTGAATTGTAACTTTAAAATGGCATTAAACTGCGAAGGTGGCTGTAGAACAGAAAATTGACTTCACTTGTACTCAGAAGTGAACTTCTTTGCCTTAGGAATGATGTGTAAAAACATTTTTATCTGTTTAATGACTCTATTTTTTGGACTTTATTAAGGTGATGAAATAATTACAGAAACATTAAAAAATGCCTTTTAATTAGTTGTTGACTTAGTTTGGGAATATTAGAACTGCAAGAAACACAGTGCATGACTTATGACAAGTAAATGTGATCTCCTGAGGCCACTGGAATTTGAAATAACAGGAAACATACACAAGGCTAGAAAGACTGATTTGGGAATTTCAGACATATCTATAATTTGCAGTTATCCAATCTCCAACGTTTTTTTAACTAGTCAATCCTCATTTACTTCTGGTTGAGAAAGTAGAAATGAAAAGGAAAAGAAGTTTCAGTTATTTTACTTAGTTGGGTTCTAGTGTGAGATGTAAAATGTGGTGGGTATTGATTGACTCTACACATATAAAATGTTATAATTCCTATTAATATTTTATTTATTCTCTTTATGTGTTCTGAAACATAAAATTTTCCCTAATGATTAGGAAGCAGAAGTGGGAAATAAGTAGTAGGGGGATATAGCAAGTAACTCTAAACTTGTCTGAATTTTTTTGATGATGATTTTTATGTTGATGTTAGGATGGACTTACCAAGAGGAAAAAGAAAGAAGGGAATGATCTTTATTTCCAGAGAGCCATTACATTGGATATTTTGTGGTCGTAACCCTTCTTGTAAGGGTAGCTTACAGTGCTCTTCATAGGCAGAAAACAACTCCTCCCCCCTTTTGATGGAGAAATGCAGAGATGCTTGTACTGGGATTGTCTGTGCTGATGAGGAATGAGGAGACAAATATCGGCGGAGTTGCAATACATACAACTCTGTCACTCCCCATTCTTGCCTTGCCAGGAGCACGAGGAGCTGAAGGCAGAACAAGATAATTGCAAATTTATCTACTCTGGCTGCCTGTCCTTAGCCTCAGGAAGCAGAAAATCCAGTCCCTAGAGCCACAGCTTTTGCAGTGAGGTGACCTGGGATTTTCCCTGAAGGAGAAGGAAGAGCTGTTGTTTTGTATGACACCAGCAGGCTGCAGCTGAGTGTCTGTACTTGTGTTTTTGTTTCTACTGTTTGTGCCAGCCAACAGTGCTTTCTGTATGATTGATAAAATGTCCTTGGATTCCATAAGAAGCAGCATCCGGATAAATTCTAACAACACCCCTGAGTATGTTTGAATGCAGTACGGCCATTACTGTATTATTGGAAAGCACTTACTTGTTGGAAATATGTTCTGATGAAGTCTGCGTAGTAGAAAGGAAGGAGTGACACATGGGTTTATGATTAATAGAGGCTTTTGATTTTAAGTTTAGATATTATTTTTCATTGCGGTGATTCCTTCAGCTTTCCACATCCTTTGGATTGACACTGGTCTTGTATCACAAGACATTTTGAACTGAAGGAAGCAAAAGAGACATTCTTTAATAAGGTCACTGGCATTGTAGATACTGAATGTTATTTACTGATGTAATTAATATAATGTGAGCTCACAAGCATTGCGTCAGTGAAGCTGCCTTCCTTGTTAAAAGACAAGTCCGAAAAATGTGGTGATGGGAAAAATTACACTTCCTGCTCTTATTTCTTACTTCTCTTGCATTTGTTACTTCTTTCTCAGCCCTCATTCATGCTCAGATTTTCAGTTGTAGGATCTGTGTCAGCTTAGAGCTCAGTGCCTTCAGCCTCATGGCCTGAGTAGTCTTGTAGAGAGGTGCTGGAATGGCAAAGGTACAAGGAGGCTTAGGAAGGGATCTGACCTCTGCTGATTGCGTAAAACACAGATGACTTCTGTAGCAGTGAGTGTTTTCTTCTTTGAGTATGCACAGTCATTAGCTCGTAGGGCACCTGCATCCATTTTCCCAGCAGGAAATAAAGAACTGATCCTCCACTGAGCAAAATTAGAAAAACCCTTGTTACGAAGGGTTGAATGTATATTTTTCCTGCCCTGTGTGTGTGTGTGTTAGGATTTTATTTCTTAAAATTTATTTATTCTTATTTACCTTTAATAATTACTGCAAAAGTATATATATATATATATTTGTATGCAAACTTGAGTAATTAATTCCTCTGGACCTACTTTAAGGAAAATAGAAAAACTGCTTCTCTCTTAAAGCTGTTTACTTCCAATAAGTGGAATCTGATAAAGGGGGAAGAAAAACCCATAAAACAAAGAAAGTTAGACTGACCCATTTTTATCAGTGAACTCAGTTAACTACCAGAATGAAGTGAGTCAGGCAAAAACCTAACGGATGGTCTTTTTGGATCACGGATTTATATTTTTCTCAAACTCATGGTTCAGCTTTGTCAGAAATAATCGTCTTAAGACAGGAACTCCTCTGGGACACGTCCTGTGTGGGAGGTCAGAGGGTGATAATGTTTCTTTCTGGCTTTCAGTTCTTTCCTCTGAGTATATCAGTATTTCACAGAGAGAGAATTTAGACTTAAGTGTCTTTGTGAGACAGAAAAATGCAAAAACATTTTGCAAAATGGTAGGTGAGAAAACAGAAGATTACTTTATGATCGTAGCTTTAAAAAGTACTTTTGAGGGGATTTTCACTGTAGTAGTTTAGATAACCATTAACTGTAAAACTAAGTAGTGCAACATCTGTTGCAGTGGTTCCTGGTATTCCATGCACTTGTTACTTTCCCTTTTTTGGTATCTTCTTTAATGTATTGCAAGGGATAATTTTATTATCATTTTTTCTTAAATTTAGAAGTGCATTTGAAACTGTAAATATTGAGAAGTAAACTGAAAAGAAGCTGTTTCTAACTCTCTACAATTTTTTTCAGTGTAGCAGTATCTCTTTACAATACAGGCTGCCAGCCATCAGTTCACTCTTTGCTTGATCCAAGCTGCTCAAGTGCTTTTGTTAACACAGCATCGTGCACACCTATCTTGCTCTGTTTTATTGGGTACGGCACGAGCAGGGGGCAAGAAAGCAGCCCTTTGCTGGAGATATTTAGTCAAATATCATCAGTTGTGAGTCATGACTATGCTGTCAATCTTTTATACTATTTAGTTTTAGAAATAAAGTAGATGCCGTGAGGGGAAAAAAAAAATAGATTTCACCTTTCCGTGTTATTTCTTCAAGATGCACAAATAGTGTTACATCCTCCAATAATAAAACTTTTTTCCCCCCTTAAATGTAGCATGAGAATTAGACACAATAGTAAAATTTCAAATTTCCGTGTGAAGTTTTTCTGTAGTGTATGATTTTTGAAAACTCTGAGGGTAGATAAGACAATGAACCAAGATCGTGCCAAAATAAGATTTCCGCGTGTAATTCTCGCCAATTAAGCCTACATACCCAAAACTTTGATCCAGCAAATCCTGCTTGAGTCTTATTAAAAGCACTGCATAGCTGGTTGGAAAAATTGGCAACAAGGACAGGAGAGGGATCTACAGACTTAGTAAGACAATACTGTATTGCGTTTCATTGAGTTCACATTTAAATGTTTTCCTTTCAACTCTAATGGCAAAATAATTGTTAGTTAAAACAAATCCTTAGCTCTTGGCTAGATCATGAACTTTCATTCACCAAAACCACACCTGATAAAGATATGTATTTTTAAAACAGAAACTTGGAGAGAATTTTAACGAGTCTTACGTATTTGTAAGTCTCGCATTATTTAAATAATAATTAAAAAAATCCAGATTTAATTTTTGATATTTTTGTAAATACTATTTTGTGATCAAAATGAGTACTGCCAAATGTTCTGCATCCAGTTCTACAGAGTTCAGTATATTGATGATCCTGATACTTACCTTTCTTACTAAAATTATAGCATGCTAAATATTATTGGCTATAATAGCCACTTACAGTGCAAGAGTTTCCCATCTAAAGGCATGGTGGCTTTATTTTATGCACTCAACATTGATGTACATACAATAAAAACTCTCAATTCAAATAAGAGAAAATCACGTACTGTATATAGTAATTAGACTGGGGTAGAATTCACCCAGAAAATGAATCACTAAGGAAAGGATAATGATATAATTTTATTTTTAAAATAATCACTAAGTTTAAATCTTAAAATCAGGCAAAAACAATGTCTTCATATTCTAGAAAATGTCATGCTCCTAGTAGTGAGGATTAATATAAGTAGTCCAATAGCTGAAAGTGGGTTTTGGTTTTATTTTTTTAAAGTGGTGGACTTCTCTTTGTTTGTTCAACAAAGTGACACATTTTTTTTTGCAGGGCAGTAGTTAAAGCAGCATTAAAGTGCCATTGACATCATCCAGTTACTGCCCTGACTTGATTATATAACCTCTTTTGTGCAATTTTCATGCTCTGCTCTGTTTGAATGTTTTTACTGTGCTGATGGCTGTTTTTCATTTCCTGCTGGGATGACCTTGAATAAAAAAAGAATAAGAATAAAGTAGACATAAGCAATATAGTCTTGCTGGCATTTGCAGTTCTTTTGTTCTCTGTTGAGAAACATAGTAGTTTGGCATTTATGGTATAGGTTATTTCTGCTGGGTTGTAATTAATCTTCAGCCATTGGAAAAAATTAATGTGTTTCTCTTATTCCATTCTTTTGAATGTGTTGATAGCAGTGATACACATATGACGATTCATAGTTTTTTAGAACATCTGAAGAGAGGTAAACAAATGGTCAACATAATGGTCATTCTTTAAAATAGATTATTAATAAAACCTATTAAATCCAGTAGATCTACTGATATTTATTCATTATTATATTCATTTCTTACATTTCTCTTTCTTTAAAGGGAAAATAAATTAACAGGCATGCACTTTTCTCTTGATTCAATGTATATCATGCAGATGAGTAAAATAATATGATGTCTTTAACATCTGGATCACCTTCAGACTTTTTATATCTCTGAGTTTCAGAGAGAACATCATCATTTGGAAACATTTTGCATTATTCCTGCTAATTCTTATCAAACCAAAGCCATTGTTTCCTTTTAATTATCATATTAAACTGATAAACATTATATTACTGTACAGTTTACCATCACTTTTAGAGGAAGAGTTCTAGATTTAAGTAGTTTTCACTGAAGATTTTAAGTATCTACCTTTGTGGTAGGATTTTGGTATGTGGCTTATACATTTATAGTCCAAATTTCATATTTGAGAGCTTTCAGTTTTTAAGATACTTAGGACAGTAGCATCATCCTACATATTTCTAGATTGCTGCTGTGGTGATTTCGTTTCTTTTGAACTCAGGAAATCTATATGATTTAAAACATAATTGAATTTAAGAATTTTTGTGTCCTAAATCGATGCTGAAGTACTATAGTTAG
>JAOWBP010001760.1:76750415-76763939 GCA_028571105.1 Tragopan temminckii | reverse complement strand
CTTTAGAAAATCATCTAGATATCAATAAAACTTCACAGAAGTATATAAAATGAGAAAATAGTGTTAGTTTTGTGAACACCATAACTAGCAAAAGTCATGTTTCTTGAGGTCTTGAATACTGTATGATTTTAAGTGCCAGTGAAAGTTTTTCCTACAACAAGGGCTTCTCTTCCACATAGAATCTCTCATATTTAAAACAGTGGAAAGTTGTAGTACAGACTTTATCTCATTTGGAACACTAATAATACTTTCCTATACCAGCTGCATTTTTGCATAAGACTTGGAAGAAAACATTTTTAATTTAAGATCTTCTAGTAAATTTGTTTTATTTTAACTTGCAGCTCCAAAAGTATGAGAGGAGTAGAAACACGTAAATATAAGATAGGGAAAGAAAAATCTGTAAGTAATTAATTTTCAGTCAGCGTCTCACATGACACAGCCCAAGGGAAAAAAATCTGTTTAGGTTTATAATAGATTTTCTAGGTATTTAAATTATTGTGAGACAGCAGCATCATGCCATACTTAACTAGCCTTCATTGACATCAGGCTCTTCATATTGGTCTCTAATATAGAATTAGTTTTTAGGGTAAATATTGGAGCATGGCTGACTCTAACAAGCACCTACAGAAAACGTTTTGTATTTGCATGGAGTTGCTCTCTAATATGCAAAAGTTGAAAGCAAACCAAAAGAGAAGGATATGTTCCCAGTTCCAAAACTCAATAAAGGCATTTTGCCTGCTATAGTGTGTTGTAGAAGTAGCTAATAATCAATTAATTGTGACAGATCAAGCTCCTGCAATACTGACAGCATGGATTAATTGCTATATATACAAGTGTAATCAAAATCAGATCCACCTAAAGATTGTTTTATGTGTTGCCACATGTCCAAGTTGCACACTTGTCAAACTTAAGTCTATAAACTAACGGGCTGTCCATAAGCAGACTTAACCTCTGGGTCCAGAATAAAACAACAACCTGATTGTGCCAGCTGTTGCCTAAAATTTCCCTTTCTCATGACTGTTACTGCTCAAACACTTCAGCTAAGTATTTACAGAACCACAGAATCACAGAAGAGTAATCATAGGGGTTGGAAGGGACCTCTAGAGATTATCTAGAGGTCCTACTCCCCTGCTAATGCAGATTCCCAAGAATAGGTTTAAATTCTATCCTTTCTATTATACCAAAGTACAAATAAATCAAGCTCATTCTGATAATTTAAAACCTTGTGTTCTTTAGCATTTTTCCATTCCTCTGGCTTCTTTTTCCATTCTCTATTTTAACCTACACAGACAAACACACCGCACAGTTTGTAATAGCTGTTAATTGTTGTCATTCAGTGTGGAAAGTTAGGACAGGTCTACAAAGTGTAAATAGGTACGACTGAGCTCTGAATGTGCTCTTGGTGTGTTGGGTATGAGCCCATGCTCATCTGACATCCTTACAACTTTGTTAGTACTGTGCTCTGCATGAGCTTGGGTAAGTTGCCTCCACAATGATTTTTAGCTTGAGCACAACACAAGGCTGGAGCTATCTCGTGCTCGTCACCTGGGGAAACCAGCAGCACACTCAGTTGCAATACCATACATTGGTCAGCTTTCAAAAACAGCCCTATGAATTTGCATAGAAAAAGAAAATTATAATTACAAAAAACTGACAACACTGACGTCAAGGAGCTGTGCATGCTTAACTAGCAATATATGTGTTGCAAAAAATATTAGAAATGTACCACTGACAACTAGGTTTCTAGGAGTGGAACTGTTAAATCACATGGGTGAATTTGCAGAACTAAGGTTCTTGTTAATGCCCTTCAGTGCAAAAAGAAAATCTCAAAAACAGTAAAACTAAATCCAACTTCATTCATTATTGCCAATATTAAAAAAAACAAGCCATTAACTCTAAAAAGATACCTTTAACAATGATAAGAATTTCAGGCTCAGGCAAAACCCTTTTTAGTTTCAATAATAGATATTTTTCTCCTTTCTCTGGTGTTTCTGTTATTACTCCCTTTGAAGAGCACATGCTTTATAACAGCTTGCCTTATATTACATTGTACACAAATTTGTCCATTTTAGATTACCACAATGGAGAGCAACCTGAAGACGATAGAAGAGGAGAACAAAGTAATTGAACAGCAAAATGAGTCTCTTCTTCATGAATTGGCCAATTTAAGCCAGTCTTTAATTCATAGTCTAGCTAATATCCAGCTGCCACATATGGTAAGTGATTGAGAGCACAAGTTAAGGAATTTGGCGATCTTCAGTTCACTTCATACAATAGATGTCTTTTTTATGTTTACGTTTCATCAACCAGTTGGATATTTGTGGTAACAGCACTGAAACCATAAAGATACATTTAACTGCTAACAAAGACATGGAGGGCCTGTTCCAGTGTATCCTGTAAAAAAATTAAGTAAGAACTAAATAGGCATTTTAAATATTATAAAAAATGGTGGCAATTATGCCTTGATAATATGTTATGCTTAAATGAATATACAATTAAGAAAATAAAAGTTGTATATGAACTACTATTTAATATCTCGTAGGAACCAATCAATGAACAAAATTTTGATGCTTACGTGACCACTTTGACGGACATGTATACAAATCAAGATCGTTATCAGAGTCCAGAAAATAAAGCCCTACTGGAAAATATAAAGCAGGCTGTGAGAGGAATTCAGGTCTGAACAGCTGCTATAGTGGTGAAAGTCTTGCTTAAAAAAAGGATGCCTCTTGTTTTTTGCTGCTGTAATTTACCAGAAAGTGTTATATATTTATTTCTGTTTGAAACAGTGTTATGCTTACAAGACTTCATAATGATTTTATGTCTTGCTTTAAAGATAGTAACTGCAGAATAGTTTTTTGAATACATTCACATTTTGTACGTTTTCATATAAGCTGACATAGTGTGATATGCCATGTAATGTTTATAGCTGCTAATGTATGCACATTTTTGGGGTATATATATTTCTGAAGAGGTAAGCTGATCAAAATAAATAGAGTGTAAATTCTTTTTAATGCTTTAGTGATTAAATGTTTTAGTATTTTGAACTGAAATGGACAAAAAAAAAAAACAGCTTTGAATGACAATGTTGCGGTCTGCAGCCACTTTTTAAACACTATCATTTTGCCTCATGTTGGAGGATTTTATGGGATTTAAGAAATACATTTTGTGTGCATATTGTTTCATAGCAAGAATTGGTTGCAAAAATGCTTTATTTTTGAACAATGCTTGAAAATATTATGTGACTTTTGTTTTTGGAGGACGGTGTGTGGTGGGGGCAATAAAATGAGGTTTTTTGAATTCCAAGAAAATGGCATGGATTAGATGTAAGATACAAAATGGGTAATTTATTGTAAGACAACATCAAGCCATGGAAACTTGACAGAAGATTCAAAGCAGCTTAAACAGCACTTTTTAATTAACTTCTAAGCATTACATGGTATGAATATGGGAACTTCCATTATGAAAAGAACTATATCAGAGGTGGACAACGTGAAGATTTCAGCTTTTATTTTCAAATAAACTTTGGAGCCAACATTCTCTTACCTCTGCTGGACTGCTAGTGCCCCTCTGAATTATCTGTTATAGCAATGTAGTTCATCTTTCAGAAATTCTGTATTTCCAATTCAAGATGGAGGACAATATTTTAAAATTAATATTGCCTTTTTACATCTTTAGTTTTGGGATAAACACAAATGATCTGCTTCTGTTAGCGTTACTGAACTGCATTCACTGCTCTCTGTAGTGGGAATGCAGTTCAGTAAAGACTTTTCCTTTTGTTTGGCCAAGCATTTGATCCCATTTTTAATATTTCCACATTTATGTTTTGCTTTTAGTTGGAGAACAATCATTACTGCAGCATTCACATATGCTTTGTATTCGTTCCACTATTACCTATTGCAAAAATGAATGCAATCAAATTTTTAATGTAACTAAATATACTTCGGCACTTTTTTTTTGCTTTAAACTGGATCATTTTAAGATAAAACTTATTTGTATCTTCAAGATTTGATTGTTTTCTTCAAAATGACTGCACTATATGTATGCATAAGACCACTTTTTATTACTACATTTTTCTTTTTTTAAGTAGTAAATTTGGTGATGTGTTGTGTTTTACGGATGTTGAATTTATTTAAATTTGATAGCATATCTTTTTCCTTCCATGTCTTGATGTTATGCAGAAAGTACAAAAGTACTTTAAAATTTTGTTATGAAAAAGATGGATTTTGTAAAAAATAAAAATATTTTTAGCAGAACAGGACTTACAGGGTCATTGTCCCCACAATGTGCCAGTTGACTATTTGCACTTACCTTGCCCTATATATCCATACGGAGGTGTGCAATTTCTTGTGTCATTAGCCTTGTGACACTAAACTAGAACAAATTATAGTGGAAGCCATTATGGCCAATCCAGTAATATTGCTAAGGGAGACTACAGGGATCTCACAACAAATATTCTGATACAATACTCAACCTCGGTATATATATATATGTATAAATATATGTATATCCCAGCGGCACTTTATACTATTCACTGTACAAAAGCTTACAGTTTTCCACGAGGACTTTAATAACTAGCTGGGAAAAGATTATGTAATTACTTTGGGGCTCTGCAGTATCTTATCTGTACAGTGCCCTTTTTCTGTTGTGCTATTAGTTGTAGCTGCCATGCTCAGAATTGCCTTTTTGAGAGCTGAAGCAAGGTGCTTGTTGTTCACCTTCTGCCATATATATTGTACTTTTGCCCTAGCCTCCTTTTAGGGCTTTCATTGTTCATAATGGCATATGCATTTTTCCACTGCATTGTGTCTGCAGCTTCTTTGCCAGTATAGTAATGCTTTCAGTAGAGTAATAGATAGTATCAGTTTTGGATTCTTATTGTTATCACCTATGTACAATGGAAAGGGATTTTAAGCACAAATCTGCTGCTCATCTAATGTTGGTACATAATATCAAATCAAAAGTTATCTGTGACTATTATATAGGGATCACAAAAGTGTCACATATTAGAATGCTGACCTTTCATATGAAATTATTGTGAGTCATCAGAGTTTATTTATTATAACTTATTGTTCATATTCATTTCTAAGTTAATTTAAGTAATCATTTATTAAGACAGAATTTTGTATAAACTATTTATTGTGCTCTCTGTGGAACTGAAGTTTGATTTATTTTTGTACTACACGGCATGGATTTGTTGACATTTTAATTTTGCTATAAATGTGTGGAATCACAAGTTGCTGTGAGACTTCATTTTTAAATTGTGAACTTTGTACAAATTTTGTCATGCTGGATGTTAACACATCTTACTCTAAATAAATAAAAAAATGTGTTGCCACATTTGTAGCACAGTGGTTCTATGATCAGTTTCAGAATTTCACTTTATTTAGCACATGGCATCTACAAAGATATCCTTATAGACAATTTTTAATAAGTAGCCATGGTCTCCGATTCCTCGAGCTCTTCAGGCAGGATATGACTACCTCTTTGAATTATGTACTTCCTGCTCGACAGAAATTTGTAAAACCAAGGAGAAGTTTATTCTAACATTTCAGAATATCCTAGACAGAAACTTCACAGTGTTTCCCTGGCCTGATAAGTGTGATGGAAGGATTATATGTTTAAAATGAAGTACATTGATAATTAGGCCCTCAGACTCAAAAACGATGAATTGAACATGAACTTCAGATGGGATGATTTTCAATTTCTTTTGACCTGCAGTAAGACTTTTCAAACCAGAGCTTTTATAGCCTGTTCACAGAAGAGGCGAAGGACAACGATCAGTTGACACTTTTGATAGGCGCTGCTTGTGGCAGGAAGAGTGACCTTCAGTTACCGCTGTCACGTTCAGTATTAACTGTGATCTGCACCACAACATAACCAATGTTATGACTGCAAAGTGCTAAAAACTGGTTTCAATTTCATTATTGCTTTTAAACAATCTATTTAAAATATCTTCCTGGGAAATAAACAAAAGTAATTACACAGGCGATTAGCAATTAATTGATTTATAAGCTTAATTATGACTTTACCATATGCTTAGTTCCTGTGTTGCATGCATATTATGTCCAGCATTAAGCAGTGTTATCAATAATTAATTCTGCATGCCATTCCTCTTAATAGAATTCCTTTGAGATCATCTTAAGTGACCAACATAGGAGCTGCCATACAAATTCTCGGCTGTCTCTGTCTCTAGCAAATGCTGGTTGGCTGAGGGAAGGAAGTGAATACAAAGGGTCCGGGACAATTGGCAGAATAGAATGCAAAATAAAAAAGGCAGATAAAATCATGTCTGCCAACTGAGGACATCACAGCAAGGAGTATGACTCTGTGCATGAACTTGTTATACACAATGCAGTATATTTATAGTTTTTGTGTATGTACGGCAACTTTTTAGAAAAGCTCATCTTATTTTTTAGCATCACATAAAAATTTATTATTAATCATGATCTCCCAGATCTCTTCTGTTTCTTATTATGTTTACTATAGATGAAGTAATAGAAAGTTTTTCATTAGATCTTGATTTTGTCGTCCTCTTGTGAGATTTTTTCTGACAGAAGCAACAAAATGGAAAAGTTAGAAAAAAGAGGGAGAGACTACAAGAGGTGAACATGTGGAAGAAGTGAACATCTTTTAGAGGACAACTGTAATCTTTTTCTAATGATCTCTATCAAACAGTAATTTAAGACATGTGGCCTAAAAATGCATATAGAAGACTAATGCTCTGCTTCATGTATCCAACAGATAGGTTGTTTTGTTGGTATCAGAATTATTCTAAAGAAAATTAGCAGAACAGGCCATGGAATAAAGAAAGTTAAAGAAATTCTGAGAAAAAATTGAACACAAAGAAACTTCTAGATGCACAAAGGAACTTTTACATGTCATTCAAACACACTGCATTTTTTATTTTTTATCACCAGAGGTGCTAAAAACATTTCACTACATTATTTCACCAAATTAAATAATAATAAATGGAACAGAGTTGGCAGGCAATTCTCAAAATTTTGGAGATCCAGAATAGCCAAAATTCAGCTTTTAGAGAAAGATGGGTTTAGCAACAATGCTAAGTCACGGCCTGAACCAGTGATGGAGCACCTGGTGAGAAGGCAGGGCCAACCTAGGCAGTGCACCTGAGTGACCGGAAGGGGGTGGATCCTGGTTGCAGCCCTTCTCAGACCTCATTTAAGGGTTGGCAGTGGAGTCAAGGGTATTTTGCTGGAGATCCCTGCCAACCTGAGGCCTTCTATAGGTAAGCATAGTCTTTGTTTCTGTTTCTATAGCTGCTGCTGTATTTGAGCACGTTCTTCCTTGTGCAGCCTCAGACTTTGCTACTATGCTGTCATTGCTATGCTTTCCATTGCATTGCAGCGTTACAATGGGCAAGAGGTCAAATATGTTAGTACCCTAGACCTATGTCTAGTGCCCCCATTCTTGTGGAATGAAATGATTCACATAAAGCCCAAAGCTCAAGGACAAAAGGCTTTAATATGGCAATATTCTTTCATGGGAAGAAGATAAATCATTATATATCAACTATAAACATGTACAGAGCTATTCTTTTAAGCCTGAGATTTTGTTACCTCATCTTTAGTAAAATGGATCACAGTGACCAGAAAGCAAGAATGCCCAATGAGACCTAATTCATTGTATCAGTGGGCTTGTACAATGGGGCATGATGTTCTCTACATTAGTAGTCAACTGATCAGTGGCAGCTGAAGTAGTTAATATCCACTTCCAATTTCTGTTCCCTTTGAGTATTAGTATTTCTACTGAGAAATCTCTTGCCAAAGGACATAAGCCAACTCATCTACTCTCACAAGACTATCTTCCCATTGTTGTGACCAGCAGGCCCTTCATTGTGCCTTTGGACATAATCCTCCTTGAACTTTCTTAAACTTAATCCTTCTCAACCCTACTGTGCCCAGTATACCAAGCAAAGCTTTTATATGTAACACTAAATCCCCCTGTTGTTATTGCCCCCCAAGGTCTCCCTATGTTGTTACATCCTCACACTTTATTTTCAATTTTTCTTGCCTGCTCAATAATGGCTCTTAGATCTGTGATCAACTGTTACATTTTAATCAGGTTTCAGAGCATAGCAAACATTTTCTATTTGCCCTAAGCAATGTACAGCCATCTCCTTTTTATTTAATCCTTCCTGTGATTAAGTTCTTCATGTACATCAATTTGGTGCTGATTAATCTTTCCTTTTTTGGTCATTTGTTTTTTTATTGACAATTATTAATCAGATTATTTGCCCCAGCAATACCAAATACAGAGGGGGAAAAAAAAAAAGATGGCAGAAACTACATTCACAAATAACTGAGCCCTTTTTGTCACTCGTATATGGTAAGATGGTTCACTTCATTGATAAAGGGAGAGTTTATGTGTAATGGAGCGCATGCAATCAGTTCTTCGTTTAACACTTGTTGGGGAGGAAATCAAATCTAATTCTGGAGCAAGAGTTTGCATTGAAGGCACCTTTTTTCAGTGGAGGCATTGATCTCAAACAGAACATTTAACCCTGCCAAAAGCATAAAGCATGCTTGTTTGTGGTGGTTTTGGTTCTTTTTTTTTTTTTAATCTACCTCTCATTGACTGTTAGGAATAACTTGTGGATTCCCTGTGGTTCACTGTCTGCACAGTGAGAGTCACTCCTCACAACTGCTTTCAAGGAGCATGATCAACCAGAATGTCTGTGGGAAGGAATAAAACAGAAAAGTCAAAAGCTGCAGAACAGGTACACAGGGTCAGTAAAAAACAAAAGAAACAGGACAGAGTCAGACCATCAAAAACAACAGTGTTCTTTTCAGCACATAAACTGGACAGAATAACACAAAAGACAGAAACATTTGTACCACAGAATCAATACTGTTGGAAGAAAAAGAATGCAGGCACACTCAGAAGTTATCAAGCCATTTTGCTTTTTCTGAGATTCACCTAATAGCAGTTGTATTTATTACTTGTTTTTTGCACTAAACTCCTGGCTCTGGACATTAAGGGCAGGCATGCTTCCCTTTGAAGCATTTGTCTGAGGAGTGGCCAACTGTACCATTGGGACTACAGATGAACAACTTTCTCCAGCCCAGAAATTGTGCATGTGTTGCCTAACCTTATACTTGTGGGCTCCCATGATTTTGCTCAAGCTTTCAATGTTCATTTGACACTTAAAAGAATGAGCGCTGCCCTGAAGAGTAGAGCTTTGAGCCAGGTTTCTGGGTCAGACTGCGTAGCTTCTGCTAAGAATGTCCCTTGCTCATGTCTCCCCCAGTGGTGCTCATCCTGTGATGGCTCTGAGGCTGCAGACGTGGAGTGCTCCTCAGGAGCTGAGACCAGCAGCCACTTTCAGGCAGGGGATGTTACTGGGGTGATCACTGCATGAACTGCTTCAAATTATGCCCTAGAGAACACTTAGGGTAGGTCTTCTTTGTGGTCATTTGTCATGGAAAAATGTCATTGATTTACAGAGACTATTTATAATTGGAACACCACAAATAGCTGCATGCTTTTCCCAGTTTTTGTGGTGATCATGGCTGGCTGAGGTGTTTTTTAAATGCTTTTGTTACTTCGGAATTAATTTAAGTAAATATGTAATATTAAGTAGGAGGATCTAAGCTATGTGCTGTTAGTATATAATATAGTTTGTACAGAATGAGCCATCTGATGACCTCATAACATGTGGAATTGCTTCTACCCCATTCTCCAGCGACCACAGCATTTACAAGGAGAGAACAGTAATGCGCAAGTCATTACTGGATTCACACAGACAGGTTTTGAGAGTTTTACACATTTGAATCTTTCTTTCTAGACTGTGTTGTCCTTGCCTGAAGCCTCTTTCTGATACAGGTTTACTCTCTCCATATGCATGAAACCTTAGATTTATTTTTTCCTTGCAACATTAACGCAAGAAACTACTGTATGCATATGTGCAGGTAAACCCAAACTGGAGTTTGCTGCCTCACAAATCCCTGGCCTTGCCCCAGGGCCCTCAGGCTCTGCCCAGATGGATGCCCCAGATATGATCCATTTCCACATTTAATCAGATCACATGTAAGAACCTCCACCAACAGGCATGTTGAAGCCAAGGTAGAAGTATTGTCTCCATTCTGACATGAGTAATACCTTATTGTTAATGTGTAGTTAAACGAGCTGGAATACCTATGACACACTACTTATTCACCTCTCATGTCTGCATACCGAGACGCATTTTTTGGAGAGTTCACTTAAGTGATGAAAAATGCTGATACTCTACAGCTTCAAGTTTCACAAGAAAAAATGGATCAGGTATATCTCAGGAAATGAAATTTAGCATTTAGCTCAGTTTTCTCTGACAGGGGTACTTTTAGTAAAGTGCAGAAATAAATGTTCACAGTAAAACCTAGTTTTGCAGCTCTACCCAGGCAACTAGCATGTCAACAGTAATAGCAGTAGATTTAACTAATTTAAGCCTGTTTGAGAAGAAATGCCAGGTTTCACATTTTATCTCTTTTGTTTACATTATTTTCTCATAAGAAAAAATAAAGAAAACAAGAAATAAATTTTAATCTTTTGAACTGTGTTGCCTGTTATCCTCCTCTTCATTTTCTGTGTCTGATTATCAGAATAAATGTGAGGACAATTTCTGAAAACAAATGAAGCTGAATCTATAGAACAAGAGGGAGGTCTGGAATACATGCTTTCTGAAAGAATATTTCATTCCACAAGAAAGAAAGGGGTGATTTTTCTAAACAACTGCATTTCCTGTAGGTCAGCTGATGCAAAATATTTAAAATGAAGAACAAAATTGTGATGTGTGTGTATATATATATTATACATACATACATATGCCTGAAAACAAAAATTGCATGATCAGTTAAACTGCTGAGTTTGTGCACTCATCTCTTTTATGACTGCACAGGTTTATAATCCCTTCTGAATTACCTAACATGAAAGGAGAATTTCTTTTTTTGGAGTAGGTTGGTAAATAATCAGGAAGCAATATTGATGGCAAAGGTTGTGTTGTGTCTCTGATTGGACAGGTTGATTCAGGTGGGGTTTCTAGCATTGCGCGTGGTGTGACCTTATCTATAGAAAGAGATCATGCAAACCGTCCCACGAGCATCTCGTTTACACATGATCAGAAGCTGTCTTATGTACTTTGGCTAAACCTTGCTTTGTAAAGCTGTAATTTGATTTCATCCACTGTTTCCTAAGAAATCTCATAAACTTAATTAAATGCTGATTACAAACAAGTCCATATCTAAAATATGCATACGAATATGCTATGTCATTATTAGTACTCTTCTATTAAATCATCTGTTTTGAACATACCAACCAGCCCAATTTCAGTAAAGTCAAGAGAACTGATGAGAGTAATGCGCAGGACTTTGAAATATGAGTGTGATGAGGTCCAGAGCTGGCCTTGAAGGTGATATGCCTATGCATTGTCCTCATAGTAAGATCTCCAGAGAAGACAAAAAAGATTTTAAGCACAAGAAAACAGGTTTTGAGCAAGAGTAATTCAATTTGAAAACAGGAAATGCTTCAGAACACCTTGAAGAGGAATAATAAGGGTGGTGAGGCACTGGAACAGGTTGCCCAGTGAGGTGGTGGGGGTGCCATCTCTGGAGACACCTGAGGCCAGGCTGGACAGAGCTGCAAGCATACTGCTCTAGCTGTAGATGTCCCTGTTCATTGCAGGGGGGCTGGACTGGATGGCCTTTAAGGGTCCCTTCCAACTCAAACTGTTCTGTGATTGTCATTCTATGTAGAACATCCTCCAACATTCTAGTTTTTTAAATCTAAGACCTATAAACTTTGCAGTGTGGAGAGAAAGGGCAGGGAAAACATTAAGAAGGATGAAACAGTAAGTCTGAAACAAAGAATTAATGATCGTTTCCTTTTAATCCTGGTGCCTCTTGAGAAGTTACAAAATAAAATAGTAAAAACATGTTTCAGTATGATTCTATGAATTACACTGAGATTTTTTTGCTTTTAAGGCCAAATGCTTTTTATTTAAATGCCAGTCAACTATTGGGTGCCTCATGGATTCCTGTTAAAAGAGGACAAGTTTTCTTTTGTGTTTGTTTCTCCCCAAAATTCAGGATTAGACTTCAGCTAACTGAATTTCAATTCAACTATTTCAGAGTAATTGAAAAAATGTTGTGCAAATTACAGTATAGCATCTTGCTAATGGTTCTCTCTATATTTGTCAAGTAAAAAGCCTTCAGTGCACATTTCAATAAAAATGTTTTCATTTTTCTGGTTGATAAAGAAAATTAAAATTTCAGGTAGGAATATGGCATATCTTTGCTAGAAAACATTTGAAGTGAATGGAACATCTTAATTTCACTTGACTTGTTTTTAACATTTCATTTTTTGATAAAAGAAAAAAATAACAATTTAAAACAAGAACACTTTCCCTTTTCATCTTCACTAATTCCTGTGTCTTTTTTAGCTGCTGTTATCCTAGGAGAAAAATAAAAAATAGGGAGGAACAGGATGAGAACTGATAATGAAACAACTGAAAGAAATCTAAAATTTTCCAATTTTCTCAATTTTTTTTCCACTAAGGGACATGCTAGGAGTAGATAACATAATTCTAATTCATGGACCCAGTCATATTTTAAAGATACTGTCACTTACAGTCAGAACTTGCTGGGAATCATTTTGTTTTCCATAGACTATGGAAAGAAAACAAACAAACCAACAACCTAATGTCATATTTGTGAATGAATGTAGGACAGAATGATTAGCGGAGGACAGTAGAATATTGAGAATATAATTACTATCTCTGTAACTGAAGATAATTTTTCAGCAATGTTGATTTACATGCAAAAGGAACCACCATTGCTACTGGTTTCACTAGTGCTTTCTTCTCTATTTGTTTCTTAAGACGGCTGTCTGTTCTGCTCTGTTTTATCTAAACCTGGCATCTGGGAGGGCTGTGGTGCTCTTTGATGAGCCACTGTGAAATGCAATAGCTGGTAGGCAGATAGCATCAAGGCAGACATGAAATTTTTGTCACAAAACAAAAATCCAGTTACTAATCAAGATCCACGATTTCACTGCTACTGAGAGCAAAGAACACTTCTGTTGCTGTTGTTCACTTTTTAGCACTTAATTTCCTTGCACTTCCCTTTGCAGAAATGTCTTACCCTCTAAAATGACTTAATCCTAACCAGAGATCCTGTAACAAACACCAACAGAACATCAAAGGTGACTAAAGCAGAAAGATCAGACAGAAATTAGGCAACCCAGGAAGCAATTAGAGGACAGCAAAACTACCCTGAAGGAGAGAACAGGACTGAGCTAGCCCACCCTGGCTGAACTCTCCCAATTGCTTTGATCAGCAGGGAAGGAGTGCATGAACTAAAGGAGGTCTGCTGATAACCCGAACACACACTCTGTTGTCTTAGTATAGCTTGGTATCCAACCTGAAAGTCTGAATAATGTGTATTTTTAATTTATTTTTAAATACAAAAATCTGTTAGAATACTTTTAAAAATTCACTTGAATGTCCTCTTAAATGATAACCTTACTCCT
>JAOWBP010001760.1:76695900-76745921 GCA_028571105.1 Tragopan temminckii | reverse complement strand
AAAAATGGTTATTTTTTTATACATGAGAAACAGCATTTTAGGAACACAAGCATTGTAAGAGATAACTTTTCTACTAAAAATATACTTTTGACCCTGTGGTCCTCATTCACAACTAAGAAAGATTATGAAAATGTCTCACTACATTAAAAAATTAGAAGCTAAAAGTGTTCAATATGAAAAGTCAAAAGGAGATCAAGAAAAAAGGTAACTTTTCTGTAATTTCCTAAAATTACTAATAGAATCTTACAGAAGGGATGCAATTTCCCTTCAAAATTTTTTAGACAAATAACAAAATTATCAAAATATTGCTGCAACTTTTAGTAGGTCATAGTATTCTCACAAAATACAAGATCTTGCTTATTTCTTTATAGTTTTTAAAAAAACCCAGGAAATGTGAGTGGAGGGTATAAGGATGCAAGGTTCCTATTTAATTCCTTTTTTACTGTTAACTGCATAAGGGACTACACAGGTATTGAATGCTCAGTCTTGTCAAGATCTGCCTTACTGGAGCCCCGTGTATTTACTGCATGCCTCCTGGAAGACTCTTGTGGGTACCTTACCCTGTACAATAAGCTCTGGTACCCCTTTCTTCTCTGTAGTGATGCTGCTGTTAGATGCGGCAAAAATCTCTGAGAAGGCGTCATGGGATTTACTACTGCTTGAAGCAGCATTCACTTCTGGTTGAATATCTACTAGATTATTAGAGGTGTCTGAAAAGAGCATGTCAGTAGAGATCAGCTGCCCTCTGGCACGACTCCAGAGCCCCCTCACCCCTCTGCAGAGGTAGGAAACTGAAGAAGGGCTGAAAGGAGCAGTCTCCAGTGTCTGCTCACCTCCTTCTGCAGCTTTTGGGGCATTTTGCTTTACTTCACTATTTTATTTTATTTTTTTTTCCCTGTAGAGAAGGGAACATCTGGGAATGCACTGATTTGCCTTTCATTTTCTTTTCCTGTGGAGAACACAGAGAACTGCGGTCACATAAACACGCAATAGACCGTGACAAGGAAAGGATCCCCTCCATTGTCAGGTCACAGGTTTTTACAGCTTCACTAAGAGCACCATCTGCTGGCATCATATACTTATTTTTTTACTGCTCTGCATCTTTTCAAAAAAAAAAAAAAAAAAAGGCTTATTTTAGTCACTGCAATAGCAGTTCAGCATTTGCAAATTTAATTGAATTTCAAGTGCAGAATTTCCTTTCATGTTATATCATCTATTATTAGAAAACATACCTTAGTGCTTGAATTTCATGAACAATCACTAGGCATAATATATCTGAGATGTAGATTTAGAGACCTTAGGCCAAATTTTGCACTCATTTATATAACTTGCTTTTGATGAAGGTGAATAAAGTGTGAAGCAGTGCAAAATTTGGCCTATATGGTGTTTAATCATCCTTAGAAGCCATTTCATTGACAACATTTGTAGATTCATGAAGGTTACAAGTCTGCTAACAGAGCTGCACAATAGATCCCAGGTTATATTCTCCTCTCTTACTGGTATGTTCATTGGCTGACGTCCATAAATAATCTACCCACATACAGTCAGAGAAGAACAATTCTAAGATCTACTGTGTAACTTTGAAAACAGAAGAAAGGAAGTCTATAGAAAATGCACATGACCAAAAAGCTTTAGGAAAGTCTTTTCCTTCAGATTCATCCTGATACAGACTAAGGAGGAGAAGGAGTAATTGGATCAGTGCTATAATGTGAAACTACGCAGGACAAGAAAATTAAATTTCCTTTCTGTAATTGCAGCCTCTCTGGATGTCCTATTGCTGCAGCAGAGAAACTGGCTAAAGCTCAAGAGAAGCATCAGAACTGTGATGTGTCAAAATCAAACCAGGCATCAGATCGGGTTTTAAGGTATTAGAAATCACTATAATACTTACTATTATGCAGAATTCATCACACATTCACCTAATCTGAGAATTTATATTTATATACATTGTATATACATATATATCTCCTTTAAAGAAGAGTTAGAATTAGGGCTTCTGGATCCAATTCTCATAGAGTATGTTTCCCACTCAATTTACATGGGGGAGGGTTGGTAATTATTTTGGCAAATACATGTAAAGCTGAAAAGCTCATTTTTGTCTTAGGCATTGTTTGGTGTAAAGATGACTGCTGGAGTGCAAAGTCTAAGAACAGTGTGAAAAAAGTTGGTATCTTTTGGGAATAAACTAATATTTACCGGTAAGTCTTGGTTTTTTCAGCAGGCTTTTACTAGTAAATATCAGTTTAAATTAAACCAGAAGCCCTATTTGCATTACCAAAATGATTGCAGACCTTTTTAACAGGACACTTGGAAAAATGATGAATACAGCTTAGATCCCAGAATAAAGTCAGATGTAGTTCTTTGTTCCTCTACTCACTTCCAGGAAGGATGGAAAGAAAGAAAATTTGTCCTAAATTTTATATGATCTTGAACCACTTTGACATAATTATACTCCTTCTCTTCATCCGTATATTCTTTATTAATCCAAAGCTATAACTAGCTTTTCACTATTGTCTCCTCTTTCGACATATATGGGTGGAAAAAATATTGTTTCTAAGGAGCTGAAGTGTGAAGGATACATGCGAAAGAGCTAGAGTTCTGCACGATTATTCCAGGCTTGTACTGATGATGCCCCAAGAGCTGCAGAATTTCTCAGTGGATACTGCGGTATTTGTGGGCTGGGATAAGTGCATCCCTTTCAGCTGTCATGAGGAGCATAGAGGAAGTGCCACAGCTTTAGTTCCCAGCATTTCCTATTTATCCCATTAGTTTCTTAGTATTGGATTATCTTCTAGATTTGAAATCTGATAGGGTTGCTTAAAATGAAAGTTTGCATGATCAAGATTATTCTTTGCATATTCTCTTAAGCTTCATCTAGTCATAATATTTAAAAACAACAACAACACTATTTTGATAGGACTAAGAACACAGATTTATTGCTTACATCTGTGGAGTTTTTTTTCTTGGGCCTGTTGACTTCTTTTCTTTCCTTGGATTGTTTTTGATGTTTTTTTCGTAACTGCCCCTAATTCAGATTATTCTGCTTTTCATGTAGCGTCCTAGACAGTTTTCTTAGAGTAAGATTCTTAAAGCTTATTAATAAACAAGAGCTTTTGTGAGAATAACATAGTTTCTCATTGATGGAAAAAGGCAAATTAAAAAATGCAGTGGTTTTTATCACTGTTCATTAGGGATGCCACATAAAGAAGGCAACTGCTCAAAAGCAGCATCCAGTTTTCTGGAAAACTCCCTCGAAAATTGCACTGCAATCTTAATGTTGCTTTTGAGTCTGCCCTGTGTTTCACATTTTATCAGCAATTCAGATAATGCTTTCATCTTATCTCCTGCTTCCCTTTTACCTTTAAGTCACTGCAGTATTTGAGAAGAAGAACTTCGGAGTTAATTATGATATTTACATGCAGGCAACTAACAGGGAGACAGTGATGTTCCGAGACTAAGTCTTGAATATTTGACTTCATCCCCGTTTCCATCCCACTTTCATTTAGAACTTCTTAAAGAGAAATCAAATTCGTAAGACCTCTGTTCCACAGAAATTTTGGGTTTACATTGAATGCACAAGAACTGAACTATGTTTTTTGTTAGCTGAACATGGATTGTATTGACGTAGAATCAAAATAATATTCATATCAGCTCACTGTGTAAATGCTTCCACTGTGCTTTGGAGGAAGAAATATCCAAAGAAGTGAGCAAACATAAATCAAAGGAAATAGTATGACTAATGTGATTTTTTTGGGGGTGATCTTTACATAAATATCCTAAATTATATGAAAATGAATTGATTCAGATAACACATAATATTCAAAATCTAATTCTTAATAGATATCATATTCCATTTTGCCAACCTTCCTCTGGTCTTGACTGAGTTTATGATCTTACAACTGTTCCTTCTATTCCCACTGGTTGTAAATGCAGTAAAGAAAAAAAAAAAAGAGAGAAAAAAAAAAAACAACAGTATGATTCTTGATTCCAGCAGAAGCACCTAAGGTGTACTGTTCATCATCTTTACCTCCTGCTAAATGCAGTAGGTGGGCAAGCATCACTGCATAGAATCTGCTTCCTATGACCCATTTATGTAACACTTTCTTGCGTAGGAAAGGTTTGCAGGATCTGACCTTGCCTTATACATTGAAAGCTGATGACTTCTGTGTCCACATGCAGAAGACGATGTGACAGTGGAGAAGTTCACTACAGCATTCCTTCGCTGAGATTTCACAACTTTCTTCAAGGGCCTGAAAGAGATCAGTTGGGACTTTTCCTGACTATCCTGTCTGTCCTAAAGGAAAGAGAAATTTAGCTGATATACGTTTATTCTGTATTCATTCAGATAACTTTCCTTGAGGTATTTGTGTAGCAAGAGTTGCAGCTCCTGCCCAAACCTTGCATTTAAGGGTGGGCAGGACATGTTAGGCAGCTGAAAGTCCACAGAAATAGTGAGAGTCTCCTGTGTATTTCTCAGCATCAACCTGGAACTCTATACTGAAGGATGAAACTAGACTAACTCCTTTGGAAAACGTACAGGAGAACAGCATGCAACTCTGTTGAAAAAGATTTAGAGGAAACTCCATTAATTAAATCGAGCTTCCTGTGCTTTTTTTTTTTTTTTTTCTTTTGACATTTGAAGGAATTTGTTCAAACTTCTTCTGTCAGTTCACTTGTCCCTTTTTGATTCACCTCCCAAAAAGAAAATGTTTGCTATGTGATGCAATTACAAAGGGAAGGTGGAACCCTGGGGTATTTTAAAACAGAATTTTAAAATACTGTTAGATACAGAATACATTTAGCTGTATTAGAATTAATTTTGTCTAGGCTTTGTTCAAGAAAATATATATTGTTTGTCTGCTGAAAATAACCAAACAAAGCAAATGCAATAATATATTGCTGTCTCATGAGTGCAAGAAATAACTAAGATTTTCTAATCTGAACTATAAATTATGCACAAACACAGTAAACTGAACTGCATCTAACAAACTTTACATATCTTTAATTTCTAGGCCCATGTGCTTTGTTAAGCAATTGGAGATCCCTCAGTATGGCTACAGAAACAATGTCCCCACCACCACACCCCGCTCCAACTTGGCCAAGGAACTAGAGAAATACTCTAAGACTACGTTTGAATATAACAGTTATGACAACCATGCCTATGGCAAGAGAGCCATAGCTCCCAAGGTGCAATCCAGGGATATATCCCCCAAAGGATATGATGGTAGGAGGTGCACACTCTTATACATGAGAGACAAGTTTGCAGTTAATCATGTTGTTGTATATGTAAACATCATATAAATAAGACATGTTTTCATGTTCATATAGTATTATGAGGAATGCTGTCACGTGTAAGTTCTTTTTAAAGGCCTTTTTAAAAAGCGTTGTTTTATACGGTGCTTGCTTCACAATTGTTGCACTGGCAAAAGAGCATCTCCAGCTATTAAGCTCCTGGGATGTGTTGTGAATGCAGTAAAACTAAGGAATAGAACTAGTTCTTGTGATGCAGGAACACTGCATTTTGTTGCTATCTGGGAGACCTGGCATCATGGGTCACATTAGGATTCTCATTTCTGTACAGCAATTCAAGTAACTCATAAAGATAACATACGTACTTTGTGGGGATGTGGAAGTAGAAAACCTGGATCTCATTGCACTTCAGAAATCTCTGCTACTTACTTAAAGAGGCATTTGTGCTCGTTTTCTCCTTGTGAATACACCTGTAGAGTTTGCTGGGAAACCTCACATTACATTTAGAAAGAGACTGAAAGTGGCTTCAGTTCAAGTGAATAGAATAGTGTCCATCAGGCAAGAGGATTTTCATTAGGGGATGAAAATGAACTACGTGATGAAGAATGCAGGATTTGGATTGTAACGTATGAGGACATGAATATTTTTTCAAAGCAATACAAATTTTATATATATGTATATTACATGTATGTATATGATATAGTAATGAATGTCTTTTTTTTTTTTTTTTTGGTTAAAATATTTGATTCTATTCACTTACTACCGTAGGAAATTTCGAGCAGATGCCAGATTTTTGGTTAGGAAAACAGAAATAAATATGCTACATAAAACAATTTATGCTGTTGTCTGAGCACAGACTCTGACATTCAAAAGTAGGCAAGTGGAGAAAGGGAAAATTGATACACCTCCCACCTTTTGGATATTTTGTTTTCTTTAGAATCAACAGGCATATTTTTCCACTGTAGCAAAAAGGAGAAGAGGTATGAAAGACAACTTATTTTTGAGTAAAAGTGGCCATTTTTCTTCTCTCATACACTCATCACATTTGCCTGTGTCAGATTAAGGGCTTGAGTGTTACTAAAGGTAATGCACTAACTGTAACTGTGGTTAGTAAGTTAATGATATAAGAAAAACTGTTGCATATATACTCTGTCTACTCTTGCAAAGGGCAAGAATCTGTGTGTTACTAGGGAACCTGTGAATATGCATATGTATGCATCGAATTACTGATATTTGAGCAAGTAATGCATATTTTTTCTCATTTAAGACCCTATTTCAGCAAAGAGTTAGAAGGGCTACTTTCTTCCAAATCATCAGAATTTGAAAATACATGTAGCATTAAACACAAGTTCAACAGTGATCTTAAATAATGAAATATTTGAGTGACATAGCTATCTTTCTACATTCTCACCTTCCTTTGGTATGAATTAGAATTTTACTTTGGGAATCTTTTTGGATTGGGACAGCTTGTTTCACTGCTCAGTTATCTAAGCCACAGGGGACAGAGGGACACAAAATACACACGATTCATGCTAGTATACATTATCACAACGTATTCACAGCAAGTATACGTTATTCTTGTGTACTGAGAAAACTGATGCCCATTACAACTGGAGCAGGTTGTTTGACAAATGAAGGCAAATTTCCAACGGATTTACTCCATACTGCATACTCTGCAGGAGGTGGCACATGCTGTAGCTGCATGTGATGTGTCTGTTGTTTGACCAGGCAGATATGCTGACTTGATCCCAGGCATCATTTGAGTTTTTGTTTGTAACCAATCAGTGATATTCACAAAACCTTTAGAATCCCTAGATCTTTCATATTACATAACCACTCCATCATGTTTGTCTTAAATGGACATATGGCTTCAGAGTTCCTCAGGAAAATCAGCCAAACAATAAGTAAAATCCTGACACTGACATTCAGTGGGACAAAGATTTTGTTGACAGCTATTGGAAATAGTTGAATATGAAGGCAATTTCAGGAAGAGTCTCTTAACTTAAAAGAGCCACTTTTCCTTGAGAAATTTTGCAGCATTTCTAAGTGATTTCATAGTTGTGTGTAAAATAAATTATTAATTAATTTGTACCAAGACCACTATGGAGGTACTGTGTGTACACTTCTTATGTGTGTCAGCACATACACATTTATATGAGAGCAGATTATGTTTCGAAAAGTATTTTAATCTTGAAAATACTGAAAGAAAGCCTAAATTTTCTGGGGAACTTGCATCTAAGGAGCAGTCTATTTTTTCTGACCATGTAAGATGTGGCAGTTTAAGGATATGAAAAATCAGTAACTTCTTTTTTCAGTCTTTTTTTAATTATAAACGAGCATTGTATTTTCATCATCAGAGAAAGGCATGTGTTCAAGAAGTGTATGGCTGTGAGTGACATGAACATAAATATATCCTTCGTATTGTTTTCTTGATTTTTTTTCAGTAAGCTTTAACAACAAACAAACAAAAATGGATACTTTGTATTGTGAGATAGAATGCTCCAATTACTCCTGAAGAATAAGCCCTGGTTGTGTTTGTGTATTTACCTTATCTTTTATACCAGTTTTATGGTTGTTCACATCTTGGGGTTATTGGTATACAGCAGCCAACATAAAAAAACAGCTAGACTCAGCATGCAGAGAAGATAGCAGCCCTTCCAGTTTCTCAGATGATGACAGAAACTCCTCTCATCCCACCAGTTCTGTCAAAACACTAAGAAAATGTTAGGGGTGGGATTCGTCTGACCATATCTAGAATTCTATTATGTGTATCACCTGTATCTGAACTAATCACCATTTTCAGATCCATAGAGGAAGATAGATGCTTCTTTGATGCCGTTCATCTCCTCCTGAAGGACACATTTAAACTAGGTGCATCATTGCCCAAAAGTTCTATTTTTTTCTATTGCTGATAGAGAAAGCTTGTAGTGACTAGATCAGGTACCTGAAATAAGGTGAGATTAATACCTCACTGTGCGAGTCATAAAAATCATTGAAACTGTAATTAATGTCTTTAACAAGTTCAGTATATAGGCAATACTGGGCATGGGGTTCTCTGAGTAGAGTTAAATTCCATTCAGAATATCAGAGTTTGCTCCTTTAAGTTGTTGAGATATCCCCCACTCCTCTGTTGTTAATTAGAAAGAGGAGCCTGTAGACTTAGAGACGTTCTCTGTAATTACCCCCTAGACATGCCTGGTAGACAGCCAGTATGCTGGAAATACAGTGGATTAGACTTGTATCTATTATTAATGGAATAATAATAGATATTATTATATCCGTCTTTGGTGTCACTGCTGGATCATAAAGCATAGGTGGACTGGGAGCTCCAGAATCTGGTGTCACAGAGTTGGGCTATGTAGCAAGCAGAATTATGTGATAGTGAAACAGTGTAGCTTCCCCTTCCTTAGCAATGGACTTAATTCGTTATAAATTGGTGATCTTTGTTTCTCCTGAAAAGCTAACATCGGATGAGCAGTCTGGGCTGTATGACTTGTTTTAAAATGTGCACTTACAGTTAATTTAAAATAACCATGGCCATTTCTCTCCGAGTTTTGCTTAAATCATTGGTTATCTAAAAGCTAAGAACTGTGTAGCATGCATATAGCACTTTAAGCCTTCAAAGTGTTTTGCAAGTGAATCACAACACAACTAAATTTTAGAAGCAATTTTCTATTTATAGGGAAAATGAATTCAAGAGATAATATAGCTTGACCAAGGCCACAGAGGAGTCCATATCAGAGCCTGCATGAGTTTCTGATGGTTAGTCCTATGTATAAAGCTGCCTATTTCCTCCCTTTAACACACATTGTTACATATATGATTTCACATGTAGTATGTTTCTTACGTTCATTTAAATGTGACTTCCTGTGAGAAGACTAGCATTCTTTTGCAAGTAACATTAGCCTTATTTGTTCGTATAAATTTTGAAAGATACTTCTAATTTGACATGCTTAGCTGTACAGGGTGCTTGCTGTGTTAACACAGTAGAAACTGAATTATTCAATTATTTCCTTCCTTAAATATAGAAAAATTCTTGTGTGTATTGGATGCCATTACAAAGTAAGAATGGATAAATGCTGAATTTTTAATGACTGCCACTGACTACCGTATTAATAATGAAACTCTGGAGAAATTGTTCGCAGGTTTATTATTAGTGGATAACCTGCAAAAGTAGTGCTACTATGTGTTTAAAACAAAGAAAAGTGATGAATGTTCAGCATTAGCTTCACTTAAAAAAAATCACACCCTGTGCATTATGTGGCTTTCCATCTGTTATGAATTAAGTGAAACACTATTTCCTTTACAGTAAAAATAGCATAGTGATTTTTCATTTTTTTGAAGAAGAGAGATGACATAAGCTCTAGCAGAGATATTTTGCTTTCTGATTCTTCTTTTGAATACTACCTGCCTAGCACAGCAGCCTGTGGTTCACAAATGGGCTGTGCTCATGGGAGCAGATTATTATATGTATGTCTGCTCAGACAAATGCACCTGAAGAGTCTGGCATTTAAATGGAATCCATCACAGAAGAGCTCTAGCTAGAGTCTGACCTTTTTTGTATAGCTCTCTAATCAGCATGCTAGTTTGTTATTGTTATACTGTGCTATACGGTATGATCTCTGCAGTATACATTTCCATCTTAAGGGGAAATAGTCACGGTAATACCAATTTATGTATCCTGTGACCTTGACTTTTATGTGAGAATATGTAAACTTTTAGATTTTGGAGACTAGCTGACACCTTCTTGCATTTTATAGAAGCGCTTTTAAATAATTTATTTGGGGGAAGGATTGGAGAAATAAGTGGGCTAATAGGACTGTTTTGCATTATTATTATAATACATGTCTTAATGCAGTGCAGCAGTTCTACATTGTATTTAAATGGAATGGAAGTGAGCTTTGTCAGTGCGTTAGTGGTTTCTGCCATTCAGAATACAGTGCTCTGTGTCTCAGTATGAGCAGTAATGAGCATCTGTTTTTATAAAGAATTGTAAGCACTTGGGATGTTTGAAGCTGGGGGTGATTCACTTAAGTTTGTTTCCATTTATGCAGCCACTGCTTTTGCCTTTGTGAGATCTGTGGGATAACTTACATGTGGCCACTTTCTTTCTTCTTTCATCATGTTCTTGTCTTCCTCTCCTTTCTGATGGCCAGTCTCCTAGTGTGTATAGGAAGAAAAATCCTTTTAGGAAGTGTGAAGTGTTTAAGAATATATGGTTAGCACTTTGGTCCAGACACCCAAGCCCTTTCAGTGTGCTTGATGTCCAGTAGCCCTGAGGAGTCTAGACCTTAAAACTACACTTGCTCATATAGCTATGAAAGATTTTATAATGTTATGTTGCCCCTCATTAGTAAAACTGAACAATCTGAGCAGATTCTACCTTTTGTCTGATTCTATATGTGGGTAAAAGCAGTGTTTCTTTGAGTTTTTATTGTTTTCTAAATCCAGCCTGTTTGTCAGAAGAATTCATGATCACATCATACAGATTTGTACGGGGGATTATTTCATACAAACTCATATATTTAGCATATAAAAATCACAGGCAGAAATCAAGAAATACAGCCATCATTCTTATTGTGTTTTTTTTTTTTTTATTGGTTACTGTTGCTCATTATAAATTTCACCTCCAGCAGTTTGTTTTTCTCTTCACTTATGCAGAATGCTAGTTCTTTTGAGTCATACTTGTCATATTTCTTCCCACAGCTAAACGTTACTGTAAGAATTCAAGTCCAACCAGCAGCACAACAAGCAGTTATGCCCCTAGCAGCAGCAGCAATATGAGTTGTGGTGGAGGCAGCAGTGCCAGCAGTACCTGCAGCAAGAGCAGCTTTGACTACACTCATGACATGGAGGCAGCGCACATGGCTGCTACTGCAATTCTGAATCTCTCCACCCGCTGCAGGGAGATGCCTCAGAACCTCTCCACTAAGCCTCAGGATCTCTGTGCAAGGGTAAAAATCAGTAATTCTGTTTGTTGATGAAGATTCGTCTTTACTGCACTAGCTTTGTGCCTCTGATAGAAAGAAGAATGTTTTTGGTTTTTTTTTTTTTTTTTTCTTTTGCTCAAAATTAACATAATCTCACATTTCTGCTAAAGCAGAAAAAAAAAAAAAGGAAATTGCTCTCAAGTATCTTGGGAAAACCCGATCGGTATATAAACCGAAAGCATGATAGCATGTACTCCCTCGTTTTTTAATTTGTCTCTTACTAGTGAGATCTGTAATTATAAAAGATGCTTGAATTGCTCAAGTGGTATTAATTGCACTACAGATTTTTTGCTAAACACTGTCTGATTCATACATTTTGTGAGAAGATCAAGATTTAATGATATTATTTCATTTAGAACTTGTGTATGAGACCCAAGGTTGTCAGATCTATTAAAAAGAAATCTATGCTGCTTGTTTGTTAGAATTTCTTGCCTGTGTATGGTATCACAATTCTTAAGTCATTGCATTAAGCATTTGAAACAAACAATAAATCCTCCAGTACATATGATTTCAAAGGTGCTTAGCAGGTGCAGAGTTACTGATGTTCTGCATGTTCATAGTCTCAGTATGTTATGAAATGACTGTGGAGACAAATAATAAGCATTGTTGTTAAGCTTTATATACTAAGAAAAACAGTATGCTATTAGCATTTAGTAAAGATTTAGCAAAAGATTTGTTTTTTAATTTTAAACATTACTTTTTGACTCTGATAGCTATTAAAAGATTAGTATTTAGTATATATCAACAAGCAGTACAGTGATACCTGTGGGAGACCACTAGATGGCTGAGTAGACAGATGCAGTGCAGTGGAAGATTTTTATTGTGCTTATAGGAGAGATTTTGAGCTGGCAGACATGTTCTTTTCTTCTTCATTTAGACAAAGGTTTCTTTGCTTTCACCATGTAAAAGCCTCTAGAAGTTTCATAGGAAACTAAACCCTTAGCAGCAGATACTAGCAATAGAACCCAATTTAATCTGAAATGGTTGGTGACTGTTTTCAGATGCTGCTTTTTACATTAACTTCTTTAATAATATTGAAGAGGTAAATCTCTTTCTGGAATGTAAAAAATACGGTTGTATTCTATATCAACACAATGTAAAAAGTTGGAATAAAATACCTTTTTTCTTTTTTTTAAAAACAAAAGGTGCCTCTTTCCTAATGTTTCACCCTATGTAAAAACTGGATGAATGATTCCAAGAGAATTAACAAATATTTTCTAAATAAAACTAGCAGGATAATATCAATTATATTTATGTTAGAAGAAAAGGCAGTAATTGATCAAAAAGGGATTTGCATTCACAATGCTTTCCTGCAGCTCTTTTGTTACTAGAGAGTCTCCAGACATACAAGGAGTCAGTAGCATTCACACTAGTTTTGAAACCAAATTTCTTGTGCTTCACTTTTGAACAGATCAGTGATTATTTGTGGGCAGTTTTATTTTATTTGCTTTTTTATTTATTTTTTTTTAATTCATCTTTATTTTAACGTCTTTTTTTCCTCTCACCTAAAAATATGAGACAGCACTTGTTTGTTTCTGTAAAGGAGTAAGTCAGAGCTTGTGCTCACCCTGTATTTCGCAGTACCTCAGTTGCCACAGAAATTGTCACAACTATTGCGTTACCTAAATTTATTCATTATAAAGGCAGATATACAAAATGCTAATACTCTTACATCTGCAGTGAAAGAACAGTAAAATTTAAAGGCATTTCCTGTTCCATTGCCAAATACTGTCCAAAAGGACTTATTTTGGTGCCCTCTGTTTCTTTTTAATTCCTTGACAGTATCTGTTCAGGAGCTGACTGTTAATGCTAAATACACAAAGAAACAAATTTATTTGACACTAGCTACTTTTTTCCCACTCTAATCACCTGGACAGGTGTCAGGACTTTAAACAAGAATTATGCAGATATTAACTCAGAGGTATTCACCTGTCACAGAGTAGACCAAGAAGATAAAGACAACAACAAGAAAATACCTTTAGAGATTTCTCATTTTCACCTGTTTTTTTGCACCTGTTTTTCTGGGTGGTGGAAGAGCGTAATGAAGGCTCTTGCACTGTTCCCCTAAACATCAGATTAGCCATTCAGGAAGAAATCTACCAGAACAGCATTAATGTTGTGTAATAGCATCATGCTATGTGTGGGAGGGGGCTCAATGCTTTCAATCTATACAGGAATGGAAACACATTTTATTATTCTGCTAGGCAATCAAATATATTGAAGAACACAGAGAGGTAGCAGTTTGATAGTGTGAAGCTAAATTAACAATATTTTTCTTCTTTTGACAGAATCCTGATATGGAAGTCGATGAAAATGGGACCTTGGACCTGAGTATGAACAAGCAGAGGCAGCGAGATGGTTGCTGTACCATTTTGACACCACTGGAGCCCATGTCACCACAACGACAAGCTGTGATGAACAACCGCTGTTACCAACTGAATGAGGGTGACTGCTGGGACTTACCAGTGGACTACACAAAAATGAAGCCCAGTAGGATAGATGAAGATGATTCCAAAGAGATTAATGTATGTATTTTTCATTTAATCATTCTCATTCAATCTACTTTTTGTAATCCATTGTATTTCTGATATTTGGGGGGAAAGAGGAAACAATAGGTGTTAAAATGGTGGTTTTCTACCAAATAACTTCTGCTGGTTAATCTTTAGAATACATCATGCTGACACACATCTGATCTGTGACTAAGTTCCATGACAACATTTGAACCATGAGTTTGAATCATGTTTTCTAACAATATCATCTTTTTAACAAATATTTTCTGCTGAAAAGATGTTTCACTTTATCCAGATTATGATATTCTATATAAGCAAGTTGACAGAACTGTGCAATACTGGGATAATCGGCTCTCAAGATAAGATATCCCACTGAATCTGAAAACCATAAATGATGTGCTGAATGTTTGAAAATATGTATTGCTTAGAAATCAATTTAAACAAAATCATCAGAGTGTAATGTAAGCTTTCAACTATTTCAGCTAATCTTCTTCTGAATTACTTATGTACTCCTGTTAGCTCTATGTGTGAAAGTGCCTGTATTAATGAAGTACTTTGTTTAAAGAATTATACAAAGAAGGGGTATTTGAAATTGGTATTACTTTTCAATTCAGAATACTAAGAAAACAGCAAGACCCTTTAAACAGAAAAGGCAAATAAACAAAATCAGTTAGTGAATATATGTTTCAATACATAGATCATGTGGGATGTGTTCTTGTGTGAGCCAAGACATTGAAATAAATCTGCTGACAAGTTTTAACGCCACTGATTTTGTTCATCAGGTTTAAACTCTTATCCACTGTATAGCTTACAATGCTACATTCAATACATAATAGATGTTTGGAGACTTCAGTACACTGTTCTTTGTTTTTCCTTGGTGTAAACTATTAAAATTGGGCTAACAATTTGCGTGTGATAGATTTCAGGCCTATTTTAATTAAAACTTAAAACTAAGTTCAATGTCTTTGACACATATAACAAAGTAACATTTCCCCTGTGTACTGCATACATTCTATCTCTGGAATTAGTCACAGTTCTGCTATTAATTTCACTGGAATTAGGAAATCTATCTTTATCAATGAAATATGAGGTGAAAAATACAATATGAAGTGTTTGTCAGAGCAAACATGATACATTTCTGCTGTGGTGTTTGTAGCACCATCTGCAGGAATCTCTAAATCGATGCATTTAACCACTTTGTTACTGAAATAGACGGTTTTGAATTACCAAGTGCATCAGTAATGCTAATTCTAAATTATATAATTACATTTTGCCAGACAGATCCATTGAGGTTTGCCCCAAACTTACAGTTGTTACATTTGTTCCTATTTCATCTTTGGCGTGTTCTAAACTATTAAAATTATTAAGATGGCTCTTTGGTGAACAGGATGCTGCATTTATTCTTTATTCCTATTCCTCGGTTTTGCAGTGTCTTTAGAAAAAGTATTAACTATTTATCTTAAATGAAAACAATACATCAGTTATATAAAAATCAATGTTTTGCTTTTTTTTTTTCTTTAATTAAATAGCCTAGTTAATTCCCACACACTGCAAAGACTGCATCAGAATATGCAAGGACTGTTTGAAAGTTTGATAGATGAAAGAATATGAAATAAGTTCATGGTTTTTCTCTGATGAAGTAGGATAAAAAAGGAGATAATCTGTGATGACTCTAATTCGTAATATTTTATGAAAGTTGTAACCTCACCTAGCTGAGACTAATGCTCATATATTTGCCTGTAGCCAGAAGATTTGGATCCTTTCCAAGAGGCACTTGAAGAAAGAAGGTATCCTGGTGAAGTTACAATCCCAAGTCCTAAACCCAAATACCCTCAATGCAAAGAGAGCAAAAAGGATTTAATAACGTAAGCATAATGTGAGGTGAAATTATTTTTCTCCTTTTAACCTTTTCTCTCCTGTCTTTTTTAAACAAACAAGTACATATACGCCTTGCAGTATGAGCATGCAACATTTGCAGCATATAAATGTTTCAAACTGCCAGTTAAGTAAAGTGATAAGCTAATGTGTATTTGCTTGTTCTTAATGATGCTATATTGTATTGAGACGCCATTTTCATTTAATCCTGTTCATTTTGCAGCTTTTCAATTAGGATGCTTAAAACCCCTTGCAGTCATTGCAGCTAAACTGGAAACAATGAAACTTTTAAAAGCTTTTTTTTAAACATACTTACTATTTTGGCTGTTTTTGTTTTTGTTTGGTGGCAGATGTCCAACACCAGGGTGTGATGGGAGTGGTCATGTGACTGGTAATTACGCCTCACATAGAAGGTGTGACTTCATTTTTTTCATGGTGGATTCTGTCTTTTCAATTTATTGTTTTCAGCTTACCTCAACAATGCTGTCAAAGTAAAACGTTGAACTATGTGTTAACCCTTTGAGTAGTATATGTTGATCTTAAAAGCATGCTAATTTGTGTGTTGTATAAGCGTCTTTTATTTTTAAATAGATTACTAAAATTTCCAAAGCATTCTAAGCATTTAAGTAGTTAACCCAGGAACCACAAATATTTTTGTTACATTTTACTAGTTTATAGAGAAACAAAAAAAGAACATTTACAGTATGTAATTTTGGAAGTAATGTTGATATCTAAATATATTCAGAGGGTTAACTATATTACAAAATTCAATATTACAGCACTTGCCCCATCGCTTTTCTGCATTACAAACTTTTACTTTTTAATTTTTATGTTGTGTTTGTTGGGAATGTTCAGTTAATAAGAAGATTAATTTACTTGTCTGTCCTACCATGTCTTACAGTTTGTCTGGATGTCCCTTGGCTGACAAAAGCATTCGAAGTATGCTGGCCACAAGCTCACAAGAACTCAAGTAAGATATAAAGAACAAATATTTTCCTTATAAATATTTATTTTACCGCGAACAGTGTATAGTTACATCAGAAATTAGAAATGCAGTCTATCTAGAGAGCTGCTAGATGCTGCAGAGGTGGTTGATCTGTGCTTGAGAAGTGTGTGAATTCTCTAGAAATTCCACATAGGCTGGGCCTATACGTAAATCTGTTGGCATAGTATTTTCTTTTGAGTATTCATTAAGTGATAGTGGTGAGATTTCATCTAGATATCTGAACTCCAGTTCTTTTCTGAACATTTGAATTTGCTAGCTAGAACAGAGAATTCTCACGAGATTACACTGATGAAATACTTCTGACTACATAACTAGTGAAATATATTTCTCAGAGTTAGACTAGAGGGGAGAGGAAACAGTCTGTTTCTTCCTAATGCTTGCATAATCTCCCCAGGTTTGTATCACTGTTAATGGCTTAATGCATTTTCTCATTTGACTGTTTCTTAGTGTCAACTTAGTTATTCCCCTACTTAAAATGCATTCCTCACAATTTTCTTTCAGTTCTTTGAAATGACAATTGTGAGCCTTGAGAATTAGAGAATTGTGAGACAGGTTCAATCTGTCTTCCTGCACCATGTGCTTGATTGCAATTCTGTATGTTGAAGAACTGAAGGGTTTGTTAGTGCTACAGGTTAGTGGTATTCCTGAGATGGTAGTATGGTTAACACAGAAAGATTTTCATAAGTAGCAAGAAAAAAATTGAGTAGGAAAAATATGAATGGGTAGCTTATGATGCTATGCTAAGCATTATTCTGTCTTTACCATACATTATTGCCTTAACTAGGATTTCTTGAGTTCAGTACTTTGATGAAAAAACAAACTTTAACTTGTGGGAAAGATAAGAAAGCAAGCATGAGAAACCTACTGAAGTTAGATATCTCTCTAGTCTTATTTAATCTAGTCACTAAGTGCAAGGAAGAGGTACAAAATTCACATGTATTACCCCTCCAGTCTAAAGTTACTTTTTTGAACTGTCAGTTCAGACCGTATTGTTATCTTTTGCTTGAAGACAATGTGATATGCAAAGGAAAGGCTGTAAATGAGATCACTGAACATACATATATGTATATAATCATAAGCAGAATGTGGGTAAATAACCCCAAAGAAACTCAGATTTGGGCCTGACTTTTTGGTTGGCACATGTTGTAGATGATCAGGGAGTTGCAATTACATAGATAAAGCTGTTACATAGACAAGACTGTTGGGGAAGCAGGCATAATACGTTAAGCACATACTTTGCTGCTTTAACCCTTTATAAAGTTTAGTTAAGTTGGGAAAGTGTTCCTCTACTTTTCTCAAATACCTACAGTCAAGCCTACTTTACGTAGTCCAGAGAGAATAAAAGATCGCTTGAACTTGATTCCACTCCTTTCTCTGCCATTTTCTCTACCTATTTTGAAAGCAAAGAAAACAAAATTAAGTCATACTTAAAATTACAGATATGGGTTTAGCTAACCTGCAATTCCTGTTTACTTAGGAGTTATTATCGTAGTACCTACTGCACACATTAAAACTCTGTTTAATTAGTACAAATTTTAGAAAGTGATAGAATTTTAGACAGTCTAACTTAACTTGGATCTCTTTTGTGTCTTCATTAGAAGGCAAATCTTCATTTTCTGATCACTTATTTTTCCACTGGATAACACATAGTATGTTGCACTGGACAGACAGTAATAACTTCTTAAGCAACTAATGGATTTCCTTTGTTTTCCTCATTATCCCATGTGTGGCCCCGTTTGTTCTTCACTGCACTTTTCTCAATCTGTACTTTCAGGATATGACAACTAATTCACTCACATACGTGTCACTAACACCACACCTGAGTGTTTCCTTATTAATATATCTTGGTTATAAGGGGATTCATTTATTTTCACTTGGAATTAATTTATTTTCACCTACAGTTATACACTGAAATAAATCAGGGTTGGTATTAACACTAGTTTAAAGCGAGAAAATTTAATCATATCATTTTAATTGCTCAATTTGATACTTACAGGACTCACCTAGCTCTTCACTGTACAGAGAACTATATATATTCAAGGCCAACTTCCCAGTGAATTCTCTTGGAGCTGTGGGAATTAGGCAATTCTACACAATGAATGGTTCACCATTTGTGAGAAGGAATGAGCTGTACAGAGAAAGCAGAATAGAGTCTGGTGATCCAGAACAGCAGTTACTTTCTCTCCCCCAAAACTCTATATACAGTCCCACCTTCCACTCGATCCAGTCACCCTATCTTATTTCCTTTATCATTTTTTTTCTACTTTTCTCCATGTTTCAAGCTCCTTGTCTTATCAGCCCATCCCCTGTCTCCATCACATTAATATTCTTATTGTTCTCTGCTACTAAGCCATCATACTGAAGTTGGTACAAAGGCATATATTCAAAAGTAGGGATGTAGGAGTCCTATGGATGATAGCATCCTTTATACAGCTCTCATTTCTGCTCTTGTTCTCTGCCTAAGAGGGGAGGAAATGTGATCATGTAAATGATAATGCATATGGGCACAAAGCAGCTAAACCAAAGCTACGTAAGCAACTTTGATTTGGGAATTTTTAAACTGTGAAGTACTTCATTTACATTTGTTTTATTTTTGTGTGAGAAGTTTGGGAGAGTAATTTCCTTGCTTTTAAAAAGAGCAAGCTGAAAAGAAGCAGAAAGTCCATAATGTGGGATCCTACTGGCATCTTGAGGCTTTTGGTGTCTGCTGCATAGATCACCTGAAGTACTGTGATAGAGTACAGCAGTGAAAGGTGTAGCACCCTGAATGGATTGGCACCAGAAGGAGGTGGGGAATGTTGCTAATGCATTTCATAGATATTTGCTGACAGCAAAAAAGGAATGAGTATCAGCAGATTTGACTCCTGCCCTGGGCTTTAGAGAGAAATATAAAGGCATTTTTTATCTGTATCCCAAGCCGAGATCCCTTCTGTCCTGCTCTTTCCAATCTGTACTGTTACTGTCTCTTCATCTTTTATTCCTCATTCTGGTTTTCATGCAGTTATTTCCAGTCATCTATAAAGAGTTCAACCTCTTCAAAATTTCTGATAAATACTTCTCCAATGTATATTAGACAATGATTGATAGTTTAGTGTAGAGTTAATAGTGTAGTGTAGCGACTTTTTGTACTGCATAATTTGGGGGCACTTTCATAATTTTTTCAATTTGCCATATAGCTCAGTAACTCATAGAGAAAATATTGCATTTGTGCTAGTACAGCCTTTATATCATGTTCTACTAATCCACAATATCCTTGTGTGTACTGTAACAACACAAATCATAGTGCAGCTTTCTAACTAGAATTCTGCTAGCACATTGGTGTGTTTTTTTTTTAACTCCTTCGTAAAATAAAAAATAGCACACACTGGAGACTTCAAATAATGCTTATGATCTAGTCATAATCAAAATAACTGAAGAATCAGTAGAGGTTAGAGAAAAAATATCTTCCTGTATTGCCTTTTGGTTATTATAGCTCTAAAAATTCCATCACTCTCATTTCCTCGCTTGCAGAAAGATGACATTGTCACTCAGTTAAATTGTTCCAGGGTTATCTTAATTATTCCTTACCACCCATACTTCACTTTAAGACTTCTTGTTTATTTAAGGCTGTGAAGATTATGTGACTCTCCTCTTTTACCCAAAGTCCAGCTGAAAACTTCTGTCTTTGTGTATAGTTTACTGACAGGTCAAAGCAGTTAGCCTGGTCAATGTTTTCATTGGCGTAACAAAATAGAAATAACAAAATAATTTATTTGGTTTTAATTGTTACTGATTTGATTAAGAGTTTCTGAAGAAATTAATATCTGACAGGAATCCAAGCCTTCCAAACTTTAATATTTTGGTTGTAATGCTTGTGAAAAGCAACATATTGATGAGTAAACTTGACTGTGATGGCAAGCAATATTAAAATATTCATAAGTTAAATCCATTTTAATGTTACCTTGAGGCCTTTTCTAATCATTTTTCCTTATTTACTGCTTATTGTAGAAGTTCTTCCTAACACTTACAGAACTGTAATCCTATTGTAGAATTTAAAATACTATAAAAAGGCAACATTTGAAACACTTTTAATAGTATTTAAAAGAAAAAAGAATTAAGTAAATTTTTAAATCAAGTATTTTGATTATCCATAAATCAATCCCAGACAATATGCAACATGCTGACAGAACATTTACACTTAGATTTCTGTTAACCCACTAATCAGAGAATGTGGCTACTAGCGAATGCAAGGAAATTACAAATTTATTCTGATCCTACTTTAATGAAAAAATAGCAATTCTTTCTGAGAGGCCATAGGTAGCTAAGTATTAGCTTGGACTACTGTCAAACTAACTGTCAAATTATCAACATTTACCCTTTGTCCTTTGGGTCAGTTTTCTGCCAGGAAAATACATTAGTACTTACACTCAAGAATCTGAACCTCAAAAAGATTTGTAGTTCAACCGAGTTTAACAAATCTTTATGTGCAGGTGATACTGTCATAATAATCCAGTATTTCAGACCCACAGCACCTGTCTTTATGTAGATATTGCATGTCATTATTGTTTCTGTGGTGATCATCTTTTGGCATTACCCTATGGCACTTACAGGGTGGAGAACAATCTCATTACCCTCTATGCAATGAAGCCTGAAAATTTTTATTTTCCACTTCTCTTCTTAACTGAAAATGTGGAGCTCGATCTATTTTTATACATTCTCTACAATAAAGTAAGATTTGGAATTTCTGTGCCTCCTTCTTTCCATTTCACTCTGCACTCATTTCCATATGTTTGGTAGTCATCTTCTGCTCTTTCTCTTATCTTCTCTTTATCCTTGTCTCACCATTTCCAGTTGTGTCATCCTAACCTTAGTCCTCCATGAGGTCCAGATTGAAAAGTGAGCTTCTCAAAGTTCTCCTTGTTTAACCATAACTCTTCAAGGAGGAATGACTGCATACAGTACAGTTTTCTGGATAGAAAGGATATTCTTAGCTTACACTTACAGGGAAAATCTGCTATCTTAGTATAACTTTTAACACTCACTTTTTATTGGTGTACCAAATAATTTTTTTGCAGTTTTCTCAACAAGACCTAGGAACAGGGAAGAAGGGATATCCTCAATAGAGATGGAGAAGCTTGTGTTGCACTTATTGTGATTAATAGTACCAGAAAAAAACATACTGTTTGTTTCCTCACTTTAGTCATCTGGGAAAAAAAAAAAAGAAAGCAGAGTAAAAAAAAAAAAAAGAAAATAAGATATATTAATAATATTCCCATCTTTAGACAGGTAACCGGACTATTACTGAGCATTGATCAGTACCTATCCTCTTCAAGCCTTGATAGCTCTGCCAGTATGCAGTCACTTTTTTGTAGTCAGAACAGTTATTTCTGCAGAGATCTCTTTAGCTGCTGAAGTGGTTTCTCCACGCACAGCCTCTGTCCACTTGAGATGTTCTGGAAGTGTGTACCTTTGTTGTTTCATCTGTACAGGAGTACCATCCCTTGCCTTGCCTTCCCTTCCTAATTCCCTGTTCTTATCCTATTTAGCCTATATCTGTCCTCCTATAAGAACTCAGTAAGACCAACATTTGGAAAGGTGTGACCCATTGTACAGTTTTAACTCACTTTTATCTTAGAAAATTACCCTTTGTTGTGAGAAAAATAACCATTTCCATTGTTATTATCACTTTTTTTTCCTCTTTCCCAAGTTTTCTACTGTTTATGTCCTCTTATTTATTTATTCATTTATTTATTACTATGTGATAAGTTGTCATTTCAGTTTTTTCTTGAATACTAACATTGTTGAGTCTAGTAAGTAATTCTGTGGTATAATACAATACTTATTTGATGTTAATTATGTATCCTTTGGATCTTCAACAAATTTTTAAGTTCCTTGATGTTTTATCTAACTTCTAAGTGGAAAATGTGGTTGCAAGGACCAGACATTATGTATTTGGTAAAATGTTAAAAATGACTAGAGCAAGTCATTTGTAAATAATAGTATTTCATTAACTTATCTGCAATGTTATGATAAAACAAACCGGTTTATAATGTGTTATTAAATTAGTGTGCAAGTCTAATTTAAATTATTAAAAACAAAACCAAGAAGCATAGATCCCCATTATTAGTTCCCCTGTAAAGGATAATCTTTCCCGTTTTGTTCAACTAGATCCTTGGGCCAAGTGAAATTAGGAATCTCATGTGGTTTCAGTGGGTTTTTTTTGCATTTTTGTTTCCTGTATTTATTGCAGATTTCCACTTGGATACCTTATCTTTGATGGCAGCATGCATGCCTGGCCAGAACAGAACACCTTGGGCTCTGTTCCTGCACTTCTCAATACTCAAATGGGCACTGTAGGTTATACCTAGCATTTCCAACCTCATGTTGTGTGGTGTTATGATAATGTCCTTTGTATAGAAACCCATCATCTGCAGCAACCTCATCTCTATAGTCGCGATAAGTTTTACATATGGAAGTGGCTGGGCTTTTTTTCTGTTAGATTAACTCCATTCAGACTCTGGTAAGGTTGAGTCATTCCATTTTTCTCACTTAAGTTTGTCAACTTTTGTCTCTAAAATGAATAATACTTGAGTTCTGTTTACATAAGACCCTTCATCATTGTTTTCATTACTAAAAGGTAGTCTTAAAAGCATGTACTCTCTAAAAAGCTCCTTGCAAGCCATCTGTCTACCAGTACCTCTGATACTGTGAAATGTTCCATGCAGGCACAAAATTGTTTGCATGAAGCACCTTGCAGAATCAGGGCCTTAGTAAGTTTTCAATACTGTGAAATGCTCTGGAATTAGAGGCTTTAATTTGCACAATGGCAGCTAAAATATTTAAATAGCTTCTGGCCTCTTCCTTTTCTCTATGCACTTAATTATTTAAAATAAAATATATTGTTAGCTATACTTCTGCTGCTGTTTGGATTATAATCAGTGTTTAAAAGCATTTGCTGCTTAGTTTCAAACTGGAATAGTCTCAGTTCAGATGAATGTTCTCTGAATTAGAGTAATTTTTATTCAAAACAACCTGTATGACTTAAGTTTGCTTTCAGAAGGAATGTAAGCACTGGGAATCCACATCCCTTTTACTTCTGTATGCCTGTCTTTGAAAGTGGAATTTAGCATCTGCAATAATGACTTAAGCAGTTTTAAATATACTATCCTAAGTTTCTAGGCTCTTTGCTAATCACCAAATGCTTCAGTGTGAATGCTTATTTGACGGTTCAGTTTAATTTTCAAAACTATTCTCTTGTCAGTCATTCCAGTGCCATTCCATGCAGTCCCTAAACAACTATTCTGAGAGGAGCACTTAATTGTGATTATCTATGAATTTGTTTCGTTATGTTAACATGCCCAGTGAATCTCTCTAAGGCCTTCTTGTCTTGGAGTCTTTCCATTTGTGCAGTTGCCTCTGCCATCCTTGGGTTTGGTCATACTTCTTTGTCATTGAATGTGTCCCACATCACTTATCTCATTCAGCCTGGCATTTGCTTGTATTCAATCCAGGGGTCTTTTCTTTGGCACAATTTGGTTATTGTGCAAACTCCCATTGTGATGTGGATCATTTTTTGCTTCAAACCAACAGATCATAACCAATTGCTCATTCCATCCAGATCCGCAAAGATCTGCAACATGATGCTGTGGTATATCCCAAGTGCTGAGGCAATCCCCATGGGAAGTTGCATAAACTACACAGTTAATAAAAGGAGAATTAAAAGTGCAATGTTTTGCACTTTCTGTGTTTGGTCAGACTTGCCAAAACCCTTAATATTACCACAAAATAGAAGTAATTTTGTCACTTGAAGTCTTAAATATGATTGTCTGGATCCTCAGTTGGTGTAAATTAGCATAGCTCCATTGCCTTCAGTGGAGTTACGCTAAAATACAACAGTGATGATCTGGGCAGATGCCCTCAGCTTCTCTCTTGGGTTAGCATTCATGTTTGATTGCCTTATTTAAATCTTTTGAAGTTATAAAATCCCTTGCATTGTTTCTTAGAATGGCCAATTGCTAACTCGATTTCTTGGTGTCTGTATCTGCACAGTAACATCTAATTTTGCCATGCAGTTAAGTTCATCCCTTTATTTTTTATCTGAGTGCTATTGGGACTTTATGTGGCACACATTTTTTGCAGCACTGTAGTATCTCTATCAATGTCCTATTCCCTAAAATTTCCCATACCCCTCATAAACACCTCATCATAATATTCTTTTACAATATTTTTGTATTCCCAGTAAGTGGAGTTTACATTTGCTCATCTGCATGTAAAAATTGCTCTTCTGCCCTAACACACACAGAATTTCCACTGCTTCAAAGTCTACTGGTTTTTCTCCTTTTACAGATAATGACACCGTGCTCTTTCAGCATGAGCTTACTTGGTGTATACTGTCTGAAACAGCCTTAGATTTTGAGGGATGTTTTAACACTGTCCATCATTAATTATTTTTATATGCTTAACTATGTTTACACTGCACATGGCCCCAGCAGTATCTGTTTTCTGTAATAAAAAAAAAGACAGAAGAGGACTGCTGTATAAGCACATTACTGTTTTTATTTATTTGTATTTTGGACTGTGGTCAAAAGGGAAAAAAGATAGAGCCTTTAAAAAAATATTTTTGTTTTTCAGTGCAGTTTTCAGATGTATTCTATTTACATGGTCTTATTAAAATGATCAGCTGTAAAGTGGACAATCAGAGTGATATTTAAAAGGCCATCTTCAGATTTAAGAGTTAATGCTATGATGAGATGAAAGGAATCTTGCTCACAAATTTTTAGGCTGCAGTTTAATGGAAGTGTCATTATGAAAGCATATGGTCATCTTAAAAGATGATCATATAAATACAGTGTATTCAAAAGAGATTAGATACTGGAACACTTTTCTTCTGCAGTAAGTAGCAAAGGAATCAAAGCATACAGACAGTTTACAAGAAAACCAAGCCACAGTTGTTCTTTGTTCTCTGTTTTGTTTTGTTCTTTTTTACAGGTAAATAGCTATTTTTTCCAGACCAGACAGTCTGGCACTTTTCTTGAGCACATAATTTGCACAAAAAGCATTTGAAAACAGACAGTGTATGAAAATCACAACTTGCTCATTTTGCCTGCTATTCTATGAGCTTAGGGATTTTTTGTTTCCTTGTATAAACCGATGAAAGCTAAAAGAACAAAACTGACCCTGTGTTAAATACAGTCTGAATGCTGAATTCAGCTTAGTAGGTAATCTACATATAATTTACCTTTGACCATATGATCCAAATCTGTAATGCAGATACTGGCACATGATAGATAGAAACACGAAATGCTATCTTGGCCATTTCTTAAAAATATTTATATATATATTTTTAACACCAAGGTTATACTTTAAAAGGAAATGAATTAAATATGTGCTATTTTAATTAATGTGCATTTCAATAATAAGTTTGGATATAAAAGCTGTGAATGTTGTCTGTGCTGGACGCTGCAGAGATACATCGTGTTTTTGTCGCCCTTTAGGAAAAGTTATGAGTAAATTATGAAAAAAAAAAAAAAAAGAACAGGAAAAAAACATAAAACAATTTATTAAAATAACTGAATAATTTTTTAAAAAATGATAGATTATGGGTTTCTTCTCAAGGCTTCTCCAGGAACCATTGTAGGTGGTGATTTGTTTTCCTCTGATGCACTAATCAAGAAACATCTGTCAGGAAAGCGTAAGTATGTTCCATAAGTATAGGTGTAATGGAGGAGGGGCAAGAGCCTTGTTTTTGAATAACACCCATGACATCTGTTGTGACTTACGTGTGCAGAATCTGAAAGAATTGAATTATTAATTATTTTTTTCTTTATTATTTAAAACCAGCTGAAGTTGAATCCTCAAAACTCACTCGCAGAAAAAGGCCTTCAGTGTTTTTAAGGCAGTCTGAGACCTCATCCAAAGCTCTCTTAGCTCAGTGGAGCACCTACCTTATTTGGTTTTGAATCTGAGATCATGTTCAGCAGTTGCAAAAAGTTGCATTTAATGGAATGTTAACAATATTACAAGGCCAAATTCCATGCATAGCTCCATGAGCAGAATTTGCACTCCCTATGCTTTACAAAAACAGTTTCAGGTTGATATTGTCATAAACAAAGTCCTATTATGTCATTACTTGTTTTAGAAGAAAACATTTTTAAGGTATTAATAAAATATTGGTAAAGAAGCACCTTAACTTTTGTTTGAATTCTATTTGATAGAATAAACCTCCTCAAACTAAAACATGAATATTATTTAATGCAAATGGGAGGTGATTGTCTACCAATTTCTAGACGTATCTTCTATCTAAAATGAAATGTTTTAACTGTTTTTACCTGATTTTAATTCAATTTTTGCAAATGTTGATATTAACTGTGCTGAGCTCACAGAAAATGCTATTGATTTACAAATAGGTAATAGGTAAACACATGAGGACCATTTATTTACAGTTTGTGCAAAATATCTTAGCAGTGTTAATGCAGAACAGTCCAAATGTTTTATATCTTTGTATAAATCTTTATATAATTAAAAATTAAGTGAAAATGTCTCTAGGTCAATGAAAAACTTTCTATTTGTTCACGTCAGTGAAAACACTTTCCATTCAAGAGTAAAGAAACTATAATGAATTTATGGTATTTATTGAAAGGGTGATTTCTCTTTTTCTAAGATCAGACTCATTCATAAATTTCCTTCAGCATAAAAAGAGGGAATATGGTACTTATCAAAACATTGTCAATAATTAAATTCTGTGTGAGAGATACAGTACAGAAGTACTGGGAAGTGGCAGCCTATAGCAGATATTACTGTAAGGTGCAGTTTGCTGGCAAACCTGTTCCACTCTCTTTTGTTTTGACTTCCTGAGATGCAATAGTCATCTTGAAGTTTGCAGATTTTCTGTGACTGTAGGGATGCTCGAACTGGAATTCTGCCTGTCCCTAATTCATAAGATGCTCTTCTTCTCTGTAGTGTATAGCTGAGGAACACCTCCTCTGAGTTAATCAGGACAGATAATTTGTGTTTCAGCTGTATTCCTACCCATGTATTATTCTCCCAAATCAGGGGGCAGTTAGCAGGAATGTTTGTGAGGGTAGTGCTTTAAGCAATAAATAAAATCATTTCAATGTAAGATGTAAACATTCATCCTGAGAATAGAAAACAGTAAAGAAATAAGGAAAACAATAATCAAGAGAGTAATAAGCAGTAAATACTCAGGGAAGTTTGGCAATAAGCACACAAAAACAAGTGATTTTGGAATAGGAAGTATATTGTTTAAAAAAAAAAAAAAAGAGTTGGAAATCTTTTTTTTTTTTTTTTTTTTTTGGTAAAAAGTACATACGGCAAAGTTGTTATTCTCAGACTTAAGGCTGTTTTTCTAATTCTAAAGAGCATGAGAGCTCTGAACTCCAAGGTATAAAAGAGCATGAGCACTTATTTCTGCCTACATTCCCGACCATGAACAAAATGTTTCTGGGAGACAGAGCTGATTTATACACTGCAGTATGCAGCTTCCAGTGCCCATGTGCTGTGCAGCCATTTATCCCTGTTTGTAACCTCTGGCCTTTACAACACTCTGCACAACTATTTATTAAGCTATTCTTGCTGCTATTAGACTCTGAAATTAAAGTGGTTCTTTCATGAAATGTTTTCAGTATAAACCAAGCTTGTACTGCCTAATCTTATGGGAGTTTCGAAAGGGGAAACTGTACAAAAGCCTGGGCTTTCTGCCTTTGTCAACTTTAAGGAGAAAGTAAGGAGGGCCAAAGAAAGAAAAGACACTAGAGAATATCACATGACAATAAAAAGCACAATTCCTTTTCAAATGCTATAGTTAATGATACCTTGGAACATTCTTATTAAGTTGGAATTATTACTTAAGTGCTGTTCAAATACAGTCTTGGATTCCAGCTTAGCTTGGAACAGTTTTAATGGTCTGATCAGAGTTTCTTGCCCTCACTGAAGGGATGTCTCCTTTGTTCACATTAAGTGCAAACTACCTCATACAGTCTGACACACTAGGGTGAAATAGCACCCATTTCAGGTAATTGAATACCATTCTAAAAGCTCCCTTATTTCTCTTAATGCTGCCCAGACAGCTGCAACATCCTGTCAGGAGGGACAGAAAACTCAGGTGTGGAGGAGTAGAAACTGGGAGTATCGCCTCAGAATATTGTCTCTGATCGCACTGATCTGAAAGTTTGGAGTGAAGTTTGGCTACCTCACTGAGAATTTCTGAGCACTTATTAGCTCTGCAAACTGGACTTCATAATAATGATTTTTAATTGAATTTTTTAAACTTCTTAATACAGAAGAATTGGGTGATGGTTGATCAAGGAGGGATGGAAATAGAGTGGTAAAGCTTAAGGTAGCATCTGTGCTTCATCCTACAGCTGTGCATTTCTGAGACAGCTTTTGCTATGCTTTCACCACAGTCTCCTGCCAGGTATTTGTAGACAGAAGTAAGATTGTTTCTTAGACTTTCCTTCATCATCATCAGCTTTTGCAGCCTCTTCTATGAAGTTCTCCAAGACCTTAACCATCCTGCTGTATCGCTCAGTAACACAGGCTTGCAGCTCAGTGTTCATAGACCTCAAAGTGCTGGGAAGAGTACAGAATATTGTACCCTCCTAAGTATTAGTTCACTAGGGCTGAATTTTCTATCCCCTGTCAGTCTTTTGAGACTACCTCAAAGCAGTAGGATGGTGAACTCGTAGGGATGGGCTTATCCATGCCCAACCTGACCCCCTTGCAGATACAGGTTCTTGTCTGGACTTGCACTAAGAGTTTTCCTTTCAGTGTACCAGTAAACCTTGCTTAACGTTGTAGGCCTTAGGTAATTTAGGGCTCAGGCAAATGGTGAGGTTATGCTTAAAAGTCAACGTAAGTGGAACTTGAGTCTATCCCACCAAAACTTATAGCATGCCTGAGAAGCTGCTCGAAAGTGAATATAAGCTCATAACAGTAAATCAGTAAACTAGATTTCCCTTAGCTATACTGTTCATTAGCCTTCTCACTAGACCAGACTGCCTCTCACCGTCTGATATAATTCTCATGGTATTTTCACATTTCCTCACTTGGGCTTCTGGCAAATGTTTGTAGGCCTAAAGGGAAAAAGCTGTTTATTTTCATAAAATGAAAGCTGAAGGATTTCACTCTTTTGCTGATGACTCTTCACCCCCAAAACAGAAAGTAGTACCTCTGCTTCAGCTGTCTGGGGAAATGAAACCCTCAAGAGTTAGTTCCCTTTTCCAAATGTTAAAGTGTCCTTGTTACTGGATCGCAAATGTTTACAGAAACCGTACATTCAGATGAGATTTAAAAGCCCATCCAATATAGGAACTTTATGGTAAAATAGCTCTTCTTCATGTTGATAACAGGTATAGCATAGTGGCTGTGTATGGAACAAAGGCTAAATCTTAGCCTTAAATACATAGTTAGTCTCATAAACACATTTTACACTAAATTACTGTGCTTACCTTATCTTACCTTACTGAATATGTACTGAAAAACATCTTAATTGCTCTTTTGAAGCAGAAGCTGTTAATGGTATGAAGATTCCAGCCCATTACATTTGCTGTCATTTAGATGTTTTTTTTTTCAAAACTTCTGAGCCCTCATTCTGCTCATTATATATTTTATATAACTCAAAAATGTTTACAGTACTATTCATTTACAGTTTTGCCATAATGCTAGGATGAGAGAAATATTTAGAGATGGTACTTCTGTTTCTTTCTAAATTGCGCAGGCTAGAAATACACAACTAACTGCTTTTTTAGGCTCAGTCTTTCATACCAGTATTAATGAACTAATTTGGAAGAGAATATATAGATTGAATCTCTTCATGCTATTATTCTTTCCATCCTTTCCACTCAGCTTTTCTTTTCTCCTTTACTTTGGATCCATCTGTCTCTGTTGCTCTGCCTTTCTCTTGATGAATTATGTGAGAGCGTACAAGTTGAATGGTTATGTTCAAATGAAAAACAGATAAACGGAGTAACTAAAGAAAGGCTAAAGCTGGGTTATACCCATTCATTTCCAAACATCAGTAGTTTGCTAAGGCACAGTCTATTGAAAATTGTTAGTTTATTTCCTTTGATTTTAGGAGTCTAATCTGATAGCTTTTCTAAGTGTTTCTCGTGGAGTTTCTGAACTTTTTGAGTGTTCTAGATATATGAATTTTGAAATCATCCAAAACCTCTAGGAAACTCAAGAATCTGCAGGTTCACGGTCATACTGCCATATCTTTGGTATTAGTGTCACCAGGGAGAAGATACACAAAGTATGGAAGAGCCATAGACACAGCAGATCTACAATTATGATACTGATAATTTTATGGCGTTCAAAGCATCCCCAGGCTACTGACCCAACTGTAATGTAAATCTCTTGTCAGAAAAAAAATCCCTACTTCAGATCATTTATTTTTGAAGTATTCAACATCTGACATATTTTAATTTAATTTTGTACTAAAACTTTCATTTACTTCATAAATAGAAATACTTGGCCAGGTGTAAGATTTTTTGAAGACAGCTTGTGAGGTGAAGAATACCAGAATAGTAAAATACCTGTGCTACTGTCTTCAAGTGACCTGACCAATTTTCACATAAAGGAAGTGAGTGAAATCAAATGTCTATTGGTTGTTCTGCAAGCCCTGATTGGAAATGTTGCTGTGCCTTGGCTAAGTGGTAGATACTCCTGAGGGGCTACCCATTTTAAAAGATCAATCAGGAATAAGATGCTCCTCTTCAGAAGCAAATGTGTCCACCCCAAATTACTGAAGAAAAGCCTTTTAAAAAAAATACTCTTATTTTGAATGAACTTTCGAGCAAAGACTTGAAGAAATCTACTGTGATACAAAGAACTTGAATGGCTTTGTTCCTAGCTGTAGAGTATGTTGTCTTCGGGCTGTCTCCTACTGTGTTTTTCTCCCTGCTGCTATAATTTTGTGTTATTTTTTCACTATAAAAACGAAGCTTTTTTCAAAGACTGATGTGTTTGGAAATGAGCATTTGAATTCGCATATGTTGGAATTGATTCATTCCTGGTGCCAGGAAGTGCTCTCTGTTGTGAGCAGGGGATGTGCAGCTGGCCAGTGCTGCCTTCAAGGCAGGCAGTGCTGGCAAGAGAGAAAGTGTGGGCAAGGTGCCCAGGGAGAGAGCTGATTCACAGCCTCCCTCCGGCAACTTCTGTGAAAGGAGCACCCCCTTGGTAGCACACAGAAGTGATTTCACATTAGGCACTTAGCATGCCTTTGGCAACTGGTATGTTAGGGTCTATATGCTGATGCTAGATGTGAGAACAGTGGGCAGCACACTGTGACACTTGCTGTGGGGAAGCTGGGAAGTCCTGACGGCTATCAGAACAGGCAGCATGCAGAGGTGGTAACTGAAGGTACAGGATTTTATTTTTTTTCTAAAGCAGCGTAATTAATTTAAAAGTGTCATATGTGTCTGTGCATGTGACTGCACAACAATATTTTAAATGCCAGCATGATGCATTTTAGTCTACTTATAGGAAAATGGATTTCTATTTAATTAAAAAGCAAATCATGTTCTTGGTCACGCACACACAGTTCAAAAAAAATGAAAAGCAGATAGTACCAAGAGTTAAGGACACAAAAATTATACAAATAATAAAAAAAGAAGTCAGGGTGTTATTAAATTTTACCTAAAGAGTACACCGTCAGCCACACCCAGTTCAGAACCATTCATTTGCTGGGGATTTCTAGAGGTAAGGAGAGAGACAGAGCAATCTCCCAGCAGAGATGGAAGAGACTGAAGTTACTTCATGAATCCTTTTAGCCAAAATTATTTTATCTCATGCCTGGACTAGCTCCATCGGCATCATTCCTTATGGATAGAAAGATCACACAGTGAATGTGGTAACAACAAATCATTCAATTCTACACTTCTTTCCAATTTCCAACTTATATTTCTCCTGGTGTCTTCCAAGAGGACTTGGAAGTGCCCCACCAGAAATGATCCCTGACTGGATCTTCTGATCTTCTGCCCATTCATACTGGAGCTTCACTGGATTCAGAATCAGTGAACAACTGAGAAGATGAATTTTTCTCAGGTCACTCATTTGCCATTCTAACACAACTGGAGGAGGAGAGAGTTGACTCCATTGTTTTTCCTCAATTCATTTTCCTTTGTGTCTACACTTTTTTTTATATCTATATTTCTTTCATTTGAGAATTTTGTTTTTTATTTTTTATTTTTATTTTCCTGCTACCTGCAACAAGGCCTTTCTTGTCAGTATTCTGCTTTATAAAAAATGTTAGCAATATTTTCCATACGAAAAAGTATTATTTGGCACTTTTGCTAAAGCAAAATATGTGCGGTTAAGTACTCCTTCTTGTTAAGCTGAATACAGGAAACTAATTAAAATATGAATCTAAATTTAGCTCATTTTTTATTTTTGGCTTACAATGCATCTTTGTGAAACTTTGATATTTTTAAGCATGTAGCTTCACTTCCTTTCAAAGATACATTTGTGAGGAGCAGGTCACAGGTTTTGCCTGGAATATGAGGCCGTAGATTCAAGATCCACTAAGATCTGCATACTTTTCCCATAGAGTTCTTGACACCTCTTGAAATGCTCCAAATGAACTTCAGACAAGCTAAGAATAGTTGTCAGGAGCTCCTATTGCTAGCATGATTTTATACCTTTTGAAGCCAATGATAAAGCGCACAAGGACTTTAATGAAAACAGAAGAGTGTAAGGTGCAGAAAACAGAAGAATGTAAGATTGGGTCAGGGCAATCACAGATATGTTTAAAGACTGAAAGAAGAACTTATTTACAGCAGCCCTACAGAGAAGGACTTGGGAATTCCAGTTGATCACTTGGAAAACCTTGGTGTGAGTCAACAGTGTATGCTTGCAGTGCACTTGCAGCCTGGAAGGCCAGCTGTATCCTGGGCTGCATGAAGGATGGCCAGTGGGGAGAAGGAGGTGGTCATCCCCCTCTACTGTGGGGGCACCCATCTGAAGTACTGTATCCAAACCTGGGGCTCTCAGCAAAAGAAGGATGAAGAGCTGTTGAAGTGGATCCAGAGGAGGACCGCAAAGATGATCAAAGGGCGGGAGCACCTCTCCCATGAAGAAAGGTCAAGGAAGTTGTACTTATTTGGAATGGAGAAGAGAAAGCTCTGGGAAGACCTCATTGCAGCCTTCCAGTACTTAAAGGGAGCTTACAAACATGAGGGGAAACAACTTTTTACACAGTCTACTAGTAATATGGCAAGGATTGCCTTTAAAATTTAAGTTAGATGTTAGGAAGAAATTCTATACTCAGAGGCTGGTGAGACACTGCAGCAGTTTACCCAGACTGGTTGTGGATGCCCCATCTCTGGAGGCATTCAAGGCCAGGCTGGAGGGGGCCCTGGACAGCTTGATCTGGTGGGTGGCAGTCCTACCCACAGCCATTCTACAGTTCTGCAATTCTGAAAATGACTCACCGTTTCTTGGCAGTCTAGAAATTCTGTGTTAAGGTTTCACAACAGTGTTTTCTCCCTTGACACAAAGTATATGCAGTCATTTCAGCTTTTGGATAGGGCCAGAACCAGTGAAAACTAAGGGAAAAATAAACTCAACTGGAAGAAAATAACAGAAAGACAAGAATGATTATGAAAAAAGAAATAATGGAAAGAAACAACAAAGAGAAGGAAAGAAGAAAGAACTGTGAATGCCTTGGTTATTAGAGGTCAAGAAATGAAGAAAGAATGAGGGAGGAATAGAGAGTGGAGACCAGAGAAAGGAGAGGAAAAAAAAAGATGTTAAAGAGACAGAGAGAAAATTGGAAAGTGACATAAATGATAATGAGGCAGGAAAATGGAGGGTACAAGAAAGTTGGAGCCAAGCTCTTTTCGGTGGTTCACAGTGCCAGGCCCAGAAGCAATGGGGAAAAAATGGAGCACAAGAGGTTCTCTCTGCCCATCAGAGAGCATTTTTGTGCTGTTCAGGTGACAGAGCATTGTCACAGGTTGCCCAGAGGTTGGGGAGTCTCCTCTTTGGACATCTCCAAAAGCTGCCTGGATGTGGTCATAGGTACATTTCTCTGGATTTCCCTGCTTCAACAAGGAGTGGACCAGATGGTTCCAAAAGTCACTGCCAACCTCATCCATAGTGTGATTCTGTGATTTTGTGAAAGGATATGGAAAAGGCAGAAGTAAAATGTGGAAGAGATACACTGGAGAGGAATGTGGATGGAAAGCAAACTGTGGACAAAAGCAAATGAAGTCCCTCCTCCACTGAAGAAAAAGGATAACAGGTTGAAAATAGAGAAAATAGAAAGAGGAAAATGGAAAGAATAAAACGTGACAATATAAAGAAGTGAAGAACTGAAAAAGGTATGTAGATGTGCAGCTTCATTGAAACTACAGGAAAATAAGTCCATCCTAGCTAAACAGTTTTCATTGCAAATTCAGGTAGGTTGTGTAGGTTGAGAGTTTCTATCTAGGCAGTGAATGGAAGTAGCAACACTTTAGGAATTCAGGAATCAAATGCTGTGGTAAGAAAACTGAGTAGGAACAACAGAGTAATAATGGGAAAGCATCCATGCTTCTACTGCAGTTAAAACAGACACCATTTTCTGTGACTTCATAAGAAAGGGGATCGTCAGAATTCTTATTTTGCATATTTAATTGAAGCTTGACTGCAATGCCTGCAATGCCCAAGACAGAAAATAGGATTCAGAGATTTACAGAGATTGCTTTCAATCTCTGAATGCTTAGGAAAGTAAAAGCAAAGTCCAGTTAAAACCAGAGTCCAGTTCCTGCTAAGAAGATATTTTCATAACAGTAACCAGGACTCTGACTGATACTGACACACCTGTGGCCTGGAAGTCTCATCTGAGGAACGCATAGCTGTTTCTCAACTGCCTTCTCACTCTGCAGTGCTTCTTGCAAGTCAGTGGTGAGTGGTCTAGGAAGAAAACAGAGAAAAGCAGCTTTTCTCTTTGCCTCTTTGAGATAAACTGGGTACTTGTTTGTCAAGTGTTGTAAACATACTTTTTTTTACAAGAGCTCAAGTTCATAGAAACATAGACATAAAATAAACTCATCATACCTTATACAAAATTCTATTTTGTTTTAATTTGACAAGGCTTCTTATCCCTTCCCTTTCTTGCCTGCTCCTCTGTTTTCCTCTTTCTTCACACACTCAGTTCAGGCAACTGCAAACACAGCATTTTTACAGTTTTGCTTTTGTAACCTTTGGTTTCTCCACTAGAAAAGAATAGTATTTTGTTTATGAATCTATATATAGTTTCAGAAGAGATAAAGCTTTATAGCTGCAAACAGAACAGTGAATAAGCATCTCCTTTTGGCCTATTTTCCTCTTGTGTGTAAAGCCATTTAGCCCGTGTATGCTCCAGTTTTCATCTGCTAAATCCTTCCCTTCTTCAAAGCTGTATTGTGAGATTTTTTCCATTAATGTCTGTAAAGTACTTTCAGATCTTCAGATGAAAGATGGAAATGCAAAGTAATATTGTGTCTGTCTTCCAACCTCCCAACCTATGAATTGAATTTCTAGTGATGCAGTCAAATAAAACAGAATCCCAAATACATAAAAACCACCAGACAATAAAAATATTCTATGTTCTGCTATGAAAAAATCCCACAGGAAACAATTATATTTCTCTAGGCTTTCTAAACCTCCAACAGAAAATCACATCTGTAGTATAGAGATTGACAACATGGTCGAAATAAAACTATGGAGAAGATAGATATAATTTTCTTTTAAATTCCAGTTCCTTTGCAGTGTGGAACAGTCTAAGGGACCATTCTGAATTTTTGTACATTTTATTGGTTAATTCCTTAACTCAGTATGATTTTTCTTTTGGATGGCTAGCTACATCTGCTTTAAATATTTGACAACTAATTGATTGGATAAATATTCTATTTATTCATTTACTTATAGTAGGAAGTTAATGCTCTAGGGAAGATTGGATCCACAGTACAGTGGGTACAAAGTGCTTTAAAGATACAGTAAAGATAGCATGAGTCTTCAGAGTGGATAAACTAGCTTGCTAAGAACAGATTATAAAAGATATTTTTTTCCTACCTATTATAATTGAAACCTAGTATCATTTGGTAAGTTCTGGAAAGGATAACTGTCTGATGGCTTCTGGTGTGGCTAGCATGAGAAAAATTAATGGCTTAATTTCAGTTCCATGGGAGCAAGTGTCCTGAGTACAAAAACAGTGTAGAAGGAATTTGCCATAGCCAGAAATGGCAATCCATTTTTATTAGTGACCTATTACTTCTTTACTTGTGGAGTGTCTGTAGAATGTCCACTGAGTACCAAAAAGCCATAGGTAAAAGGCAAGTAGGCAGATAACATACAAACCTGCCAATTCATGTGAAAACTACAGGGTAACTCAATAACATGTCCTTTTCGTATTGAAAACTGGGCAGCTCAGTCTGAGTGATAAGGACAGTGAGGCTGAAATGAGCTCCCAATGAGCCAAGAAGGCATACTTGGCACACAGCGTAGAAGAGACGAAGGGTGGTTGAAGGGGAAAGAGACATAGGGAAGGGAAGCATGGAGACAAGAAGTTACATTGATAGCAGTTGCCTAAATTGTCTCTCATGATTATATTGAACCCTACTAGCAAAAAATGTGATCATGTTATAATAACCTGGCTTCTGTTTGGATGGTGTGCTGAATTTGAGCTTGCATAATTCTATATCCAATGTTTCCATTTGGATTTATATAAACTTGTCAAATCCTGAACACGAGGTTTGACTGAGATGGAAACAGAATTCATTGTATTGCTAAATCTCAGCTGAGGGTTTCTTAGAGAGAAGGAGCCTAAGCTTGAGCCTGAGCATGAGCCCATGCCCTGGGTTATGCTCAGACTGTGCACTGGAAAAATTTCCATAAACTCTGCCTTCTAACAAGGGAAATAGAATTCTTCTGATTCCAAAGAGCCACTATCACTTCATGGTAAAGACAGGGAAAAAAAAACTTATTCATTATATTGCAGATTACTATATCTTTGTTTTATTGGTGTATTTTAGAGATAATTTATGTCATAAAATTCAACCAGAGCTATACACAGTAATGAGGACAGAACTACTTCTGTTCTGTCTTTGCACCTTTGTCTAACAACCTATTTGATGTCACATTACTTGATCTATATTGTGCCTATGGATCTAAATGAAAACCTGTGAGTATATGTTTAAATATATATCTTATTTGTAGTCCACTGTGTTGACGTAATCTGTTTTTTCTTCTGAGCTGAGCTTGCACCAAGACTTATAACTGTTGGCATCTGGAAAAACCTTTCCAGAGCCCATTTGGGCATCCATTTCCTTGCCAGTCCCATAAATCTCTTTACATTCCTTCAGGTTCCTAGAAGCGATTTTTAATTGCTGCACACTTTGCAGAATGGGCATTAGGCATTACTTGTAGTCTATCTCAGTTTGGCTTTCTCCTTTGCTTCATTCCTGCTATTGAATCTAAGCTGATACTGATTCCAGCTTCCTCAGCTGTTGCTGTTCTGTTGTGTTTCCTGCTTTCTGCTTATATTTATGTTCCCACAAGATCTTCTTAGGGATGTTCTGTGAAATGAAGGGGACATCAAGGCAGTGCTGACTGCATTCCTCATCGCTGGCAAGCTCTTTTACTGGATGCTCTGATTCTGTGTAAAGTGTTAGTGTTACACGGTCTGAACTTTATTCTTTACAAAGAGAAGTCCTTTTGTCACTTCAGTCTTTACAGTACTAAAGTATTCTTTTGCTGCAGTGAGCTGTTAGGTAGAGTTGCAAATAAGCTTCTGATTCTGTCAAATTACATTCACTTCAAGTCATTGAGGAAACTGTGTATCTCTTTTCTTCACTTAACTCCAGCATTCCATTACAACAGATCTCATGTAAGGTTCTTCTTCTAAGCACCTATGCATTCATCTTTCAGGCATTGCTGTCTGCACGTGAGACCACTTAAGTCAGATATCTATAGTTACTTAGCAGTTTATAGCAAACATCAAGTATATACAAGTCCTGTGTATGGTAATACATTCTGAAAATCCAGTCCCACGGTTTTAATGGTACAGAGACTTGAAGTTGTCTCCTTATCTAATTTATTTAGAATAGCAAATAAATACTGTACTAGCGTCATAGTTGAAACAGATTGTTGCATATCAGCATCTTTCATAGTGGCTATAAGCAGTTCTCATAGGATGGAAACAGGAGTAAATAGAAATGTCCTAGGGTTTTAAAATACTCTTATCATCTGCACTAAATGCTCAATTCATCTTGTATATTTAAGTCAGTATCAGCTTGTGAGACTTGAAATAAATTTTATAGTGCTAAAATCAGAAAAGTCTTTCTAAGATCCTTGCCTACATGAAGAACTCCTCCTGGTTTAATAAAAAATATGATGATAGTATCAAAAAGACTGATGTGAACAGTACGGAGCCCTCTGTGAAGATTTTCAGTTCAATCTTCAGCAGAATGATTTCTTCTTTAATATCAATTACTTAAGACTTTTTTTTGTTCCAAATTACACAAAAAATAGGCTTGTTTTTAAATTACTTAAGTGTCCAAATGGTTGAAGTGTAATTGTCTAATTTTAAAACTGACTGACCAGTTATACTGCTGCCTCTTACAAATCCTTTTTGTAAGACACTATTAATCATGCTTGCCTGTAGCAAAAGTATTGGAATAGATGAGAAAAAACATTCTTCTGTTTTGATAATAGTTTATTCTCAATAGAATTGAAGAATTCCTCTGTGGATGAAAATTTGAAGCTTCTAATAACACATATTCATAAAAAAAGAAATCTTCATGTACCTCTGAGAGACTACAGAAGAACAGTCTGATGGCTCCATGAACTACTTTATTCATTTACATGCAGTGGATGTTTACATTCGTCTAATTAAATCTTATTAAATCTTATTCCAATATATTTTGGTACAACAGAGAGGCTTCAGTGAGGCTTCGGGGATGCACCTGGTCTTGATGGAAGTAGGAAATAAGTTTTCTGCATTAAGAAAGATCTCTGAATCACAGAATTGCAGGGGTTGGAAGAGATTATCGAGTCCAGCCCCCCTACTGAAACAGGTTCCCTACAGTTGGTCACACAGATAGGCATCTATGTGGACTTTGAATATCTCCATAGAAGACTTTACAACCTCTCTGGGCAACCTGTTCCAGTGGTCCATCACTCTTACTGTAAAGAAGTTTTTCCACATGTTTGTATGGAACTTCCTGTGTTCAAGTTTTAGATGATTGCTATTTGTCCTATCACTACGCACCACCAAGAAGAGCCTGGCCCTCATCCATTTGCCTCTCATTTCCCTTTAGATATTTAGAAGCATTTATCAGATCCCCTCTCAGTCTTCTTTTCCACAAGCTGAACGGACCCAGGTTATTCAGCCTTTCCTCATAAGGGAGATGGTCCAGGCCCTTTTTCATCTTTGTGACCCTTCGCTGGACTCCTTCTAGGAGATCCCTGTCTTTTTTGAACGAGGGAGCTCAGAATTGCACACTGTATTCTAAATGTGGCTTCATCAGGGCAGATTAGAGGGGGAGGATCACCTTCCTCCACTTGCTGGCCACGCTCTTTTTAGTGCACCCCAGGATTGCATTGGCCTTCTTGGCAACAGGGGCAGACTCCTGGCTCATGGCCAACCTGTTGTCCACCAGGACCCCCAGGTCCCTCTCTGACGAACTCCTCTTCAGCAGGTCATCCCCTAACCTGTGATGATGCATGCAGTTATTCCTCCACAGGTGCAGAACTCTACACTCGTTCTTGTTAAACCTCATATTGAGATTAAATAAATATTTAATATTTAATCCTGATAGATATTAAGATAATAATAATTTTAAAATAGTTATTAAAAAGCAGTAGATCTGAAAAAGTACAAAAATATCTGAATATCTGTATTTGAAATATTTGAAATATAAGAAACTAAAATTAAGATCCTTCCCATTTATTTTTTAACTTAAAGTATTAGCTAACCTAGAATCCAAGGTTTGTGCTAATAATGTACAGCCACAGTAAAGAATGAGTGATAAGGGCTATGCAGGAAAGAGCTATGATTTGTTTAGTGTGTTCTTATGTAGGTATGTGAGAAGGGACTGTGCAAACTCTTTTTTTTATCTTTCTACAAGCAGAAAAATTAATTTTTGATGTCAGCATGGGTGATGGGTCTTGAGATATTAAGACTCACAGCAGTACTTTCTAGTCAGGGTCGTGGTCTTATCATACTTGGTCCTGTGCAAAGGCATTGTAATAGGGAGTCATTGTGGCAAAGCCTTAGTATACAAGTGAAGTAAACTTGTAAGTCAAGAGAAAAAGACAATTATCCTTTAGGATCCTGTTTAAATTTCTTGTCCAGTGCACACAGACACTCTGTTATGTAGAAGAGAAACTTCAGTGACCTAGTGAATTCCAGAAGTTTTACTAGCTTACATCCTGGAAGCCTTACTGTATTTTTATGTTTTCTATAGAATAACTGAACTGGTCCAGAAGAAGACCATATGAGAACTCCATTTAACAAATTCCAGTTTAATTTATGTCTTTCAAGCTGCATTAATCATGTTTGAGGTTTGGCCCTGCTGAGCTCCTCCGAAGTAGGTAATGCTTATTAGCGTTAAAGAGCTAAAGTTCAGCCTAATGGAACATGACAGCCCCAGTGCACTGAATTCCAGGTTGCTTGAAGTCCTGATATTAAGAAACTTTTAAGTCTCTGAAGAAAACTGTGGTAAACCAGTTTATCAGTATGTACCAACTTTGAGGAAAGCACGCGTGTAACTAAAGGGTGAAAGCCAAAATGTGCACGAATTCTGGATTCAAATAATCGATGAACTCAATGCTATGGAAATGATGTTCCAGAATGCAACATCTGAGATTGTGCACATGCTTTTTTGAATTAGAGTGCTGACTTCGAAAGAAGCTTTAAAGCACATCTAAAATTCAAAACTAACACTCAGGAAAAGTGAATTTTTGGAATTCACGTAGCATTTAAGTGTTCAAATAAATATAAATCAATGACTATAAATAATATATAAATTATGGGTATAAATTAATTCTTCTTTTGTCTTTTCTCTGATTCAGTGTAGCCATTCAAGTACTGGTTAATGATTATACTGACATTGTAAGTTAGCTTATTCTGTAGGGATCATAATCATCTTCACAGTGTAGAAACACCCATTTTCTTTGATGGCTCTTCTGTCATTCTATTATTATAAGTTTCACTGGTGAGTGTATCTGGTTGCTTGATGTTTGGGAATGCTAGGTGAGTTATTGTTTCTATGCAAGAAACACGTCTTCATATTTCCTTTTCATTAGGCATTTCTTTTGTTTCCTGGAGTGGTGGAGGGTTATCTCCATGGTGCACCAACATCTCATGACGTTGTGTTATGGGATTGGAGCAAGAGCCTTGATGGAAAACAAAACAGCTCACTTGTAACCTTAGCCATTACCTAAGAATACATGTTGGGAATGTTGAATTTGCTATCACCCCTACTAATTCCTGATGGTGAGGCAATGTCAGGCTGCTCCTGGAAATCTCCAGTAATCTGCCAGTGCTAGAGGTATCCAGAAAGTGTTTGACTGGGCAGGCAATGAGTATGTAATAGAAATATTTGATGAGTGAAAATAGTATGTTTGTCCCTGGTGTAGAACTAAGTTTAGGTTTAGGAATGGCTGGAGGTCCCCAAGGCTGGCACCTGTGGAAACAGTGGTTGAGACGTTAATATGTATTTAGTATAAAATGGACAACTATATTTTACCTCTCAGTAACTCTGCTCTGTATCTTTTTACATTATTATTCTAGGTGTCCAACTCCTGGGTGTGATGGTTCCGGACATATTACTGGAAATTATGCTTCACATCGAAGGTATGTAAAGAGGAGTGTTTGTTCTTTAAATCAGTCAAATAAAGGGCTGTGTGGGAGTTCAACAGACCTTTCTTCTCTCTTTCAGCTCTGAAGTAGTATTGAGTGCTTTACGTCGACATATGTTGGTCTAACTCATTCTACATATCATGAATGAGTAACATTTCTCAGTTTCAGCATGGCTCACTACCCAAAAAGGCAGGAAGATTTTTGTTAGTATCTAGCAGAATCTTTGTACAAAAATAATGCAATTTTTTCTCCCTTCTCTGTTAGCCAAGAGAAGTAATTAAATATTTATAAATTTATATTGCATTACATTCTGAATAACTTAACCATTTTCTGCAGTCTTACCTTTTCTGGACTAAAACTCTGTTCCTGAATTTTTTTTTCCCCCGATTGTTTTTTGTCAGTCACTTCAGAATCTCTCCATATTTCTTTAGATGTGAAATTGAACTAACTTATTTACTGCCTCTCTCACTTGAAGTCTTAAATCATAGAATCATAGAATCACAGAATTACTAAGGTTGGAAAAGACCTTCAAGATCATCACGTCCAGCCTCAACCTAACCATACTACCCTAACTCTAACAACCCACCACTAAATCATGTCCCTGACCACCAAAGTACCTGTTGCATCTGTTATGCACCAGTCTTGCTAATACACTTCAGAATAAAGTTTGGCTTCTTTTTAAATCACGATGAATTGCTTATAATTATGTGAAGTCTGAAGAATGGAAAGAGAAATTTATGGAGAAAAGCTGTTACACTGACTGCCTAAACTATAAAAGGGATCCTTACCAAAGGCCAAAGGAAGCAGATGGGGCCTCACAAGGGCAGAGTAGAGGGGGACAATCACCTCCCTCTCACTGCTGGCCAACCCTCTTTTCATGCAGCCCAGGATACAGTTGGCCTTACAGGATGCAAGCACATGCTGTTGGCTTGCATCAAGCTTTTCATCAAGTGGAACTCCCAAATCTTTCTATGTAGGGCTGCTCTCAGTCTGTACACATATTTGAGATTGCCTCCCTTCTCATTTATCAGAAGGGATGCATTCTCCTTGATCAGAATCTTCTGACCAGTGCATCTGAAGAAATCCTTATTATTTTTCATATCCATTGCCAAGTTCAGTTCTATCTACTCCTTGGCTTTCCTGATCCTATCTCTGCATGTCCAGACAGCATCTCTGTGTTCTTCCCAAGCTACAAATCCCTGCTTCCCCTGCCTGTGCATTTCCTTCTTATCCCTCAGTTTTACCTGCAGGTCCTTATCCAACCATGCTGGTTTCCTGCTTCCTCTGCTTGATTTCTTACGCCGGGGAGTGGAGAGCTCTTTTGCTCTCAGAAAGGCATCCTTAAATTGTTGGCAGTTGTGTTCTGTTCCCATGTCCCCAAAGACAGTTTCCCATCCAGTAATTCCTTAAAGAGTCAGTAGTCCTCTCTCTTGAAGTTCAGGGTCCTGACTCCGCTCTTTGCCAGGTCAGTATTCTTTGGGATCAGGAACCCGACCAGGACATGGTCACTAAAGCCCAGAGTGTCTTACATTCTTAACCTCTTTAATGATCTCCTCTGCAGTAGTAAGCACCAGGTCCAGTAACACTTCACCTCTAGATGCTCTGCCCAATACCTGGAACAGGTATCCTTAATGGACTCCAGGAGTCTCCTAGATTGTTTGCAGCCTGCCATTTTGCTTTCCCAGCAAAAATGTGAGTGGTTAACATTCCATATCTATCAGGATAAGCGACTGTGAGTGCAGCGCTTCTTGTAATTGAAGCAAGAAGGCCTCACCCACAGACTCTCTGTGATCAGGCAGCCTGTAGTAGACCCTGACCACCAGATGTCCTTTATTGATCTGGCCCCTAATTTTAACCCACAAGCTGTCAACCTAATCATGGCTGTTTTTTAGAGGCAGCTCTTTGCAGCCACTTCTTAACACTGAGGCCCCTCCTGCCCTGCTTATCTCTTGTAAAATGCTCGTAGCCCTTGTTAATGCTATTCCAATTATGCAATTTTTCCCACCATGTTTCTGTAAAAGAGGAACATCTTTTTTCTTAAAATAGCCAGTGTCCCCAGGACACATTCACATTGAGCCAACCCCTCACTGTTCAATTCATGATATATGTCAAGGCCATTCCCTGAGGAGGTGAGGCCAGCAAAAGGCACCCTCTTTAAAAGGGAAGGAAACCAGTGACCTAAATCCCAAGCTATTGAGTATGGAAGATTCTGCAGTACATCCACAATTAAGCTAATTCCCACATTGAAAATCGTCATTTACCTTGGCTTGTATTTGAGTCAACATTTTTATTTGTATTTTATGCACTTCATTCTTTCAGTTTTAGAAGAAATTGCTTGAAAAACTTATTTCCTAAATGGCTGTCATGATGTTCAGGTATCATTTATATTTAAAATGGCTGCATGCGTAATGTACATAAAGGCAGATTTAACCCTGCCATAACTTTCTGCAGTTTCACACAGACATTTAATGTATGCAAGATGTTATATTGGCATATACTGTAATTTGAATTCTCTCATTGTCTTTTATCTTCATAGATGAGGAATTAAACTGAAATCAAAATGAAGTAATATGTTTACTTTATAATACGTTTTGGTTAACACAGGATGAAAAATTAAAATGAAGTCTCATCTTTGACATATGTTTTCTTGGTGAATCTGCTGTCAGAGGAAAAATGAATTAATCATAACCTTGGAAGCTGTCTGTTGGAAATGTCTGCTTAGAAGATCTGAAAAGTTTTAGAATTTCCTAATAAATCATAGTGCCAAAATAGAAAGATCTAGTGCAAAAAGATGATGCACCAAAACACCAATAAGTAGGTGATAATTGAATTGATTTAATATGCGATAAGCATTAAATCATTAGTCAAGGCAGAAATTCTTAATTCAGAATATGTTATGAAAATGTCATCATCTGCAAGCATATCCATCTGTACACCTACTAAAAAAGTGTTGCTTTCTCAGGCATTTTTTTAAATAGTCAGCTTTCAGATGCAAAATTCTCACACAGTGAGTAAAACTGATTTCGCAGATAACCTGGGGATATCTGTAACTCCCATCCTCTCGCCTTTGCTTTTTTCAGTCTACGTTATATGATAGTCGGTAAAACAACCTGTTCCCAAACAGCATCCTTGCCACATACTTTGTTTCCACTTATTCTAAACTTCTCATGCTTCTTTGCTTCTGTCTTTGACTTCTTCAGATTATGATATCATTATTTTCAATGAAAACTATTCTTCAATGGCAAGGAATTTGTACACAGGGAACTAGGGTACTTTGGTGGGTGCTATAAAAGCTGCTATAAAACAGCAGCTTTCTTTAAAAAGGAAAATGACCAGCTGTGTTTGTATTATGGAATGGGATGAGAACACAGGCTACACTGTTGGTTCTTGATATAGGCAGCACAGTTGTCTACACTATTAAATGGTTATAGTGTGTCCTAACATGGTGCTGGCCCTGGGCCAGTGGAAGTCTACCAGCAGTTCTCAGAAATTATTTGGGGCTCCATACATGTCCGGATTATTCTCTCTAAGCAGTATGAGTGTGGCTGTTGTGTTTTACAGAGGAAGAGGGTTGAGCACTATGGATGTGAACTAGTTGGTCCTGGGTAAAAACAATAGTTCTAGGTTTTTTCTGTTTATCAATATAGATGTAGCCACATCATCTCACTAAAAGTTGCTGCGTAACATGCTCTGTGCCAGTATCTTGTGTCAGCGTTTCTCCTTTTATTTAATTGAATTATCTACAACTTTACAGTACACAGACTGTTTTTGCCTATGGTTTATTTCTTATTAACCAACACAGAATTCCATCCATGATTGCATAGCCCTTTTCTGTATTTGTACCTCACAGTCCTCTCTGGCTTTAATAAGACAAAATATTCTGAATTTTTGCTACCACTGTTTCTGTCTCTTCTTTCTGTACACAGTACCTACAGGAGCATACAACACTGAAATACTTTATGTCATGCTGGAAACAAAAATCTACTCTATTTTATTTCTTTCTTTCTCTGAGACAAATTTTATAATACAACTTTGTCTTTCATTTCAGTACATTTGAAGGTGTTTATTCTACCATTGGATTTCTTTGTATATGTTCATGTGTTAAGATGGAAATAACATTTAAGGAGAGCATAAAGCATGGTTTTTGGTTTGTTCTCAACAGAGACAGCAGCTAGTTAAAAAAAAATTCTGCCCATCTTTGAATATCTCTTAAACTCATGGCCAATTCTACTAAACTGCTTCTGTAACTAACTCTTTATATGCAAAGAGAAAGTTGAACTTGTAAGATCCTGGAATAGATAGATACTTTTCCATCTTTTGTAGTTAAAACTACATTCTCAGTGTTTAGTTAAAAGTAGCATAGTTTAGTCTAATGCATAACTTGTCTGGGCTCAGCATTCTGAGCACTTAAATTCTTTCTAAAGAAGGCATTCTACAGCTCTATATAGCTCTGCTATATTTTTATGCAGTAGATCTGTAGGATTCTTACATGGCATTTTAGTTTTGATAGTGTTTCTGATTTGTCCCCAAAAGAAATCTTTTGTCCTACTGACAGATCCAAAGGCTCCTGAGTTCTGACCCTCTTGGTTCTCAGCCATCTTCATACGGAGGATGTAATGTCTCTCAGCACTGAGACACTTCTATTCCTCTCAAAGCTGCAATTGCTGCTGCTGAGTCAGCTGCAGGGATTATTAGGCAGAGAGCTAGGAGCTTCGTTTTCTGTCCTTCTCAGGAACTGCCTGTGTGTGTGGTCGACATGGAGCTTACAGTCTCGTCCTTCCATCACAGACTGAGTTGCTCAGATTCCCCTTTGTGATTGTATTCTGCAGTCCTCCCTATTCAGATTACTGAGCATTAATTTTGGAAACTGGACAGGATTACCCATTCTGCCAGTTTTTGCTATAGAAAGTATATCCCTTGTTAACTGTATGAAAGAGTGAGAAATTGGGGTTTAAAATGTCTCCTTTCACTTAGTCTTTCAGGCTGTCCGCGAGCAAAGAAGAGTGGGATCAGGATAGCACAAAGCAAGGAAGACAAAGAAGACCAAGAGCCAATTAGGTGAGAACAAATATTGTTAAAGGGCCTTCACGTGTTCTGTAACAGGTTGTATATATATTCAGCTTTTAAGACAAATGTTTTGGTTTGTAGCTATCCAAGAATACGTGTCTTAAGTGTGAAATAGTTCTGCTTTAATAAAAAATGCACAGCTCTCTAAATCCCAAGGAATTCTGCACTGGCCCATTTGAATTCAGTGACTGCAAATCAAGAACCCATTCTGATTTATTCTTGCCAACAATGTGATCTACTCTAATTTAAAGCAATTTAAGTGTGTCTTTCACATGAAATTCACAAGCTACATAAATCTTTATCTTCTAAAAACCCTACAAAGTTTACATGCTGTAGACAAAACATACATGGTAAACAAAGTAGTCACAGGAATAGAGAATTAAATACTTACACGAAAGTACTACTTAGAATTTGACTGCTTATTCAGTTTGTAAGAAGAGGAACAAATACTTACCTATAGGCCTTTGCTTTTTTCTTGCTCTGATTTCAGCAGCTGCTGCACCTGGCAGCTTTAGTGACTGCTCTGAAACATTCAGAACTGCATCCTTCATGTAGTGTTGCAGCAATATTTTAGCATAGGACAGTTAATGAAATAACTAGCCTTGTTTTGGCCTGTGCTATGTAGTGGCATACTGACTGAAATATTTTCTTTAAACATTTAACTTTGAGGATCCTATCTTCTTCCTTCTAACCCTGAGTGTTTGTTGTTTGTTTGTTTGTTTGTTTTTAAGTATATAGGGCAAATGTATGGAGGATTCCCTAGTAACAGATTATTATGGAGCTGTCTTCACTGATCTCTTTAGGCACGCAGTGCAAGTTTGTTATAATCTCTCCAATTCAGAGAGTAGTTAAATTGTTTCACATTTCTGATGCAGTAGGCACTGTGATTTTGTATAATCTCTCATAATCTGACTCTTGATTTTTAATCTGACTACATCCCTTTAGTGCAGAAAAGCTTACTCTGTTCATACCTAACATTTTCAGGACTTCGAACAAGGGTTCTTTAGAATCCATACACATACTTAAAATGTAACAAGGATGATACTAAGTAGGATTTTATGGTCACAGACTTTTTATGGACAATTTCCCTACTGAGTGGAGCTCCATAGGCACCATTCCAATTCACTGCGCTATTTACTTATAAGAAGAACTTTTTTATGTGTTAGCAAAGCTCTATTTGTCGTTTTACTCACTGGAGGGTATCTTGACTATTTTTAAAACGACAGTGCATGATTGTTCTTTTCTTTTCATGTCAGGTTGATTTTGACTTTGTTGTAGAGGCTACCAGGTATATGATGGCAAGACAATAAAGTTTATCTCATCTATCTGCTATCCAGATGTCCAGTTCCTGGTTGTGATGGTCAGGGTCATATAACTGGAAAATATGCATCCCATCGCAGCGCATCAGGGTGTCCTCTAGCTGCAAAAAGGCAAAAGGATGGGTACCTAAATGGCTCACAGTTCTCTTGGAAGTCAGTGAAGACGGAAGGAATGTCATGTCCAACCCCAGGATGTGATGGCTCGGGACATGTCAGTGGTAGTTTTCTTACTCATCGTAGGTGAGTAACCATGGTTTATATTTTTCACTTAATTTTATTATTTAAATCATATTAACAATATTTGGAATACAGCTTTTTGTCATGAGATTTCTCTGTTCCTCTTGACATTCATTATTACTTCAAAAATAGGCTTCCCGTTTATGTTTTTAGATAACTGGAAATAAGGACTCATGATTTCTTAAATGAAAATTTTTGCAAGTAGAGACCTGAATCTGAATCTATAATACACAGATTTTAGGGAAAAAAATGTGCATAACAATAACTGTAAATATTCTACTGCTTTATTGAGTGACTGAAAAAATTGCTTTGGTATAGACTTTGTAAAACACATCAGAATCCACCTGGTTTTCAGAGATGTTGAATATACTGTTGATTCACAAATGAGCATGGAATGAACGTATTTTCAGAAACCAGTTCTATAAGTATGATGTACTTTTTACTTATTTGGTAATGAAAATGTTAGCTCAAAATAGTCAGGAGATTACAGACTGGAAACCCAAACAGAATACATGAGATTATTTAAAAATAATGGAATACAAATATTTGAGAAAAGGAAAACAAAGCCCTATTTTACATAAATTTAGCAAAAGTAAGAGAACTTCAGCGATAACATTTTGCATAGCTTTTAAGAGATTAGTGAATTGTCTACCAGGGATAAATTTTGTCCCTGTTTTAAACATTGGGTTATAAAGAAGGAAGAGTGTTTTTGGAGCTTTAGATGGGAATCTGAGTGTGAACATGACTACAGTGCCAGGGCAAAAATCTTCTTTTATTCTATAGTAACTAATATTACTTCAGATATGTCAAGTCGGTGTGCTTAATTTGTCACCAATCAGCAGAGTTCTCTCAGCTAGATGCAATATTAGCTAGATGCAATAGTGTCTTTTATGTGTTATTTGAGATTTTATATTCTGCCTTTCGTAAATAGACATTAATGTTATG
>JAOWBP010001760.1:76650207-76695800 GCA_028571105.1 Tragopan temminckii | reverse complement strand
AGGGCTGCTCTCAAGGACCGCTCCTTCCAGTCTGTATGGATGCCTGGGATTCCTCCGGCCCAAGTGCAGAACTCTGCACTTTGCCGTGTTGAACCTCAACAGACCCAGCATTAGTACTTCATATGGAAGACAGGTAACCATTTTAAAGAGAAATAGAATTCAGTCTACACAGGCAGTAAAGATCATGTAAATGTTGTCTTTTGCATGAAGCACTAGTGGGTACTCTCAGTGCAGATTACTGCAACCTTCTGAATAAGCAGTCTTCTTTGATGTGTAAAATGAAGCATCAGTTGCCACTGGCAAAAAAAAAAAAGGATATTGAACACCAATTTCTCACGCATTCCTATATGCTTTATATTACATGATGGTTAAGGTTGGGATTCCTTCTCTGATGATCTCTTAATGAAAATTCATCCAAGTTCATCTGCTTCTGTAAGAACAAAAGGAAGGCTTAAGGTACTTCCACTAGGAGTGGAAATCCCCCAGTATAGGAAATAGCTTCCTCCATTCCAAATTCTGCATCGAAATTCTGCTGTGTGGCAAGTGGTAATTCTGCTTGTATTTTCCTAGATAGGCAAAGAGCATGCATATTTCACTGGGATGTTAGAATTCCACTGTGCAGCTCTGCATAGAAACTGAGAGCTGTAATGTATTAAGTCCCGTGGTAAACAGCAGTTCGTGACTCTGCTACCACATGACGAATCTGCGTCACAGCCAGAAGTTGAGTCATGCCTCTGAATTCTACTCCAGTGCTTTTTACATTAGACCATCCATCTCATATTAAAAGTTCATTTATACAAATATTAACAAATAAGTGTTTGTTGTTGAGTATCAGTAGTGACAATAAGCATGTGCTAGAAATGATGATGCATCTTTAATGCATCGGACTTGCTTGGTAATGGTATTTTCAAAGATCATCAATTAGGATTAATAGTATCTTGCTTCTTAATAACTATAAGAGCTATTTCAGGAGAAAAGGCCAAGCAAACAGTCATTTTAACAAGTGCGTATCATGACATATGTGATAAATGCACTCTGAGATGTGAGTCTTACGGATATTTGCGTGTTACTAGTGACCACACTAAGAAAAAGTTTTTGAAGCCTGTTTCTCAGAGAATTCTCTAGATATCCTCTACTTGTGAAGGGAAAAACGGGATATAAATTCCCAAGCAGATGGCTGGCTGCTCTGCAGTCATCCAGTATTACAATAACTATATTTTATCATTATAAAGCTTTTTGAACTGTTAATTTGAAATCAATTCACAAATGTTAACGCACTAGCCACAGTGCATCTTACAATGTTAAGTATTCTATTTCAAATGACACTAAGGGCCATATTTCTTATGGTGTTGAAATGCATTTGTAATAACACATTGACTCAGGACTGGTCATAGCAACTTTGGAAAAGAAAAACTTAGGAAAAAAAAAGAAGAGATTGCTTCTCTGAAAATGTAGAAATAACTCTGACAATGTAATTACGTGACTTTATTTCAAGAAGGGCTTTGGAATTAACACTTCTGGTTCCTAAAGCACAGACACTTAGCTCTTTTTAATTTCATGCAGTATAAGGTATTTCTGTCATTATGGTCTTCTGTTCCTTCCTCAATGGTGAGCTAAAAATTTCTTTTAGTGCTACTGGCAAGGAAAGTCTATTACTTTCTGAGTCATAGCACTGTCTCTACAGCACCTCAGTGTTCCTTGGATATACTGACACACTCAGAACTGACGTGCCCTGGCTTTGCTTAACTCGTGACTTAAAAAGAGACTTTAAGAAATCACACAGAAAGACAGACTCAGGAATTGAGTCAGAATTATAAAACAAATAGCATTTTAGAAAGAATACAAATAAAATCTGACTGCTGTTTTAACTTCATATCTTAGAACTCAGGCTTGCTGCTTCCAGTTATTAAAAGGATGTAGGAGGAAGGACTGAACAGTTAAAATGGCATTGACTAACTTGTTTAAAATGTCAGCATTTAAGTAGAACTATAAAATGGGAAAAGCATTCAGTATTTCTATCTACTATAATTGTGATTATTCAATGAAAATTATAGCTGTCAGTCAGATTTAGAAATCATGCTCTACTGGACTGCTTGGGTAGAAGCACATCAGAACAATCATGGTTAATTAAATTTGGTAGTAAGATTTTTTTTCCCCTACTTTTCTGTGTGTACTATGGATTAAACAGATCTTTTGCACAAGTAGGACTAGATTTTTTTTCCTCTTACGTGAGATATGCTTAGTCTAGTTTATGTTTGTTTTGGTGATCTGAAGGTCTGTTCAAACCAAAATGACTGTGTTTCTGATCTAGAAGTCTGTAAAGTCAAGAACTCCCCAGGAAAACAAAAAAAATTTGGCTGTTATGAAAAGCAGGAATTACATCACAGTTCCTATTTATTAAGCTATAATGAAATTTACCATTTTCTGATTCACAGACAGGAAAAAATAACCTGCTAGTTAGGTTGCAGTATACTCTTGCACAGTATCAGAGAACTTGAAGTGACATAATGTCTATACATCACATACAGCATCAGAAAGTCACAAAGTGGTTGAGGCTGAAAGCAATCTCTGAGTCTATCTGGTCCAACCCCTGCTCAAGCAGTGACACTGAGAGCAGGGTGCTCAGGTGGCTTTGGAATATCTCCAAGAATGGAGATCATTCTTTCCTTCTAAGTATTATGGATACTAAAATATCTTTTGATACCTACCCCACCTTCTATTTAGAACACATACCTGCTACAGAATGAGAGAAGATAAACGTTCCACCATTACATTTCTGCGTTTGATTTGAATGGAAAGTATTTACATTTCTAAACCAAAATATAAACACAAACCACTACAGCAAAACTTAATGAGAACTTTGGTACTGAAATATAAAATAAAGATCTGTAAAAATCCTGAGTGCAGTTGATAAAACTGGTAATAGAAGACCCATTTATGTGAGCTCAGAGGTGCTTCCAGCTTAACTGAGCTGTGTAGCTCAGTGCTTTTTACAGGCTAGAACATTCGAGATTTGCAGACCACATATAATTACACCAGAATCCCCTGATCCAGTAGAGAAAGAAGGCCTTCTCTGGTTATCCTAACATGCAGGGTACAACTCTGATTTCTATAGCATAGTCATCATGTCCCCTTTCTGGACCAGCTAATCCAGGAAGCAACAAACTCCATCAATTTCTACATCAGCCTGAGAAACAAGGACAATGCTAATTCCCAAACCAGAGTCTTGATAAAAAGACAGTGGGCAAAGACTGGCTAGGATGAGGCTATCTTCTGCCCATGCTGTGGACAGGAGAGAGTTTTAGGTTTTGTAGAAAGAACAGAAAAGGAGAGAGAAAAAAACTAGATTGGTGATTAAAAGAATCCTCTAGAGAGACCAGACGTACAGCCATAACAGGGAAGTGATTTCAACAGTGCTCATTTAACGGCGCTTCGTATTTCCTAGCATAGTTATACCACAGTCAGCATGCTGAATATGGTGACTCCTATGCTCACGTACCTGTATGTTCCCATTGGGTAATTTAGTCAGTGAGGAACTTAGTCATTGAAACTTAAGTATTTTAAAGTTAAGCTTGATGGCATTTAACTACTCCCCTTGATGATCTGTGCCCCAAATTATGTAGAGACCATTTTTAAAAATGACTAACACATTGCTAAATGCCTTTCAGTGAGACGTAAGTTTTAAACATCCAATGCATCAAAGTATTCAAATAATTAAAAGGAGTTGCTGAAGTGGTATACATTTTCTAAAAACTTGCTTTTCATCTTCTAGAACTGAAAAATCTATTCCTCTTCTTGCCATATTCTTTCTATATGCTTATAATTCCAACCATTTCCCAGTTTTACGTTTTGGTTTTTAGGCAGTATGTCATTCTGGACCTTTCTCTTTTCACTCACTGATCCTTGCTGCCTTTCCTGTCTGTTTGTCTTTAAAACCAAACGGCTGATCTTCAGAGAAGGATAACTGCCTCATTTTCCTGTGAAACCTAGCCATAGGAGGTATATTGGCAGCAGATTTTCAATGGAAACTGCCGTTTCCACCCACAGCCCAGCTGCCACATTTAAATCATGCTGTGTGGGGCTTCCACTCCCTTGGGAGGCTATTTTCATTTTCCTCCAGAGACTCTTCTACCGTCTAATAGAATTCACTGTCAGATATAATAAGTAACATTATATACCGTAGTATTTTTTTTTTTAATTGTGATATGAGTCAAGTTGAAGCCTGGACTGGAATGTGATGGAATTTAATTATAATTTTTTGGCCTGAATTGACATCTTTCCTTTCATCAGACATATCAAAATGCCTAGATTAAGGGAAAGGCCCGTATCTAGGCATCTGGCTTTTGGAGTAAGGTGATTAAGCCAGTAGGTAAGCTTTCATTTTTAAACCAGAGTGTTTCTAATTATTCTAATCATGAATAAAACCTTGAGAGAAAAAAATGAACTGAATGTCAAAGAGACAGTTTTGTTCTTTAATTCTGCCAATATATTCAACCAATTTATCTGAGACAGGTGAGCTTCTATCTTAGCGGAAATACTGCCTGCAGGACTCCCTGATACTACAACAAAGCAATCTCTGTGTGCTGCAGAAGGAGACTACTTTGATTGGTTGTTAGCACAAGCAAATACACACCTTTCAAGGTGTATGTCATGGCGGGTGGATGCAGCATCATTTTCTCAGAGGGGAGAATAATGCTCCCCAATAATGGCCATCTACTTATATGATGTTGAAAATCTTAAGCCATTATATTTGTGTCTCTTGATGAATGTGCCCTATTACTGCCACAGAGAGCGAAAGTTAGGGCAGGACTAATGTGCGAGCATAGAAAGAGCTTTGAATTGCTCTAAAGCATCTCTGATAGAAATTGCTGATACTCCAGCGATAGTTGAAAACTAAATATTACTGAAATAGCTGTGCCCAAGAGGGCTACAAGAGGCCTTGGATTTTTAACAAAGAAGGGCAATACAGCTGACAAAGAGTCTGGAGCACAAATCTTATGAAGAGCAGCTGAGGGAACTGGGATTGTTTAGTCTGGAAGAGACTCAGAGGAGACCTTATCACTCTACAACTGTCTGAAAGAGTATTGTAGCAAGGTGGGAGTCAGCCTTTTCTCCCAGGTAACTAGAGATAGAATGAGAGCTGATGGCCTTAAGTTGTACTAGGGGAGGTTTGGGTTGGATATTAGAGTCATAGAATCATAGAATGGCCTGGGTTGAAAAGGACCTGAAAGATCATCTAGTTTCAGCCCCTCTGCCATGGGCAGAGTCACCAACAACTAGACCAGGAAAAAATCTCCTCAGAAAGAGTGGTAAACCATTAGAACAGGCTGCCCAGAGAAGTGGAGGAGTCACTGTCCCTCGAGGCTTTCAAGAAGAGGGTAGATGTGGCACTGAGAGCGTGGTGGTGTTGGGTTGATGGTTGGACTAGATGGACTAGTGGTCTTTTCCAATCTTTTTTTATTGTGTGTGTGTGTGTGTGTGTTTGTGAAACACATCAAGAATAAAGGCATCTTTACAAGATAATGTAAAGAGTAGCCTTTTAGCTCCTTTGTAATCATATTGTGATTGTATTAATGCATATTAATAATGGTTTACATTTTTTTCTAAAGAGAATTAATTATAGCTACAGTTTCATAATGCAGTAAAGTGCAGGGAATGCTGTCATTTCTGTTCTGTCTTAGACTAATCATGCTGTCTGTAGAAAGCCACAATCTTTTTTCTTTTTTCAAAATAAAAAGATTTAAACATCTCAATCCTCTAGCAACCAGAACGTAGAATATTTCACACTTGAATGACTCCTTACCAACCATGCAATACAAGGGGCAGTGTCCTGTAGCTTATGCTGGATGTGAGAATCCAGTACGTAAGCACTGAAGTGGTTGCATCTTGTATCATTTTGTTTTTGTCATTTTTTTTTTCTGTAATTTCAGATGTTAACTGATGACAGACACATGCTTGCATTAGAAGCTGGTCCACAGTATTATTCTTTTTCATATTCCTTAGTTGTTAGCTTTTTGGATAAGTAAGATACTTACTGCTATAGTTACAGGAGAATTGGTGTATCATATTTCTTATTTCTGTGCCATATGTCATTCTTGGTTAAAATGAAGTTGGGAGTCAGTGCTGTTGTGTTTTTATGTAGAGATGACAGAAGGAGTATTTCCGATAGAAATCAGGAGCTGACAGTCTCATTGTAGTAGCCTTACACTAGAGATACAGTAACTGACAGCATACTCTGTTACTCAGTACTTAAGTACCTGCTAGAATGATAGTTTGACCTGTTGTGTTGTTGTTAAATATGATCAATCAAGTCTGTGTCTAAGGGTGTTGACTGTACTAATGTGTGTCTGGCTGTGTTGTTAAATGATTGACAGTATAACAACATGAATTGTCTTTGATGTCCAGCAGTTTATTTCTCTTGATTTGTGATTGCTTGAACATAGCGTGCTGAATTTCTTAAAAGCAATTGCTTTTAACTTGTTGAAATGGAAATGTTTTGTATAATGTCCAAGTTTCAAACATTGTGACTATGTGAAGATCCATTGTAACTGATGCATTCTTGCAGCATTTTCTAACCCTTTCAAATTGGTGAATGATTGATTTTGAAATTTTCCCATTTTATATTGTTATGAAGAAAAAGGAACCTTCCCTGCCCTCTACTTGTAAACAGAGTTGTCATTACCACTGAGTTGAAAACACAGGAGGCACACAAATCTGGATGTCGTTGCAGCTTCTAGATATTGCTTTGATTTAGCTCAAGATAGCCAACCTCAGTTTTATCTGTGGAACAAATAGAGTGTTTTTATTCCAGTTGAGACATCTAAATTGGAATCTAAACTGGAGTGGAGTTTACAATTTGACATTATTACAGAAATCAGTGTTCTTTGAGTTCATGCAGAAAGGGTCACTGGCTTTGCATGTTTCCATTTTTACATATTTAGGTTACAGCAACCTAAACACTGAAGTGTTCAGAATCAATAGCCACTTAGAAAAACTTGATTATATGCATTCATCTAATGAATCAATATGAGACATTAAACCTGTTCTCCTTGCACTATTGTAGTGTCTTTGATCAGTCCCTGTATTCACAGGTCTGGCAATAAGATGTAGTCCATTGTGGCTTTTGGCTCCTGAACACAGTTGAGTTGGGTGTCATTGTAAGATTTGAGTGCAACTACAGCTTTGTCTGATATGTATCATGCAGGTGTTCTTGAAAAGATAGGTGTTAGAGGGAGGAGAATTATTCATGTTAAGTGATACGGTAGGTGTGCAAAGGAAGCTTTGTTTTCTTCTTCATCAGAGTATTGTGGTGCCTGTTTTTAGAATTTGCTATGTATTATCTTGGTTGGAGATGGACATACAATAGTAAATACAACGAGAAAGTCTAATGGGATGGATTTCTCAAATGTATCAGGTTCCTTAGTGGTAGAAATTTAAGTTAAATCACCATTAACTCTCATTATTGTTAGTTGAAGGAGATATTCAAAGTGTCTTAAGAAAGGTGAGATTCCACTTTCTCTGCGTTGACTATAAAGGGAGCTTAAGATGACTTGAATTGACTTAGATTTTAGCAGCCTGGGGGTAGGTGAGAGATGAACCCCTTCCGTGACATCATAAGTCAGGGAACAATCAGATATTATATTGATTTGTTTACATAAATACTTTTAAATAATTTACAACTACAGGGCATGTACTTTGCTAACCTGTGCTGCCACATAAGCTTTCTGTCTCATGATTTGTTACATTTATTTTTTACACCTTGCATTAAATGAGCTCTCCAGAACTGAGCTTTTTCCTGCATATTTGTGCACCACCACTGTGCCTTGTTTTTCTTCACTTAACAGCTATTAGAGTCAACTAATTGAATAAACCTATTGTTTAAATGGCTCAATTATTGCAAAACCAAAATTTCCTTTCGGTTTTCTTGTTCCATAAGCAGAGATTTTCATGCTGGGTCAGAGGGCAGATTTTCCAGTAATTTGATGCTGTTGATCATGTTCAGTTACCCCATTTTGAGGTCTTAGTGAGTTAGAGTGGAAAGGTACTGAACATTTAGGATGTGTAGGATCTTCACTTTGACTTAAGTTACTGTGTCTGTATTAACTGCATCAAAAAGTTCACTTTGTTTTGTTTAAAAATATGTATTTAGATTCTTGAACTTCTTAAAAAACTTTTAAATTTTGAGCTCCAAAAATCAGTTCATTTCACTTTTGCCCAGTGTTTTATATTCCTGTTGTTAGTCCCAAGCACTTTTTGCAATGCTTTCTAAAAGATACTAATTATTTTGTACTTATTTAGTTAAATGATCATATATACCTGAGTAGATCTGTGGTATGTTTGTGGTTATTCATATGCTTAAAAAGACTCTGAGGTGCACAAGGATTTAGTAGGTTTTTAGAGCTCTGTAAAGTAAATACCACATCTGCTACATTTACTTTCTGAGATCCAGTATGCTCCTCTCCTATAGAGAGAGAGGAGTTTCACCTCTCCTGTGAGGAAAGGTTGAGGGAACTGGGCTTGTTTATCTGGGAGAAGAAAAGGCTCCGGGGAGACCTCATTGTGGCCTTCCATTACTTGAAGGGAGCGTATGAACAGGAGGGGGAATGGCTGTTTGCGAGGGTGGATAGTGATAGGACAAGGGGGAACGGTTTTAAACAAAGACAGGGGAGGTTTAGGTTAGATATTAGGAGGAATTTTTTCACACAGAGGGTGATGACGCACTGGAACAGGTTGCCCAAGGAGGCTGTGGATGCCCCATCCCTGGAGGCATTCAAGGCCAGGCTGGATGTAGCTCTGGGCAGCCTGGTCTGGTGGTCGGTGACCCTGCACATAGCAGGGGGGTTGAAACTAGATGATCATTGTGGTCCTTTTCAACCCAGGCCATTCTGTGATTCTGTGGTGATTCTATGATTCCTGAATATTTCCATATTTTTTCTTACTTTTCAGTAGTGGAGTACACAAATATTTGAAATTCTAGAAGGAAGAAGGGGATGATAGAATGCACTACATTTCACTCACTCGTACAAGTCATGTTCAGACAAGTTCAGATAAATTAATGATTTTCACTTAGCTGTAATACTATTGTATATGTGCCTAATCTGTACAACTAAATGAAGATGGTGGTTTTTGACATAAAAAGCACTTCCTGCTTATAATAATCTGGTCTATTGAAATAGAAGCAGAAGCTCGTAGCAAAGCCTGATGTACAGCATAGCTGCAGAGATGAGATTCCTGTATTTCAAACTGCATTTTTTAACTTATAGTTTAAGTAGATAAAGGCATAGTAACGTGGTCCCACTTAAAAATAAATAAATAAATATGTATGTATGTATGTATCTCAAAACACATAAAATGGGGATGGTAACATAGATTTTCCAATGCACTGACTCTGAATTAGTGCCTGATTCCCACTGGAAAGACAGAGGTGAGGGCAGTTGCTCTGCAAGCAGCATTAGATGGTAAGGTGTTTGGCAGTGCAATGGTTTCAAGAAGGATACCTGATTCTGGAACAGTATTCAAGGGTCTGGCTCAGCTGCCTGCAGGTTCCTGGAAAGCAGAGTCCTCTAGATTGGATTTTGTTACAGATGGGATAAGAGTAATTTTAATCTGGCTGCTTGGAAGCACCAGAACATGTCCTAGCTCTGTTTTGTAATCTGCAACTAGCCATCTCTGTGAAATAACATCTCAAAAACATATATGTCCTTCTTGAGATTTGACCTGTTGCTTTTCTTGTTTTCTCTTCTATAGCTTACTGGTTAGTGTGCTGGGCATAGTTCTTTGTCTTTCTCAGCCTGGGAAGATTTGAATCAGTACCTCTCATATTCCAGGATAGTACTTGGGCTCTACACTGGATTTTTGGGGGGTAGAGAAGTCTCCTGATTGTATGGCATAGAGAGAATAAAATGACTTCCTATAAAGAAAACTCTTCCTTCGTTATCACTGTCTGCTCAGGTTATAGCTGTCTGTAGTGACTTGGCGTACTTTTAAGCAGTCATTTAAATGGGAAAACAAAATTGTCCTCAGCTGAAAAAGTTTATTCTTGCAGTTGAGCAGGCAAATCATTAGGCTGGAGTAAATCTCTTCTGAATTTTTGATTCTTTCATTGCTGTCAATTCAGTGGTTCAGCTTCAATGAGAGGGCTACCACTTCCTCCTCAGAATAGCATGTGGCTGTGTAGGGCATGCTCCTGAAGGGCAAGGAGTGTATTCAAGACATAGGATTTGGTAGAATCTAAATATCTTATTTTCTGGTCAACTGTCACCTGATAGTATAAGTCCTTTAAAGCTAAAGGTAATCACTGTTTTGAGGATGGTTTTGTAGCATGCAGTGTTAATTAGGTTTGCACACTCTTTCAAGACTGTATTTGTTAGAGGAATTTTCTGCGAATTGCCTTTTTTCTGAATACCCTGAAAATCAGCACATACAGATTTGGAAGCTGTATAGTGCAAACCAAAATAATACTTATGTTATTCAGTAGGACAAATATAAGTGGCTTCGAAACATTCTGCCTGTAGCCTTAAGCAGAAGTCTGCTTCCTAATTTGCTATCCTCAGGTTGTATATGGTAAAATTTCACCTCAGTGCCACTTCAGATACGTATATGGTTTATTAAATGCTTTTTGATAACCTCAGAAGATGTCTATATAGTACATTTTTAGGTTCTATTACCTACCAAATGTTATGCTTTACATTAAAATAAATTCTGATTGAAATAAAGCAATGAGAGCACTGTTTCTGAGGACACTTTCTAGGTTGCAAAACAAAAAAAAGCTAAGATTCGTTATTAGTGATTTAAGCTTCCTTGATAATCTATGGAGGGAAACAGACTATCTAAGAGGAATGTTTCCTCCAGATATAGGTGTTATGTCACACATATCGTATGTGCGGTAGCATATAATCTAGAGGAGAATATTAATCAGTAATCTGATTTATAAAATTTCACGCATTTCTCTGATCCTATACAATATATAATCAAATACTTTTAATTGTTATGGCTTTAGAATATTAATTATACTAATTATGTTGAAATTAAAATTATATTAGTAAAACAATATGTTGGCAATCAAGGAGTTCAACTGTGAGAAAGTAATGTGTATTTTCTGTTGAAGAATTGTAGTCAATCGAAGAGTGAGACTATGTTTTTTAATGATGCAAAGTCGTGTGAGAGTTAAAAACATACCATAAATCATCTTCTAACTAAGGAATATAAATTCATATATTATTTCTTCAATTTCTTTAATTATTAATATCTATATGTTCTCTTGGAGCTTATTGCTATGAAATTCAGCAACATTTTTTCCACAAGAATTATTCATGATAGATTCTGAAAGACTGAGCCAAGAAGTGTGGAATATTCAAAAGTGTGTTTCAGAAAACCCAAACACATATTCCACTGAAAGCTAAGACAGTTGAAGCGTGAGGGGAAAATAAGACAAACATAGCTGACGAGGAAAATACAGTGAGAAAAAAAGAGAATGGACAAAGGCATACACAGCAGATAAATCAATGAGGTCATTGCTTTGAGCAGGGATAAACAAGTCTAAAAATAAGTATATAAGGGAGTGATCACAAAAGACAAAATTGAAAATGGGGAGAAAATTGCAGGTGCTATAAGGATAAACAATAACAGATTTTGCAAATACATGAGAAACAAGAGGTCAGCGAGAGAGACTGTATTCTCAGTATGTGATTGCGAGAGGAAGTCAGTGCCAGATGAGGCACAGACTGCTGGGAAACTGAATGCTTCCTTTCCCTCGGAGTGCTCTCCAAAGAGACCAAAGGGAAAATGCCAGAAACAGAGAAGTGCCCTGGAGGCAGAATCTGAAAAATTAATGAAACAAAGGCTGATAGCAGAACAGGTTAAAAAGGAAAAAGAAAATAGGGCAGCTAAGTTGTAGGTTCCAGCTCTGGCATCCTCTTTACCAGCTTTCTGAAAGACATCCATAATAACTTTTCAATGCTCACAGACTCTGAGGTCTATAGTATGTAGGGTAAATATGAGGTATATAGGGTTTATAGTTGAAGATGACTCCGGTATTTTAAGGTTTTATGAGAGACAGTATTTTAAAGGTTTAATGAGAATTGTCCATACAATTGTAGCTTTGTAAACTATTAATCCAAGCACAGGCAAAAAAACAAATACAGGATTGTAGGCAAAATGGACAACAGACAGCACAGATTGTGAAAGAGTGGACAAAACCTGAGTTAGAAGTACCTGACATAACTGATTTCCTTGGGAAAGTAGTGTGTTCCTTAGTCCTTCAGTGTCAGTCCCAGCCTTAAAATATACAGCTCTGTTCATTTCTCTTGTAATTCTACAGGCAAAGACACTGAGAATAGATACATGAAAAACTGAAGTCAATTTCACAATGTTACTTGAATATTTAAGTTGCAAATAGTTATTTAATCAGATTTTTTAAAAAATATGCAAAAAAGCATAAAGCAATTAAAAAAAGTACAAATGACCAAAAACATTGCTGACAGTTTCTTTTTACCTTTGATTAATAATTTGTACGTTAAAATTCTTAGGGTTATATTTAGATGCAAAAATTAAACAACAGATCAATTCAGAATAGATCTAGTCATTATTCTGTTGTCTTCCTCCCCAGTTTCCAGACTATTGAAAATTTTAAAGGGCTGAATTGGAAGGTACTGTTGATTGTCTTGATGGACCAGAGGCTTTGTAGAGGGGTTTAGGTACATTGGAACATTGGACCATCAGCAACAGCATGAAATTTAACAAGAATAACTACTAGATTTTGGGATGGACTAATGCCGAACACAAGTACAGACTGGGAGATGACTGCCTGAGGGCAGCTCAGCAGAAGGATCTGGCAGTGTTAATAGACAACAGGTTCAACGTGTCCCAGCGGTATGCCTGGGCAGCCAAGAAGGCAAGCTGCATTTTGAGGTGCATTAAACACAGCATACCAGCTGATCAAAAGAAGTGATTCTCCCACTATTATTTAGTGTTGGTACAGCTTCATCTTGAATATTGTATGTGAATATTGCAGTTGTGGGCTCCTCAATATAAAAAAAGAAGTTAGGGTTCTTGAAAGCGTCCACAGAATGTCAGCAAGGCTGCTGAAAGAATTTGAAGTCATGTCCTGTGGGGAGAGGCTGACAGCACTTGGGTTGACTAATCTGGAAAGAGGAGATTGAGAGGCAACCTCACTGCTCTCTGCAGCGGCTTCAGAGGAATGAAGAAGGAGGTGCTTGTATTTTCTCCTTCTTACTAGTGACAGGATGTGTGATAATTGCTCAAAGCTGTGCAAGGGAGTTTCAGACTAGACATTAGAAAAAATTTATTTATTGAGAGGATAGTTAGACACTGAAATAGGCTTTGTAGACAGGTGGTCATTGCTCTGTGCCTGTCCATGTTTAAGAGGCATTTGGATGATGCTCTTAACGATATGTTTTAAATTTGTGGCAGCTGCAAAGCAGTCCAACAGCTAGATTCAGTGATATTTACAGATCCCTTCCAAATGAAAGTATTCTATTCTGTTTTGTTGTATTCTGTTTTGTTCTAAGTTATGATAAGAGAAAGAAATGAAATCTTGGGGATTCTTGAGGCTAAGCCTACTCTCATCTATGGAAATAAAGATAAAGAATTTATGAAAATATCACTTAAAGATACTGGCATTAAAGAAGCTATAGTGAGGGTAATATACCTTGTAAGGAAAAAAAATGGAAATCAAGAAAGCATGACACATCCACTCAATGAATGTTATTCTGCCTTCTTAAATTGCATTTAATTGATATACAGTTTCTAAAATCTTCATGATAACCAGGCTGTGATCCATACATATTCTTCAGAATTGCAACTTGCTAGGCACGTTAGTGAAACAGGTTCCTCTGTCACGATCCAGCCATTTCCCTGGGCACTGCACGCACCTTGAAATTCCACCTCTTAAGAAAAAACTTCCTGCCTTCTCTTGGAGTTCTTTATAGATGGTTTGGACATACAGCTCCTGAATTCCTCATGTAACATCAGGGAAAGTTCCAGAATAATCCTGGAATAACAACAGTGCTACTCTTTTGCCCTATGTTTTAGATATGGTCCAAACCAATTGAGACTGGACTCCTGTTTCTGCCCTGACTGTAACTATGTGGGATATTCTCCATGGAAATACATTTTGCCTTTCCTATTGATTCTGAGCAGCTGGAGCTTGACTAAGAATAGGAGTCACTGGGCAAGAGGCAGGGCTGTCATTTGACAGAAAGCAGTAGCAGGGACATATGGACAAGAAATTTTGCCATTTTTATAGGTTTTGTTTTGCAGCATCTTTGGGTAGAAATATAATACAAAGAGAGAACACCAGAAAATTGTGCCTTCTGCCTTTCCAGGTTTTAGGACTTTTAATAGTAGTGAAGATTGGGGATTTTGTTTGTCTGCTCTTTCTCAGAATGTTTCTTGGAGCTCATGTTCTGGAGAAGGGTGCTCTTTCCTGGGATATGCCATGTTACCTGCTGGCCTGGAGCATGTTCCTATGATCTGTACAGTGTGTGTGCTCTATTTCGCTTCGAGCCTGCACAATTAGGCCTGAACTTCAGTGTTGGTTGCTGGAAACTATGTACTGGTAGTAATACTATCACATGCTGTGGTGCTGAAGTAGTGCAGGCTTTGGGATTGAGATCTGTTCACATGGCTTCCTCTCTGCCCCTCATTACCCCTCATGTTCTTTCCCAGCTCCAGCATGAGCTCCCCTGCAAAGGGTGCAGTACCTGCCAGGAACTGCTCCTGCATGGCTGCCCCACAGGCTGCAGCTTCTTCAAGGACGCACCGCCATGTCGTGGCACGCTGTGGTGTTTGGAGCACCTCCTCCCCTCTCCATTTTCTGACCTTGCTGGCTGTAGAGTTGTTTTTTCTACTCCTCTCTCACACTGCAACACGCATGTTTTACCCTCTGTTAAATACACTTTCCCAGAGGCACCGCCATCTTGGCTGCCGGACTCAGCTGAGCGCTGTGGTGCAGCCATTGGAGCCAGCAGGAATCAGCCGTGTCCAGCACTAGGCAGCTCCAGCCTCGCCTCACAGAGGGGCCTTGTAGCCCCAGTCCACATACCCCCACATACCCCAAACCCAAATGAGGATGACAGGAATCTATCTAGATGGAGGAATTTAAAATTTACTCTGTATTTTTTGATAGTGTTAATGGAAGTGAAGTCTAATTTAGACATGCTGCATTAGACTTTAAAGATAAGTATAGTCCCTGCAGAAGAAGAGGTGTCTGTGACCCAAAGGTCTCCCTAATCAAGTTTTCCAACATGGATACCCATTTTTTTTTGACTTTGCATGGTCCTCAGGTGTATTTGTGGCATGCAGATTGAACCAGCTGTCCTGTGAGCAAGTATCTTAAAATTTATGTAAGAAAATGGCTAAGTTAGGCAACTAGATAAAATGCACTGCTTTTTACTTAAGTGGCATTTTAGTAATTGGGATGTGTAGCTGCTGAGATGTCATAGTGAGATGCAGACACCACAAAGAGGCCCTCTAGTCCTCCATAATACCCTTTTCTCTGTACTGGAAAGATATGGATTTGACAGATAGGGATTTTTGTTCAATGAGCAAAGAACTGGTTGTGAGATAGAGAGTGGTGGTCAGTGGTCATGTTCGAATGGAGACCAGTGACAAGTGGTGTCCCCCAGGCATCAGTCCTATACTCTTTAATATCTTCATCAATGATACTGATGGTGGAATTGAGTGCACACTAAGTGAGTTTGCAGATTACACCAAGCTGTGTGGTGCAGTCAGCACACCTGGAGGACAGGAGGCCTTCCAGTGAGACCTAGACAGGCTGGAGCAGTGGGCTCAGCTGAACCTCATGAGGTTCAAGAAACCCAAGTGCAAGATCTTGCACCTGGGTCATAGCAACCCCCACTACCAACACAAGCTGGGGGATGAAAGGATTGAGTGCTGTCCTGTGAAAATGGGAAGCTGGACGTGAGCCAGCAATGTACCCTCACAGCCCAGAAAGCCAACCATATCAAAAGAACCATGGTTAGCAGGTCGAGGGAGGTGATTCTGCCCCTCTACTGTGCACTGGTAAAATATCTCTGTGAGTGCTGCGTCCAGATGTAATCATGTTAAAGGGTAGGAAAATATAATGTAAAAGGAGACATAAGTAGATTTGTGTAAAAGGCTAGGAAGAGCAGTGGAAATGTCACAAAGCTACTTAATCAGAGGAAAAAGGCTAAAAAGCTATGTGATTTGAGTAGCACTTAAAATCAAACAATAAAGAAATTAAAAGAAAAAGCTTTTTAACAAATAAGTAATTTCTGTGTGCTGTCACTCAGTATAGTAATAGGGGCTACAATAAGGGTGACCACATTTAGGAAACACAATCATGCAACTTTGAGAAACTGGTGACTGGCTACTGTGGTAGAATAGCAAAACTCTAAGGTGCTACTTACGTTACAGTGTATTAACATGACTGAAGAAGGTGTACTACGCTTTGAAAAGTTTGTCTTTCTGTACTGACAAATAATTTTATTATTATTATTATTATTTAATGTGAGAACACTTTCAACATTGGCCACAAAAACTGTTAGCTCTTGTTGCACTGATGAGCATTCATTCCCATTTACTCAGCCTCATAACTTATTATGAAGAATTGAGAATTTAAGAGCAATTCATCATTTATAATAGCAACAAACAGTATTGTTAAGAATGCAATCATATTTTCATTCATATTTGCAGTCATTTTTCACTCAAACATATATTTGTTGTAAAGAGTCAAAACCTTAGTAAATGTTACAGAATTATGAAGCACTGCTTTCTACCTGATTGTTGTATTGATAGCTAATATGTAGGATAAATTTGCTGTTTTGTTGTTTGTTTGCTTTTTTTAAAACTATATTTAAAAAAAGAATTAAAAAAGAATGTAATATGAAGAGGAAAGAAAAAAATAAAAAACATACAATTGAATGTGTTCTGTAACTGCTGTGCTGGCATGTATATGTGACTCTTATCAATAATAATTGTTTACTAGTTCACAGATTTTGTAAGTCTTCTTCACCTTGGTCATTATTGTCCAATAAGCATTTTAATTTGAAAACATGTTTTGAGAACAGCAACTAATTATGGTGTAGAATTTAGAATAAATGACTAAATGATGTGTGTTATACAATCTGACCTACAGAAATCTTTAGAATAATATAATAATTTGCATACTTTATTTTTGCACAGTGTTTATGGCTGTCCTTTGGCAAAAAAACGAAAAACGCAAGATAAGCAACCTCAAGAACCTGCTCCCAAAAGAAAACCTTTTGTGGTTAAAGCAGACAACTCTTCTGTAGATGAGTGTTATGAAACTGATGGAACAGAGGAGATGGATGAAAAGGAAGAAGAAGAGGAAGAGGAGGATGAAGAAGAGGAGGAATATTCTGATGACAATGATGATCAAGGTGATGAGGAGGAGGATGATGAGGAGATAGATCGAGAAGAAGAAGAGGAGATTGAAGAGGAAGAAGAGGAGGATGAAGAGGAAGGTGAAGATGTGGAGGATGAAGAGGAGGAGGAAGAAGAGGAGGAGGAGGAAGAGGAGGAGGAGGAAGAACGTGGTAATAATCAGAGTATTAGTAAAAAGTAAACACTTTGTTTTCTGGGTTAATTTTTTTAGTGTGGTGTGTGAGGATTTAGCTGTGCAATTCTCATTAAAGCTAATGGAAGTCATGCAGTTAAATCTCTCTGCTCCACACTGAAAATATACCCCACTGTGTTCTCTTAACATTTACTTTAATAAGTCTGTCTTCCGAATATTTTTTAATACACCAGCACTCACATTTCAAACAAGGAGGGTGGAGGTATGTTTGTGCAAAAAAATACTTGCATAAAATATAATTCTAGTTGTGGATTAATGCATGCATTTACCAGGAGAATATTTACAAAGGTACAAGCAAAGCATCAGCTACAGCTGGATGCCTGTACTGATTGTTCACAAGCGTTTTTGCTGGATCTGCTTATATAATGTGAATGATTGCCCACATAAAACCTGTCACAAGTTTTCAGATATTATTTTGTGAGCAAAAATGGGTATCTTCCCTTTGAAAATTTTCCCCCGTACTTCCCAGCCCCACCCGCTGCCAGGAAACTTTTCAGAATTAACTGTAACTATATACTTTGGTTCTTTGAGACTTGGATGCTGTGTACTTTAGTTGATTCTACTGAAACTACAGAGAGAGAAAGGTTTACATAGATAAAGTTCTTCTAAAATTTATATGTATTAGTTATGATACCTTGGCACAAATGCCCATTATACGTACAGGTCTTTGGTAGTAACCAAATTAATGTAGTAGCAATGTGATTAACCGATTCAGCTTTCTCTTTTTTTTTGGGATTTTGGACTCTATGTAACCAATATTTTCAAAATATACGATCAGTGTCCATTTACTCATGAGTCCATATGCTGATGATAGACATCATAATGCACTGGGGTGAAATTAAAGAATCATGCAAAAATTAATGAGCTATCTAAAAAATATTTTGTTCCCATTTCCAGGGAACACGTTTTTGGTTGGGTAGATTCACCTTTCTAACCAATAAAAATATAAGAAAAGCTTTCAGCACTCCTCAGTTGGATTCCTCTTAGGAACCAGGTATGAAAGTTGTATGACTTTTGTTTCAGCATTCTGTAAGGTCAGATCTTAAATTTCATAGAAAGACTTTGGAAGTACTCTTTCCACTTGGGCAAGGCGGTGGCCAGTTGGGTGACTATAAGTATTTTTTAAGATATCTGAACCTGTAGCATTTCCTCAATTACTTAAATTTGCAAACAGAATTGGAACATATATAACCAATGTTTAAAGTTACATGAGTTTGATGCAATAAGGAAGCCACTTCATTTTGCAGGGAACTCTGCTGGATGAGAAGCTTTGATAGATCAGTCTGATGTGCAACTGCTTTTGCTGTCCTGATGGGCAGATGCAGGAAGTTGAGCAGTTTCTTGAAGAGATAATGGTTATTGAGTTTGTTGTTACTTAGGTTATGGTGCAACTGGTTTCAGCTATCATGAGAAACTCTGAATCTACACCATCAAAAATGTTAAAAGGAAAAAAAAGCAAAACTCAAGAGCTCAAAAAAATTGCTTTTGGCAAGCTGGCAGACTTGATACTCAGCATATGAGTACTATCATTACGGAACACAGTGGTTTGCTTATTCCAACACAGTTATGCATGCAGTTAGCCATCCTAATCAACCTAAAGTGGCTGACATTGCTTTTTGACTGCTTTCCTTCCATGTATAGTAGGCTGTGGTTAAGAATAGCAAGAATATTACAGAGGTGCCTATATTAGCTGCTTTGCATATTACTTGGAATTAAAACTCACACAGGTCAAATTTTTCTTAGGATCCCATATTATTTCTGTAATAACGCATAAATTTGCTGATCTCTGCATACATTTCTGTATATAAGTACTTTATGACAAATATTAGTCATTAGGAAAAAAGGCTTATAAAATGTGAAAAATGATAATATAATTTTATAAGAAAAGTATTCTAAGATCTTCTGAGAGTAAACATAGTCATCACTATATGGACAGACTTAGAGCACAGCTAATCAGATAAAAGATAGAGTTAACATCAATTCACGAGGAAGATAATACGGGGTTCCTTATAGCTAGGCCGAAGGGTGTAGATGAGTAACAGAGTTTGTTCTTGGTGAGGTATAGAAGCTAATTAGTAAAACACGTTTTTAGATAGTTTATTTCTTACTAATTTTGAAAGGGATCTTGATGTTTCACTTTCTTCTGCTCATAGCATTCACAACACTGGTAGAATTTGGACTGTTGATTTTCCATGGAAATAAAGCGTAAAGTTAGGGATTCTGAAAACACATGGACTGAATATGGCGCTTTCCTTTATCTGTTGAGTACATGGGAAAATTAGGTCTGTCAGTTCCGAAGTTTAGAAAAGTATTGTCTAAGAGAAGAAAAAAGTTAAAATCTAATAATGTAAGTATTGGTGATAGAAGAATTCCTTTAGTAGGTATAGGACTATGGAGCCAGCAAGTAAGGGGAAAAAAAAAAAAAAAAGGAAAGGTTTTTTACCATTTTATAGGCAAAATGCAGTCTTCTGTTAGAAAATGACTGATCTTGGGAAGCTCCACTGGCATCTTATTGCTTTTCTTTTTAATTAAAATAAAGAGAATTTTGATGAGATTCTCAGAGAACTTCAGGTAATAAAGGTGTAGAATTTTTCCTGAAAATACTTGGACATTCACTGAAACCATCTCAAACTTTTTGAAAATCACATCTTTCTATCCTTGTCACTGAAAAACTAAAGAACTTGAAAAATAAGAAAATATCCTAAAGCAACACTCTTACAAATCTCAAAATACCAATTTTTTTTTTATTAAAACCATCTTTTAGATGTGAGGCCCAAATTCTTTGCTCATATTTCTCTATATAATCCACTGAATCAAAATTAATCCTTAAATTTTTCTAGCGATGGCCAACATATCATCTTTCAGTTTCCATTAAATGCACCCAGTGTCTTTGTAAAACATCTGTATGTCCGTGAACGGCTGTTTGTTGAGAAGACCTTATATTCAGCTCTACCACTAAAGGGAAGATGAATCTTTCCAATCTCTTATATTCAAGAAAAAAAGGGCAAACAGATGTCCTTTGTTAAGATAGGCAAATCTGTAAATTGTAAGAGAAAAGGCTGATTTTAGAGTGCCCCTTCTCTGTGATGGTAACTGTTGAAACTCTTTGGATTAAAATCTGTAAAGCACGTTTGATTTGTAAGGCAAACTGAAGTTCTTCCTCCTGAGATGAGCTCACTTCAGGTAGTTGGGTCCCAAAGACTGTTTCATAAAGCTTTTCTATTATAGAAAGAAATCTCCGCTGGAGGAGCTACCGGAACAGATGTTCCAAGGCACCATTTAGTCCATATCATATGAAGACATTCAAGATGGCTTGTACTCCAGGTATTTCATAATCCACCAGGGACAGGAGGAGTCAGGCTTATTCTAGGTCTAGAGAAACTTGATTCATCAATCAGATCCATTTCATAAATGACACTACAAAAATGAATACAGCTTACCAGGAAGTGAAGTGTTAGGATGTATTAATTTTTTAGACTCTCCCTTACATTTTCTAATCAACTCAAATTAGCTGGCATATACAATGTAGCAATATATGGTACTGTATTTAATTTATCAGGTGAAATACAGATGTAAAAGTAGCTTTATATCAAGGAGATATAATAAAATTGGTGGTTTTTTTTTTGTGTGTGTGTGTGTGTGTGTGTGTGTGTGTGTGTGTGTGAAATCTAGCACAAGAAAGTAGGGAGAGATGGTGTAGCAGGTTTCACATATTTTCAAATTATGGAATTAATTTTAACAGTGTGGTAAAATGTTCCATTTTTCCTCCACTTGCATGAACTAGACACAGACACACAGGCACTCATAATTTGAAATCCACTTATCAATGTTATTACTGTAGTTAATGCTTCCTCTGTCTTCCTGCTGCCTTCATCAGATTGCTTCTGCAGCACTTATGTATGTCCCTTCGAGCAAGGGGAGACACAAACACCAATCATGTGCTGAGGAAATTGTGGTAGCATATAGCTTTCCAACGGTCCTTGCAACTGAAGACACTCGCCTTCTTGATAAAATAAAGATGACAGCTCTGTATTGTCAAGATGGCCTGTCAGCCTTCTGGTCATTAATCATTTAATATCATTTAATAATTTAAACTATTGTCAGGAAAGTGGTCATCTGTTTAGTGAACATGGTGTTCAGCATTAAACAGAACAGAGAGCTGGACTTATAATTTACCTCATAGGCAAAGCATCTAATAGAAGAAAATTGTAGTTTTAAGTGAAGAGGCCAGAAAGCATCATTTCACTGTTTGGAAAGATGTATCGGGAAGTGCAGGGCCAAGGAAGAATTAGTAAATACCTAACAGCCTCAAGAAGGTAAGCAGACATTAACCATCTGCTAATAGACTCTATTGCTATATGATTTCATCTCCTTTATAAAAGATACCTTGTGCATAGGATGTCTCACAGATAACAAAATAAAGAGCAGAAAATAAAGAAGAAGAAAAAAGAAGGAGTTGCAACTGAAAGTCATTTATCCTAGCTGTTATGTTGATTTCCTCTAAATAAGAAGTTAAAGTTGCTTTAGTGATCTAGTTGTGAAGCACACGAGCCTGGAAGTGCTTCGATCAAGCCACCACATAAGACGATAAGTCTTCTTTCTCCACTGAAGATACAGATGTAGACAGAAGTTGTTCTGATGTTTAGCAGTTTATGTTATTTCATGTGGAGACATAGTGACTAGATGTTTTCTCTGAAAATTTTGATTGGAAATAATGTGATTAAGAGATTTGGAACAGGTAGCTCAGAGCTGAAAAGTAGGTAATGCCAGTTCTTGTGGAAAAGGTTTGAACCTATATATTTTAGTTCTTGTATATTTGCAGTTGTTTGGATTGCTATGGTTGGCTGCTATGCTAGTATCATAAATTTTGCTTGTTGCTCTGTTGCTCTGCTCAAGGTGTTTACTCTTTCCTGCTGATAAGAGAGTATGATTGGCTAAAAGCATTATTTAAGTGTTATTTTTACTTCTCTTAAGTGATGTAGGGCCTGTGACTGAACTTGTTACACGAGGATAACTAAAGAATAAGCTCATACCTTTTAGCAGTCAGTCCATTTCCATGTTGAAAGTTAGGAGTGTACTTCAGTTCTTTTCTGATATGGGGGTTTGCATATTTAGCTCCTTTCTTTACAAATAAAAGGCCTTAAACAAGATGTGAACTTTCTGATCCTTCAAGAGCAAATGATTCAATTGTAGCTTTATGCAATGTAGGAAAATCATTCAGCTTTGATGAGACAGATTACAGATCTATGTCATACACAACTTCTGTTGACATAAGCAGAAATTCTGTAAAGGATACTGAGATACTTAGGGAATCTGAACTAAAGGCTGTGGTAAGAGCATCACACTAAACATTCAGCAGCACATCTGATTTTAATGCTATTTTGTTCTGAATTCATTTTGCTTGTGCATGGGGTTGCTTACTTGTATTTTTAATTCATTGACTCTTTCCTTCATTGTTACCTGAATTTGAGTTGTTGTGACTATTGTAATGTCATTTCAAGGCTTATATGTGACTAAACCTTTATCTAATCTTGCTAGAGAAGTTGATCTGTAAAGGAACCATTTATCTCAGCAGTGCTGCTTAGGTTTCTCAAATATTACAGTCCTCAATAAGAGGCTGCATAGAGGCTAACTTTTCTGTATCTCTCTTACATCCTTCTGTCTGCAAATAAATGCAGAGTGGATCCTTAACTTCCACTCTTTCATTCATTATCTGGCAGGATGATGTAGTAAAATTAATTATTTCTGAAATTAGATGGATTGGAGAAGAGATTCAGAGTGAAAAGTGCTATAGCCTTAGAACTGTATTTCTAGTCTTTCTCAGATTCTCCATAAACAGTTAACCTCCAATGATCTTTTATTTTTGGCACAACTGTGCGAAGAGGCTAGTTGCTTGTGCAGTTTATTTCTTTTAAGAGCCAATAGTGTACTCAGTATGGATGGTCTTTGCATCCATGTCTGCAAACAAAATCATCTGATGTTGCTGCATAAAGTCTTACATCTGGGACATAGAATTTTGGGAAACACACCCACAGGTTGTGCAAAAAAGAATTTTTTATGTTGTCTTTGAAATCCTTTGCCCTTCACAGTGCTGCTTCAAAGATACCATTTTCCAGACTGTACTACATCTCAGAGAATACAGACCCTATATGAATCCTTCCTGATATTGGAGATGTAAGGATTCTTAAAAAATAAGTTTCATTTGGTCAGTGTTATAGGTTTCTGTTTACCTAAACACTCTTGCGTTTAGATTGTAGCCCTGAAGACAAATTTCAGTCATCGTAGTCATTCACAGTTCCTGCTGGACTTACAGTATTTGTCCAAAGAGTGAACACAAGGGGTAATTTTTCACACTGAAAAGTAGAGAACCTCATTTGGTTGTTGTAGGGGTAAATTTTCCACTATAACATGTCCATCAGGAGATAAAAAAAAATTGAAATAAAAGTCCATACTGTATTGATTATTTCTTTTGATGCATATCTATTCTCATGAATAAATTTTGCAGTCCTGGCAAATTCCTCCTGTCACAGAAATTTTGTTAAATTGAAAAATATTAAACATACAAAAAAACCACTCTTAGAATCGAAAAGTTTTGATGTGTTACAAACACATGTATGTAATTTCATCCAAACACCAGGAAGCCCATCAGGAAGCATTTATTTACTGTGCAGGTGGTGAGGTACTGGAATAGCTTGCCCAGAGAGGGTGTGAAGTTTCCGTGGAGATCTTCAAAAGACTCTTGGGCACTCTACTTTGGATGTCACTGCTTGAGCAGCATTCAGACCAGATGGACCCAGACGTCCCTTAAAAACTCAACCGGTCTGTGATTCTTTGAGTTGTGAAGCATTTATTTCCCATTTTACAGGTTTCTAGATGTTTCAGACTTGTTCGTCATCTGTGCCGCAGATGACATAGTCCTTTTGTATAATAGGAGATACCTCTCTGATTTAATTTATTCTACAGATAGTCTGTGAGAGGAAACTGTTGGAACTACAGTTAGCTAGCTGGACAGAAAGGATGGTCAAGTTAGGAGAAAGTGAAGAAGGGTAATGTGGAGAAAGAAGCCAACTGAAGTACTTAGAATGTAAAGAATGTAAAATAGTAATTAGGGAAGGCCACAGATGTGGTGATGGAGTTGACTTGCTTTTTTCACTGTTATTATTATAATCCTCAGAATTATTTGGAACAGAATGACTTCATACAGAAAGTGCTGGAAGTAGTCAGTCAGTAATATTAAGTGCATCAAGTATCCATAATGCCAAAGTTACTGGATTTTTTTGTCATGTTATTTCCAAGGAATCCATGGCAGATCCTATATGCTCTATGCACTAAATATTCCTGTTTTAAAAGAAATTTACATTGGCTCTGCAAGAAAAAGTTGTGCTAGCTAACAGAACTGACAGTTCAGGACTTAATGTGAGTCGATTAGATAAATAGTTATGTTATCCCGAAAGCTTAGTTTTGCAGGCTATATTGCTAATAGGGAGAGTCAGTAATAGTCTTGTGACACCAAAGAAACTTCATGGGAGATCTGCATTTACAATTAAAAAGAAGAGAAAAGCAAGAAGTCATGTCTACATTTTTTTCCTTTTTAGATGTGGATAAATGAAAGTAACAGGTGTGAAGTCTATGTAGCATGAGTCTGATGGACTGAGACAAGCTCAGGCTCCTGAGCTGAGTGTGAGAAGTGAAATGGGAGTTCAACACCATGTTTTCTTCTTTTCCAACACGGAAAGTTAGCAGTTAAACCAAAGACTGCTTTGGATAAGCATTGCTCTTAAGCACTCTGCTGAACCTCCGTCACATCCCCAAAAAAATTTTCAAGAACTGCAGCAAACCAAAGAAGGTCGTGCTTCTGGGAAAGCAGGACATTGTGTATTTCTTTCTTGCTCCAGGAGTGCTCTAAACATATTATGAATTGACTGCTTAATATACAAAAACAGTCCTGGGAGCAGAGATCAGAAACAACATTTTTCCCTTGTAGGTGAGTGCCCTTGTATACTAAAAGTACAGTGAAGGCAGTAATTTTTGCATGACCCAAATAACTTGAAAGTTGTATAGTTCTCTGTTTTCTGCTTCCTAGTCAGTTTGCATCCAGTCTTTTAATATGGTGACTAGCATACTTTTTTAGTGAATTTGATACTGAATCCATTCGAAGTAGGAGAGCTTTTACTCTTAGTTTTCTGTTCCTTAATAACTGTACTACTAAACAATGTTTTTTTTCTGTGAGATGAAGGGGGGTTGAGCAAGGGAAGGAAGGAAGAAAGGAAACAGTTCTTTCTTCAACTATAACTTAAAGCAAGCCAATCAAAGCAACAGCTCGCAATAAAGTCTTATTCTGTCTGCTGTATATTAGACAAATTGGGTTTCTGTGGGAAGTTGAGTATGAAAATGGCCAGTATCTAGAATCCAGTATCTTCAAGGCTTAGATGGACATAGGTGCAGAGTTTCTTAAGACTGGAGATACTTGAAGAGAATTAGAAGCAGAGCCTTCAACAGTTGATATGTATTTGCGGTGTTTGGGTTTAGAGTTCAGGTGTGTCCTAGGTTTGAATTTAGAAGATTAGTTGTATCACCAAGAGAAATGGAAACGTGGCCATTCCTATACAAGTCACAAGAGAATTTCCATTTGAAAATGGTGTAGAAATCTACTATTCACAATAATTTGTTTTTGTTAAGTGATTCCAGCTGGAATGCCAATTAAATAGAATGATGAGATGTATTGCTCCAAAAGCCAGAGGATCTTCTGACACAGAAACAGAAAGAAAAAAAAAATCCAAGTGTAAAAGGAAGTAAAGGACTTACGCAGGAAAAAAGGGTTGCAGGAAAGCATAAATAAATTATTAGGAAACTGGCATGGGAGTACAGTAGAGAGTAAGTGAAATATGTTAACATTCCTTCCTGGAACAGCAAGAAATGAGGAAGACATGAAAGCAGCAATCTAGATTCTGCACTGTGCAGAATAGTTAAAATAACAGTGCGAAAACTTTAAGAAATACGGGTCATTTTACAATAGAGTTGATCAGGATGAGGGTTAGACAAAATATCCACACTCACATGAAGTGCATTCTATTCTGTTGTTATATTTTTGCTTCCATTTTTCTGTAGTTCATGATGTGATGTAATGTAACATCCATTGTAGTAGTGTGACTTCATACCATACTGATAACATTTTATATTATTGATATTGGTAGAATTACGAGAAGAGAAATGCAGTACACTTTAAAAAGAATATAAAATAAGTGTTGATTCTCTAAGACTATTTATCTAATGGAAAACTGACATTATTTAACTTGACTTGGTCTTTGGAACAGTGATGAGCCAAAATTAGTAATTATTTAGAAATAGACATCTAAAAGAAATAATAATGTTAGGAGTAGTGTGGAGGATCAGGTTGGGTGCTAGGAAAATGTTCTTCATCTGATAGTGGTTGGGCACTGGAACAGGTTTGCTAGGGCATTGATCATTGCCCCAACCTGCCAGAGTTCAAGAAGTGTTTGGACAGCGCTCTCAGACACAGGGTCTGGTTTTGTAGTTGTTCTGTGTGGAACGAGGAGCTGGACTTGATGGTCTTTGTGAATCCCTTTCACCTTGGGTATTCTATGATTCTGTGATGACCGAAGAGAAGGTAACTGTCCTTTGAAAATATGTGTTTTGCTTCATATTTGCGTGTTGCAAATCACGAAGAAGGCAGGCAGTGTGGAAACAATGTACACAATTTGAGTTTTATGAAAGTATTTGATGTAGTTTCATTTAATAAATCATTTGGAAATCAGAATTTGGAATACAACACCAGATATAGAGTCGCAAAATAGTCTAGATTCAAAAAGAACTTCAGGATTATCAAATCCAACCATCAGCCTGACCACCTGAGTCCCATCTCTAAGCCATGTCCCATGCTCTGTCATTTATGACAGAAGAAAAAAATTCACATTGGATAAATTAATTCCATTGGTTCTTAAGTAGCTCAGGTACTTCAGTGTGCATTCAAGTTAATGAACTGAAAATAATCATACAAGATATAATTTAGAGGGAACAGTGTGTTGGGGGAATTCAATATGGTTCACCTGGTGAATCCTTGGAGACAAAAAAGTAATTTCAGTCAGAATTAACTCTGATCTCATGTACCTTACTTTCACGTGTGAACTCCAGTTAGACAGTTCCTGCATTGTTCCTTGAGTCCAGTCTCAGACTCAGGATTTAGTTTTGTGCAGATTGTCTCTCTGCAGATTTTTTATGTGTGTGTTTTCTTGAAAACCAGCTACTGTGGTTATTTGTTACTTTGACTGATCCACTTTGAAGTTTGTCATTTCTATGCAGCCAGCTGAAGTAGGAGTTCCAGCAGAGAAGTCATGCACTGAGATTGCACTGCTCTAGTCTATGAAACCACTGCTATTGTAGCTCGAAGGTATGTCTTTAGTTAGAAATTTATACGGATTTATGTAAATATGTAGATGGTTGCGTTTTTCCAACAAAAGTTTTCTTTTTATGAGAGACAATCTTTCATAATCAGAACACATATTCCAGTGCAGATCTGAACAGCAGTAGGAAATCTTTCATGAAAGAGGAAGTGGCAATTTCTAAGTTGATAGTTCGTTTTCTAAGTCAACTGTGCATTTTTAAGGTGGGAAGACAGGTGGAACAACCTAACTGGAAAAATCCTTGCAGATACAACAGAAATACAAAAGATGCAACAGAAAAAAAATTTTATAGATCTGTTAACACAGCAAGCATTTCCTGCCTTTGACTGATCTCTGGTACTCTAGTCTCTATCCTAAACATGTCTAGTGTTACAAGCCATTCATTGACATAGTATAAATGGCAAATAAACAAGACACGTAAAGATTCCATAGCTAGCTGAGAGCTAGCTGCACCATGGAGTCACCATCTTCTGCTTTGTGAGAACTACTGTGTACATGATTGACACTGACTGTTTAGAGTAGTGTGGTTACAATGAGAAGTTCCAGTTTAACTTGCTTTTTTCTTTTGAAGTTTCAGCTGACTGTGCTTTCCAAAGATCCTAACTTACAAACTCTCTTGCCTTGCTCCACTTCTCTTCAGCTGGAGTAATCAAAGACTACATCTATGTCTGTGAATAAAACAGGTCATAAAACAGGTCTACTCATTTAATATTGTATCCAGCTGCTGCAGCATGGTTTGAGTCCATATAGTTACTCTTTAACCTTCCAAAATAGAATGACCACATCTGGATTGCTTCCTGGGAATGATCCCTAACCAGTACCACTGTACTGTGCCTGGACATTGTTGGAAGGATGCTAGATTATTCAAATCAAAATCATGCCAGGGCTTCAATAGAAGTTTGACAGTATGAATAATTAAATGTCAGTGCTTGGTCGCCTGCCCTGCCCCTGGTTAGTTTACACTAGAATGACTGTAACCTGAGTGGCAAATTCCACTTTGTATTTACTTTCTCCTTATTTTATGGCGTGTTATTCACCATTCTCTGTCACTAAAAGACAGGAAAATAGAGAGATGTAAGTGAAGAAGCTAAAGTGATAAGGGAAAAAGGAACAGACCACTTAGCATAGGATTTTATGTTTCAAATGAAGTGAAGTCTGTCACTCATTCACACAGAAATCTTTGTCCTTCCAGATCCCTTGCCACTGAAATCACTGAGGGCATAGAAAGAGAGACAAGAAGAAGAAATTTCAGTGATACTACATTTTGCAGTTCTCAGTGAGATGTGCCTCTATCTCCTCTAGCAGTTACATCAGATTATTAACATAATCTGCATAATCAAGCACAGTCAAATATAATTAATTAAACTTATAATGGAGGTCAGGCTAATCCAATAGGATGCATCTCAGTCGCTGTAATTCACGCAATCAAGCATCCATCCCATCTAAAGCATCCATAATACCCCATCAGCCTTTTCCTATATAAGTTTGTCTGTGTTTACAATCTAAAGATGGTTCTTTTTGGGTAGCTCCTTTATTCCATCCTCCCTGCAATTCCTTCTGTGTCATATTAGATATATTGTTAAAATTCAGTGAAGAACAATTTAAAAGCTCTGAGTAAAAACAGTTGAAATAGAATTCATCCTATCAACTTCACTTATAGCTTGTCAAGAAAAATAATCACTTTTAGGGAATAATTCAGCCAATATATTTCAGATCCCTATCTTAGGATAAGATAAATCACATCCTGAGATGCTTGTTTATTTTTGTCCACTGCTTGTAGACAAAATCTGGATGGCTAGTTCACATGAAAATGTGTTCAGTATGGACATCTGCATTGAGCCAGATATCTGAACAACATTATTGAGAACAGATTATGGTAACAGTTTCCTACCTGCATTTCTCAAATTTGTATATGAAAAAGAAAATATTAGTTTATGAACTAAAACATGTTCTCTGGGGTACATCTTTTGCAAAACAGTGATATTGGAGAGGGATGTAGGTAGGGGTCGCTGTCTCCTGAGAAGCCATTGCAGTAGCTCCGTGAGAAGCTCCATATCAAGAGTTGTCTTAGTGGCTGTTCTCCCATCAGTACAGCTGGTCCTCTGCTCCCCTGCTGTCTCCCTGCTGTATCTCAGCATTTGGAGAATAGCTTTGGCTGCTTCATTGTGTGCTGCCCTGCTGAGTTCTGGAAACGTGAGAGAAAGGGAGAAACTGCTGTACTCCACTGAGTCATTATAAATCTATGAGAGAGAGCATCTCCTTTCCCTCATATATACTTCCTGGGGAGCAAAAATAGGATGAAATGAGTACCAGCCATCAGCTAAAGATGCCTCATTATTTGTCGAATTGTGAATCAGGTTAAAAAAGTTAAGGAGTGACTGAGCCCAATTATGGTCCTCAAATAAGTGTGGTCTGAGGGGTTTCATTGGTTAAATTGTATTGTCCTGGCAAATCCGATGTATCCATCTCTGATCATGGGTACTCTCGATGGATTCCTTCTCAAACTTAAACATGTGCCTTGATACTAAATACTGCAGATGCTGCAAACCATGCATAACTGGACTGGCTGGACAGGGCCCTGAAAACCCTAAGAACTTCTAAGTCAGCCCTTTTTTTCAGCCAGGGTTGGACCAGATGACATCCAGAGGTATGTGATAAGCTCTAAGATCAAAGAAAGGCAAGGAGTTTCTTGAGATGAAAAGAAGAAATCCTAGGCTGAGCACATCATCATGGGCCAGAAATTAGATAATTTTTTTTAAAATAAATTTTTGTGTGTCTATCACTAGAAATAAAAATATCACATATGGTCTTGTAAGAGAAGCTTCATCAAGTGCCTTTAGAATCCTTTTCCAAAACTGTAGAGTTTATACCTATATGAAGTAGCTCATAGTGTATTTTTGGTAGGAAAACACAGATGATTAACAAGTAACCGTATTTTAAAAAATAGGTTGTAAATTCATTCTTCTGGATGATCCAGTCCTCTGTCTAAATTCCTACTTGATTTTATGATATTAATGGGAATGACCCAAGAACCTCTGTTTTCTACCAATACTTCACGTGAATGCTTAGAGATTAGAATGCTAATCATGAAAGTCTAACATAAATAAGGCATAATAAGAGGCTGGAATGACTTAGGTTAAGAAAAAAGAGTGTTTAATGGCATTGATTATATACTTATGCATTGAGATGAGAATACACTGCTTTGTATGTAAACCAAAGTCTTCAAAAATGCTTCTATGCCAAAGTATTTTATCAATATTAATTGTTTCTATTTCAAATGTATTTTAATACCAAAAAGAAGAAAAAACAAGGAATGCTTTTGTATATCAGGAACCACTCCTCAACAAACAAAATAATTCAGATCCGTAAGGATGCCTTTTAGTCTTCAGGAAAAAAAAAATAGTAGTACTTATTTTTCCAGTGAGCACAAGGTAAAATATGGAACACATAGGAAATAAGAATTTCAAAATGTAACAAGGAAAAAAAGAAAGAGAAAGAAGAAATACATGGTAAGCCAGTAAACTATGTTCAATTTTTGAATGTCTGTACAGGCTTGCTCTGTATTCTTTGCACTTTCTTTATAATACTGAATCCTACTGTGATGTGCTGTGTTCTTTTATCTCAGACCATTCTTGCCATGACTAATTACTACTATTCTTAGTTTATTTTACTTTGAACACTGGCTATTATTTGAATACTGTAGTTATTACAGGAGATTCAATGAGGTAAAGCCCAGTATTACAACTATTATAAGTAAGTGTAGCAGTCTGAGGGGGTGGATTTTGATGCACACACACACCACATACACATATGTATCTAATGTAATAATTAAAGTGTATCAAATACAGAAGTGAACAGTTATTTTTTTTCTTTTTGCTGTCAATAGGTAATGTAAGGTCCATAAAGGAATCAAAAACTGTAAAGATAAGTTGTTTCGGACTTTACCTAAAGCAGTGTAAAACAACTTCAGGAATTGTTGCAGATATGAAAAACTGCACAAGGCCAACTTCGTTTTTCAGTGTGTGCTCAAATAGGCAAATTTAAAGGCTTGTGCTATGGTCCAAATCTCATATCAGTAGGAGTATTCAATTAGATTTTGCGTAGTAGAGTTGCATATGTGTTTTATTTCTTCAGTGTGGAGTGGAGAAGAAACCAAAACCCTTTCAGAAGTTGCTGTAAGCTCACTAAGTTTTCCACATTCTCAGTTTCCTTACTCTTAAGATTTTTCCATTCAATTATACATTCAATGCGCGAAGAACCTTATCCCATAAGGTGTTGTAACATGTAAGATTTAGAATTTGTGTCAAGATTGTTTTGCTAAATATGCATGTACCTCATTTTACAGCTTAGATGAAGAGTAAAATGGTAGCACAGTAGTAACATATGCTGAGCACTTAGGAACTAACAAGAGGCAGCAGCAAGAGCAGTGAAGTGTCCTACAACAGGTGATGCTGCATGGATAATGAAGCCATTTATCTGGATGGGAAGCCTATATGACCACATGTAGATTCAGCTTGTTAGCCATCGTATTTTCCCATGCCTGGGAGAAATTGAGTAATTTGATACACAGACCACAGATTCGGAAATGCTTGTTTCAGAAGCCTTTGGTCTTCCATAGGAGTATAGTTGCTATTATTACTGAAGTATCATTGCCTCTCTCTGCAGAATCTCTCAAACTAACTGCTATATATTACCATACTCAAAATGAAGGTGCCATTTTTGTATTACTCCTTACACTAAAATCATAGCAAGCCATTTATTCCATCAAGAAATTCTTCACATAAATAAATGATAGAGACAAAAGGAGGTAGCATGGATATAGAGGCTACAGCCCTTATTTGCCAGTGACTCCTTGTATAACATAGAGTCACTCACGTGCTTTGTATCTCAATTTCCCATCTGTAAAATGGGCTTAAAATACCTACCTCACAGGGGTGTTGTGAGGCTTTTTAATATAATATTTGTAAAGTGCTTTGAGATCCTTGGATGAAAGGTGTAATAAGAAATCAAATTATCCACATTTTTATTTTTTACTGCAATACAAGAGTGCACTTTTGTTCAGATGGCTAAAGACTTCCAGCTCTTAAACCTATTCCACATATTCCTCACTATAATTTGTCTGACATTTGTTTTATCTATTGGGGGATAAACAAAACAAATTTTGCATTCACTAATTACTAAATTGTCATAGTATTCTGGGAATGAGGGCTAAAATAATCTAATATTTGTTTTAAACTGTGTTGCATATTCTTTTTCCATGCAACCCCAAATCTTACAGGCGGCTCTTCACCTAATTAGCTGACTTGTTTCTTTTTGAGACACTTGGATGCTTCTCCAAATAAAAAAAATGTAATTTGAGTTAGTGTTTCCAAAAGTTCTGTAAGGAATAGATTAGGCTGTTTAGTCCTACATACTTTGCAGTCATTTAACAACCAACCATTAAATAACATCATGTAAAGGTTAGTAGAAGTTACAGGTTGAATCTAAGGAAGCATAGAAACATGAAGTGTAATCACGATTAGATTTTACACAGCTGAATAAAAGACACATACGTTAACATAGAACTGCTAGGCTGGCATATTTTGTGGAAGTGAAGTAAGACACAATCTAATTTTATTACTTAAACTTTCAGTTTAATAAACAAGTGACAAGGATGCTTCACTAGAGCAGGTCAGAAGGCTCAGCATACAACAGACTACTATTGAGGAGATGATACAGTATGCATAAACAATGTATTTGTTGGAATTAACTGCTTCATAGTGATAAGAAATGTGTGAAAAATAGTTGTTAAAGAAAGTAGCAGATCCAAGAAAAGGACAAAAATTGAAAGAGGAGGAATGAATCTAGATTAAAGTATTTTGTTTTCCTGCCTCTCTCATCCAGGATTCATGCTTTACACTTTTCTCCTCCACCACCTTTTTTTCTTCTTCTTTTTAGGACTGAACGGGCAGGAGCCCTGAAAAGGATATAACCAAACAGAATAAAAAATATTATAGTTACAGCTTTCACCCAGCTTCACCTACTCAAAAGGAATTTACATGTCTTCATTCATACAGTATGTGACTCATATTTTGACTTTTTACTGTTGTGGAGGCAAGCTATAACACATTCCTCCCTTGATAATCATTTACATGACTCTTACTCATGTAAAAGCAAACACGAAAACCTTTATGTAGAAAGCAAACCCTCAAATTTATTTATCTTTTTTTACATTTTAGGAGTTGGCCTAGAATAGTCACTTCTTACCTGAACAGTTCTCTGGATGGCTTTTGAAAACATATTTTTTCCCCATGCTTTATTTCAGTATCCTGTTAAATTTGGACTGATTTCACCAGTTTTTCTCTGTGTTTCATGCTAAGCTTGAAGGCACTGCTTCTTTAATTACTTTGATATTCCTTCTTCTACATCTAACTGCCAATCAGATCTAGCTACAAGAAGCACCCCCAAAAATGCAGCAGTTTCTACTTAACAGTCTTCTTGGCAGTAGGTCTTAAATCTAAATAAGTGGGGTACTCGTTTGTACATTTTGCTTTAGAAAATTATCACTAGTATATTGAAAAATTTGATTTTCCGATAAAGCAAACTAATTATCCAGTAATTCTTAAATACCAACTTCTGTGCAGACATTCAGGGTGAATTTTTTTCACGTAGGAAGCGTAAGTGACGTAAGTCCCTTACTATTAAAAACTGATACTCAGATATATGTAATTTGTAGTAGTCAGAAACATGAATATGAATAATGATTATCCTGAGAATAACAGCAACTAAAATAAAACCATCCTTAATGATAAACAGGTAACTCACTGCTGACTAAGAATATCTTGTTACGTGAAAACAACATAATACACTTTCCTGCTAATTAGCCTCCCATTGTATTCAAATGGATAACAGGTAATATATAGTAACTTCCATGTAGAGCTTCTTCTTGCTAGACATAGCCTAGTCATCTATCAGGTCTGCTGCTTAACTACAGCCTACTATCATCCCAGGATCCCTAACCACTGTGCAGAAGCAATACTATCTTATGTCTGAAATATTAATTATTGTGCTGTTGAGCTTTGTATTTAAAACTCTAATTTACTCTCTTGTCCACTGACCTGAAAATTACTTTTATAAAAAATTATTTTTCTGTGATCAAAATGTTAGTATACAAGCCACCTGCTAGCTGAACTTTTTCCACTTTGTTTTGCTTAGCCCAAAACATAAAGTCACACTTTAGAAAGTGCTGTATATTTAGGTGCACCAGTGTTGCAAATACATCTGAGCAGAAAATATGATATTAGCAAGTTGATGGACTAGCTTTTGACTAGGTTTTAATTGTTGAATCTCTACTTATTTCTTTGAGTTTGCAGTAGATTGAAAAACTGGCATAACACATCAACATAATGACAGACATAGGAAATTTCCCTTCAGTTTGTGATGCTAAACATTTAACTATTGCTTGAGTTGTAGATAATCAAAAGTAAAATTTATGAGACATTTGTTAGTAAGCCATGGTGAATGTATATCTGTTTTAAGAACGGGTATAATAATAACATAACTTCTGAGTGAACATGAGATATCAGAAAGTGCTCTCTGGATGATATTCATCTGACCAAATACAGATATCTTTAAGGTAGGCATCTGCTCTGAGCCCCTTTGTTGTCAATGAAGAGAAACAGGCTTACTTTTAGTAAGTAATTCATTTAACTCTGAGGAAGATACCTTAGCCAAATCAGGTGGATTATACCCTTATAGTGTCTGCCTCTTTTACTGATCAAGGATGGGAATATCGAGCAGCTTATTGGGATACAGATGCCTGCCTTACTCATGTCTAAAGTTAGGTGAAATGAATCTCACCCTTAGGGCCTCACACTGGCTCAGTCTTAATACATTTTCCCCTTACTTTTCAACAGCTGCTAAAACAAAGCTAAGTAAAAAACGATACCTCTGCACCTCTGTGTTAGAATGCACAGGGTAGTAGATAGCCCTACCATACATGTATGACCATGTAATTTGGGCTAGCATATTAACTTAAAATTGCATTATGCATATAATTGCTTCTATCTTCCATTCATATAACAGTTTTTTTAAAATTCGTACTTCTCCACACTTGATGTAATTAAACTAAGAGATTGTGATTTCTACTGTTGGATCCACTAAGTAAACTGTTACTTTGATCTTAGCATATAGTCACTGGTTCTATTGTTAATGATGTGTATGATGTTAAAAAATGACCATTTCCTGTTTGGTGTACATTTTTTTCTCTTCTGGTGAATGTTATTCATCATTAAGAGAATAAAACCAGTAGTGTTTACTCCTTTTCCATTTACCATATTTACAGAATATAAAGGAGTGAGAAACATTTGAAACCTAGGCAGTTATGTTATATTAGTAATATGGTTGCAGTAAACCCCATAAAACTAAAATTAGAGATGAGAAAGAGAAGCTGAAATTTATTTGCCATAATATTTTAACAGTAGTAGTAGTCAGCACTTTGTTTTTATCTTATCAGTACTGTGAAATAAATTTGTATGAATAGCAGAAAAACAAAAATAGCCTTATGGACTATAGAGAAATACACTTAATAAAACTTAACTGCACATGGGCCTTAGTTGAATAGAATTGCTGTGTAATTAACAATATCTGACATGCAGTTTGTTTTCTGTCCATGTGATTGCAACAACAGTTCCAATTGTAGCCACTTTTTTTCTTTTCTTTTCCTTTTTCTTTTTTTCTTTGTTTCTTTCTTTGTTTCTGTTTTTTATGCAGAAGACCATCAAATGAATTGTCACAATACTCGAATAATGCAAGACACAGAAAAAGACGATAACAATAATGATGAGTATGATAATTACGATGAACTGGTGGCCAAGTCATTGTTAAATCTTGGCAAAATTGCTGAGGATGCAGCATACAGAGCCAGGACAGAATCAGAAATGAACAGCAATACATCTAATAGTCTGGAAGATGATAGTGACAAAAATGAAAATATTGGTCGGAAAAGCGAGCTGAGTTTAGACTTAGACAGTGATGTTGTTAGGGAAACAGTGGACTCCCTTAAATTACTAGCACAAGGACACGGTGTAGTGCTATCAGAAAACATTAATGATAGAAATTATGCAGACAATACTTCACAGCAAGATAATAGGAATATGAACTTTGTAATGTTAGGGAAGCCTGTGAACAATGGACTTACGGAAAAAATGGTGGAGGAGAGTGATGAAGAGGTGTGTCTCAGCAGTTTGGAGTGCTTAAGGAACCAGTGTTTTGATCTGGCTAGGAAACTCAGTGAGACAAACCCACAGGAAAGAAATCAACAGCAAAACATGAACACTCGTCAACATGTCAGGCAAGAAGATGACTTCCAAGGAAGAACACCAGACCGGAATTACTCTGATATGATGAACCTAATGAGGCTTGAAGAACAGTTGAGCCCCAGATCTAGGACTTTTTCTAGCTGTGCAAAGGAGGATGGTTGTCACGAAAGAGACGATGATACCACCTCTGTTACTTCAGATAGGTCTGAAGAAGTGTTTGATATGACAAAAGGTAACTTAACCCTGCTTGAGAAAGCAATTGCTTTGGAAACTGAGAGAGCAAAAGCCATGAGAGAAAAAATGGCAGTGGAAGCTGGAAGGAGGGATAATATGAGATCATTTGAGGAACAATCTCCAAGACAACTTTCTGGGGATGACAGGAAGCCTAAACCCAGTGACGGCCATGTCAAAAAGCCATATTATGGTAAAGGTAATATTTCTATATACCGTATGTTATGTCATGAGAAAGTATGAACTAACATGTTAAGTTTTGCATAGAATTCTGAAATGAATTTATTAATTCCACAAAATGGTAAATTTGTTTAAATTGTGGTAGTATGGCATGATTGTAAAATAGTTTCATGCTGTGGCTATAAAAAAATAATTCATTCTACGATGTTAGAAATATGCGCAGTATTTCAGTGAATATCATTTGGCTAAACTGAAAAAATAAGTTTTCAGGGAAATAAACAAGAGATCATGTTGAAAGAGGCAAAGATTTTTCTCGTATTTAATATATTTTATAGTGATTATTAAAAACGTGAGAGAGTGGAGTTTTATGTAGCAGGTAGTCAATCAGCTTTGAAGTGCATATTTTACAGGTTGGATTGGGTAGGTGGCATTGTGATTTATAAAATTATCATCAAATGACAGTTATTGATGAAGCCTCTCCCATCTAAAATGTAGAATTGCCTGATAGAAATTGAACAGTATCAGAATGACCGATAACACAAGATAGGGGCAGTGACTGCACATTAATTATCTTAAGATAGTAAGGTAATGGAAACCATTTGCTATGCAAGGCATGGTGTGGCCTGGGCTGAGATCAATAGCAATTTATTTCTTATGTGCATTCCACTTCATTGGTTTCATTCCATTGTGGAAACAGTTAAGGTGCTGCCTTGACCATAATTCAGTATAAAAGATGCACACACGCACACAATATATACACACAGAAAAAAAATTAAATAAATAAAAACACCAAAAAAGGTAAACTAAAGGTTAACTTTAGAATGCATTTTAATTTATGGGATTATCCTTGTTATGGTGTGTTTATTTTACCACATTCCTCTTTAACATATCTACATCTGTACTTGTAGGGCTGTGTTGTATAAATTATTCAATACCTCCTGAAAGTTACCAAACACCTTTAATTCCCATTGACTTTAGTGGAAGTTGAGGACATGCTGTTATTTCTTGGGAGCTGATAAGTAGGGACTAGGTTTATCTTGTATTTGTTATTATAACAATAGATTCATTTCTGAAAATGAACTGAGATGTTGAGCATTTTCCTACTTTTTATAAATCTCTGTTTTGAAAGACTAATATCAGCCTGAGACATTCAGATAGGCAGAAAACATCTTAGTCCAAGAAAGGTTTTGATTTTTTTACAAAGCTTTTGAAAAGTAATGTCCAGTCTCTTAGAAAAGCATGGAAATTACTATTATCAAATACTCTCGTGAGATGTATTGTAGTGAAGTGTTGTTGGTTTTGACTATATATATATATATATGGTCTAGTGAAGGCTATCGTGATGTCGGGTATTTGGGAAAGACAACTTTAGTTTAGTGTATTATTACATTTCCATTTGGATGTCATTCTAAATGTTGTTCACGTATGTCACATGTTAGGTGCCTTTTCCCTTTGAATATGTGTCTTTAATAAAACTACAGAAAAAAATGGAAAAACTATTAATTTTTCGAGAGCTTTGTAACTCTTCTGTTGTTCAGTCCTTCCAATCATTATAGACATAGACTATATGTATTTATGCATATAGATCTGCTACGTCCAAAAAGGCAATATAAGTCCTAAAACAATATAAGTAAAAGACAGTAGCAATAGTGTGGACTTAATATTTCAGTAAATTCTAGAGCTTCTTTGAAACGTCCTGTCCTTTAGGAGCTGTGGGCTGAATTGATAGTAGATCTAAACCCCAGCCAGTGAACCAAAAGACCGTGCTATGTGTTGTGGTCGTTTGGACCAAAGAATGTTGTGGAAGTTTGGACCAAGAAACATTGTGGAGTGGATAGTTCTATGCTTTCTTTAATTAAGGCAAGAAAGAAAAGGTGATTCTTTCCTTACATTAAAAAGGTAGTTGTTGAGAAAGGAAGCTTTAAGTTAGACAGTTGCTTATATCATTTGTTCTCAACTGATATATTATCTTCCAAATACTTCTAAAAGAGATATCCGCAGAGATAAATGATATGATGAAGTGGAAACTTTTGGGGCACCCAAGTTTGCAATGAGAAATACTTCAAGGCTTCTGTCTTGAGCCATTAAGGGACCACTGACTATTTTTTCCTTGCTGTATAGAGCTTTTGTCTGAAAATTTGTGGATTTAAACACCTTCTGAGTCCTCTATCAACCATCATTCAGGCAATAGGTCTAGTGGTTGGCGACCCTGCACATAGCAGGGAGTTGAAACTGGATGATCCTTGTGGTCCTTTTCAACCGAGGCCATTCTATGATTCTGTGATTCTATGAATATAGCCATTGTAACATGGAGTGAAGAAATGTTGCAGAATTAAACAACAGTATGCAATATTTCTCCTCTTTGGCAATAAAGGATTTGCAGAAGAGTATCCAGTGTTCTGTAAAAAGCTATGGGAATTTTTGTCAGATGTCTTCCATTAAAAGCAATGGGAAATTTTATGTAAGTTTTGAAACAATTATGAACAGTATACAGCATCTTTTCTGACTCATTAGACCATAAAGGCTCCTAAGTATCTGATACGTACTATAACTTTCCAGCATAGTCTTGAGTACAGTAGAGAATTGTCTTGACACTTTAAGATTTAAGTGTCAGGATTCTCAGTTGCTCCAAATTAGAATATCTTCATTAACCTCTGTGGAGCTGTGGCAACATGAAGTAGCTAAAGTTCCTCTAGATTAAAATCTATAAAAAGCCGTTATGGTCTATTAATCATCTACATTTTTTACAGTCTTCAAATATTGTTATATTTATATAATTTGTATTTCATTTATGTTATCTTTTCATATATCTAATACTTTTATACATTTCAAAGTTCTTGACATGAAGAGTTGCTTAGAACTGTGTACGTATGTAGCTGTGGGCTTGATGTTCTAGTGGTCTCAGCACAGGCCTATTTGGCAAGACCTCTAATCTCTCCTTTGACATTCACTCCTTCTGTGGCCTTGGTTTTAATTTTTTGATCTCTTTGTTTCAATTTCCTTAAGTATAAGGTTATGGTATTTTCAGGAGTGTTGTGATAACTCTATTGCACTTTGAAGATGGATTTGTATGTATATTTGTTATTAAAGAAAGTAAAACAACTGTATTTTACAGTCAACATACAGGCTAAGTAAAATAAAACTTTCACAATTAGGGATTCCATTTGCAAAAGTTAAGTTTTAAATATTGTTTGAAAATTGAAGAATGTATTTAATACATGGAGAGTCACTTACAATGAGCTGAAGTATTTCGCTGAAATGAAGGCGTTTCTGAAGGACGTGGAATGTAAGAGTTTATTTGCACAAAACTACCAGAGGGAAATCAAGGAAAAATAAGTCCACAACTGAAGATGAGTTCTGGATTCTATTTACTAACGCTTTAAAAAATGGATTGTGTGAGAAGATCTGCAAGTATTGAAATTGCCACTAGTTGCACTGAGGGTTGCATTTGTTAAAGATGGGATGGCATTTAACGTAAGAAAGATCCCATGGAAAATGCGTAGCAAAATTTTATTTTCCAGAGGAGAAAGCATAAATCCTGAAGCAGAGCAATGATGGCAACAGGAGAATATACTTAAATGAGGATAACTCTGACTGGTTATTGAAAGGATGCTGAACTGAAAAAAAAAAAAAAAAGGGAAAGGGAACATCAGTTTACTTTGACCCAAAATAGTAGCAATGAGAGTATTCTGAATTTCATTCCTTCAATACTAATGTAAACATTTGTTCTAGTCTCAGAGTTTGACTACTGTGGTCAAGACGATGTGATAGGATATCTATCATGTGCTGGGGTGGAAGGCTAGTAATGTTATTTACAGATGTTCTGTAAAAGGAAACCAGCTGATGAAGTATGGGAACACATTCTAGTTCAGGATTAATTTCACCAGCAGTTCCACTACTTGGCAGAAAACTTTATCTTGTTGAAAAAAAATCTCTTCAGATTTTTCATTGATTTGTAGACAGAAGATCCAACAATATTCTGAGATCGTTAACCTTTTAAAGTTATGAATATTCAAGCAGCATACATGCATTTTTGTTATGGCCCAAATTTCCACAGCAAATGCTATGTTCTGTAATTCTGATTACAATGTTTACCCCACATTAATTTATTGAAGAGAAAGGATTATGTACCTAATTTATACTGCTTTAAAAGGAATTTAAAGAAAATAGAGTAATCTGCTCAGAGAGCCTTGAAAAAGGGATTTATTTGTGCAGAATTTTTGAATCATTATGCTAAAGAGCTGGGTTTGCTACTGTCAGGAATTGAACTCCGATGACAGTATGTTTGTAGACTTCAGTGTATCAGGCAAGTAAGAACGTAAAGATGGGAAATTCCAACTAAGCAGTTTCCAAATGACCTTACACACTTGAGCTGATGCTTGCCAGCAGAACATTGATTGACAGTGGTATGGCTTTGCTATAAAAAGGTCACTTTCCAATCACTCTGGATGGGTATTGCTGTGATCATAGGACTTTGCAGTCTGAAAATGATAATGGGATAAAAGTTCCAGAACTGTGTTAAGCAGTAGTGTTTTTTTTTTTCCTCTAGTTTTCTTGTGAACATTTACCAAAGAGTAAATGACATGATTAAATGAACCTTCTTACAGAAATGTGAAAAGCATCATTCACTTGACACATTTGTTGTAAATTATAGATCCCTCAAGAACAGAAAAGAAAGAGAGCAAATGTCCTACCCCTGGGTGTGATGGAACTGGCCATGTAACGGGGCTTTACCCCCATCACCGCAGTTTGTCAGGATGCCCACACAAAGATAGGGTCCCTCCAGAAAGTAAGTTCACATTGTTTCATGGAAACTGGGGATAAAACTTCAAGGATATTTCTAGCATGCTGTTAAAACTTCTTATTTTAAAAGTTAATTTTATTTTTCAGTATGGTTTGTCTCAACTTAATCAACTGTTCTGTGTTACAATTTTTTCCTTTGTTCCATCGTTTCCATTCTCTACTAACTTCTACACTAAAACAACAACTTTTAAAGCTGTATTCTTTGATTTTAATAACGCTAGGTTATTCACGTAGATTTATTTAGTCAGCAGACAAAAAGGTTTCACGAAGATGTGCACTGCTTTTACTTCTGCGTGCTAATGTCATATCAACTGTCTCTATTGTCTTGTACAGGAATAATTTTATTTGAAAAACTTGCAACCCCTTTCCTCTGTTATTGTTGTATCTTAAACATAATTTATCTTAAACTAATTGATATTATTAAAAATAACAATTTGGCTTCCTACTTAGTTATAAAACTCAGGATTTTGAGCAATATTCCCCTCTCAGTTACATGGGTGGAATTTCGTGTCATGTCAGTGGATTCTGTGCAAAGGAAGTTCACCCATCCAGACATAGATATAACATAAGGCAACATAGATATAACATAAGGCAACATAGATATAACATAAGGCTTCATTTTTGGAATTCACCTCCTTGATTGGTAGAAATGGCATAGTTCTCTTGAAGATAATTGCTCTATGCTGCTATACCCCAGTCAGGTGCCTTCCTAAGGTTATATTTGAAACTAATTTCAAAATGGAGTTATTCTGTTGAATCCTATGGGCCTAAAATCCCTGCTGTCCATTAGCACTTACAGATCTAACTTCAATGGAGTTTTAAGAGGCAAAAGGAAACATTAAAGACAGGACTGTAATGATCTCCAATTTCCCAGGGAAACTAGATTCTGAAGGACGGGAAAGTGGAAATAGATCAGCACACCAAGAGAAGCAGAAATAAGAAGTCTTCTCATTTGTAGTAGACTGGCTTCTTCCAGAAGTAATGAGGAAGTGCTTTAGGAAACTTTGCTGCATCTTGGTTGATCTCTGAACACAGGTAGATCAGATAGATTTATTCTTCACTTTGTAAGACCCTGTAAGTTTCTGCAACACAAGTATTCTTTCAGTTGCTCAAAGTTCTCTCATTTTTTATAAATGGTAAATAAAAAGCCCTGTAGAAGACTATGCAAATCAAAGAAGAATATAGCTTTAAACTGTTTGCATGCTCTTGTACCTACTAAAATGGAAAAGGTGAGCTCATCTTTTTATTTTTTTCCTGTGATGTTGGCCTTGTGAAGCATGTTTCAAGAACAGCTTTAAATAGTAGGAATTTCAGAGTAAAACTGCATCTATACAATGTTTTAGTACGCTGATGATGGGATGATGATGATGGTTATCATTTAATCAGTATATGTAATTTAAATTCTCAATTCTCTAAACAGTATTTATTCCATTTTTTACTCCGTCAAGGAATTTATTGATTCTGTTAGAAGTTTTTTTTGATCAAGAACTAAATGCAGATTTCCAGACCAGTGCTTGAATGAGAAAACGAGGAATTTGCAGGAGTTGGATAGCCTCTTTCCATAGAGTGATATATTGTCATCCAGCTCTGAGACGTGGATTCAGATACGTCTCACATAGCATGGAACTGTCTCATGTAACAAAAAAGCTTGTGATAATTTGGAACTTCTTAGCTTGAGTTTTGATTCTGAAAAGACTTGCTCTGAGCAGCTGTAGGAGTAAATTTTCCACCCAGTTTGCAATGGAAGCAGATGTAAATCAATTTACTAGCTTAAGCTTGTTCCAGTTGTTTCTTTTTTTACAAAGGTTGGGTTGTTTGTTTGTTTGTTTGTTTTTCCTGTTTTTATTATTATTATTATTATTATTATTTTTAGTCGGTTTTTTTTTTTTTTTTTCTCCACCATCCCTCAATTTTTTAACTGCTTATTTTTAATTTTTAGTCTTTTTTAACAAAAATTCTATCAATTGCAGTTTTCGTGTCTGTGGAAAATACAAGTTAAAATATGAAAGGGCAAATTCTTCTCATCATATAGACATAGATATTTATGTGGATGTGGGCAGAACTGGGCCCTAGATCAATTGGGCTGTCCTGTAGTTAGTATCAAATTCTAATCAGTGTTGCATTCAGGCGTATTTCAAGTAATCCAGTGTTCCACCAGTATGACTTGAGAGCAGATTTTCATTCTCGAGCTTGATACTGTGTGTGTAAAGTCATATATTCCGAGAGCATACATTTTCTGGATAAATTTTTGTAGTCCATAACTTTTTACTGGACTGTTGCTAGCTCGCTGTTCGCTGTTGAGCAGATCTTCGCTCCGTGTTTTTGTATAAGGATGTGGGAAGTCTTGTGCTTCATTGTTGCACTAGAGACACATTTGATTATAGGTTCTGTAGCCTTCATAACTTTCACTGTTGCCCTGTGTTAGAGTATAGGGTCACAGTACTTACTTCCCTCATCAGGCTTTATTGGCTATGTGTGTCATGTGTATTTTGAGGAATGCTGGTTGTTAATGAATCCTGCTTTGTTTTAAAATGGTTTCATATATACTGGGATTTGATTTTTTTTTTCTTGTTTTCATACTCTGCTGTTTTCTCTTACTCTCCTTGTCAAGTTCTTGCCATGCATGAAAATGTTCTTAAGTGTCCTACACCAGGCTGCACAGGCCGGGGCCACGTAAATAGCAACAGGAATTCCCACCGAAGGTAAGGATGCCATCACTGGACACCAACCTAGAGGGAACAGTGCCTCCAAACTGCAGCCCTTCTAGCAGTCCATGGCAGGGGGGGAGTGTGAATGTGTGTTCTGTTGTGTTGTTTCTAAGATTGACAGATGGTGCATCATGTGCTTTCTCTGCTTTAAAGAATTATATTTTTTCATGTGTTTTCTGAGGAGAGTAAATGTGCATTTGCCTCAGAATGGATGAATTGATCTGCAGAATACATTTCAAGCATCCTTAGCTTTTGGGGTGTTTTTTTGTTGTTGTTGTTTTGGTTTGGTTTGTTTTTTTTCCTCCTTTCTGTTTTGGTATTAGCAGTGATGCAAAATGAGTATGACTCC
>JAOWBP010001760.1:76607881-76630588 GCA_028571105.1 Tragopan temminckii | reverse complement strand
ATCTACTTAGCAGGTCTAACAGAGCAGGGAAGACACAGCTGTTAATCTGATGAGACTTGTGAAAGGCTATAAAAAAAAAAAAAAAAGCCTGTGTGAGATTAATATTTGCAGAAGAATGTATGTCAAGTATTCAAGTAGTAGCAGTCCTTTATCAGAGAATGATAGGACAAGGTGCAGCAGGTTTAGACTTAGAGGGTAGATTTTTAGATTAGGTAGTTGGAAGAAATTCTTTCCTCTGAGAGTGCTGAGGCACTGGAACAAGTTCCTCAGGGATGTTCCATCCCTGTGTTCAAGGTCAGGTTGGATGGGGCTTTGAGCAAACTGGCCTTGTGGGAGACATTCCCTACCCACTGTTGGGTGGTTGAAATTGGGTGATCTTTAAGGTCCCTTCCAACCCAAACTGCTTTGATTCTGTGATTGTAGGGGGCTCACTGCTGGTGATTAAAAATATGTAATGCATTTTGTCATAATAAATACTGGATTTTTTTCTTGCATGTGTCTGAAGTACTGGTTAGAACAATATGGTAAATGCTAAGAAAGAAGAATCACATCTTTTCTGTAGGTCTAGAATTTTGGAAACAGAAGTTCAAAGAAGCTTGGAAGTAGATAAACAATCTCTTATTCTGAAGCCAACAGGTCAAGCTGAAATCTTGCTTTACTAGCTCGTGTGCTATTTCATACTCATATTTGGCTGGAAGGGGAGGTTTTATGGTACTGTATGTGGTTTCACACACACCATTGGAAATACTTGATTGCTTCTGAGCTTGTGAAGTACTTATAGTGAATGTGTGTTTCTGTGGGATCCATTCACAGTAGGGCAGTTTCAAAACCATACTGAAAACTGTCTGCATCATGTAGCATAACAAGCCCTCCATTTTGTGCTCCCTTTGTTCAGAGTATCCAATAATCACTGCTTATACTCATTACGCGATGTTATTCTTATCTTAGACCTGGCAGTAACGAGACTATTGCAAACCCTTCCTCAGTGGGATAGGGTGGAGAAAGCATACACCCGGCTGTGCTTCGGATTGGACACTTTACAGCTCTGCTGGGTACTTACAAAGTACATGGAGGGAACAGCATCTGTCCTTGGTTCATAGTCAGAAATGGCAGACCTTAATTATACACCTCAGCAAGACAGATGAACTTGGCAGCAAGAAGTAGTGCTTGCCTTTTTATTATGGCTAAGTAGACTAGATGAAATTGATGCAATTGATACCTGAGTCTGTCTCACTAACCTGACCTCTTTCCATAGCGAGGCTCACAGGAGAGCAGCAGTACAACTGTGACAGGCCAGTTAGGATAACATTCACTGGGACATAACGTTTGTTCTAGCCATCTCAAACTTACCTTTCTGACAACTACTAAGAACTTAGAATACTTCTAATAAGAGAGAGACCTGGACGGATAATTCATTTTTATGATAAATTATGTTTTGTGGAGGAATTTCAGTGAAGATGGACTTAAATTGGAAACATAAAAGCCAATCTGGAGAAAATATTTTCCTTTGAGCAAATACATCTTAATAATTGTATAATGCTGTAGTTCATAAGAACCTTTTAACATTTGCAATTTGAAGATATCTCCATTGTGTATCTGTTGCTTAAAAGTCATACTAATATAATGTATTAGTTTTTCAGTAATTGCTTGAGGAGACATTTGAATGTTGTTAAATTTCGTAAAGGAGAAGTAGATCTTCCTTCCAAAAGGATTTCTAGATTAAAGTGAGTATCAAGTCAAACCACCACAGCATCCATATATGTAGGTTGCTCTGAAAGTGATGCCTCTTGTTTATTTCCAGGGAAACTACAACTGATACAAAGAGCAAAATAACACTATTTGTTAGAGCAAATTTTCAGTTACAAAACACTGTTCTCCAGCATAGTCGGCATTTTCATGAATGCTGAGCTCGTAAAAATCTGCACCAGCGGAGTTTACCAGCTTTTTCACAGCTGCTTTCATGGCATTGTTGCTAGGAAAGTGTTGTCCATGCAGTCCATTTTTCATCAGCTTGAACAGATGAAAGTCAGAGTGTGCCAAATCCAGACTCTACAGTGGGTGTGGTGGGATAATCCAGCCAAGACTGGCAGTGTGATTCATTGTCTTCAAACTGGTCAGAGGCCAGATGTTATTGTGCTGGAAGAGAAATGTTATCTTCTCTCAGTTGACTCTGGAAGTTTGTGCTTTCAACTTAGTCAGCATCATGATGCAGTGGTCAGAGTTGATGGTTTGTCCGGTTTCCAAGAAATCCGTAAGGATCACCCCTTTCCTATCCCAAAAGACAGTGCATGTTAATTGACTTGCTGAGGGCTGCATCTTGAACTTCTAATTTGATAAGGAATTCACATGTCACTACTCCATGCACTGCCATTTTGACTCCAGCTCATAGTGTGACACCACATCTCATCACTGGTAATGATGTGATCCAAGGAACTGTCGCAACCTTGTGTTGGTTCATTATGTCCTGACAAACTTACATATGGTGTTCTTTCTATTTCTTTGTGAGCATTTGTGGGACCCACCTCATGCAAACGTTGTGATATTCTAACATTACTACCATAGTTTCCAATATAGTTTATATGCCAGTCAAATTCAATGGGGGTCTAACGGAATTAGTTTCAGTGTCTTACACTTCAGTGAATTAATGCTAGTCATGGACTGGTTGAGGTTGGCAGGGGTTGCTCTGGCAGGGACACCCACAGCAGTGTGCCCAGCACTGTGTCCAGGCAGCTTCTGAAGATCTCCAAGGAGGAGACCCCACAGCCTCTGAACATCCTCCCCTACCCCCCAAAGTCCTTCCTTGTGTTTAAGCAGAACCTTCCCTGTTCCAGTTTGTGCCCATTGACTATTTTCCTTGTTCTGGGCACCCTGTTTTCAGAGCCTGGCTTAATCTTCTTTGTGGACCTTGGTAGGGTACTTTCTGAGCCTCTTCTTCTGCAGCCTGAACAGGCCTAGCTCTCTCAGGCTTTCCTCACAGGAGATGAGTCTTCCAGTGTCTTGATCATTATGGTTGGACTCTTATTAGAATCTCTCCATTAGGTCTGTGACTCTCTTGCACTGGGGGACTCAGAACTGAACACAGCTTTCCAGGTGTGGCCTTGCCAATGCTGAGTAGAGGAGAAGGATCACATCTCTTCATCTGCTGACAGTACTTTGCCTAATGCAGACAAGAATACACTTCTGACTCATGTTAAACTTGGTGACTACTAGGGCCTCACTTGCAGAGCTACTTTGCAGCTGGGTGCCTGCAACATGTCTTCAGGCTTGGTTTTGTTCCTCCCCTGGTGCATAACTGTGCACTTGTCCTTCTCGAACTTTAAGATGTTCCCATCAGCCCATTTCTCTGGCCTTTCCAGGTCTCTCTGAATGGCAGCATAGCCTTCTGGTGAATCAGCTACTCTCCCTCTGTCAAATTAAAAAAAAAAAAAAAAAAAAAAAAAAAAAAAAAAAAAAGCCAAGAAAATTTGAGTACAGATCTGATTTATGTGTAGGTACTGATTTGACTTCTTCCTTTCCCTAATTTCAAAAATGTTCTTAGCTGGGCTTTGGAAACAAGGTAGGACATCACATGAAACATAAAACATTAATTAATGGTCTTTTGGATAGCCTTATTTATACCTTCTGCAGAGGACAAGTACAAGGGAACAATCAATGCACTTGAAAGCTGATAATCCCAATGGGAGAAAAAAGAAACAGCAAGAAGAAAGAATTAATTCTTTTAAAATCTCTCCTTGGCAAGTCATGTACTCTGCTGGCAGATAGCGACTGGACTTTCCTCATACAACCCCATTTTTCTGTCATTTATAAACTTTTAATAATACCGCAGCCTTTGGCAGTGTTGTTTGGCTTGTTAAAATATTACTTCTTTACCTATGGATCTTATCTTCCATATGATAAAAAGACACATTTCCTGAAGTCTGTGACTAGTACCTTTTAACAAGTTATGAGAAGTATGAGCATAAGTGGAAGGCTTACTGTTAGAGTCTAGGCACTCCAAATTCTCTCTGCTTGGGATTTAACCAGGTACCTTATGCATGGCAACTAGCTCTAGTAGCTACAATTTTAAAAACTAATAATATTTTTTGAGTTAATTTGTGGTTTACTTCTGTGGGTACCAAGTAGAAATTTTTGACAGCGGATAGAATGCCTAAAAATAAGCTTGATAAGCATTTTCATGTCTTTTCTTAACTGAAGAGTAAACACCTGTCATCCACAGAGAAAAGCAAATAAAGTGATCTGGAAGAAGTATATGTGGAGTTTACTACAGGATTTATTTATTTATTTATTTATTTTAAAGTAGATAAACTCTCCAGTTGATTCACAATGGGGGTAAAAAGTTTCAAAATAAACAGTGTCCTCTGAGCGTACTGTGGTAACACTTCATGTGCTCATTTCGGCCTGCCTTTGCATTCGCTTTCTCATGGAAAGAATTTCTGGTGACATCTCTTCTTTTACTAAACAAAAGCAACGCAAATTGACCTTTTAAATAAAGTTCTTTATTAATATTTCGAAGCACTTAATAGAAAAAGTTGCCACTGTTATATAGGTGAGATCATCAGTGACCTATCTGCGAAATTACAGATTAGTAATCTATCTGTGAAAATCAAGTTAGAACTCTCACCTCCTGAATCCTTATGCTCTGTAGGTGACGTTGTTCTGTAAAGGAAACAGAAGCACTGTGCCAGTTAGTTCTGATTGTTCTGTACTGCACTGACTCTCCCATTTGGAAGATAAACCCAGAGCTCACTCAAGCTAGCAAGTCCTTCCAGTGACATCGTGTGGTGTGGAATAAGTTAGATGGTGGTTGGTAATACATTATCCTTCTTGTAAATTGTGTGGTAGACATCTGTGTATTCTTAGAACATTAGGACTGGCTCAAAAATTGCATAAAAGGATGACAAAAATGTGTATGTTAAGCTTGAGCCTTTATTGAGACTGTTACATGGAAACAGTACTGCTTTGATTTCAGTTCACTCAAGTTCTATAAATTGGACCATTGGAGAAAAAAAAAAAGAAAAAGGGTGGAGGAAAACAGAAATTCAGAGTTATGCAACTGAAGTGGCTGGCATGTCACACAGTTTAAGTAGGATGTAATGTTAAACATGCCCTCTTTCCTATCTCTGTTTAAATTCTTTTCCAGTATTTAATACTTTAAACTAATTTCATAAGGAAATGAGGCTTAAGAAGTCTCATTTTGTCTATCTCACGCCCCTCCAAAGCAAAAATATTTGGAGATTCACCTCAATTAAATAGCAGAAGAAAAGTTTCTTACGTTGGTCACATGTATTGCTCATGAAGACTGGTAAGTAAAGGAAAGAGATTCACTGAGGTGAAGTCATGCAGAACCCATATCTCTTGTGTTCTGAGAGAGTGGCAGGCCAAAATCATACACATGTTCACTGATAACCAGCACACAAGAAAGGTAATAATATATTTGAGAAGTTATACTGGATCAAGTTTATTTCCACTGTAATTCTGAAACTCTTAGAATGCTCGCTTACGGTCATGCTTCATAGAAGGGATTTAGAAGTTCCTTGATGTAGTTGAAGTCGTAGTAAATGTGGTTGATGTTAGCAGAGACTTCCCAATGGGTAGCCAAACTAATCTTACAGGCCATTATTCAAAAGCAACAAGAGTTGCTTCAAAAGTTTCAAGAGAGGCACAGCAGTGACCTTGAGACAAAACAAATTGGTTGCCATACAGAACTAACAGAGAAGTATAATCCTAAGCTAATCAAGTGAGAACAGAAAATAAAATATAAAAGTGCCATGATTTTACCTTAAGTACCTTCCAATAACTAAGTCAGTCTGGACATTTTTCTCTAAGCACTGCAAAGTAAACTAGGCAAATGTAAAGCTCCACCTCCAGTCTTGCAGCTACTCTTCTTCCATGTTGTGTATGTGGCTTTTTTTTTTTTTTAGAATTTAGATTAGTCTCCTTTGAAACTGGATTAGGTCAAACAGCAATAAAGAAACAAAACCCCTTTGATGCGCAGAACACCTATCCTTAACCATTTTCTTATGTAGATGATACTTAATACCGAGAAGTTGTGCTCTTAAGTACATATTCTGCCCTTTCTCAGTAGACTGTTCTTTTATTTAAAAAAAAAAAAAATCTATTGGCTTTCTTCAGAATAAATAAATAAGTCTTCATTTTAAGGACTCTGTTAAGACTTTGGATGGATTCAGAGACCTTCGGATTCTTGTGGGAGGAGAATTTGGCTCTGTCTGTCGGCTTAAATGCATATTTTAGGATGACTTTTTACATTTTGTTCCATCAGTAAGTGCTCTTTTCTTCTCTCTGTATTGCCTTCCTACCAATACATCCATGCATGGGTGCTGCTCATTTCTCAATTTTGAAGCTGTCAGTTTTCTTTCTAAGCAGCCTTCTGTGCTGGTGACTGCTGCTATAGCACTTTTACTTTGGCTGGGCAGGCAAAGTGAAACCCAGTGAAGCAGTACATCAGTTATGAAACTCCCACCAGAAATTTTAATATCAGCACCTGTGATCAATGAAGCCAGCCTACCTGTCAGCGTTTGGAGGATTTTAGCACGTAATTTTCATGGCTTTAAAGCGAGCTTCTCACATAAATCCTCAATACAGTATATCTGTATGGGGAGGATGGATTTCTGAAAGAAAAGGTAGTATATAGTATCTGCTTCTTTCAGCATTAGCATCCTTTCTCCTTGTCTTACAGGGTTCCTCTCCTCTGTCGCTGCCCGGTCCAGTACATGTGTAATCTAGTGCCCTAATTTAGTCACAGCTCATCCTTTTTCCTGTATACCCATGCACATTTATGTACATGTCAGTGTAATACATGCCTAAGCCATCTGGTATCTTTCCTTGCAAATGTTCACACAGAAAATTGACTGTGAGTAAGGTTCTGAACCTGCCTGTCCAAATGGTCCATATTTGTTTGATTTCTTTAGCAAATGCATAGATTCTATTAGTGAGACTGATCCAACATATTTCCATGTGTCAGCTGTACCTGCTGCAAGTGTCATTCTGTTCAGTGATAACAGGGCTTGCATCCTAAAATAGAGAGAAAACAAGAACATCAGGTCCTTTTGAGGATCTGAATTGCTTTTCCTACCATCTGCTGACCAATGCCTTGAAAGAAAGTAAGTCTGTGTCTGGATTGACACCTTTCTTCTTTTTAAGACAATAAAAGAATGGCCTGTAAAAGTGCCTAGACATTCTGTATTTGCAAGAAAAGCTTATAACATAAAATGTCAGCGATACCATATGATTACAATTCATGTGTGTACAGGAGGTGATGTAGGCGTTCTGTTAAATATATTTATTATCCTTTGAAATTGATTAATTGTGATAAAACTATTTAACTGTTATTTTAGATGAAATTGTATGCTACAGAATTTAGACAAGAAGTTACATGAGAGAAGAAATGCACCTGCAGAAAAATGAAGCTTGAACTCCTTATTTCATTGTTGCAACTATGAAGATAAAGAGTTCAGAAAGAAAAAGAAAATGCTCTTGTCTGGATAGTTGTTTCATTAGTAGGTACATAGCCGAAATTAAAAATTGTAGGAGTTATAAGCTGCGCTGTATGACCCAGGTTAATCGTCAAGTGTAGCCAGTAAAAATATTTGCATGGTCAGAAGGAATTTTAGGGGCATGGGAATCCTCTTCTTTGAAATATCAAGTGTTAGCCTGAGAATAGTACTATGGTAGATGGACAAATTGTCTGTTCTAGCAGCTGTCCTACGTTTCGTAAATGTAGCTGCACATCCTCCCTTCATTGATTGTTTTTCTTTCACGTGAAATCATTTTCATCTGAAATCAACCCTTATTCAATTTCATGTTATTTGTTATCCAATAAGACACACTCAATCACCCAGAGAAAGGTAATCTTGTGTTGTAGTTCAATAAGACATATTTTTGGCATAACGCGTTAATTTCACTGTAAGCATTTTATTAAAACAAAATATACTTTGTAGTTACTCTCCTGCGAGCAGTAGAATAATAGCACAATGAGATCTTGATTTTGAAATGGCGTGTAACTCCATGGAAATTATTTCATAATCTAGCATTAATTGCATTCAGTCATATTGAATTACAGTGGAAATGCCTACAGCTTGTACTCTCACATCGAACTCATCCAGTGTGATTTCATAGTGTGATTTCATAGCATGATTTCATACTTTCTTACAGAGCATACATACGTACTTCCAGTGCACTTTCTTCAGTGTACAAGACATAGACCTTGCTATTCTGTAAGGCAGAAACAAGGGGCAGGTACTTAATTTTTTAAGGTAAAACAGTACATGCAATGAGTCCATCTCCGGAAAATAAATGCTAATATCATGTTCTGAGGGAATTACACAATTACATTCATTTTAAAAACAGCTGCCTAATAGAGAGATAGTACACTGGCAAGTAAATGGTGTTCATAGTGTTAGATCTAGCATGCAAAGCAACTTTGGGATAGTCATCCTATCTTCCTACAATTAATTTATCCATTGTGAAATGGGCATCATGATGTGTAAATCTGTTTTAAAGTGCCCCAAGGTCTACATTTACAAGATAGAGAGAATTACTATTTGAATAATATATTATAGTGCCAATTGTTATGAATAAAGTAAAAATAATCTTGAAAAAAATCAGGATTTTTTTCAATGTTGACATTTTTAAAAAGTTGCAAAAAACATGGCAAACCATGTTACTACTATAATACTTTTAAATTGTGGGGTTTTTTTGTTTTTGTTTGTTTGTTTTTTCCAAATACCCACTAACACCCACTGCACAGTGATGAGGAGTGATATTCTACCTGGATGTTTTGGTTTAATCCAAGCAGCTGAGCACTGCAGAGTCATTTGATCTTTCCACTCCTCCCAAGGGGATGGGGGAAACAATCAGAAAAAAATGTAGAGCTCATAGATTGAGATAAAAAACTATTTACTAAGACAGAAAAGGAAGAGAGAGTTAACAGTAATGATAATGATCTGTATCATGTCCATTATTCTGTGTTTGTTACACAAAGTGCCTGATGCTCCATATTGAAAGGGCCATGGTAGTTGAGCCACCATCTATCTCCTTATCAAAGAGGACAGCTGTAGCAAAACTAATGAATTTTGCTATAAGTCTTTATACCACTTATTGGCTGATGAAAATCTTTTTTGTTTCTTTCCAGTATACCTTGGATATCATTGGCAAAGAACTTGAAATGTCTCTACAACTCTTTGTATTACATACTAGAAGTAAACAACCATTTGTATTTGCTGCTTTTATTAGGACAGACACTTGACTTTTTGTCATGTGCCTACGTGGTATGTTGCTGCAATGTTGTGGAGGCTCATGACCCAGAAAAATCATGACTGTGTTAGCATGACTAAGCAAAGGCTAATTATCCCCTGCTTTGATTACTCTGAGTAGTCTGACTGCCCTACAGAACCTACTATTAGTGTTCTGCCTTTGGTGCCACAGCTAGCTCATCTGGTGATATCTCGAAGGAGGGAGCTGGGGACTTCTTGCAGCAGTGTATTGCAAAGCATAGGCATATGCTTGATGTCATCACACATGCTTATTCCCTTCCATGAGGGGCAAAGTTGTCCTTTTCAGTTTCAAGCTCTTTCCCTTTGGATTCTTACCTCCCAGTTTGAACCTACTTCCCTTTATCTGTCAGCCGCCCCCTGTCTGCTGCTCCAGGTCCTGCCTGCCTCAGAGACATTTCATTATTTCTGTTTATATCTTCTTGCTGAGCTCAAGAGTGGGTACTTATGGCTGCTGGTGCCAGCCCCCTTCTTCACTTGCATCACTGATTGTGCCTAGCTTTTCTTCGTTGTGCTCTTACTGCTTCTCAGTACTTCAGCAGTCCGTTGCTGTTCTTTTCTGCCATACATTACCAGCGTTGTCTCTTTTTCTGGTTTATATCTTCTGCTGAGGGCACAGGAATAATGTTAAGTGGTGAGGACGTGAGGGGTCACAGCACTGACCTCCTGCCTGTTCTACAACCATGGCACAAGTGAAAATTGAGAAAGTAATTTAGGCTGATAACCAACCAAAGCAGATGACACTAGCTGCATTACTAGGGAGCCAGAGAATGGGACAGAAAGCCGCAGCCTATACTAGATGTTAGGCTGGCCTGGGCTCCAGTCAGATTTTCTTACATAAACTCATAAAAACTCTGATAACCCCCCCTATTTTAATATTTATATATTTGCATGTAATGAGAGCACCATATTTCACAGTTCCCTTCATCGTGAAGTAGAAACCCCACAGTTACTCGTGTTTTCTCTCTGTCTCACAGCCTGTTCTCCCCTGCCCACCTGAAGCCTTCTCTTCTTCTCTTTGACTGCCCTGTGTGCAGTTTCGGGACATCTAGCATGTTCAGAAACTCACAGGAAAGGATCTCAAAAGTACTGTGTGACTGTCCCTTGCTAAATCAGCAGAAAGAGCTGTGACTCTACCAAATCATAAAGCAGCAATTAAAAAGGTTTTGGAATGTGTCAAATTCTGTTCATTGAGCATAGTTTGACTTAGCAAGTACTGATATTTTCATGTTAATTCTACAAAAAATGTATCAAAAAAAGTTACAGTAATTAATATTTCTGTCACCAATATTTAAATATTCTGATGTAATTACTGTTGTAGATATAATTTGCTATTCTTTATTATCATCATTCATTGTAGTATAGGGAGATTATGGGGATATGATTGATGAAGACAGATACAGAAACATATTAAATAAAGCATGTTTAGCTTTTTTTTTTTTTCAAAACAGAACTAGAACTGAAAGCATGATTTCAGTATTGAAAAGAATTTTCAGAAGCCTGTTCCAGATAAAGCTGGAAACGCAGTAAGAATGTGTGAGCATGGTTGACTGGTTTTTCTCCTACGGATATTCTATGTCACCCTTGGCTGGAAAGCAAATGGTATCCTGGACTCCATCAGAAGAAGAGTGGCCAGCAAGGATAGGGAGGTGATTGTTCCCCTCTACTTAGCTCTTGTGAGGCCCCATCTCGAGTACTGTGTCCAGGTCTGGAGCCCCCAGTGCAAGAAAAACAGAGAGCTGCTGGGAAGGGTCTAGAGGAGAGCCAAGAAGATGATCAGGGGACTGGAGCATCTCCCCTAGGAAGACAGGCTGAGGGAGCTGGGCTTGTTCAGCCTGGAGAAAAGAAGACTGCAGAGTGACCTCATTGCAGCTCTTCAATACCTAAAGGGAGCCTACATAGAGGAAGGGAATCAACTCTTTGGAAGGGTAGATAACTGCAGGACAAGGGGAAATGGTTTTAAGTTAAGGGAGAGGAGATTTAGGTTGGATGTCAGGGGGAAGTTCTTTGCAGAGAGAGTGGTGAGGTGCTGGAACAGGCTGCCCAGGGAGGTTGTGGATGCCCCATCCCTGGAGGAATTCAAGGCCAGACTGAATGGGGCCCTGGGTAGCCTGGTCTAGTATTAAATGAGGAGGTTGGTGGCCCTGCATGTGGCAGGGGGGTTGGAGATTCATGATCCTTGAGGTCCCTTCCAACCCTGGCCATTCTGTGATCAGCATAGTGACAGCAGGGATGTCTGCTGCTACCATCAGAGAAATAGAGCCCCCTTCTCTCCTGTTTCCATCTCTGCTTTGAAATGATGAGATCTTATGCTACTTGCTTTATCTACAGGGAAACTTGTTTGCATTCCAAGAGGACTTCTTATACATGAATGTTTCCTGTTGATTACTTTACTAATCTTGTGCTTATGTGTGGGCTGTTAACATTAAGTCAGTTTTTGGAGGAAAAGTAGACAATTTCATTCAATGCGTTTAAGCATACTTACTATGCCCAAATTACCTATTTTTGGAAAATAATGAAATAAGAGTGAATGAACAGCATTTATTTCATTTCAAGTAATTTGTTCCATGTGACAGTGATAAAAACTTTTTTAGCTAAGGTTGATAGATGTCCTGCAAAGCAGAGAAAACTCCACATCAAAAGTACAAGGTACAAGTGGGTTTGAAGATGAAAATGAGGAGTAACGGAAGGTGGTTGTGCTAACACACAACTTTGTTGGGGATGATAAATTTGTTCTGAGAGCTTGCATCATCATTTGATTTCCTTAGCTTGTTTGAAGAATAATATGATGTACTATTTGCTCCTTACTTGTGCCACAGGTCGCTCTCCCTTCAGTTACACTAGTTCACCTAAGTGATGCTTACTTGAAAATAATCTGTCAAAAGGGGGATAATTTCAATGACTGTGTTTACACCTTAATGCTGCAAGTATTCATATCATCAAAATGCAGCACAGGTATAGAAATGTGGAGTTAGATCAAGAAATGGACTTCTTAAATCTGTTTCACTGCTGATTTAGCTCCACTGGGAAGAGCTATTGACCTTCCTGTTGCAGTCTTCTCTCCCTCCTAATTTCAGAACTGCTAATGTTTTTATGGTGAGATGCAATTATCACCTGCCATGAAGGTAAATGAAGTTCAGAAAGACTGAGGAGTTTGGCCAGACCAAACCATTAATGAATCCATAAACCAATGTCAGGTAAAACACTGGTGAGGTACCACTGCTTGGTTGGGCTATGCTCAAAGCTCACTGTGATGTTCTTGACACGCTGACCTGCCTATTTCAAATAAATGTGCAATTTGGTAACTCTATTTTATACAGTCATTTAACTGCGATAACATAATAATATGTTTGGTTTGCTGACCATGTCTTTAAGAGATGCTGTCACGTTTCTTGAAAATTTTCTTCCTCACACGAGCTGCAGTATGGGAAAGAAATATGCATTTGGGTGAAGGCTGGCTTTGCAAAACCTGCAGGCTCACAGAGCCTAGAGGCAGAGCTGCACCTAGGGAAGCTGCACTTCACAAGGCCTCACGAGCCTGCCTATAGTTGGACTAAAGTTTGTCATCTTTTAGTAGGGATGTTGGGTACTTGCTTAGGCACTATTGTCGGTCTCTGACATTCAGTACTTCCATGTAATGCTCTGCTATACTCTTCCTCATGGAGAATGAGGAATTTTTTATAAATGGTCTATCCATTGTTTAAACCAAGGCTTGCCTGCACTCGATGCATCTTTGAACACTAGTATTAGAATTTTAATGCCACATATAACTTAAATTGCAATTTAAAATGTAGAAGCTTCTTAATAAGTAAGAGAATCAGTAACAGGAAAATTAGGTTCTGATTTCATTAGCTATAACTTGCTTAATTATTATTTTCACAACACCATCTAGTATCTGAGCAGCTTCAGAATTATGTAAAGCCTGATTTTTTTCAGTTTTACGTATTTTCTAAGGCAGGAGTTTACATGAGTTCCTTTAAGGTACGGTCACAATTGTTTTCTTTGGCTCTGGCATTATGTGTAGTACTATATTATGCATGTTTTTATTCTTGTGGCAACTGCCTTATGTATCAGCTGTTCAGAGATCCAGCACCGTGGTGTGAGATGGATAGCCTGCTGGTTTTCCCTTGTGTTGGGATTCCCACTCATTTCCATGGAAACCTGAGAATCTGGACGAATATAGCGTAGAAGTTACTGCTGTGCTACAGTACTGTGCTGTTTAGAAAAGCAGACATCACCATGGTGCCTGTGAATACCAACATAGTTTTAGGAATGTCCGATTTTGTATTCTAAAACCTGTATTTTAAGGGGATTCTTTTTTACAGTTACCTTTTATTCAAACTTAGTTTTACATCCTTCATGTGGTAAACACACCTTGCCATATACATAGATTCATTAACGCTAATAGAAAGGGCAGACATACATGTAAGTGAATACATATCTGTATACCTGTATGCATTTATATATACATACAGATGTGCACATAAAAAAAATTAATATTTTTAAGAGTATAACTGATTTACAAAGTAATTGCAATGGCTGTTACTTCAAAGGCTTTTAGTCAAAAGCAAACAAAAGCACATAATGCTGTAGTGGGTTCCTGAATTGATAATGAAATATCTGTGAATAAGACTACATACACTTTTAAATGATATAGCCTAAGAAATATGTCTTCTCCACTAAAATTCAAAAATGTAATTATTTAATTTCCCTCCCAAGCAGCTGGTGCACTACAAAGTCTATAGGCATCCAGCAGAGATGATGAAATCAGAGGTGAAAAATAATTTAGTGAATAAACAAACATGAATAAACAGATCAGAAGACAGAACTGATCAAGGCAACCATTTTGAGTACTACTCTCTCTGTGCTTTCTCTGTGCAACTTTTCAAATTTAGCTGATAACTCCAGGTAGTAGATAATGGCAATACACTGATTCTGTGGTGTTCTTCAACTTCTGCTAATAGTTGTTAGTCCTTCCTTTTATGTTTTAGCAGGAATATCTGATTATGTTGTGAAATTATCTGTCCTATGATATTCTATTATTGCTTCATCCACAAAAACACAGAGATTGGGGCATTATGACTGAAGGAATGTGAAAATGTAATTTGTAGATGCCCAGTATGATTAAAAGACAGTTTCTCCTTTTAACTGTTTATGCTGTGATTTACAAGAGGGTATGAACTCTTGAAAGAAGGAAGAGCAGCAGTGGTTGCAAAACTGCGATTTTATAAATTATTTATAGATGTCCTCAGTGATTTCAAATAAATAACATTACTGAAAATATGAATTAAATACAAAGAAATTTTGCTACATCTATATTTATTTACCTAGAATTTTCTACACTCTGGATTTCAGCTCTATGTGTCCTCTGATAAATAATACACATAAGATATGGGGACTTCAGTTTAAGATTTGTGACTGCATCCTTTAGTGAGGCAGTGTCATAAGGGTACTATTTTGGGTTAACTTTGGAGAACTTTGAAAGAGAGAAATAGAGATTTCCAGGAAGAATCTTCATCTCTGGCTTAAGCATGAAAAGGAGCCTGAAAGAAAAATGGTAGCTAATAATATTAGATTCTTTTCTGAAAGACACCATTTGTAGTGTCTAACAGTTACACAAAAATCTAAGCTTTCAGTTAAAACAATAAACTTTGTAGGTCGTGTGGCTGCACTTTATAATCTTTATGAACGTTGGTAATTTACAGTTCTTTTTCTGTAGATCCATAATAGGGGAGTAAATTAAAATCCCCGCAAAAGGAAGTTCTGGATAAGACTTAATGCACCATGAAGGTCTAGCTGGCTCACCTACTGACTCAGTTTCTAGAATTGCAAAGATACCTCTTTAAGAGTAATAAAAAAGCAGGACAGAAGTACTGTCTGTCTTTGAGACTACCTGGCACCAGATGGCTCACCTAACAGTAAAAGCTCTGCTGTCCCAAAAACAGGCCCGATCTTAAAAAGTCTATTGCTCATAATCTCTGTCCAGTGATAAGAGTCCTGTTTTGGTATGGGTTGAAATCACAGTGTTCATGATACTAATTTAAAACTATGATAGTCAAGTACTTGTGTTTGAGTCTGGTTAGTCATACTATTAATTTCACTAGCCAAAATTTCTGAAACTTTTGTGGAGTTATGGTCAACAGTGGCCTTTGGAAGAAGATAAACTGCATAGATCTTTATTGATCTGTGGAGAAGCCTGATGCTTTTCTTCGAATAGAGCTTACCAAAAATATGCAACAAAAATATTCTGATATTGGCTTTCTTTGTAATTTTTACTGTTTCACTAGTTTCTCTTTTATTTTAGTATTGTAGACAGGAGTACCGAATGAGCAAGAAAGAACTAAAATGTAGTGTGCCTCTCCTTTGCTGGATTCCCTGTCGGGGGTTATTTTGTGTAGGCTTTTGTTGCCCTAACATATGAGTTCTCTTATCTGAGCATCACATTTGTAGCTTATAAAAATGTAAATTTACAGGTAGCACACACGTTACATTTTTAAACACATGTGGAAATATTACCTCCAGGATTACTCTATTGCATCAAGTGGCTGTCAAATGTTTGCAAAGTGTTTTTCTGATCTGCAGTTCACTTTCTGTTGAGAATGCACAATTAAGATAGAAAAAGAGAAATCTGTCATTCATTGACACGTTATGAAGATGCAGTCCCTGTATGTTTCTGCAAAATGAGTTGTAGAGTTTTAAAATGTTTATAATTACAGTGTGTAATTTTTGCTGCATTCCTCTTCATTTGGCTGCAGTATTTAGTAATGGTTATTCTAATAACCAATAACTAGAATATCATCAATTCTCAGGGGCTGCTGAAGAGTTTGTTCTAATATACTTAAGTTTTAAAATTATATATACTTAGTTTATATGCTCAGGAATTTTATTTACTTTTTTAATATAGAATTTATTTATATATAGGTGTTATATTGAAGAATGTCTTGTCATTTAGTAAATGAGCAAAGAATGGCCACCCTCTTGGTGAAGAACCTTCTCCTGGCGTCCAGCCTGAACCCTGCCTTTTGCAGCTTTGTGCTCTATCCTTCCATTCTGTTGTTAGTCATGAGAGAGAGGAGATTAGTGCCTGAGCTGAGCTCAGCTGGAGTATCTTTGAAGATGTCAACTGATGAGATTTGAGACGGGAACAGGAGATGAGGCTCTTCTGACTTATTTTCTCATAAGGAAACAAGTTTCTGTATGATGTCATTCTATTTTGAAAGTACTTCATTAATTTGGATTCTTAATATTAAGCTTTATATATATTTTTTAACTGTAAAACTGCTGAAAAGTTTAAAGAGGAAAGGCTGAATAAGACCATCATGTCCAGACCTCTTTTAGTCTTAGGAGGAGATTTTCTAGCCTCTTTTAAAATAATTCTTTTCTGTATTGAATCATTTCTTTCCAATATTCTGCTTTTCTTCCCCTTCAGTCTGAATAATACCTTGTTCAATTAAACAGAAAAATCTATTTTTGACAAGGCTATTTGTATTTCTCTATCTTTCACAACTCTGTCTCTCCATAGTGTTTTTGTCTTTAAATGTCTTCAGGCAGCTGTAGCTAGATTTTTGCTGCTAGTGGCTTTCTTTGTTTCCACGAAAACAGTAGGGTTCTGTCATGCACATCCTGGAAGAACTTTACATTACCCACCTTTACCATAGTCTTAGGGAGTTGTTCATCTAAATATGTCTGCTCAGCTTCAAAAACATGTGTGTGTGTTCATCATTGTACCTGTACTTGTAGTGCTCTAGCGCACGTGAGCTGTAATAACAGTCCAGAACTTTTATTTTGCCAAATGCTGTACAAACATATGCACTGCCCTAGAAGACTTACAAATAAACAAATAAATATGTTTCAGTTTTAATGTCAGTGGGACATGGCATGTGTTCAAGAATCTGCATGGTACGTTGCACAGTAGACTGGTAAAAAAAGCATGCCCATGCATAACTTTACTGGCACAGTGTATACCTGTAGCACATTAGTTATATGATGCATTTCAGGTATTTTTTAACTGTTTCATTTGTAATATACATTTATGTTTGCATATTTACAACATGAGTTCGCATGCATGCTTAGTTTTAGCTTTCTGAGTATGTGACAGTTTTGCCTAACTGCATCATGTATCCACTCATATGGATGTACAGCTCAGAGAAATACTTCAGTATTATATCGCTCTATGTCTGTGTAATATGTAGTGTTAACTGAATTCTTTCGATAATTCTTTGATCAAAAATAGACCTTTTTATGTTTTTTTTTTTTTGTTGGGAAGGTCTTCTGCAGACATGCTAGCTGTTGGTTTATGTAAAAGAGTGTCATAAAATCATGAAAACAAGAATCATAGAATCATATGGGTTGGAGATCATCCAGTCCAACTCTATGCTAAAGCACAAGGAGCAATAAGCCTTTTTATTGCTGCAAGTTTTATAATGGCAGATTCTCCTATTGTTGCTAGCTGTGTTCTTTTCCATAGGTGGAAAGAACAAACAGAATTTTGAATGTTCTGCTTCCCTGTCTTGGGGAGTTAATAGTTTATCTGCATTTGCTAACATTCTTTCACCCAGACAGCACAGTATCACAGAATCGCACAGAGTCACAGAATTGCAGGGGTTGGAAGGGAAAACAACATGAGAAATCAAGCAGAGCATGGCTGAGCAAGGACTTGCTGGCCACGAGTCTGGTGGCCTTCTACAATGGAGTGATGGCACCAGTGGATAAAGGAACAGCACCTGGACTTGTGAAAGGCCTTTGACATGTTTCCTGCATGACATCCTTATCACTGAATTGGAAAATTTGGATTTGAAGTCTGTACTATTCAGTGGATAAAGAGTCGCAACCAGAGGGTTGTGGTCAGTAGCTCTGTGTCCAGGTGGAGGCTGGTGGTGAGTGGTGTCCTCCAGGGGTCCATCTTGGGATCAGTGCTCTGCGATGTCTTTATCAATGATGTACATGATGGGATTAAGTTGTGCCTTCAGCATGTTCGCTGATAATGACAAGACGGGTGGTGCAGTTGATGTGATAGAAGGAAGGGATGCCATCCAGAGAGACCTGAACAGGCTTGAAAAGTGGGCCGTTGTGAACCTAATGAGGTTCAATAAGCCAAGAGCAGGGTGTTGCATCTGAGTTGGGACAATCTCAGATATGTGAACAGACTGGGAGAACTCCCTTGAGAGTAGCTCTGCTGAGGGAGTCCTGGTTGATGAAAATCTGGACATGAACTAGAAGTGCGTGCTTGCAGCCAGGAAGTAGTATGCTGGGCTGCATCAGAAGAGGACTGGACAGGAGGGAGGAGGAGGTGTTTGTCCCCCTTCTGCTCTGCCCTCATGAGGCTTCATCTGAAGTATGATGTCCAGGCTTGGAGCTCCCAGTGCAGTAAAATGTTGAGCAGTTGGAGCAGGTCCAGAGGAGGACCAGAAAGATGGTCCAAGGGATGGAGCACCTCTCTATGAAGAAAGACTGTGGAAGCTGGACTTGTTTTACTGAGAGAAAAGAGGCTCTGGAGAGAACTCATTGCAGCCTTCCAGAACTTGAAGCGAGCATATAAACAGGTGTGAAAGTGACTTTTTACATGGTCTGATAGTGATAGGACAAGGGGAAATAGCTTTAAGCTAAAAGAAGGGAAATTTAGTTTTGGTGTTAGGTGCAAATTCTTTACCGGAGGATGGTGAGTCACTGGAACAGGTTACCCAGGGAGGCTGTGGATGCCCCATCCCTGAAAGTGTTCAAGGCGAGGTTGAATGGGGCCCTGAGCAGTCTGATCTGGTGGTTGGCAACCCTGCCCATGGCAGAGGAGTTGGGACTATATGATCTCTAAGTTCCCTTTCAACCTAAGCCATTCTGTGATTCTATGTGTATAAGAGGTAGTGCACATACATACTTCAGTGTATCTTTTTAGGTTTATCTTTGTTCCTCAAGGATAAAAAGGGAGATCTTTTTATGCAGAATTTACTTTTTCACTTCAGTCTTTTTACCAAGTCGTCTAAACAAAACCTAAGGATGCAATTTCCCATTTTTACAATATGTATCATGGAAATAAAGCCTTTACACCATTGGTTCTGAGTGGATGACAGTATAATAGGACAGCATATCACAAAACTGACATTAGGTATGCAGAATTATAATTTTGAAAGCCTCAGTTTTAATTCTAATATCCTAATTCCAATATCATAGTAACAGATTCTTTCCTGCTGTTCTGTGAGTAACTGTATTACCTAAAGTCAGGAGGCAGGAGGCAAATTTCAACTGAGGGCAGAATATAAGCAGTTCTACCTATTTGTTTTAATTGATTTGAATTATAGTATCATCAAAATTTGTTCTAGATCTTAAAACTCCTTCAGACAGGATAAACTTCTGAAGCATGAAGTCTCTTTTATGCCTAGTTGAGAAAAACTATATTTTTCAATTTGTTTTAAAAACAACTTTATACAAAATAAGAGAAATTACAGATACTCCAATATCACAGTTATTGTAAGAAAGGAGGAAGGACAGAAAAATATAATGCACTGTGCCCTTGCTGCTAAGATGACCGCATTCTTGACTGCATTAGGCAAAGTATCACCAGAAGAGATGTGATCCTTCCCCTCTGCTCAGCAGTGGTGAGGCCACACCTGGAGTGCTGCGTCCAGTTCTGGCCCCGCAGCGCAAGAAGAGCGTGGACATACTGGAGAAAGTCCAACACAGAGCTACCAAGATAATCAAGGGATGGGAGCATCTCTCGTATGAGGAAAGGCTTAGGGAGCTGAACCTGTTCCGTTTGGAGAAGTGGAGGCTCATAGGGATCTCGTCAGTGTCTATAAATACCTGAAGGGATGGTGAAAAGAGGATCAAGCCAGGCTTTGAAAATAGTGGTGCCCAGTGCTAGCAAAAGAGGTAGTGGACACAAACTGGAACAGAGGAGGTTCAACCTGATTCCCAGGAGCACTTCTATGCAGTATGGGTGCTGGAGCACTGGCTGCTCAGGCTGTGGAGTTTCCTCCTTGGAGATCTCCAGAAATCTGGACATGGTGCTGGGCACCCTGCTCTGGGTATCCTTGCTGGAGCAAGGGCTGGGCCAGATGGACCCAGATGACTCTGCCAACCTCAGCTGGTCTGTGATTCTGTAATTGTGTTATGTGTAAGTGTTGGGCAGAGATTTACAAATTAGCATTCACTATTGCTTTCTTCTGGTCTCTTCTTTTTTTGTGTGTGTGTGTGTTTTGAGTATAACGTAGTATTGTTTTAGGGTTAAAAGTATGCAAGGTGTTGAACAACTGAAGTAGGTGCTCATTTTATGCAACAGCTGCAGTAATCTGTGATCCAGTTTAATGTATGCTAATTATGTTAGCAGTGCTATGATTGATATTTTCCTTGTCTCCCTTATTAATTTATCAACTAACTGTTGCATTTCTAATAGCTGTAAGCTATTTATAACATAATCTTTGATAAGCAGAAAGATATGCACACTAACAGCAACAAACATTCTGATACCGTGTGGTTCTGAGTTAGAGTTAGTAAATAGGCGAAAGCTAGAAAACAGAAAAGAGTTTTCACTGCTGTGAAGTAGTGAGTGAGAAAGAAAGGATGTTAATCTGTTTACTTAATACCAACATTAATTAGCTAGTCTTAATAGATTATTGTTTTACTATCCTGTCTTAATTGTAAAGACTGATAATTTACTGAACTCTAAGGGCTCCATGGTGGTCTACATGTGTTTTTACATTTTTTTTTTTTTAAATGAGGGTTTCCTCTTGGCTTCCATGAAATACTTGTAATTTTTTGTGTTGTATATACCCACTAGATTTAACATATACTAAGTTCACTAGAGTTAATGTAAGTTTAATCTAAATCTTAAGCATAGGTCCCATCTTTTTAATAATGTTTTCAATTCACACGGTGCCTTAGTCTGCTTTTTTTTTTTTTTTTTATCTGAAATGCTCGTAGTTTTCTTCAGTTATTGTCAGTCTGAATCAGTGCCACTGTTGTCTACTGTGGGTGCAATAACGGATCAGCAAACTTTAGCATACAAATCACTTGTGGTATATTTTTGAATTTTAGATACTGGATGCCACGTTTAAAAAGCTGTTATCCTAGTTTTTATATGCACACAAACTACATGCATGTATGCTGTCGCATAATTACATTCACTGATATCTATTTGCACACGCTGTGACTTGGCTGATACAAAGGCCCATTGTGGACATCTCCGATCACACGTATTAGTGTAAGCTCCTCAGTGAAAAGCATTATGTGTGAACATCCTAGATAAGCTTAAATTGTGTGTTCAAAGCTCATCTATCTTCTCCTTGGCTTCAGAAGAATGAGTGTTTTTATATATTCCCTATTCAAAAGGTGAATCAGTTGAAGGCAAACCAACAGATTCCTCAATTTAATTACAGGCTCAAATAATGTAGGTCACTTCTGAAGGGTAAATTCAAACCTGATTAAAAACATGCGCAAGATAAGCAAACAGGCAACATTTTTACTTCAGTAGCCCAATTCCCTCTTCAGGGGACAAAGTCCTTCACTCGCTGTGACAGAGTGAAATTTGTCAAGCAAAGTGGGGCAGATAAAGTCTTTGTTTCCCCTCTCATTTCCTGCAATGATCACTTGGTTTACAGCTCCTAAGAATTATAGCTCTTACAACTCTGCTGCTGTCTGAACTGTGGGGACATATCAGTGGCTTTATTTTTCTACACAGTTGTAAGCTCTTTTCTAAGTGGCTTGCCAGGCACAACCCTGGTAGGTGTGATCAAAGGGCCTCTAGGCCTGAACTGAATGTGGGTGATTCAGACTAGCAAAGAGGTTGAAACACAGCATGATCATGATTACAGTCATTAGGAGATCCAAAGCTGAAGCAAAAACCCTGAAGTTATCACCACTTTGACCTGAATTTCCATGATTGTGCTTTGGCTTTTTGTTCAGTGGTCTAAGTCCTGTGTATGATGATAGGTACAATATTATGTGTTCCCCAATGCTGTTGCAGGTTATTAGATTGTTCCACAGTTGGTTTGTTCTCTGTTCTCCTAGGATTTAATGATAATTTGAGAATGTGTAGTGCTAATACCTTGTATGAGATTTACAGAAGAGACTGGGTTATATGGCCTTTGAAAATAGTTACATTTCAGCCAATAAGATAAGTACTTACAGTAATAGATCTTCTAAATATTAGACAAATAGAAATATCTATACTTTCATTTAGTGTACTATAATCAAAAGACCATAATGTATTTTTATTTATATTAAGTAAATGTGTATTTACGTATTGATGCTTATTCAGAACATAGATTTCTGTGAAATTCATCTAACTTTTAGACTCATAAACTCATAGAATTATGCAGGTTGGAAAAGCCCCCTAAGATCATCTAGTCCAACCATACCCACTCCCATCAGGTGGGACAGCTATTAATGTTTAAGCCCTACGAGTTAAATGTAAACCTGTATTTTA
>JAOWBP010001760.1:76585373-76597064 GCA_028571105.1 Tragopan temminckii | reverse complement strand
ACAGGGCAGCTAGTGAAGTAAACATCTACTTCATTCCACCAGAGAATGTGGAGGAACATTTTTCCTGGAATATTGTCAGGATCATTCTGATAAAGTGGCATAATCAATAATGTGTTAATTAATACACAGCGACTACACTGAGATTTTTTGGTTTATATCTTCACAGACAAGAATTTCTTACTCAGCTTCTATGTGTATATGCAATATCACTTTGTATATCCACACCTGCACCACAGAAATATACATAGGCAGTTCCAAAAGTTATGCTTTCTATTTATTTCCAGGGAAACTACAACAGATACAAAAAGCAAAACAATACTGTTTGGTAGAGTAAATTCTTAGCTACAAAACACTATTTTGCAACATGGCCACCACCTTTAGCTGTGCATTTTTGCCAGCAATGAACAAGAGCTTACATGCTGTGCTCAAAAATCTGCACTAGCAGAGGTGACCCACTGTTTTACAGCTGCTGTGACAGTGTCATTGCTAGGAAAATGTTGCCTATGCAATCCATCTTACATCAGCCTAAACAAATGGAAGGTCAGAACATATGTAATCTGGACAATGCTGGGGAGCAATAGGACAGTCCAGCAATGCTCTCCATGGTTTTCAAACCATTACAGGGCCTTGTGTTTATCGTGCTGCAAGAGAAAGGTTGTACTGTCCATTCATATGTGAGCATTTGTGGGACCCACATGGCACAAACTCTGAGATATCCCAGTGTTGCTGCTATTGTTTCCAATGCACTGATGTTAATATTCAGCTGTGTATACAGTTCCATGGTCACAGTCTGTGGATTAGTGTGGATGTGCTGACCAGGACACTCTTCATTTCATGGTGTAGCAGCTGTGAATGGCTGTCTGGAACATGGTTAGTCTTTCATGTTGCTGTCACCACTGCTGAAACACTCCCATCACCTGTGTTCACATGCACTGAATTCCATAAATGTTCAACAAACATCAGTGAATGCCATTGGGTGCAATTTTTTCCGCATGGAGGAATTCAATTCCACACCTTTCTTTCACACACTCTTCCATGTCAGATATCATTGTGCCAGACCCGCCCCTCTGTTGCCACCTGTCACATAGCAACAAAATGTAATGAAATATTGGCGGGAAGGTTCAGCCTCTACTGCCATACCACCAACATCCATCTCTGAATTTGTGGGCTAACATCATAAAATAGAAAGCATTACTTTTGGAACAGCCCTTGTACGTGGTTACTTTGTGTAACATATGACACATATATAGCTTCAGCACAATGTGTATTCCAGAGTTTATACATCTCTGTTTCTTTGCACTTATGCTCACCCCAACAACAATTGAAATAAGCTGTTTCTTTTTCTATGGCTAAAAGTTCAGCTGAAGCAGAAAATATCCAGAAAATCTAAATAAAATTTGGGTGTACTAATTTGGTAGTAGAATGTAGCTAGACAGACAGAAATTAAGTGGTATTAAGTATAACCATGTATCTTTGCACTGAGTGGTCCTGAAAATGATTAATGTAATACATGCTAATTTTCAATGAAACATGGGAAATAAATATTAGAATAAATATATGTATTAATAGATCTGTTCATTAAAATATATTATTTATTCATTTCGACTCATTGATACGTAGCAATTATTTTGCAGTAACTGTATGCATTCAGAATATAGCAGTAAAACATAATTAAATATTCATATTAATACAGTAATTAATCTATTAAGCCTGTCTTCTAAATAATAATAAAAAAAAAAAACTCAAAAACTGAACAGAGCAGGAAGAAGTAAAAATAAAAGCAGATAAAAGACTCACTACATTAATAAAAAAAAAAGTGAAATAAAAATAATCTTGATTACAGTGAATAGCGGAGCAGATTAATTGTTCAGACTATTTAAGGTACTTGGACCATGACAGTGATTAGTCAGGGAATTAGCTAATATCTACTTATTCATTCGAGTTTATTTTATGAAATTAATCAGAAGAAATACTTTCTGCATTTAAACAAAAGAGATCTGTCAGCACTAGTTTTGGTGACAATTCAAAGGTTTGACCAAGTTAAGAATCCTTTGACTCATTACTCAATTGCCAGCATGCTTTGATTTTTAAAAGAGCTGAGTTTTCAGCAAGACCTTGAAGTATACAGCAGGAGCTAAGAGAAAGCCCAGTAGAAAGTTGTCTTTGGATACTCAGAAGTGAAGGTAAAGCAGCTTTGTGCTTAAACTTAATACTTATTTTCTCTTCCCTTTTCTTTCTTTTCTCAAATGATATACAAAAACAATCACATTCTGCAGGAAAATAAAGGGTTATGAAATCATTAATTTTTATCGTTCTAAAAGCAAATCATTTCCACCACAGTTGCTCTCCCAACAGAGAGGGTGCTGTGGGTCTCACAGTGCATACTGACTTTCCATGACAGCACAGCATTTCAGCAGCAGCAAAATCATTATCATTGCCCGCTTTTCTGTCATTGCTTTATTAGACTGAGGAATTACATGCTGCATTTTCATTTGTGTAGGTAGTGTATTCTATAAGCAGGCTTTGAAATTGCAGTTTCATTTTCAGCAGAGAAAGCAGTGACAAGTGATCTTTCTGTCATATATAGTTCATAGCTGAAAATGAAAAGGAGGATTGCAAAGAAACGTTAATCTAAGCAACAGCGAGTGGTGCCTAAAACTAAAGTGCAATCAACGTATGCAAAGGTAAACTAAAGCTTATGATAACCTTATGCTTTGCCCGGGTTTCCTCTAGCTGAATAATTGCACAGCAGTACTCTAGCTGGGGTACTCGAGCAGAAGCAGACTCTGAAGCACTTTGAAAACATGTGTTGAAACACTGAGAGATCTCAAGAATCTTTGAGATTAGGATAAGCTCAAAGAAAGTCTTGAAGATCCATTTTTGAACTTGGTTCCCTGACCTGTTAGTTACATAAGCACCTAACTGCTGTTTGGTACCCTACTGCAAATATACTTTTAAGAACAGTTCATTGTAAATTCCCTATATAATTTCTATTGCAGTATTTTATGTAGCCATAAAACTTAAGACACTGAATAGTATTTATTCACATGATAATGATTATTTCAACTCTTTTCCCTCAACCTATAAAAGTCTAATTCAGCATTATCTGATAAATTTTCATGACACAAAAAGCCCATTGCAGAAAGGTTCAGTAAACATGATACTTTATTTCATGAGTATTTCACTAGTATCCAACAGTAGCGAGGAATTCAAAGCCAAAGTCTTTTAAAATGTCAATCTGATAAAAATGGCATACTAAATATAAACAAAAGACTTTTAATCAGAATACTTTGTATTAAAATATTTAAACTCTTGTGTACCGGGATTCTGTTCCTAAGACACAGTAATGAGGTCTGACATAAGTAGACAGCTACACAGTAATGAGGAATAATTGGATGTAATATGCACTCATTGCGAACTGCATTTGCACAGAAGGAGATGTGTTTTGCATTCAACAGAGTACTAGACAACGAAAAGTTTGTAATCTGTGAAATGACATGCAGAGCCTGAAGATACGATAAACAACATCAAAAAACTTCGAAACACTCATTAGAAAGAAAGAACTTAAGTTGACAAGAATAAAAATAGTTACTGTATTAAACCAGTATATAATACAACTTCTATATGATTTATGACTTCAGCTCTTTTGAGAATATGATCAAAGAAATAAAGGTGGATTATACTCTGCAATAAATTTCATATACATTTTTTAATCTGACAGAAAAAGTTTAAAATTTAATCAATACTGCAAAGATGTGAATGTCCTTTTTTTACAGTGGAATAAAATAACAAGGGGTCTCAAGGTCATTTATGGTTTACAGCTCTTTTACTGCCAGTTCTATGCTGTGTTCAGAGAAAGCTTTTCTGGCTCAAACCCTATTCAGTCATGTCACTGAGGGTGAGATTCATCTGGCCACATCAAGACATCTCTTTGTATAGGTGACTAGTGATTTAAAACTTTATAATCAAAAGGGAGAGTGATGTGGCTAGGGTGCAATTCATCTCATTCTGGAGTAGACGGTTAAAGTAGGTCATATGAATCATGTCCTACACTATCTACGTCTTTCTACTAATTGTAAAATGATCATAGAGACAAAAGGCCACAGGTAGGTATCCCTGCAGTAGATAGCTAAATATAGATTAAGTGAAAGGCACCTAAATGTCCACCTATATGAAAAAGTGACTATAGCAGATTGCTATTTATTACTATTTGCAGTGTAAGCATATTTTCAGTGAAGTTTGTCCAGTCTCGACAAACAGCGACTAGAAGCCTTTTGTTGTAAAAAAAAAAACAAAAACACTCATTAGAGGCACAGGATAGTGCTATAAACATATGTAATTTGTTGACAAAAGTACTGTAGGAACAAATAAAGTGACATTACAACAGTATGACCATCTTTGAGTACAAATAACTAATAACTTTAACTATCCTTGGCGTTAACTCATCAAAACAGGACGAGCCTTGCTGAGCAGGGCTTATGGCTACGGAAAGCTGAAAACTCAACCTACTGTGGCCTATCTGGGGCAGGAACTGATGGCTCTGGTGCTGAACTAGGGTCCTGGACCATGGGGGATGACCCAAAGGGTGCTGAGCAGGGACAGTCAGAGCTGAGGGTGCTGAGAGGGCCAACATATCACAATGATACTTTACATTCACTTTATTAAATTTATTGCACTAACCTTTTGTCTAAACACAATTTTATACTTCTTATGACTGATGAATCAGTTTTACAGCATGCTAAAAGTTTTTGCCTATAATTATCCCAAATGAAATTTAATTGACTTTAATAACCTTAATGGAAATAATTCATCTTCTTTCTTACTTGTCCTGCTCTTACCTGGGGCAGAGATGATTTTTTCTTTATAGTGTCTGGTATGATGCTCTGTTTTGGTTTTAGGGGAAAAACGATGTTGATAACACATTGGTATCTTATCTGTTGCTGAACAATTCTGCATAGAGTCAAGAATGCTTCAGTTTTTCAGTTTCTTGTACTGTGCTGTCAGTGAAGGGGACTGAGGAGACAGAAACTCTTGGGAAGGGACAGAACCAGGACAACTGACCTAACCTGGCCGAAGGGATATTCCATACCATATGACAGCATGCAAAAAAAAAAAAAAAAAAATTGAAAATGTTGGGGAATTGCCTAGATAAACAGCTGTTAATCAGGAACAAGCTAGGCTTCAGTTGTTGGCTGGCATGCAATTGCTTGTTTATAGTTTGTTTTATAAATATATATATGTATGTATATATATATATATATATGTATATATATATATCATAACTTCATAACTATTATTCTTTTTTCCTCTTCCCTTTTCTTAGTTTTTATCTCAATCCATGAGCTCTATTTTTTCCCCCCCATTTCTTTCCCCCATCCCACTGGGAAAGAAAGGAGTGAGCAAATGATTGTGTGGTGTTTAGCAATCTGTTGGGTTAAACCATAACACCTGTCCACTTCTTGTACTCTCTGATGGCATTTGCACACACATTCACTAGGGTAGATAAACCGAACTATCTGATAAAATGTCTGTTGTTACCTAGCGATTTTTTTGCTGCACATCCATAAATATCCATGTGACCTTGCTGTCTCTCTTCTACCTCTCTAACAGCTCCCATATACATGAAGCAGTCTCTAGTACTGTTAACATAATTCAATAAAGTCACATCAAAGCACTGAACCTGAATTAGAAATGATGCAACAGAGGTATAGCAGTTCAGTTGCCAGCTATCAACTATATTTAAAACATAGTATTAATAAAGTATATTTACATTATTAGTATGTTTCTCTGTATTTCACAGATGAATAGATTCCAAAGGAGAGTCTGCTGTTAGAAAAACAGAAAAGTTGTAAGATTAAAGAAGTGTTCATGAGGCTAAGGACAAAAATAGGATCAGAACATGGGAAAAATAGTCTGCTGCTAACTGATCTAAAATTTCTGATGAGACTATACAAGTATTTATTAGTCCTCTTAAAGAAAATGTGGCAGCAGTGAATAATGCATTAGCAATCTATCACAAGGCTCAAATATTGAAGAAAATCAAAGTAGAGATGATGACACATTTACACTAATGACATCTAGTGAGTTTTGTGTATATTGATTCAAATGTCTCTTTTCATGATTTAGAAGATATAGGTAAAAGGCTTACAAAATTATCTAATGTATTTCCTATCAAAACCTAATGTGGCTCATTATTGTCAAATATCTTAAAAGCTTCTTCCATTATCTGGTTTTAGATTTTTGGGGAAAATACACCAGGGTTTTCTGCATTGCTTCTTTCTCATTATTGCCTATCAGATTTGCTACTTAAACTTCCTAAGAGCTTTCTTTGCCCATCAGAAAATTTCAGGAGGAACTAATTATTTTTTCATATATTCTCTGTTGCACTTAAATAAATGGTAAGAACATCCACTGCAAAGTAAGAATACAACAATCAGGAGGTGTAGTGAAGAGACAGGAATGAAAAGTAAAAGTGACCACTAGAAAAACAGCTGGATAACAAGTATAATTAAATCAACCTCATTGACACTGCTAATTATTTTTATGCAAACTTTCCTATTGTTAAGTGGTTTTTTTTTGTTTGTTTGTTTGTTTGTTTTGGTTAGACCTTAGTATGAAAGTCAATTCTATTATAAACTAATCTGGCTCATCAGAAGACAGCAGCTTTCAGTTTTGAATTATTATTTATTGTATTCTTGTAAAGTCCAGTACTCTTCAGGACTCACCATTTTACGTTTAAGTTTCTGTTCAAATTCATATTGGTGGCTTCCTGTGCTACTGTCTGAACCACAAGGGTCTAGTGTGATAGAGTTATCTCATAGTCTGGATTCTATAAATTCCTTTCAAGCCACATCTATGTTATCTATCTGTTTCCAAAAAAAAGTATAGAACATAATGCTCCAAAGACAAAATTTAATAATCAGTTAAGTATCTTCCTAACCTAGTCATACTGAATCATACTTCCTAGACTCACTTTAGAAATACTTTGCTCCAGTGGGCAATTAATTTCAGTCTAAAAAATGTGTCTTGGCTGCCAAGGGAACCCCAGACAGCTTAGTTTAGACAATGTGCATAACTTCTAAATAGCTAAAGACTATTTTAGGTGAGATGAGTTCTTCCAAGTACTCCAATGAAAAGAAGATAACAGTGAGAAAGGGGAAAGCTGTCAGGACTGCTTTTATTTGCAAAAGTTTCTATTTCCAGAAAGTTAGGAAAACTGTTATTGCCTCTTTGCAAACACACAGCTCAGTAGTTTTACGAGATCTCTGAGAATTCATAAAAGAATTGTTCTCTTTAAGATCAACAGAAGATGCAGGGGGACAGTCATGTCTTCCTGCTCCTGTTCAAATTACTCCTAATTTAAATATTTCAGTATTCAGAATCATTTCAGTATGAAGACATTCTTACTGTCAGGAAAACGTGCAGAAAAATCTAAGTGAAATTTGTAGTTGAGGATCATACATAAGTGGATGGTGGGAATTGTAAATAAGCTCAGTTTTCTCTACCTTAGAGAGCGGCTTTGAACATTTCTGACAAGATTTTGAAGTGAATTCTGGTATATAGTATTACACAAGTATGTCAAATCATGTTTTGTATTAATTTGGGACAGTGTCTTATTAAAATCTGAATATGAATGTTCAGTATAATACATGAAAGCAGGGAAATCTCTTCAGTGATACGTAAATGTTGTTTTTGTACAGGAACAGTAAAAATTGTTCATATGAAACAGATTGCATGGATGAATAGAGAACCTACTTGGTCATACTGACCTCGAGACTCATCAAGGACAACAGAGAAGTGTTTCTTGGTTGACTTGCTATGAAGAGTTTCCTTTACTTAATCACACAATCCTCATGATTTAAACTAGAAACTAATACAAATCTATACACAATTACACATGGATCAGCTGGTTATCCTGTTATGAAGTATTTTATATTTGCAGGAGGTAAGAAAAAATTTAAACATTCTCAAAAAGTCTTAGTGGAAATGTACAGGCTCATATCCTTGGCAGTTTGGAAAAAAAATTTTAATTCACCATAAACAGAAACAAAAGGAAAAAAAAATGTAAGTATTTGGGAGAAAAAAATGTGGTTATTGGCAAAATATCTCAGTAGCAAATAAATTAATTGTATGAGCGTTTAGGAATATTTCTGTAATCAGTTACTGCCCCTTGCCTGAACAATTAAAGAGGGTCATTTTCAAGAACATGGCAGTATTAGTGTCCCCACTTCAAAAATAAATAAATAAATAAATAAATAAATAATAAAAATACAGTCTTTGCCCCATGTCCCTAAGATGTTTTGATTCTCTAGAATCTTGTCTAGCACATTCCTCTTGGTACTCATGGAATTAATAAATAAGCTGGTAAGTATTCACAATATGTACCACTGTCAAGAGTGATTCTTTTGAAATTTCAGAATCTTTTGTATTTGAGAAAACAAGTAGTGCTTTCACCTGAATATTCTTCTAATAACAATAAGCAAAACTTCTTTTACTTTATGGATTTAATCTGACCAAACCATTTATTTTCTTTTCAGTTGCATGTTTTAACTGTTGCTACATTTTGGATTATCTCCCTATTGTGCTCTCTCCCTTAGACATTTGAAGGAGTGAAGGAGTGTGACATTCTGACGAGGAATTTGCTGACAGCCACATCACAATCCAGCTGTGCTGGGACAGATTTCAGGCAGTGCTATTCGAATTAGCATCAATAGGTTTATTTATTCATTCAGCTTTCTCCAAACCTGCAAGTAGTCTTTCTTCTTCTTTATCCCTCTCACGCATACTTTCCACATACTTTTATCCCACTTTTTTCAATTCTTTCAAATGTAAAACCTACATCCTTCAAGAAATGTTGTGACTCTAGTCTGCTTTGGCTTTTTGTACATTATAAAGAATTAGGAAAGACCTATTAACATGGTTTAAAATATGTGGGGGGAAGGACAAAATGAGGTTGCTGACTGTGGAATTTTTTCAGCTGAACACTGCAGTAGTGTTCTGAACGATTAGGATGAATGTAGGGGAGCTGTGCTGGGCTGTTTCTTGCTTTGACAAGATCTGTGCTCTCTGGCAAGTGGGAGTTGCAAGAGCTTCCCAAATCCAGCATGAGAGAATGGCTCCAGGAACACCTGCATGTAGCCACACAGAGGAGGAGGATATACCTCCGGGGTTCAGTTTCAGGCAGAAGACCTCTTAAGCTATCTCTAGAGAATAGGAGAAGGCTCAGGGGAGACTTTGTCATTCTCTACAACTACCTGAAAGGAGTTTGTGTCAAGGTGGTTGTTGGCCTCTTCTCTCAGAGGACAGCAACAGCACAAGAAATAGCAGCCTCAAGTTTCACCAGGGGAGGTTCAGGCTGGATATTCAGAAAAATTCCTTCTCAGAGTTGTGAGGTATTGGAATGGGCTGCCCCAGGTAGGTAGTGGAGTCACCGTCCCTGGAGGTTTTCAAAAAAGGCTTAATGTTACACTGAGTGCCATGGCCTAGAGTGATCACAGGCATGGGTTGATGGTAGGACTAGATGATCTTAGTGGTCTTTCTAGCATTAATTATTCTATGATTCTGGACAGCCTTCTGGAGGAACTCACTGCTCTCTAGCCGCCATGGAAGGAGATCGGCTTTGACACAAATGTTAGATTGCAAAAGACAAACAGTATAAACATTCTTTAAGATATAAACAGTAATCTACATGTCCTCTATGTGTTCTGTGCTACAAACAGTTACTTATGGGTCTTATTAGTACCTACGGGTCTTATTAGGAACCTACAGCTGTGCTCGGAAGTCAATATTACTGATTTGTTAAGGTTTCTGTTTCTACCACAGACAACATGCCTTCAGTTCCTTTTAGAGATTCTCATTGTGTTGGTCACATTCCTGTTTACATTGTCATATAGGCAAGTCCCTTAAATTCTTATAAAACCTCCCCTCTCCAATATCTATCAAAAAAAAAAAAAAAGAGGAAGGAAAGGAAACGTGAAATGTTTCGTTGAAGATATTTTCTTACTTTCAAACTCTTGAAGTTACCTATTTGGCCTTGTTTTGGACAGTCAGATATGACAAGGTATATAAAGATTATAAAAGCCAACTAGGATTGTTAAAACATTCAATTTTCATTAAAATTAACAGCAGTTTTGTCTCTACTACAATCATTTCTGAAAAATCACAACATGCATCCCTTTAGGGTTCATTGCCCAGAACTGATTTTAAGTTGAAGTCTGAATAAGTATTTTTTCCTCTTTCATTCCTCAGTTACTACCATAAATATTATTTGTATATCAATCAATTATATGCAGTAAAACAATCCATTGGTTCTCAGCTTTATAAACTACTTTTACTTATCTTGAGACATCTTTCTTATTCATAATTTTTTCAGAAATATCAAGCATGTTTTTCTATTCACTAGAAGATCAGAGCATGCTGGAGAACTTATATAGTCTCTTACATACCTACTGATCCCTTTTCATTTTACCTTAGCTAATAATAATAAAATAAATATAAATTTTAATTAACTTTGTTTTATTTTCTATGATGTCACTTTCTCATTTGCCTTTTTTTTTTTTTTTTTCTTTTTTTTTTGATGGTGGGCTGTGGGGTGTTTGCCTTCCTTCAGCCTTTTTCCCTCTTCATATCAGTGTAGCGTTTGATTTACATTTTAAAAGCAAATTTTCTTTTGAAACTCTCTTTGGAAACAGAAGAAATATTTTTTTTTTATTTTTTTATTTTTGAGTTGCATTTTCTTTGCAGGCAGACAAGTGGCAAATATGGAAAAGCTGGAAAAAAAAGAAAAAGCAATGACTTTGATTTGTTTTGCAGCTTCTTCATTCCCAAAAAGGGTTTTGATCTTTCTATTCCAATAAAAGGGTTCAGTGCTTTTCAGTAAACACGTTGGTACCTTATGGGAAGGCATAACACAGCAAAACATTCAGACTAGTTCTTTTCTGAGTGCTCCAGAGTGTTTCACAAAAATGCTGTAAGATTATCAACTACTACTATTTTTACTATATGTTTACTTCTGTTTTCTATCATTTGGGGCACAGGGACAAAACTTTGGAAGAGTATGCAAGCAAATATCAAACAATTAATGATTAAGCATGCTAGGAACAATGTATTACAATCAGCATTATCCTTTTGTACTCCTGCCCTTATCTCTCTTCCACCCATGCTCTTACATTTTCTCAAATTGTAAGCTCTTTGGAACAACAGCCTTGTAAGTACGGTGGGGTCAGAGTTTTTTGTTCTTGCTATCGCAGTCATTAAAAATATCAAAGAAGGCATACCTGATGAAACTACAGGTCTTTAGATATGCTACTATTATCAGAGATAAATCTGGCCATGTATTTTCCTAGAGCTTTTGATGCATATCCTTCTTTACCTTTCCTGTCTAGTGTTCTGGTTTAAGGTAGTAGAAGGCATTCATTGACTTTTTTTAAAATGTGCCTAACAGAGATATACATATTAAGAAACTATTACATATTGAAATGCATACACACAAACTTTTTTCCTCAGTGTTACAATGGTTTGCTGAGATCTTGCAAACTGGCATCTAGATGCCATTATAATTATTTTTTCTATTTCTACATTTAAGTGATTGCAGTGTATTTTTATTCAGATGGAAAACTCACACTATTTATAAACAATTTGAATTTTAGATAGTTGAACAACATGAGCTATCTTATGTCATCTCCTATGCCT
>JAOWBP010001760.1:76552208-76572945 GCA_028571105.1 Tragopan temminckii | reverse complement strand
TTTCTTTCTTTCTTTCTTTTTTCCCTTTCTCAATGATAAAACTATTAAGTCTTTATCAACCTATTGGAATGAGCAAAGTAAACAGAAGGATAAACTAGTTCCACTTAGCTTATTTTTTCTTCTTTTAGAAACTCCATCTGAGGCCCTTCATATCTGCTTCAACCATCAGGATTGGCATAATGAGGCTGAATGTTCTCTGGTTATGTGGGTGGTTTCTGAGCTACACAAAGTCAGTATTAGGATAAGTGCAGAATTCAGCACCAGTAAACAGCTGGGGAATGTACAAGCACCAAGTAAGATATACAAATTCTACTGAATTTAAATGCTAAATTGACTCCATTAAGGGTTTTAGGGTATTTTAAATGTGGCCAGAAGTGATAATAGCCAATAATATTATCTGGGCAAGTAAAATACAAATTTTACAAGAGATGCATATGATTAACACAGAACTGCACTTTGAGCATGCCTGAGTCAATTTAATTGTTGCTTTTGGCAGTTTTAAGGAATTCTGTTGTATTCAAAAAAATTTAACAGAATCATAGGATAATTCAGGGCAAAAGGGACCTCAAGCAGCTCTTCTCAAAGCAGTTAGCTAGGTCTGGTTTTATACCATCTTATTCTGAAAACCTTCAGGGATGGAAATTACATAACCTCTCTAAGCAATCTGTACCACTGCTGGACTGCCATTGTTGAGCAAATATTTCTCATTTCTTTCAGAAACTCTTCTATAAAATCTTATTTTCACTGGTGGTGCACTACCGTATAGAGTCTGTCTTCCTGATGACCACCTTACAGATCCCAGGCAGAGCTCTCTCTTCTCTACGCTGAACAAACTCAACTCCCTCAAACTCTTCTCACAAGGACACAAGGGCAAGTGCTCCAGGATTTTATTTTCCTAGTGGTCCTGTGCTGAACTTGCTTTAGTTTATCAGTTTCTTTCATCTACTAGGAAGACCAAACTGGATTAGTGGCATGGTCTCAAACTATTAGCAGGCCATGCACCTGCTAGTACAGCTCTACATACACTTGGCCATCTTGGCTGCCAAGACTCTCTGCTGGCTCATGCTCAACCTTGCTGCCCACCAAATTCTCTTCAGCAGACCTGCCAGACCCTAGGCTTTTCCTTCCTACGTAAATGACTTAGAATTTGCTCTTGTTGAATTTCATACATTTCCTATTGCCCCATACCTCCAGTTTCTTTGTTTCTGGATGGGTGGCAGCCCTGTCCTTGAGGGTATCAGCTACATGCCTCAGACTGGTTTTAACTCCTACCTTGATGAGAGTGTGCTGCAGTGACCATTGCCTAGTTCCCTGAAAAAATTCGAACAAATCTAAATATGGCTTTTAATTCAAAGTAACTACTCCTGGTAGTACCTTAATTCTGATAAAAAAGGAAGCTGCAAGAATATATTAGTGTCATCAACTCTATTTGCAGGCAACTCAAATTTTGCAGTGAATTGCAATTATATTTATTGGACAGAATAAGAGTGTGCACAAAGTTATTGACTCTCAGATTACTTCAGAGTCACTGTAACTCATTTAGCTTGGCAAGGCCCTATTGTTCAATATTTTTTCTGCACTAATGTTTAAATAGAAATTTAACCATAGACAATTTGAACCTCAAAGTACATTTAAAAGAATCTCATATTCCACTAGAAAACTTGGGACCTTTTGTTGTTGCTTTTTTTTTTTTTTTTTTTTGTCAGAACAAACTTCTACTTTAAACACTAGTTTTTGACAATTCAATGAATGCAAGTGATTTAAAAACATAAAACAACATTCTATTTATGCCATTCCTTTTTAGCATAGAAACATTATAATTAAAGAAATTTAACTCAGAACCTCAAGGAAAAAAAAAAGAACAACCAGATAACATCCATTTCTTGATCCATTTAAATAAAATATGTCTAACTCTGTGTAAGAAAGAATAATATTCAGAGATGAGGGACTGGGTGTTAAAGTAATAGAGATGAGGTAAAGCAAACAAAGCTGTTGATAAGGGAAAAGTATATGAAATGTAATGTCAAAATGAAAGACTATTTTGTGTCTGTAAAAAACCTTTGATAGAGAACATCTCACCTCTGTCAATCTACCCACGCCGAAGAAATCAAAATGAAAGTGCAATACATGATGTTTTTATAAAAGACAACAGGCCAACAATTACATTTGGTTATGAAAGCAAGTATTTCAAAATGGTACTAAAAATATTAAAGAAAGGCAGTTTTGTGTTGAAGATGGAAACGGTTCTGTGCACAACACAAGATTCAGGATCTATGAGAGAGTGTATCTTAAATAAGCAGATGAATTTCCAGAACTGCACTGAGGTATTTATTTGTCATATAAATGTCAGCTTCATGCATTCATTCAAGATAGCAGATAAAATATTTATTTGTTTGATTTTACTTTTCAATATTGGTGAGTCAAACACACAATTTCATACCTTGGAAGACTCTATTTCTTGATAGAAATCACTCTAATACCAATTTGTGACAAGAGTCTTCTTGAAAATTCAATGTATTTCAATTTTCCATTTGTTTTCCAAAACCATCGCAAAAGCTGCGCAATATGTACTGTTAGGGCTGCAGGCAAGTGACTAAGACACTGACTAATCTTTGGTCTGAAGTTAAGCCAACTGAAAAGGACATACAAGATGACGGGAATGACATGAAAAATTGCCAGACATGACAGACAGCAACAAAAGAAGTGAACAGAACTTACAGTTAGTGTACTGAAAGGTAGGTGGATTTCAAAGTTGGTTTGGGGGGAATTTCTGGAGAAACAGGTGTATTTTGCATGCAATTGTAAATATTGGGGACCTAAAGGAAAATTGAGGCTAGTACTAATTAAATAAAAGAATACAATTATATGCAATTGTAAATATTGGGGACCTAAAGGAAAATTGAGGCTAGTACTGGTTAAATAAAAGAATAAAATTATATACATATGAAATGAAGGAGATTTGTATGCTGATATAAAAAAATAATAATTTTGCTACACATATAGCAAATATGACACCAAAAGAGAAGTACTATTTAGGAGACAGATTGTTCATTTAGACGGGGGCTGTTGTGGGAAAGGAAGGTAGAAGTGTGCCGAAAAGTAGGATGAAGAAAAGGGAAATGCCACAGTAATGTAATGGAGTGAAGTGCTTAACTGTCTAAGGGGGAACTCCTGTATGGCCTGCATCCTAGTGCCACTGTAGCAGTGCCTTGGAATTGGCGTCTATCGTAGTTTAAGAATGAGCTGACAGCATGGGGACTAGATGGGCTGAGGTACCAATATCCAGATGCCATTACGGGGCGATGCCCTCTGCAGGAAACAAGTCAGCGCAAGGTTCCTCACACAACTTCCTTGCACCACGGCAGGTGGACAGGGAAGCTCAGAAGGGCACTAGTAGAGTCAACACTATGGTCATGGCCCACAGGCAGGACCGTAGCACCCTGGGCATCTGTCATAAGCCCTTGGGCACTAAAGCTACTTCCTGTGGGAGTTGGGTCAGGTTCCCCCTGCAACCTTAACCTCATCACTTATGGGACAGGGCAGAGAAAGCCTGAAATTCCTGTGGTGCCTGGAAATTTCCTGTTGCCATCAGGCATGCCCAGCTAGCTCTATAGCAACTCTGCTGCAGTTAATGGTGTAGTTATTGTTGGCCACTGAGGTGAAATTGTGTGCAACTCATCCCAGCCTTACGTCAAACAGCTATAATACCTCCCCAGTCACTTCTGAATCTATCCTGTCATTGTGTCTGACCTGCAGCCTTTTGTCACGTGTGATTCCACACAAGGTCTTAAAATGGGGCACAACTATTGAATTACAAGTATTCCCTATTTCTTCCAAGGCTATTTGGTTTACAAAGGAGCTTAGCTAATGGGACCCCTTACTTGTACAATCATATATAGTAAAATCATAAGTGCAATGCATTCATTGCTCAAATGCATCTTAGAAGCTGGTAGCACTGCATTTGCAAATGGGTGTCTGTACAGCTCATGGAGAGTGCTCTTTGTTCTCCCTCTCTGCTCGCCACCCTCTGAAGGACAGTTTCACGAAAGATTACTTACAGCCGGTCAGTTATTTGAAAGATTTGTGAGATCTTCCAAGAAACTGTGGCTGTTTGTGGAAAGAATAACCTCGTTTCTCCAGTGTGTGTGGTGTTATGTATTATGTGGATTGTGGTGTAATGGTAGCAGTGAAGGGCCGGATTCTGCTGCAGTACGTCTGCCATGCCCTGACGTACAGCATGGCTCAACATAGTAACATTACCTCAGGAAGAGACACTACTGTTATCTGCTTCTTTCCAGAAAATGTGTCCCTGAGCACTTAATCCTCTCCAAGCAGGATTTTGCATGATGGAGATGACGTTCCCATTTATCAGTAGCAATTTTATTTTGGGAAACTTTTCCTTGACACTACCCACATAGCTTGAACTCTTCTTGTTCTTCCACTTAGAAAGCAGAAAGATTAATCCTCTTTTTAATTTCCTCAAGTGGTTCTAATAAGAATGAAAAGAGGTGTCATTTTCTTCCCTATGCCTTTTTGTCTGTCTCTCTATTTTGATAAGGGTTCCATTTTATTTTCTTATAGAATTTGGAGTTTAATTTAAATCTCTCACTCCCAGAATCATATAATGATGGCATAATCTCAGCTCTAGCTTAAAAATATTAAGATAAAGCAGATATCCTGTTCCTTTATGGCTGTGCTAAGAATCTTGAAGAGCTCAGAGTATCCTCAAGTGCCATATCACAAAAGAGAATGTTCGGTTTAAAATAAGAGTAATATCTGTTATTTCAAGGAATGACTTCTGATTTTCAAATGCTCAGTGTTGCCAATACTGTAAATGCCTGATTATACAAGCTGAAAATATGAAGCATTTTTAGGACATTTTATGAGCTGTTAGTCCATAGGACAAATATTCTTTGATTGGTATTTCAGTTCAGGCTATTAGCTGCAGAAGCAGGCATAAGTCATCATGTGGCTCAGGTCATGCCTGTAGGGTAGCCTTAGAGCTTCTTCTCTTTGTGTGCGTGCATGCATTCAAAGTAGATACTGCAACAGCAACAATCAGTGAGTATGTTTCCCAGCTGAAGTGCATCTGATCCATTCCTTTACAAGATGTCTGAGTGCCCTTGAATTGGCAGGAAGAGCGTCATTTTGACAAGAAGTGAGACATGCCTACTTCGATATCTGAGTTATAGATGAGTGCCTTATAGATAATGTGTATTATAAACAACAAATAGCTTAAACTCTTATTACTAGTCAGAGCTAGCTCAGCTCAGTCTGGCAAACTTTTCTAGCTCAGCTGAAAAAAAGCACCAACAAAAAAAACTAGGTGAGACATTTTAGTTTCGATTTTGTTCTTCTCAGAAATTCTAGCAAGGAAAGAAAAGATACAACAGGTATCCTTGAAGAATGAAAAAGGCCACAGATTTTTCATTTTAAAAATTATACAACTAGTATAAAAAATCATGGATTTTTTGTAAATTTTATCCCATTTTCCATTCATAATGCTGAAGTTGGTATTTAAATCTTCAGAGTACTTCCTGAAAACACAAATGTTAGCCAGTGCACGGGTTGCAGAGACAGAGATACCATGTAAATTTTAATGAAATATTGACTTCTGCATCAGCTTGTCAAATTAAAACCCTTAAATAACTTTTCCAAAATGACCTGAGACCTACATTTTAGTACAGCACATAGGTAGTATACCTAAATCATTAGTACTTTTTCAAACATAGCAATATAGACCTACTAAGTTCCAGCTGCCACAATCCATATGAATGTAGGTATGTGAAAGATACTGTATAATTTTGTTGTTCATTTTTTTTCCCCTAAGAGTATTGATAAAGCAATGCACCACACTGCTGTTGCAGTCTGAAGTAAATAGACTAATCTTACTAAATTTTATTTTACATTGTTTACTATTTTCATTCCAAATACATGATAGATATGACAGATAGATAGCTTATTAAAATGACTAGAAATACGTGTGTATTATCATGTATCCTCTTGACAGCTATTTACAAACAGAAATTGCTAAAAAATACTGCTGCTTTTCAGAAAGCCCATCTCTCTCTCCACAAATATATAACCACAGTTTTCAATTAAAACTTCTAATAAAAACCTGAATTTCTTCCATATCTCTAGCACCCTCCAATTTTCTGCTTTTGCTAATATACAGATGGGCATTATATTTTTATGTTCTATGGCTTGAATAAACTCGAAATCTCACAGATATCTGCAAAGATTGGAGCCACTGCTCTTCTACAGCAAGGAAAAGACTGGCTTCTATGCTGGCTTTAAGCTAGATGGCTTTTTCACTGATGAAAAGATCAGCCATGCAGTATGGAATTCTTCAAATCAAAAAGGCAATTTTTATTATCACTCACCTCATTGAGTCGACACATAGACTAGATAGAAGAATCCTAATTTTTCAGCACTTTGACAAACTAAAAGAGGCCTTTCTCAGACCTCTGTTACACAGCTGCTGGAATATAAGTTAAAGAATATGATTTTAAGTGGACTAAAAGAATATTAAACAGAATGCAACAGTAAGATCAAAGAAAAAAATAAGAGCTAAAAAGTATATCTTTCGTTGCTCTTTACTTTTCAACTTCTTATTTTATTCATACTATGACAGAAAGAAACCACACATAAATAAATAAAAGAGCTTGAAAAACTTTTAGCCAGACTTTTTTTTTTTTTTTTTTTTTTTAATTCATATTTTGGTAAGATAGGAGTTCTTTTCTGGTCAGAAGTAGTTCAGAAAATGTGTTTCAGTACTGATGTGAAATTTGGTTGATTATACTTGAAGTGGTACCATATGCATTTTGTTTACAGATTGGATGAAGAGAAAGCCAATCTCAGTAACAATATAGTTCAGAACATAGTTCTGTTATAGTTGTTTTAATGTGTCCAGTTGCTGCTAATGTGCCAGTGACTTGATGCATAGATTTGACTATGGGGCTCAAGAGAAATAGAAGATTTTCATGAAATAAGATATTTGATCCAAGAGTATTTTGGATCAAAGAGTCATAGAATCACAGAATATCCTGAGTTGGAAGGGAACCATAAGGATCATCAAGTCTGGATGTATGCACACGTGAACATTTCCAAACACCTGAAATACACCTCAAGTCCTGTAATTTATTTAAAGTTTTATATATTACACTTCAAAAACCCTGCTCTAGAAACTTGCCATTCAAGAAAGCTGGTAAAGTATTGAGGAATATTGAGGACCTTGATCCAGTTAAGATGATATGGGCAAGCTTAGCTGCATACAAACAATACCAGTGAAAAATACTCAAGTATTCATTTGTCAGTGTTTTGAAGACTACATACTAAATCATAGTACAAGTAGTGAAACGCAACTTTGTTAGCATCTGACGAAATTTTACATAATTAAATAAAAGTTTGCATTTAACTAATTAAAGATTACCTTTGCAAAATATCAAAAAGGATCAGAGTCCTGGCTTCAGCAGGAACAGAGTTGGTTTTCTTTATAATGTCTGGAATGATGCTATTTTTGGGTTTTAGGAGGAAATCAACTTGAAGATTATAAAAAACAGATGAATACTCAATAAGTGGACATGTGAATGAGAAAGCAACTGTGTTATGGGATCAAAGCTTTAACTATTGGAAAAATAATTCCTCTTCAAAATGGAAGTGTCTAAAAAATTCTCAAACAAAAGTCATTAAAAAACTTCAAGTATTTGATAAAAAGAATGACATGAACTCATTTGATAATATAAACCACACCTTTGAACTGTAAGATGAAATTCAAACTTTCATCACAGTTTGTCTGCCGTATATTATATTGGCATTTTTCATGTTTATGGGAAATTAATTGGTATAAGCTTAAATACAGTACAGAGAATAAAAAAAACTTGCTTCTGAAAAGTGTAATTTTGTTTTAATTTGTCTTATATTAAGGTTTTGTTGGCTTGTTTAGTTGAATGCATATATAATTTTGAAAAAAACCTATGAGAAATTTATATATTTTTTTCATTTTTCATGGAAATTAGAACATATGAAATAAATACTTTTATTGCTGATTATTTCTCACTATTCATTCTTGCTAGGAATGTATTTAAGCAGTACTTTTTTCTTTGCTACAGAAATGACATTTAACCTTGTTAATTACCAGGGTAAAGAGGCTTAAATATGTAGTTTGATTCTTTTGAAAATTTTTTTTTTTTAGTTAATGATTACATGGTCTGTGGACACTGAATTGAACAGAACTACTTTTAATTACAAGCAGGAATGCTATTAAACCATTATCTGTTTTGAATTGGAGCTTTCCTTTCCTTGGTATTTAATGCTCTTTATTACAGGTTTCTTTGTATAGAAAGGTTTGTGCTACATTACAGGAGCACAGCAAGTCATTTCAAATCTGATTCTATCAAATGTATTATTTATTTATGCAAAACTAGTAATTTTCTTGGTGATATGCCCTATTATGACTTCTGCATATTCGTTAGAAAACTACCTATGCTCCTTTTCAGCTTTTAAGAAACTGACTTACAATCGATTATTTCTTGATATGAGATTTAATATCAAATTCGGTTCTAGAAAAATAATGTGTGGAAGTCATGTTATACTCTTCTTTATAGATAGCTGATAATTACAATTGTGTAAGAATGTCTGGAACATAAAAATATCCACCTAGTGCTGTGCAAATTAATTTTGAAATAATTCGTTGTTACTTCAAGAATACAGGAGTGAATTTGCTTTAAAAAACTTCAAACAGCATAAGAGAGCTTGTATTTAATAAAAACTTCACACAGTAGAGGTAATGCTTTTTTATGCCATGTAGTGACATCTTTTGAAGAATTTAGATGTCTTTGAGTCATCACACTGTTTGCTTTATTTGGTTCTCAGAACACCAAAATACTGAAATCAACTATTTCATACAACCCTGTGTGAAATTATGACTGCCAGGGGCTAGTAATGCCATGCCATAGAGAAATGCAGGGGGGATTCTATGCATCTTATCCTCCATTAACACAGACTCAGAAGATAAAGCTTATGAGCTTCATTTATTAAAAACGAAATTCAGACACCAGGTTTTGTCCTCATTTTTCAGAAAGCCCAAGGAGTAGTTGCACATTGGCAATGCTTCTGTTTTGCTTAGTATATTACAGCTTTGTCCTCCCATGAAGGCAGTGGTGCTCTAGGCAGAAGTAGATTTCCACCCACGTGAAGTTTACAGAAATATTATTGCGAGTGCTGCAGTAATTCAGTATTACCTCCATTAATATATTGTCTCCTGGAGAGAAAAGTCTGCATTAAGGAGGCTATGAGAAAAACTAAAAGGAGGAAAAGTATTTCAAGGAAGCTTTGGAAATGTCTATGGGGAAAAAAAAAAAAAGAAAAAAAAAAAAAAAGAAAAAAAAGAAACTAGTTTTAGAAATAGAAATGATTTTACAGGTTTGTAACTATTCTTGAGTTGCCATCTTCACCATTTTATTTTATTAGCAAAAATGTCACTTTTGTAGTCAGAATTAGATCACACTAGACAAAAAGGAAGCCAAAACCTCAGAGGTTTGATTACCTGAAATCAACACTTAGGATCTCATTCACTTACAGTAAGACCAGTTTTGTAGGAAAATGCCAAAAACTGAAAACAAAACAGCAACAACAACAAAAATCTAGTCCCCAAATTTGAGACTAGAGAGGACTGTTTCATCTAATTATCTGTTTATTTTGTCTGCTTATTTTAAGTGGTGGATTGAAGAACAGGAAATATTTATAAAACACGTGTATCTTTCTCATTGTGCTTTTCACATGCCAAAGCTATTAAGAACTGCTCCAGGCATCTGCAAATCCAAAGATGTCTGTGTGAAGCTGAACAGATGTTCTCCTTATCTGCATTGCTTTTGGTGCACAGTAGTCCAGCCCTGGTCCAAATCCATCGTTGTCCTCTTTTTAGTGGTGAATACTTTAAGTGGTATTGCTCCCAAAGTTTTGGATATTATGAAAACACTCCTTTTCCATGTCTAAACCCTACTGACTGAAATATGGAATTTTTCTTCATAAATTGTTGCACTCTACTAATTTTATAAACATTCTTTATGAGGTAATGTAAAGTGTTTTTGGGGAATCAAGATAAAAGTCTGTCAGACCAGTGGCTAATACTACTTATTTTCACTGAATACCCTTTAAGATCACCTTACTCTTCACTGGATAAAAGGCTGGCCCAGAGAGTAGCGGTGAATGGAGTTAAATCCAGCTGGTAACAGGTCACAACCAGTGTTCATCAGGGTCAGTACTGTGGCTGACCCTATTTAATATCTTTACTGATGATCTGGACTAGGGAATTGAATGCACTCAGTAAGTTTGCAGATGACACCATGCGGTGAGGAATTTGCTGTTTTCCTACCAGCTTCTTTTAAAAGCGTTTTTGTGCTACAGGCCTAGGAAAGCAACAGACTCCTTCCAAGTACAGGTTTGATAATATCTGCCCACCTGGCCAGGAGTCACAAAATGCAGTGCCTCATGCAGTTTACGCCTCCAGCATTTATTTTACACTGAAAGAATAATAACACAGATTGTTAGCAACTGAATGTGCTCCTCTATACTGTTAGTGAATGGAAGACCAACAGTCTCTTCCCAGTTCCCCGTTTCCTTTGTTATGTTAAGTAATATTTTCTACTCATCTCTTCTCCCTGGATAATTTCTATCCATTTACTCCTACTGTTTGGACTGAATGGACTGTGAAATATCTACTAAAAAGATACATTTTTGAATGTTCCTTCTATATCTATTTTAAATTGTGAAATTATAAATATTCTTTGCTCTCAGTATGCCCATAGCGTGTATATTTTTTTCTCACTAGGCAGTGTGACACTTGCATGGATATGTTTATGTGAACTGTTTAATCGTTATCATTTTCCCCTCCAAAAAATAAAGGAACATTTTATGGATAATAATTCATCACGTCAATGGTTACCCTCTTATTCACCTCATGTCCTGCACCAATGAAAACATAAAAACACACATTAAATAGCTTTTCTTAGTAGTGTTGAACTTCAACAGTTCCTTGTTGAAGAGTGCAGATGAACCAGAAGATGTTTAGTAGCAGGAAGAGAGGGGGATGGCATAGTTTCAAGGTACATCAATTTATGTAAAATTAAAGAATTTCAACAGTTTTATAATTTAAAATAAATCGTAAGCTTTATAATTTTTTAATGATTACAATAATATAGTGAACTTACATTTTGCAATGATTAATTCGGTTTTAGAGTCTCATGACTTGTAATAAAACATCCAGTATTTCCAAAATAAATGTGCCATCCTTGAAAAAACATTGCTCGTCTTGTCTATCTCATTGTTGTGGTTTGACCTGACAAGCTGCTCAGCATCACACAGCTGTTTGCTCACTCCCCCCACTCAGTGGGATGTGGAGTGAATCAGGAAAAAACAGCGTAGAAGTCATGGGTTGAGATAAAAACTATTAAGACAGAAAAGGAAAGGAAAAATAATGGTAATGGTAATCCTACATAAATGTATTTTAAAAAGCACATGATGCTCACCACCTGCTGAACAATGCTGGCAACAGCTAAAATATTGGTGTGTTATCAACTTTCATTTCATCAAAAATCCAAAACATGGCATCATACCTGACACTATGGAGAAAAATCTCTCATCTGAACCCAGGACATTCTGAGAACTTTTCCTTTATTCTCTACTCCAGGGACTGGAAAGAAACTGTTAGATGTAATATTACTTAAGAACAGAGCATTGCTCAATACTGCCAGAGAGGCAAACTTGAAAATGGAACCTTCCAGTTTTTCCATCACTTAGAGGTAAATAAAGTAAATCCTAAATTCAGGGCAAAGTTTGTGATTTTCAGACATAGTTTGTTTTTAAACTCTTTTGAACTCAGTTTTGAGGTCTTAAATTTGACAACATCACACAAAATATGTGAACCTCACAAAAACAAAAACAAAAACAAAAACAACAGAACCAAGACAAAAACAGTAGTCAAAAACAAAAAAAATATATATTTTTTTTTATGAAGTTTTTATTTTTCAGATGTAGCATGAAGCATTTGATTGTAGAACATAAGCACTTTCTAGATCTTGAAGAGTTTGGATTCTTATTCCTACACAGTAGGACTGAGATGAAATCACAGTTTAAACTTCCATGTTATCTTGTGAATGCTTTTTAAGTACATTTATCCACCTCCACGGAGGACTGCAGAAGATTTCTGTCAACATTGTATTGGTTTAATGTTAAATTATGAAACTTCAAATCTTGTAGAATTGCACACCTTATTAGATTTAATCCTTATAAACCTTTCAGAATAACACAAAATGACATCCTGATTATGCAATTATACCATCTAAATATGAGGATTTCTTTCTTAGAAAATATTTATCTTTGGCAAGACCTGTAAGTTATTAAAATTTTATTCAAATAAAACCCATATAAATGGGATTAGCAATAAATATGCTTACAGCCATTGTGTTACATACACTTATGACCATTGCAAACTGTTTTTGTGTTTTAATATCCAATCTATATGTAAACTCCTGTGCAAGTCAGGAGTGTTTATAAGGTATGAATGTCCACTATGACATTTCTGTAGCATCATATGGCGTTGTAGATTTTGCAAATGGAGTTTGCTTATGTATACCTGTTGGTGAAACTTAATTATACTAGCTTCATAGATTTACAAAGAAGTACATTGTAAACAAGTGTTCTGACATCTGCATAAGTATTGACTTTATAAATGATATCCATTAATACGCATTTTAAAAGATGTTGATTCCACTGAGTAGAATTACCTATAGATTCTACCAATTTTGGGCTGTTTTTATCTGCCTACACATTTCCAGGTTTACTAATTGTTGTATTTGTGAGAGTGTTTGTTTTTCTGTAGTTGAAATTGGTTATCTCAGCGTTTATGCTGTACCAGTACAGCATGCAGAAATTTCAAGTGTTCTGTTATTAAGGCCAAGTAGTTAGAAAAATTTGTGTCTTAGTTATCGCATCTGTAGAGACAGTAAAATGATCAATCAATAGAAGTTCATCATCATCAATGAAGGATTATTTATTAGACATACTACTGTGTCTGTGGTATTTCTTGTATCTATGACATTTTCTTCTTTAGATGTTTTTGTTAAGAATGAAGTTGTTTCATAACCTATAAATACGTGGTATGAGGTGAATCCCAGCCGTGATTTATATTAACAAATTAAAAATATGTTATGTGTCAAATGCAGAGAATAACTTTTCTATAAAACAATGACTTCAGTGTCAAAATCAGCTAAATTAGAACCAGCAGTTCACATAGCAGAGCATTTCAGCTTTTTCTTTTGTCACTATCCTATTTATACTAAAGTCTATCATTATTTGTCTGCCTGCTGTTGACAGATGATTTACCTATTTCATGCAGGTGACACGTTTTAAGCAGAAGGAATTCAGACTAACTACTGATTTAAAACTCTTAAAAGACTGCTAAATACAGGAATGGATGTGTCTTAGTGTCACTCACACAAAAAAGGCTGTTTACAGACTTACATATTCTGTTCTGTAGATCTGATCTGTGATGTATTCTGGTGATAATCTGAGGAAAGCCTGATTTATAAACATCAAAACATAACACTGAATCTCAGCACATTTTATAGCTATTCACTGAGACAGAGCACGGCCTGTTTTGATGCATAATTTTGAATGTCATATTGCTGCAGAGAGCAGAGAATATTGAAAGCTATAAGCCATGCTGGAAGATATCAGGACCAAGTTGTCACAACTTGCTTTATCAGATCAATATTATGCCTTATCTGAATTTGCTATTTTTAAAAGGCAGATGGGGGATGTAATGGTATTTTATTATAAAAGAACTTGTATTCATCACTTTCAAGTCTGGAATAATCTCTGAAATCCAGTTTTTTCAGAAAGAACTTTCACCTCTCCCAGGCTTAGTACTTCCTGCCGGAGTGAGTCACATCATTTTATATGTAAATCTGACATCAGTTATTTACTCTAGCTGAAAGTTTTGGTCAAAATATGTTCCCTAAAAGGCTTTCTATTCATTTAGGAAGGGAATTAAAAATATCTGCGAGGATAAGGTACCTGAAAGTAGTGCATGGGACCAGGAAAAGTAAGTAAATCGGTACAGACTATGCATTCTGCTAATTTATTTTAAGGTCAGTATAATATTCTCAAACTGAAAACCAAATGACTTTAATAATCCAGGGAATGTAAAATAATTGAACAGAAATACACCAGCATGTCTGATTTCTTAATTAAGACAATTCCTTTTAAAAGGCCCTACTGTGTTTCTAATTATTTTTAACAAGAGACATTGTTTTATTCAGAATTATATCATTAGAAACATTATGAATTACAGTAATAAAATTGAAATATTTTGAAAAGTGTAGGAAATATATAGTTAATAATATAGAGTTAGAAGACAGTTTTATAGAAAACTGAAAGTACATTATCAAGAGCTACAACAAATTAGCAAATATGAAAAATAAAACATTTTTACACAAGGAAGCATTGGTTCTGCAATCAAGTAGACAAACATTTGATTTTGAGCGGATAAGTGATAAGTAATTCCACAAAGGAATGTAGACAATTTAAGTGTTGAAAATGAAACTCAAGTGTAATTGATTTCAAACCTGGGGCATTTGCTTTTTGCTTTTCAACTAATACCTGCTACTTAAGTGATATTAAAAGAGATATTGTAACCATAAGCTAATAACACATGGCATATTCAGATAAAGATTAGAAGTACTTAAGGATACACATCAATAGCCAATGAACACAGTTAAGAAGACAACACAGTATGTATGAAGAGAAGAAAAGAAAGAAATTTTGGAGCAAAACCCAAAGAAGGAATGTAATAATTTCCTATTAAGGCAGAGTTGCATATTAAGCTTGAGGCCTTTAGGCAACAGTATTACAGCCCAGACAAAAGATAAATCTTATTTTTCTAGTCTCAGTTGCAGCAAGAATTGTGAATAACTCAGATTGAAAAGCAGCATTTGTATAAAATTCCCTATTATTTCAATGAGAGTTTTCTAAAGAAAATAATGGTAGGAAAACATAAACAGGAAGAAAAAAAAAAAAAGCCATATAATTTCTGTATACTTTAGAACCATGTCTTATGTCCATAGGCAGAACTGGATGTTGCTGAGCATCCTTTGAGCTGTTAGAGCTGGAAAAAATTCATAGGCAGAAAATAATACTGTGAGGTACACACTAACCAATAAAGGCTTTCATGAGAAGCAGCAGACTGATGGTGAGGATAATATGGCCCCTGGAGCTCTCTAGTCCCTGATGAAACCTAAAATGCTGCCTGCTATGGGACTACAGAGTGCAAGTTAAAGAAAATCCTCATAGTCCCTCCCAGACTCTTTTAGTTCATACCAGGGAGTCTGTCACTCTTCTCACCCATATTTTTTTCTTCAATTTATGCAGTCCTTTTACTCCTCTACTGAGCTGAAAAGGAGAGAGTACCAGTCACTATAGAACTCTTGGGAACTTCCTTGCTATCAGCACAGGATTTCAAAGCAACAGTAAGGTTTCGGTATAAAAAGGGAGGAAGGCAATACATGCAGGCCTTTGGGGACCACAGGTGTCTGGATGCTCTGGATGGTGCAGAGAGCTTCTCTATCCCTACTGAGAGTATTTTGGCTTCAACCCCTTTTAAACCTATCTCAGTTTACTACATAACAGTCCAGTTTTGGTAATCTAGCAAATGCAAATGATGGAACCTATTTCAGACTCTTCTCTGAGTGTACAGTCAGACCAGAAATTTTTCCTTTCTATTCTCAGCTCTCCCCTTCATACTGCTCTTCTCTTGGCAAGGACAGTCACCAGTTCTGTGATATTACTTTCGCTAGCTATTTACACACTTTCAAAAGCCTGTATGTCACCTTTCCTGAATCCCCTGCTATTTCCATCATCATTCACACCTATAAGATATATAGGTTCAATGCCTTTACCATGTTTAAAAGACTAGTTTGTACTATCTGCTCTGATATAGATATAAAACCTCTAAACTTCCCCTGTTCCACAGTTTCTAATTCATTCCACAGAAAAATTTACTGTTCCTTACTCTCTGGGATTTGCCTCTCCATTTATTTGTGGGAATAATGAAGTGAAGAATTCTTTCAAACTGTCAATTACAGTATCTGTCACTGGCTTCCTACTCATCTCTTAATGGCTTCTTATATTTTATATAATTTCCTTGTTACACAATTTGTTTTTTTAATTCCCAATTTTACCACTATTCATTCCTCTTCTGATTCTGGCCAGAAGATCACTGAAGAATCAGGAGCATAATACCCAGAAATGCAGTACTTTAAAATACTGAAAAAAGAAGAAATGTAATGCAGTAAAGAATTAGACAGGTCAGCACTCCTGTTTTTTATCTAGGTACTTGGGCATTCTCTGTTAACAAAGATGAATGAATAACATGAATAACCAGTTCAGGTAAATTAAAGTCCTTTCAAACAATCATCAATCAGATGTAGTTTAGATTAATTTATGAAGAAAATTGTATTGATTCTATAAAACCTTCAGGAATCCTTTCTGATTTCAATTCAAAAACTTTTAGTGGGTATATTTTTAGGTCAGGTCTGTTTATTAATTTCTTTATTTACTTTCAGTTTGTTTGTAACAGACTCTACTCAGCCCTTATGCTAATTTTTTAGAACAGTGCTTATTTTCCATAGTAAAGACTGATTTTTTCATTCCCTGTCCTTCTGCAACAGAAGCTGGAAGACTGCATAGAGGAAACAGACCTGGGGGTATTGGTCGATGCTTGGCTGAACGTGAGCCAGCAGTGTGCCCAGGTGGCCAAGAAGGCCAATGGCTTATATCAGAAATAGTGTTGCTGGCAGGAAGTGATTGTACCTCTGTACTCAGCACTGGTGAGCTGCACCTCGAGTACTGTGTCCAGTTTTGGGCCCCTCACTGCAGAAAAGACAGAGGCCCTGGAGCGTGTCCAGAGAAGGTCACCTAAGCTGGTGAGGGGTCTGGAGCACTGGAGGAGTCTTATTAGAAACAGCTGAGGGAGCTGGGATTGTTCAGTCTGGAGAAAAGGATGCTCAGGGAAGACCTCATCACTATCTGTAATTACCTGGAGGGAGGTTGTAGTGAGCTGGGGGGTCAGCCTTTTCTCTCGTGTAACTAGTGATAGGACTAGAGGGAATGGCTTCAAGCTGTGCCAGGGGAGATTTAGGCTGGACTTTAGGAAATACTACTTTTCTGAAAGAGTGGTCAAGCACTGAAATGGGCTGCCCAGGGAGGCAGCCCATTGACCCTAGAGGGTTCAAGAAACATTTAGACTGTGTTGAGGGACATGGTATAGTGAGAACTATTGGTGCTAGATGGACGTTTGGACTAGATGGTCTTGTAAATCTTTTCCAACCTTGACGATTCTATGATCCTATTTCTCAGTCAGTCAAAGCTTGTTCAACAAGTTCCCTCAAAGGAGGTATCATATTGTAGCCCTCCAAAAAATTCCAACATTTAATCTCTCAAGGAACACTCAGTCTCTTTTTATGAATTCCACCTGCTCAGTCAGTGTACCTCTAAAAACAGTTATCCCCCATATCCTCACAAAGTTATATCTCTTTGAAGAAAGATAACATATTGCAATCTACCAAAAAAAAAAAAAAAAAAAAGAGTCCTTTGGATCCTTTCCCCCTCTGCAGTTAGTCTTATGACCAAAAGTAACTCATGGTACAGAGTAATATTCTTTAGTTTCTCGTAAAGTATTCCCTGTAAGTTAAAACAAAACAAAACAAAACAAAACAAAAACCAAAAACAAAAACAAAAACAAGGCCTTCTGTTATTTGTCATTTGTGACAAAAAAAATATGATTACTTCTACTTGGATATATTTTCAGTGACTGGTAAGATATGTTATTACTTTCCAAGAGCATTATTTCAATCAATGTATAGTATTTATTGGAATATTGACCGTAATAGAGTTCATAGAGGAACTGTAGAGTAGTTTGTAAGCACAAAGCACAATAGGGAAGAAAAAAGAATTTTCCTGCACTAACAGCTGCATCAAAAACATGTGATGAAACAGTGACATTTCTATTGTGGACTCTGGGTGTTATAATCACACTAAAAACTGTGCTTTTTGTTCTGACTTTTTCATGGGAGTCTCCCATTATTGCACATAATGTGTACGAACTATTTCTTCCACTAAATCATCAGTACAAGAACAGACACTTCGGATGTTCTATTTTAAAATTAGCAGTGGAAGCTAGATCTAAGTCTTCAAAGCACTAAAATTACCCTTTCCTGTTATTTAAAACTTGCATATCTGACGATGAGTAGTTAAAAGCACTCATCCTATCTGTCAGTCAGAACTTCTAACATGAAAAAGAAGGACTCCAGGCACTTGAAAGGTGTACTGTTTGGAAAGAAAAGTTCAAAAGAAGCAAAACATTTTGTTATCAGTGGTGCATCATTTCAAAATGCATACGTTCAACTGCTTTACTATTCTTGGATTTCCTGGGCTTGGAATATGACCAGCTCTACTTATGCCACCTTTGTTGTTTTGTAAGTAAGTGCAAAAAATAGTCAATTGTTAAAATTAGTTAATAAGTTGAAAACAATCTATCTTGCAAAAGAAGCCATAATTCACCTTAGCTTTGACCTTAGCAACAATACTGTGATCATCATAGAAATCTTATGTCTCACAGTCACTACCTTATTCTTGTAACTGGGCACTTTTTTCTCTTAGGAGGTCATAAAGCTGGACGTTTTACACATTTAAATCTTCCTGGATAAAGGATCTGACTCCCCAGCATGTTATACTTGCTTTTTTTTCCTCTGTTCTGACAGAGGAAAACAGTCAAAATTAATCTATTTTGTTGGAGTTAGAAGTGCTAGTTAGCCTACTCCCCAAGAATGAATATGTTTATTTGGAAAATTTAGGAGTATAAATCTAAATCCCTTAAGAACATAAATTGGGTACAGTAAAAGAAAACATATGTATGAGAGGATAGGTAGTGAAATCTTTGATGTTATTTGCTTTCTCCTAAAAAACAAAACAAAAACAAAACAAAACAAAACCTACAAAAATTATAAGCAAACAAAAAATCCACAATCAAAAAAAAACAAACAAACAAAAAAAAAAAACCTTGAAACACAACACACGGGTGCCGGAGATAATATACAACACATGCATATCATAGGTTACGGCAGGGTCTGATACTCATTGGAAACAACCTACATAGTCACAAATTAATGCAATGGTGCTTTTTTAAAGTATGCATAGAAGATATTTGCTTGCAAGCCAGAAAAATGGTACTATAAATAATAATTTATTTAATAAAAACTGTTTGGGGAGCTAGATGAGACTGAGATAGTTGAAAAATCTGCATAATTTTAACACTGAATGCAATATGTGCCTATCATGCTCCTTTACCATTTGCATTAGTTCCATCAAAATCATCATCTGGGAAAAAAAATACACAGAAAGGAAATTTCTTTTGTGATTTGTCAGTATGTAAATCATGTGCGTTATCCAGCTTTTGTGGCCATTCAAAGACAGATGGAAACTCTCTGTTCGGTTGTGTCCAGAGTTAGACTAATTTTGTGATATCACTGCAGACAGAGAATAGAAATGGAAGGTAATTATGTCTGACAGGTTTTTTTAAAGGCTTTGAGCATCTAAGTCAGGAGTTAAGTTACTTGCTACAGCTCTCCATGGTCCAAGGGAAAAGCAGAATTCCCCCAGGAGTCATGATAGAGGGTGCATAAGGCAATCAGGTTCCCAATTCAGACAGAATGAATTCCAATATCTAAATACAAATGTGTCATTTTCACAGATAGTCTCCTTTTGCAGTTTTCTTTTCAATACTGACTTTTAACGTTTAGTCTACCTTGGCCAACTTAGGTTAATCAATGCATTATTAAGTATCTGGGAGATCAGATTGGAATTTGGTATGTCAGATTGATGATCTGCTTCTGTTAGCACTGTAAATACGATATTTTTTTCTTCAGCAGAAGTACTTATTTGGGGAAAATACAGAAAACGGCAAAAGTAATGAGTAAGCATTTTTCATGTTACAATGATTTTTATGAGGACAGAAATTCTTTGCTGTTATATGAAGCAGACATTATCAAGTTCTGTAAAATACAAGCCAATGTAACTGCAATGCAAAGTTTTAGAGTAAGTGGAAGACAAAATCGTTCCTGCAGCCTCTTCAGTGGAAAAACTTACCACCTCCCGTGCTTTGAAAACAATAGGACTTCGCATTTTGTCAGGTGTTTACCTAAAAGACAGGGATTTCTGCACTGGCACAAATGTAGTTAACATGTACTCCATTTGTAAGTGCATGATCAGTTTTCTTTTACATACTATATTAGTTATTGGTTGAATGTAATCTGGAAGTCATACTGTCTGATTATAAAATACTGGGGCAAAGAAGGAGTATTTTGATATAAAAGAGGATGGTTAGCAGAGGAGAGAGAAAGGAGACCAAAATTAAGAGGTTTGATAAAAATGCTGTGAGCACAATCACTGAATTGACTGATGTGGCAATAAGGAGCATATTTTTGAATGTTTTATAAGTATAAATCCGAAGCACTGGGGTCAGTTTAAGTCATATAGAAGTCAAAATGTGTCTGTATACCATTTATTCTTACAGTGTAGATAGAGAAATTGTCTAAAGTTAATATAGAGAATGATACAAGGTGTATGTACTGATTTCTGAGACAAATTATATTTCAGTTTTCTAGCATTTCCAAATAATTTC